>CM056586.1:33473178-34680678 GCA_029721435.1 Gymnothorax reevesii | reverse complement strand
ATCGCCCACTTACTCCCCGACCACCCCCAAATACAGCCCCACCTCGCCGACGTATTCCCCCACCTCTCCCACCTACACCCCGACGAGCCCCAAGTACTCCCCAACGTCTCCAACATACTCACCCACCTCCCCGAAATACTCGCCCACCTCCCCTACCTACTCGCCCACTAGCCCCAAGGGCTCCACCTACAGCCCCACCTCTCCGGGCTACAGCCCAACGTCCCCCACGTACAGCCTCACCAGCCCAGCCATCAGCCCTGACGACAGCGACGAGGAGAACTGAGGAGGCCATGCCCAAAAGAACTGAAGTGATCTCCTCTGTCCTTCTCATTTGCCTTCTCCTCACCAGACTGATCAAAGGACAATTTGCACCTTTGGTGCCGGGTGGCAAAGGAACTTGGGGTCCCACTTGCGAATTTACGGGACCTCTTGCCCAAAAAATGCATTTTGCCTGGCCTTGTACATTTTGGGGCTGAGGGAAGGGGGCTTTCCATATTTACTGTTGTATTTGATAGACCTTCTTGGCCTGAGAAGGCTGCCTTTTGGGCAGACATTTTGTTTCTTTTTTTTTTTTTTTTTTTCCTTTGTTGTAACGGTCGTAACATTGGCCTGTGAAAGGGAGGAAATAAGGGAGCGCTTAAACACTTGAGTGAAAGCTGGAACGGCTGTCTCCAGCCTCTCTGGTCTCAAACTAAACATTTGCAGTTACCACTTTACAAAAACCGAGAATGTTCCATTTTTAAAATCAAAAGTAAAATCAACTAGTCTGAATAGAAATCATTTTAGTTGAATGAGAAATGCGTATTTCAAACATTATTGAAATTTATCCTTCATTGAAACGCTGGTTTTCTGTAAATACGCAAGGTTTGAAGGCTATTTACCAGGTAATAAAAATTGAAGAAACTAATATATAAGTTTTGGTGCCTGGTATGAGGATGGTAGATTCGAGGAAACTCCTTAATTGTATTACTATTTTGGGAGCGGAAAAGTGATATTGTTCTTGGTGGTTAAGATTAACTGCGCTGAATGGGCTTAATCTCTAAAATTGCATTTGTCTTCTAACGTGTTTTGTGTGTGACGTTTTACAGTACCTTTCTAAGTTGAAGGTTTAAGGCCAATGTTTCAGGTGTCGATAACCGTGACAGACGGAGGTCACTTATTTGTTCCGGCGAACGAAGAAACGGGGAGAGGGTGAATCCCCTCAGACACACACAGAAACGTGCGTGCGCCCGACTGGGACCGATGCCGCTCACCAGCAACCATTCGCTGCCATTCTCAGTTTGGACAGATAAACTGCTTCCAAAAATTGCCAGCAATCGCGCTTCTTCCTCCCGAGTGAGCCAAAAAAATTTATCAAACTAAAAAAGAAAAAAAAAACGAGATTTCTTTATTGTTTTGAAAGGAGGGTTAGGAGAAGCAGGGTTTAGTTGGCGGTGCTTTGGTCATTGCATGATTGGCACCAGTTGATAATGTTTTAATCGTTTTAGGTTTGAACTATATTTGAAACCCCCCTCCCCCTATTTTTTTTTTGGATATTTCTTCAGTCGCTAACTAGCCTATGTATAAATACTTCGTTTCTCTTTTGAAGTTATGAATGCTGTTCAGTTTAACGAGATAAATCATTATTCTTTGTGTGAATAATTAAACGAATGTTACAAATCTTGGTTTAGCGATTATCTGCCCTCCTGGTTTTAGTTTTGACTGTAAGCTGTCGCAAGGCAGATCTCCCAAGAGTTGGGCTGGGTCTATGTTGAAATGTTTTGGATGAAGAGGAAAGGCGGTGTTGTGGTTGACATGCAGCATTTACTTATAAGGCCTGTCATTATATCCCCCTCTATTTCCTAATGGCGCCGTTTTTAAGTGTCAGTCAATACGACCCATCGTAGCACACTGAGCATCCATGCTCATTAGTTGCAATCTGAGTGACGCGAATTGGGTTGACACGAGCGTGCAGTGAAATGTTCTGCAATTTCATCCTTGCACACTGGAGGGCAGAAAATTACTCATTACTTTGGTTCATGCTCGCATTGGAAAGTTCATATATCATATGCTCCTGGGCTTTTACATTTGTGTCGCTCTGGGATGGCATCATTCTGCTTCTCAGCTTTGCTGCTCCTCAATTTTTCTGTTCACTGCCTGTGGAAAAGTAGAAATCGGCAAAATCTCAAGTGATTTAGAGCTACAGATGCAGTTTCAGCTTGTTTGAGAGACCTAAGACCCACCGAAATCTGCTTCGTCAGGGCTGTGCTGCAGTTTCCCACAAGACGCCATCTTCATCCCAAAACAGTCGTGTTATTTTCTTAAATCAGTGTTTGTCCTTTTCTACCAGTGTCTGTGTACCTGTGTAAAGGGGATGCGGTTGGGTGGGAATATGCACCCCATGGTTATTGGGGTCTTCATCTTGCAGAGGAGTTAGTCTTCCAGTTTTGGGTACAGCAAAACCACAACAGCAGCCTGAACTGGGGTGGGTAGAGATCTGTCAGTATAGCCAGCCTTGTCCTCTAAATGCTTGATTTGTCGAACCGACTGGATCCAAAAGCTGATGTTTTGTCATGTTGGGGATTTAACAATGAAAACATAAAATGGTGGATTAAGTTCCCCAAAATACAACTCGTTATTTTCTTCACTTGTCAGTTACACGTATTCAACGCTCAATGGAATGCACGAGTGAGTGGATGTGGGGCATGTATGCCCGCCCAGGCATGTCCTGATGTGTGTATGCGTACGATTACATCGGCAGGAAGGCAGGGTTATCATTTGTTGGAAATAACTGGGCACATCTTGTGGGAGAAGAAAGATTTAAGTTATGAATATTGCCACTGTATAGAAATCTACCCAATATTTCATTCTTTGTTTTGTTTTTTGACTTGGAAAAGACAATAAAAAGTTTTACAAAATTTGGGGAAGTCATGTAGTCTTTTTATGCTCCGCTATGCCTTTGTTGCACCTTTGAGAAGTGACCTCTGAAATTAGACCAGGCCTCAATTTCTAAAATACCTTTTAAAAATCTTTGATACCATTTGTCAAACAAAGCTGACTCTGTAGAAGTCTTTGCAAATGAGAACCGTATTTTAAGGTGTCAAAATTTGTCAACAATCTACTACACTGCCCAGCCAAAAAAAAAGTCGTACACTGAAATATTTAGTTGGAACCCCTGTAGCTTTGATTACAGTGCATATTCTTCTTGTCATTGTTTTAACATCTATATGCAATGCCAGAACATTTATTTTAGATCAGAAATGCCATAATTTTTGGCCGAGATCTTGTCTTCTCGACATAATGGTTGAATCACTGTGGTCTTTCTTGAGCACATCCCAATAACTTTTAATGTGTTTAAGGTCAGGATTTTGTGGTGGCAAATTTGTTTGTGAAAATGATTCCTCATACTGTTTTTGTCATTCATGGTTTTCCTTGCTAAATACAGGCCAATAATTTGCCCGTTCTGAAATATTGTAACATCTTTTCCACCATCAGGGGATGTGTCTTCCAACATGATTTTTTAAGAAATGAGTAGCGACGCGCTTCATCAGTCAGGGTAAAATGATTATTGCCAGCTGAAACATATTAATAACCACAATAATGATCCAATTATAGAATTTGTTCATTAATTTCCAAATGGTGACTTTTTTTTTGGCCGGGCAGTGTATAATTTCAACAATTTCTGACCAAAAAAACTATTTTTAAACTCCATGGTTACGAATGGTACACTACAGGCCAAAAGTTTTGGGGCACCCTCAAATTAAAAAATCGCATCAACGGTTTATTTTTTGCACATGAAATGACTTCAGTGCATAAAATCTAGGAAGCCAATAGGTTGTGGGTGAATTCCAGACCTCAGCCCACATTTTCAAGCTGTCTTGACTGACTGATCACTGAAACTTGTTTTATAATTGAGTTCCAATGCCTAGGTTACATGATTTTATGCCACTAGGACGTGATCAATTTTATGTAACAAGAAGGGATGCTGAATAAATGCCTTCCCCAAACCAAGGGGTTACATTGTACTTGGTGCACCTTTAAAAATCTGAGGGTGGCCCCAAACTTTTGGCCTGTAGTGTACATTCACGGTCATCTGAAATTAATTATATGATATAAATACAACACAGAATATATGCATATATTATTAATCTTCTCCAGGATGTCAGTTTTTGCAGGGTCCAGCAACCAATAATCTAGTCTGGCCAAAATAGTCGGAACAGCGAGGTGAGCTACAGTGCCTGTGGCACTATATTTAATTACCAGTGCTTTGGGGCTTGTGATGATTTAAATAGCGTAAACAATTACATTTTATCCACACAGATGTCATTTTGGCAGACTATATGTATGGCTTGTATGAACTATGAGGCATCCATTTTGGTATTGTCAAAAACTGACTTGAACTGGCGTTCATTTTACAGGTGTACAAAATGGGGAATTTGTTCACAGCGGACACAAGTTGCAGAAAATGTGGGCTACTTTGGGTACCACTGTCAATATAAATGTATGCCACAAACTTATATGATAAGCCCTTACTGGAGATTTATTTGATTTGCAGCATAAATTATACCACATCTGTATAACACCCTCTGCTGTTGTCAGGCAGGAAGCAGTGATGAGAAATGGTAAACAGTGGGAAGTTTCAGGGGGCGATATTTTCTACCTTGTCTTTTTGGTGGTTTGAGTTTTCTTCCAGCCAGTTGCAACAGATATAATTGGTTGTAATTATATATGACTTCACTGCAATATGCCCTAATTTTTGGCTTAGCAGGGATCCTCCACTGAGGTAGCACTGACGTGTTCAGTGAATCACTTGGAGGGGAGGAGTGCGATTGTTGTGCACCTCCTCTATGACCACATATCTGGATGAACAGCACTTACACAAACACATCCACATGACCACCCATGGAGGCTCTGTCCCAACCCATCAGGGCTTAACATCCACAGTTTCAAAAGCAAAAATCTGCTCTGATAAATGCCAATGTGCATCTGGTTAAGAAGTGACGGTTGCTGAGCGGTAAACAAGGAGGTGGCGAATAATACCTCTTCAAACTGATGATTATTCTTGATTTGTCTACAATAATTTTCCTAAACTGATCAATGATACGTTAACTCCAAGAACATTCAACACTCTTGGATGTAGCCTGCTCTTCTCATTAAAGTAAGGTAAAAAATAAATCCTTCATTTGATGTAAAATTGCGCTCATTTCAATCCTTGGTTTCTTCAACTCATTCCCTCCTGCAAGCCGCTCCCAACGGCATGATGAATTTTACCATTCCCTATGGTAAGCCGGTGCCAGCAGCGTGGATGACCATTTGCAGTCCAATGAAAACACAAAGTCAGTTGACGATCGTGGTCGGGGCCACGTGTACTTCAATTCTTTATATTGTGTAATTTTCAGGAAAATAATTCCTTACAAACCTGAGGATTTTATCTAAAAGTATTCCATAGGTAATGAGTTAAAGGGGCTGTGTCACAATTACTGTGCATGCTCAGAACTTTAAGAACTAGCAAGAAACCAAATGAAGTGAACATGCTCGACTGCAAGTCAAAATCTGATTCCATCATTGCTAATATGTTTTTGTTTTGCATTTTATTTTTATATTTTAGTTACTCAGACATTATTCTTTTTGTATTAAGGAGTTTTCTACGGAAATTCAAAGGCGCTTGAGCCAAAAGATATGAAGAGTGTCAGCTGGTTTGCTAATCGCCAATAAACATCACAGAAGAGGCAATATTCTTCTATGATTTTTATTGGTTGTTGGCCATTCTTCATATGCTTCAGCTAAAGTGCTAAAATAGAAAATCTTGAATTTCCATAGAAAAGACCTCATTATAAAAAGCGTGATGCCCGAGTAACTAAAATATATAAATACAATGCAAAACAACAATGGATTCAGATTTTGATTTTCTAGCAGATGCATTTCATTTGATTTCTTGTGAGGCTTAACAGTTTTCAAAGTCCTGAGCATGCGCAGAGATCAAGACACGCTCCTTTAATTTTTCATTTAAAGGTCTTATCACCAGGTCCACAGCCAATTACAAGCCATTTTTTAAGTCTATCCTGTGTGACATCACAGGGGGAGGGACCAGCCAAATAATGAAGGAACTGATTACCTGGTTGGCTGAAGTTGATAAATCCTTCTTGTTTCTGGCTGGTCACTGCACCATGTAATGCGACAAAGAAACAGATTTTGAAATAGCCTGTAATAACTAGTTGGTTGCCCAGCTGGTAACTTAATAGGGGACCTTTAATCAATCATGAAGAGCAGGTTTGATGGCCTGTGTTGCAACTCAAGACATTCCAAAAGATTACACAGAAGTTCTAGGGCAGTAGTTGATCTTCTTTCCATAAAATGAAGCCAACAAATCCTTGTAAATAATGTTTTTTTTTTTTTCCCAACTTGAATTTATTAGCCACTGAATTGCCCGCATGGCCCTGAGCGCATGAGTTTCACAAAACGTCCCCACAAAACATCCATGAGTAAGTGAGCGACCGCAATTTACAACCCATTGGCAGCATCGTGAAAGGAAGAGAGCTGTGTGTTTAATGGCCAACAGATTATGTTTCATTGGAAAATTATTGAAAGCAGGTAGAGACTAAGAATCTTTTTGAAGATGTCTAGTAACGCAGATGGGTGAAAATTACAGTTTGAAGCATTTCTATGATTTAAAAAGTCTGCAGAGGTCTATAATTCAACAATGATATTATTCTGCTCAAGGGCCTCTTGTCTAGACTGAACTCTGGGATCTCAGAGAAAAGCAGTGAAGCACACTGTGACCCCAGCAGCATAGTGGGATACATTTGTACAGGAGTGAGAATCCATTCCAGTAAAAGAGTAAGGCCACATTGTTGCAGATGATGTAATCCGCATGTCCGTAATAAAGATCTGGTAATGCTACAGTCATGGATCCAGCACTCCTCTGTTAATAATTGAAAGTTCTAAACAAGGACAGCTGTCGCACCTAATACCCGATACTTAACATCTATAACGGATGCGCTATCCACAGCATATTTAAACAATGTGCAGTCTCCGCTAATCGCTATTGTCCTAGACGGGCCAATCAGAGGCCTTTACAGAGGGTCAGGTGCTCAAAATAAGAAAAGAGTACAGTATTATGCAAGTTGTCACATGACACCGAGCTATTGTACTGTGTTATCAAAATTAGCGGGTGGTAATTATCAATAGCGACAATAATAGTAAAATCTAGGGGAAGAAACATGAATTTGTGAAATCATAAACGGGGCTCATTAGATTTGGATGCGGTGGGCTAAAGTGGCAGGTGCTCCAGCACCAAGAGCTACTCCTCTTCCTGCTTTTTCCTTAGTTGCATATAGATTCAACCAAGATCTTTGCTGAGGGGAAAGCCGTTTTGGCTAATTATTCATGTTAGACCGCTTAATCACAGAAACACCGTCCACTCGTACAGAGACTGTTTACATAATGGCAGTAAATTACACAAACCCATTTCTGGGAATTTGTACCTCGCATCCTCGTTGTATTCCGAACACTGATTTTACGATTTGGATTTCTACTAGTGGTGAGTGCAGCTACTTGGTCTGGTGGGTGGGATAACTGGGATTATTTTCCAGAACTTTCCGAATTTGTTTTTTCACAGTTGAAGAAAAAAATATGTATTCTTCCTGAAAAAAAATGGTTATCCTACTTTTTTCCTCTCACTCTTTTTCTGTCTCACAACCCCACCCCCTGCCTGCCTGCCCCCCCAACACACACACACACCCGCAGGGGTGGTATATGTAACAGGAATGAGGCAGGAAGTTTTTCTCATAAAGGAAGTTTCCCTCTGCCTACGCTGATTGTTCGGACTCTCAGCTCAAGTTCATTTCAATCGGCCCCACCACTCCCTTGGCTGTAAGGTAAACTGCAGAAATCTTTAGACTGCGCTGCTTTTCAAGTGAATTTATTTTTTATCTCCTTCCGCCAGGAAGAACATGCAAAGGGACTCTTGAACAATGCGAACCTAAGCTGTCTTCCAGATTAGAAGGTAGTTTTGTTTGGGGCATGCATCGACGGGATTGGTTATACATAAGCAAAAACAATAAAACTGAGCGCTAAAAAATTTCGCACACTGAGGAGGGCACGCGCTGTAACATTTGCGCAGCTAATTTTAATCGCGGGGTTTTGAGTGTGGATCAATCATGTTTTAATCTTTCAGCATTTTAAAATGTTCGTAGCCTACTTATTTTTCATATTCCACCATTTTGTCGATTGTGTGCATTAGTTCGAAAGGAGAAGATAATCTGGCTTCATCTAACTGACCTCGCTTTCTCACTCGCGTTGACAGCCCGCGCATATTCTATACTCATCACAGTCTGATGAAGAGGGAGTGAGTGCGTTACCGCGCTATCGCTGACCCCTGCATCCTCGTCTCATCTCTGCTCGCAACACAAGCGCTGCTCTGCTGCTCACGGTCAACCGAAGTGACCTTATGTGCTCCTCTGCTTCTAGCTAGAGGGGGTGGACAAGAAATTAGAAGCATCCCTGAAAAATAACCAGAACTTTGAATTATCAACACCACATTAATAAAAGCACTTGGTCATTCAAATTGGTCAAATTTGACTTTTAATTAGCGACCCATACTCGATTGAAATAGGTCTAGCTATCAACTTTTCGCTGGGCAAGTATCCAAATCGAGATGAGGATGAGCCTCAAAGGGGCCTAATTGTTGGTGCCCAAATTGAAGCACTGATTACTAAAACCCCACAAGTCAAGTCAAGTGTGACTTATGGGGTTTTAGTAATAGGTGCTTCAATTGCAAGTGCGTCGGCCACAAAAACGGTTGAATCACTTAAGGTGGCAACGGGAGCCGCGGGGGAAAATTATAACATCATATGACAATCACCAACGAACAACAACAGCAGTCAATATCTTTGACCGCAAGTTAAAGTTCTCCAACAGGGACAACCGGACCATTAGTAGCACAGTAGGTAATAACGACCGAACAACAGCTCTAAAAATCACCACAGTATTATATCAATCGTAATCGGAACCAGTCTCATCCGAAACGGCGGCCCGTGAGCTTCACAAAGCCGGTATTTATTTATGGCGGTGTTTCCGCTGATTTGGATCCCTCCTTTGTTTTGTTTATGTGGTGGGGAGGAGGCAGGCAGGATGGCACTGTAATTATCCCCGTAGTGTTTAGCATCGGCCAGGAATCCGACTCTGGGCCCCCCAGGGCGTTCTCTCGATCGGTACTCGGATTATTTTCACGGCTCCAGTTACCGCCAGCATATAAACTAACTGGGCCAGGCAAACGCCGACACAAGTGTTCGCCGATTCACTTAAACACGCAACACGAACAAACGGGCAGGATGGAGTCGGAGTCAGGAGCCGTGCCGGAGTTAACCGAGGGAATCATACAGTTAAGTGCGCCAGAGCTTTTTTTTTTTTTTTTTACCTCTTGACAACTTGTCCGCCTCCCTTCCTCGCAGGTTTCGGCATTGAACCTACCTTCCTTCATGCGTTCATCCGGCCATGCTTGTATGGCTAATTCGCCATCGACCAGTGTTTGAACTACCGTGCGCTCTGCCTCTGGTCGCGAGTTTCTTGAGTTTCCTTTCATTGACCTTGAAGACATTGGATTTTCTTTTTCACAACTGATGCTATTAATAATAATAATGATGGCATTGCTCGCCGGTGTTGAAAGCCGTTTATTTTCTGCCAGTTTAAAACCAGGTTGCAAGTATGAACTCACTGAGGCCTGCATTTAATTTTTGTTCTCAACACTCAAAATCGTCTATGGTTATGTCTCAGTGATTGACGTACCGTTGGTCAGCCTCAGTCATGTCAGTAGTGGATGAGACAGATGAGACGTTGACCTGCTGAGGGGTGTAGGTTCTCATGTGTGCAGGCTCAGCGTTTCTGCGAACTTGTCAGGCCCTAATGTGCTCCTGCCCCGGTCTCCGCTGACATCATTATGTTTGCTGAATCACCTTGTTCACATCCTACACATATGAGGTTTCAATTACAGGGTCAATCGGCAATTTCAGCTCATTAAACGATTATGATGCCATACCGTCTCGTGATGGCATTTCAGTGTCAATGTCAATTCTCTGTGTTTGCATTTGTTGATTTCAATTTATATACCGTTTAAAATTAGTCGTGTCAGGTGTGGCATTCCTGCGTCTCATTATTTTATGACACGTAGAATGTGAGAGGGCTAGGGATTTGCTTAGGTGCTATGCATACATAAAATATTGCATATCAAATATGAGAAGAACAAGCACTTAAAATGCTGAACATCTTTCTGGTTAGATTTGGCAATTTGCTTACTAATACCACAACAAACAGCATTGTTAATTGGTTTTAATCGTTGTTGATTCTTTGGATTCAATTTCTTAGAAAAGGAAAAGATTTGATGTGGCCTGTTGAATAAGTTTTATTTCTAGTGGAACTCCCGCTGCTGTTACAAGAAAACAAACACTGGTGACTTCTGGCAGCCACAGGGTGTCACTATAAGTCCGTGAAATTGAAAAATTACAGATCGGCTCTTGGAGCATGTTAGCCTCTGTCAAACACTAGGCTTGCATGAGTTTAACCCTTTAAGATGTAATTTTAAAAAAAAAAAGAGCGAGAGACCTGACATCACAAGGGTTAGGCCAGTTGCAATGTCTAAAACAGGGCAATTCAACCTCATCCACAAAGGGCCGGTGTGGATGCAGGCTTTCGTTTCAACCAAGCACGGACGTACCTGATGCTATTACTCAGCCCCAAGAGTCCTTGCTAAAGATCGTGACTAGTAGTATCAGGGGTTTAAGTGCTTGGTTTCATATAGCCTGCTCCCAGCTTGGCCCTTGCAGGATAATGTTGAATAGCCCTGGTCTCAAAGCTTTCTTATGAAAGCAGACTGAGCGTTGGTGTTTCTATAGACATTGGTTAAACAGACAAATACTCATACTCGGAACGGGCTGGTACCTGCACCAGTGAGGTTTGAAATTACTTGTGTCCAGGGTGTGGCCAGACTGGCTATAACTGTCCTTCACTGAGTAGGGATGTTCGATATGGACAAAATCCAATATCCCGATATCTGTGACCGAGTACCTCGATATCGATATTTTGCCGATATTATTGGGACAAATGTTGGTGCTTTTGCAAAATATTTACGCAATAATATTTTTTATAACCATTTATTAGTAATGTTGACATAACGATGAAACGGGTGCAGGCAACAGCTTCAACAGTCTTGCAAGTGCAGAAAAATGCAACCCATTACTGTAATTCAGCTTTTAAAACCAGAAAAGCCAACACTTATTTCATATTACGATATTACGATAGTCAAAATCCATGACGATATTTTACTTTGCATCACGATATCGATATAATATCGATATATCGCCCAGCCCAATCACTGAGCTGATACCATAAATGTTGTGACTGCTCTCGTTCAGATGAGATTTTTCAGGTTGGGCTGAGTCATGTGTTCCTATAGAAACTACCAGACACAAAACAGCACTGTAAATTGCACAATTTGGGAAGTTCTATCAAAAGTCCTATCAATTTCAGTCACTCATACTGTAAAATTTGGTTTGTCTATGTTGTGAAGACTTGGAATGCTTTGGGTTTGTCAGGCCTATGTTATTTGCTGACCCAAGAAGTGGGGCATACCTAAACTATGCATCACTAAAGGATGTGGGTGACCTTTGTATTTAAGTCATGCTGTCCGACCTTAAAATCAATGAGGACGCACCTACCCATGCAGTGATTCACTTACACATTAGTCAGTGCTGCATTTTTTAGTTACAGCACTACAATATCTGACGAGTACAACCCCAAACCAGAAAAACTTGGAGTGATATAAATTCATATTACAACTAAAAGTACAGCCCCAATTCCAAAATGGTAGGGACAAAGTATAAATTTTGAATAAAATCTAAAGGCAATGACTTTCAAATCACTCTAGCCGGTATTTTATTCACAATAGAACAGAGATAACATAGCAAATGTTGAAACTGAGAAATTTCACAATTTTATCCACAAAATGAGCTCATTTCAAATTTAATGGCTAGTGCAGGTCTTAACGTTGGGACAAGGGCCTGTTTACCATGGTGTAGCATCCCCTCTTCTTTTTAACACAGAGTGGAGGCATCTGGCCATTGAGGGGACAAGTTTCAAGAGTTTAGCCATTGGAATTTGATCCCATTCTTGTTAAATATAGGCTTCCAGCTGGTGGAGAGTTTTGGGTCTCCTTTGACGGGCTTTTCATTGAATTATGTGCCAAATTGTCTCATTTGGTGATCAGGACTGCAGGCAGGCCAGTTCAGCACAGAGACTCTTCTAGTACGAAGCCATACTGTTGTAATAGCTGCAGTATGTGGTTTTGCATTGTCCTGCTGAAATACACAAGGCCTTCCCTGGAATAGATGTCGTCTGGAGGGGAGCATATGTTGCTCTAAAGCCTTTATATACTTTAAACATTCATGGTGCTTTTTGAAACATGCAAATGCCCCACACCATATGCACTAATGTATCCCCATACCATCAGAGATGCTGGCTTTTGAACTGAACGCTGATAACAGGAGGGATGGTCTTTCTCCTCTTTAGCCCGGAAGACACAATGCCTATGATTTCTAATAAGAATGTCAAATTTGGACTCATCTGACCATAGGACACTTTGCTACAGTCCATTTTAAATGAGCCTTGGCCCACAGAACACAACGGCACTTCTGGATCATGCTCAGCAATGGCTTCCTTTTTGCATGATAGAGTTTTAGGTGGCATCTGTGGATGGCACGGCGGACTGTGTTTACATACAGTGGTTTTTTGAAGTATTCCTGGGCCCATTTAGTAATGTCAATGACAGAATCATGCCAGTGAGTGATGCAGTGGTGTCTGAGGGCCTGAAGATCACGGGCATCCAGTAAAGTTCTTAGGCTTTGTCCCTCTCGCACAGAGATTTTTCCAGTTTCTTTGAATCTTTTGATGAGTTTATGCACTGTTGATGATGAGACCTTCAAAGCCTTTGCAATTTGACATTGAGGAACATTGTTTTTAAAGTATTCCACAATTTTTTTTTTACACAAGCCTTCACAGGTTGGAGAGCCTCTGGCCATCTTTACTCAGCCTCTCTAAGACATCCCTTTTATAGCTAATCATGTTTCACACCTGATGCCAGTTAACTTAATTACTCGCTGTTCTGTTCTTTCAGCTGATTCTCATATATTAATTGTTTTTTCAGCCCTTTTTGCCTATGTCCCAACTTTTTTGAGACTTGTTGCAGCCAGAAAATTTGAAATAAGCTCATTCTATGGAGAAAAATGTAAAGTGTCTCAGTTTCAACATTTGAAATGTTATCTATGTTCTATTGTAAATAATATATTGGCTCATGTGATCTGAAAGTCATTGCATTTTGATTTTATTCACAATTTACACTTTGTCCCAACTATTTCGGAATTGGGATTGTAGTGGTTTGTAAATTGCTCTTGATTTTTTTTAAATAAATACATTTCAATTTTGATTCTTGCAGCATATTTCAAAACGTTGGGACAGTAAATGCCACCTTGGAATTTTACCATTCCTTTTCACAACACATAATACAAGTTTAGCGACTGAAGCCACAAAGTGATTTACGTGTTTCAGACTTCAGATATTTTGTCCAATTCTTCCTGCATATAATTCTTAAGGTGTGTAACCGTATGGTCTCTTCGTTGTTGCATTTTGCATTTCAAATGCGCAACACATCTTCCATTGAGGACAAGTCAGGACTGCAGGTTGGCCAGTCTCGCACCATTACCCACTTCTTACACAACCATGCCTTTGCATCCATTTGCTAAGGGCATTGACACAACCCCAAAACATGACAGAGCGCAGCTTTTGGACCTGTTGCTAAGAACAGTCTGAGAGGTCCTTCTCTTCTTTGATCCACAGCACTCAACATCCATTTCCTCCTACAAAAGACTTGATGTTTTGTTTCATCTGACCACAATCCCCACACTGTGTGATGGGCCATTGCAGATACGTTCAAGCCCAGAGAAGTTGACTGGGCTACTGGACACTTCAAATATAATGTTTCCTTTTGGTACAATATAGTTTCAGTTGGCATTTGTGGATATAACTATCTAATATAGTACTAGACAAAGGTTTGCCAAAGTAATCCTGACCCTGTGTGTCTATATCATGTTTAGTTAAAGATGTAGTATACGATCTGAGAATCAGTTGAGAAAGATTGACACGTTGAGAAAAATTTGAAAAAAGCATCCTGCCCACACACAAACACCCCTCCCCTCTGTGCTCCCTGATCCCTCCCACCGAGCACGTGAGGCCGTCCCCATGGAGACTCCCACACACACCCCCTCTACCAGAGCAACAAGCCGGCCAATATTTAGTGAAGGCTCTCATGATAGTCATGAAAGTCTCGCTAATGATAATACCACAATAATTCCACAGTGCAATATTTATTCCACATAAATGAGCAACAAGGACATCTGGTCAAATCTATAATATATTTGAGGTCGGTGTCTGTCTGTGTGTATGTTCACATTTTTCTCCTACATTTCTCAACCGATTATCACCAAATTTGGTGTGAATATCCACTTGGACACCAGGAAGGACTTGACGTCGCCCGATTTTTGAAAAACGGTCATGCACGCAAAAAAAATATTTGCCTTTCTCAATCACCAGAATGTTTGCAGTGTGTTTTAGCAGGGGTTTCTGCATCAGTAAGAGAGCGCGCCGTTCACAAATGCCACAATGAACATGTTCACAATAACGTTCATCAATCGGAAATACGTATGAATGAGTTCACTGAATGCATTCAGGCACAACCCTGATGATAGCAATGCTAGTTTACAATGCTAAAAATAAATGGCTAACGTTCTGACGCAGTCTGTCGACACAGAAAAAACAAACTGCAGTGTTTACAGTCATAAGCCAGCATTGTCATAGACTTATAAAAAGTTATTCATGTAACAACTCACACAATAAAAGTCAAAAATTGCCTACCTGTTCAACAGAAAGTCTGCTGTATCAGCATCAGTTTTCCGGCCCAAATCCTCCTGGAGCTTCCTCCAGTGGTGAATGGATGACCCGATGTTTACTCGGCTTTGAGTCCTGTGTTGCTCACATTTCCTCTTCGTCTCTGCCTTTTCCTCTGCAGACTTACGCTTTCTCCCAACTTTTGCTGGTTGTCGCTGTCTTTCTTTTCTATTCTTCTAGGACTTGTTGCTGAGCTGCTGCTCAGCTACTTGCTTGTTGCAGAAAGTTTATAATGCGGAAGGCGGCGGGGACGAGGCGGGGCACGGGGAGTCAGAGCAAGCTCTCGGGGGAGTGTCAACCATGGTGTCAACTAGAGCAAGGGGATTGGATGAGAGTAGGAGAGAGACGTTGACCAATGCAAGCCATCCGGCCTGATGGCTTACATTGGTCAACATCTCTGCAGCCCTGCAGCCACTAGAGTCAATGGATTTTTTTCGTTTTTTTTTTTTTTTTGCACTTCACATTGTGTAGATTGTACTACAGGACCAGAACCACCATCTAAATGAGGTTATTAATCATGATCAAACTTTCAAATTGTATACTACAGCTTTAGATGACAATTGTTGATACACTCCTCTCTCAAAGATTTGAGATGACTAGTCTTCAGCTTAGGCTTCTGCCCCTTTCTTTTACACACAGAAATCCCTTCAGCAGTGTTGCGCGGGTCGGCCCGGAACCCGTGGGTATCGCGGGTTTATCCGCGGGTCGGGCGGGGCGGGTCAATATTTTAAAAACATTTAGCGGGAGCGAGCGGGTTGGGCCAAACAGTGGCGACGTCTAATTCCCACGAAATTGCGAATAAAGAGCATAATAGGCTGTCGGCCGCTTGAGGGCTCTAGACATACAGCCTAGATAATATGGTCTTGTCAAGCGATGTATCACTACCTTAAGCAGGATAGAATGCCATTTGTACATCTCCCTCTTCCTACTCTCGATGTACACGCACTCACTGGTGTGCGGCTTAATCCTCCACGGTTAGACTAAGGATCTAAAGGTTGAGTGATAGTTCATCTTATAAATTGTTCTGCAGTCAGCACCGAAATATACAGTAGGCCTAGTAGTAATTTTAAACATTTTTTCGCCACTTTACAGTGAAAGGCACATCACGATTCTTATTCAAAAATAAAATCAACTTGTTGAGGTGCTTCCGTTTATCAGCTACGTGTTCTCTAGCAGCAGTGCGTGTGCTGCCATCGGCAGTAAAGACACTTCTTGGATATACATATCTATAACACCATTCTATACACACATCACCCAACTTATCATTACTGGAGCGTGTATGGTCATAAACTTAGTCTTGCTCTCATTAATTACCATACCATGAGACAAAGAATAATCGTGTAAAATCCATGGTGGCCAAAGCAGTCCTCTGCGTCCCAGCAACTAGCGCAACGAGCGAGCGAACCTTCAGTTCGGCTGGCCGTGTCCTGGAAGCGCGCCGTAATCGCTTCAACCCTGGCACTGTTGACGGAACTTGACGCGATTTTGTTTTTGCATAGTTTGAGAAAAAAATACGCCAGGTCTACATTATAAGCTATGTTGAAAAGATAGCCTAAAAGCCCCCCCCCCCAAAAAAAAAATCTTGAAATAAATGAGGGAAAAAATATTTCCTCGTAGACCGGATATCGCAACACTGTATGGGAGAGTAGGCGATAGCGCCAGTGCGCCGCTGTCATGTTAATTTTATTCCAATAAAACAGCCTGTTTGCAATATTTTGCCTGATGGTATTTCGTTTGGTTGCAAAGATCAGAAATCCCGGTAAGGTTCAATTAATAGACAGAGCCTGAACTTTGGATCAACAATTTCAGCCAGAATCCAAATGTATGTTGTGCTCCACTCAAATCCACAGCGTGACAGAGGAATCGTTTTTTTCCCATTGCAAATCATGTTACACAGACCCACTGTATTCTTTTTCTCTTGCCTCCTTTTTGTGTCGGGTCGGGTTGGGTTTGGGATGAAGTGTTCGGGTGCGAGTTTTAGCGGGGCGGGCGGGGCGGGTTAGCTGTCACGTCGGGTTGGGTTGGTGCGGGTGTGAAAAAACCTCGACCCGCACATCACTACCCTTCAGACTTCTTGAATGTTTTAATTATACTATGCACCATATAGGGGAAAATATCTAAAGCCCTTCCTATCCGTCTCAGAGGAACATAGTTTTTTTAAAACTTTCAATGATTTTTTTTTTCAGTCATTTATGGGCAAATTGGTGATCATTGATCCATCTTCTTTCCTGGAGGGCTAGGCTTTCCTGGAAGCTGCTTTTTATACCAAGTCATGAGAACAATCTCCTGCTGATATCAGCTGCTCAAGTTCACATCATTAGTCTAAGTTTTGACCTCATTATTAGTCCTAAATTGCCTTCCTCCCGACTTTTTTGGAATGCATTTCATGTCTTAATGGGAGGAATGGATTCATATTCACAAATAAATTGAACTTGACGTGACCGAACATTAAATATTTAGTTTTCCCACAATTTATAATGAAATACATAACAACAACATAAGTTTAGAAATCACTGCTTTCTGTTTTTAAGTACATTTTCCATTCCCTCCTATCTTTTGCTAAGTTGGGGTTTACATTATATATAGAATTGCAAAGCCTACACATTGTCCAGTTTCATTAACAAGCGACAGTGATTTGCACATCAAAAATATTCAACTGACAAAACTGACAGTATAATACAGTCCAGCCAATACACTAATGCACTGTGCAGATTTACACACCACCCTGGAAAACATTTTAAAAAAAAACGCTAGATATGTTCTGCTACATCATTTAAATTACGTGTGATCTGATCCGTATGCTTCATAAACACTTCTGTTTTTGCCTTGTATTGGCAGCGTAATGCTGTGTAAGCATACAGGAATTTCTAACCTCAATACAAAAGTCATATAATGAAGAATTCTGCACGTAGAGGGTCACTCATTGGGTGATGCAATGTATTTGATAGTGTCACCCAAGGAGGTGGGGGATTCTGTTCGATGACCTTATTGGTAACCCTATCAAGTGCCCCCTGGTGGTCAAATACACAACCACAAAGTAATGGAATTTCTGCCAGATTAAGTGACATCTTAAAGGTCCCCTATTATGCAGATCCTTCTTTTAATACATACAAGTAATGTTATAATTTTGGATGTCCATAATCAACCTCCACAAAGTTTCTAAACATAAGGTACAGGGGTTTTGCCGTAATCCGAGAACGTGATTTCCTGTCTGAACAGCTCATCTCGAGATCTTCACAAGATCTGGGCAAAACCTGACGTCAGTTTGTTGCGTCCAGTCAGGACAGACCTGGTCAGAGCCAATCACGGCGCTGGACCTGCCCACCCCAGAATTCATTATACCAGATGCAAACAATCCCAAATCATCTAACATGTAGATTTATCAGCATGTCTCCCAAAGCTGTTTGTACGTGTTCTTTTTTTTTTGATGCGAACAAAGCACAACTATTTTCTCTTCCAAAAGACGATGCCACCAGAAATCCTTGAGTTACTTTTTTGTTTACTGGCGGTAAACAGCCACACTCAAAGGGAACGTTAGCTGTTTGTGCTCAGCATTTCACCGAAGTCAGCTTTGTCAATAAAGGATAATTTGACGCTGGATATGCCTCTCAGCTGCTTCTCAAACCTGGAGCAGTTGCATCGATCAAGCACTTGGAGGAACAAGGATATAACAGCAAATAATGTAAGTGAAGCTAGCGTGTTCCAGGTGGCTAGCAGCACCGCTAACAATAGTTAGCACAAACAACTAGCCTCAGACGCAGGCTTTGTGAAATATCTGAAAATAAAGCCTGGATCTAGGGCTGTGCGATATGACCTAAATCTCATATCCCGATATAGGTTACCCGATATCCCGATAACGATATATATCACGATATAGCAAAATTTCTGTAATTTTAATGAATAAATGGTTTCAGTAAAATCACCACATGGAAAGGGCTATTTCTTATTGCATTTAGAATTATGTACTTGACAAATAAAAGGTGCTTAATCGTATTTTATTATTTTTCTCCTTCCATTTCTAACCTTTGTGCAAATTTTCATTTCAACAGTGAACAAAATCTACAATACGACTGTAATAGAGAAGTGTAATGATGGAAGGAGTCTATCGGCAATCTGGTCGTGCTTCCTGATGCTAGGCCATTTCTTCCCAGGCAACAATGGTGCCCTGAGTGCACCATATGGAGCGACACTTACTTTTCTGTCAAAACTTGGCCACAGCTCTCCTGTAGAGTCTCTCTGCACCTCTCCAAAACCAGAGCAGCATGTACGGAGATGCAAGGCCATTTAGGTGTGCTAGACTTTGTCCGTTCGAGACATCTAATGCTGAGCAATTGATATACACATTATAGTTTTTGGGTGGACTATCACTTTAAACTGTGTTATAATGTATGTTCGGCAGTCAGGTAATGTGACCTATTCTCGTAAACTCCCATAATAAATTACCAGAAACGACTTGATTTGTAACACAACGATATAAACGATAGAGCCATTTTTCTATTGATAGACATTTTTCTATCGTGGCACGATATATATCGTCATATCGCACAGCCCTACCTGGATCAGTACCAACTGTCTGTGACACACATACGCAGAAGCAACCGGAAGCACTTGTAGAGTGCAAACCTCCACCAAGGCAGCACAATCCAAATCTTCATGAGTGGGAGCAAAGTTGAGTTATCGCATGTCATATGATTTCAAGATGGCTGCTGTGGCGGCCATATTGTTTCACTGATCGCGGTGAAAATCAATAGGGTCCATCCTTGATGTAATAGCAATCCATTTGCTATTTCTGAGAAATTCGTGCAGTACTTTTTGAGTTATGTTGTTCACAAACAGACTGGCAAACGAACAAACGGGCAAAAACATAACCTTCACCCAACTTCGTTGGCGGAGGTAATAGGCTTTACCATTTTGTGTTGCTTTACTGCATAGGCCTAGCTAATGTGATAGCCAATTGAATGTGGCTGTAGCATTGCGGCTAATGTAGCAAAGTTACTGTTACTCATGTTCGTGTCCTAGCTAAATATGCAAGAGTAAATGATATCAAGGAGTCATTCAACAGAAGGTGTGTGAACATAAAACTCATTTGAAGCTAACTTTTTATACTTGTTTGTAATTTGGATGCTTGGTACAAGTGTTCATGGTCATGGAACTTACTGTCTGTAAAACCTGTATTGCTGGGTAACGTTTGTCCCTGTCGTTGTTATGACCACTCGGTTACTACCGCATGTTTGTTTGCGTTCTGTGCTACTTTAAAAATGCTCCTGGTTAACTTGTATGTGGTAATTCTGATCAGTATGCTTGTGTTACTTTGGTTAGCATCAAGGTGGTAGTTTCATCGTAACATTAGCTAACTGTAGCCGCTACAGTTGAAGCTAACCGGAGAGGTGTTGTGCGTGGCTGCAAAGTTGGGCTGATAAGGCAGCAATTAGACCAGACGTAGGCTTTTCGGAGCTTAGGGTACGTGTTTGAGTTGGTTCACTACTGCTGTGAAACGATCGTTTTACTTACCTATGGCCGGGGTCAGCTGGGTACTACTGCCGTGGTGTGGGCTAGCTCTCTGATCCTACCAAAGTGAAAGCATTCGCAAAACACACTATAACACGTCTGGTACAACAAACTATTTCTCTGCATTGCCTTGGCGGAATTTCATCCACCTTTGAAAATTGTTCTGGCTAATAAAAAGCAGAAAAGAAGTGGAGATTGGATACAGATTTTTTTTTTTTTGGTTGAAGTTATCGACTCGCTTGCTCCACATAAGGAACGCTTACATCGTTTGTTTTTGCTACAAACTCATTTAGTAGCTTGGTGTCGGAATTGCATTTCATTTTAATGGAGATGGTTAACAGGAGCTTTTAGCAAAGTTTCCCCCAGATAGCGATATGGGTATATAACATGACTATACAACAGTACAACAACAATCACATAAATGCAAGGCGAGACAGTATGAGTTGAACACTAAAATTTAAACTTGCCACTCATTGAAATCCTGCTGTAAACGTTGCTGCAATACTTCAATTGCGTCCTCCTCCCATTCGGGGTCGGATTTGGGATCAAACAAGTACGGTCTTACAGCAATACATGCTGCGAACAGCTGTCCTGAAATGTCTGCCATCTTGGTTTCCTGGTTTTTCGGGTCTGCACCCGAAAAGTGGGCAGGCAGCTAAATCAGAACAGCGCTTCATTAGCATAGCCTCCCCGCCCACTCAAAACAGCTCATATTTCAGGCCGGTGCAGACGGTGTGAGAGAAGAGGTCTCACTTGGCCTGGATGTGTGCGGTTTTTTTAAGTGAATTCTTAGCATTATTCTAAAGACCCACTGGACATATTTTAAATGTCTAAAAAACAGCATAATATGGCAGCTTTAAATCAAGTCTCACATAAATTTTGATTAATGTTCCATTATTTTTGATCATTAAATGCTAGAGGAAGTTTAGACTTTTTTTTCTTTTTTTAACAATAAATTTATCAGATATTTGCCATCCTTGTCATTTTAACTTCCTTAATCCTAGAGGCTATGTATCAGACCAGATTTTTGGTCTATAAATTGTTTTATTGTTAATAGGGTTAAGTACTCAGGAATTGGGTGAGAGTAACTTTACATTCAAAGGTGAATTCACTGCGCACCCAGGGGATACATCTCTGATTTCTGTAATAAATTCATCCTTGGTCTCTGCACAGCTTGAATCCCTCTACCCATAACCTTCCTTTATGAGTCCAATGTCCTCTCATTTCATGTCCTCGATGCAGGTTTCTTCTGAATCCCTCCTCCTTCCTTAACTTTGTTCTTGACACTGCTCTTTCTCTCTGTTCCTGACCTCCTCCTCCCCTCCTCTTGTACAGAATGCTCCCATTTCAGGCTGCCCCGGGTCAGTTTGGGCCAGAGGCCTGCGAGCCGGGGCTGAGATGCTGGAGGGTGGAGAAGATGAAGGCTGTTCCGCTTGAGCACGCGGAGCTGGGAGCCTTCTTCAACGGGGACTCTTATCTGGTGCTGGATAACCGAGGAGAGGACGGGGCCGACCTGCACATGTGGATCGGTGGGTTACAGGGATAGAGACTGAGGGAGGGCTGGGAAGTCTGAAGGAATTCAGAGGTGCACAGGTTCGGGAAGTAAACGTCTTCCCCCAGGATTTGGTTCCAACCACTGGAATTAAATAAGTGGCATTTTATAAGGATAGAGACATTTTGTTATCAAGTTATTTTAATGTAAATTTTCTGCACTTTGAACACTACAAAAATGTGGGTCTTTCGAGGCGTATACCTTGGTAAATGGAGTGTAGAAATCTGGCAAAATTTCAGCAAACTGCTGATAGTACTCTGAGGAAAAGGGGAAACATAAAGTTATCATCTCCACCAAGGAGGGTATGTTTTCACCCCTGACAACCATGTCACTTTGTTCCGTTTGTCGTCTGTTTGTCTGTCTGTTTTTTAGCAGTATATCTCAAAAACGGCTGCATAGATTTCAACCAAACTTTGCAGGATGTTACAGTAGCACAAGAGGAACAAGTGTTTAAAAGGCATATCTAGGCCAAAGTACAGCTTAGATATTGGCCAAAGTACAAATCCAGATTGCTGCTGGAGATTTGAAGTAGCGAGTCAGACACCAGACAATTTCGACAACGGTCCCGCTTGGGGGGGGGAGTCGTTTGTTTATTCGCTTGCTTGTTTGTGTTAACAGGATAATTCAAAAACATATGAGCGGTTTGGCGTCTGGATCCATAAGAATAAAATGTATCAGTCTAACTCGGGTCTGTGCGAATTTTTTTACGGGATAACTCAAAAAGTTATGAATGGTTTTGCACTAAATTTGACAGGATGATAGGTGGTAGTTCAAGGAAGATTTGATTTAATTTTGGAAGTGATCTGGAACATATTCTGCAAGCAAAAGAACAGATATATGGCGTGGCGGAGATATGCGCTCCACCGAGTGCCCTCTAGTTTTTGTTTTTTTTTTTCTTTTAATTTAACTGCCTCTAACGTGGACAAGACCCGCCATCGCTGCAAATAAAAGAAAAGCTGCAAACAAAAACAAATGGCGCTGCAAGTGAAAATAAACGCTGCTGCAAATAAAAGAAATGCTGCAAACAAAAACAAACGCCGCTGCAAATAAAAGAATAAACGATGCAAATAAAAAAGCCACAAAGTAAGTGTATTACTGGGGACTGTTTTTGCTTGGAGCAGGTTATGTGCCGAGTTTCGGCTTAAATCGGCTATACATGTGCTGCCTTATCACTAAGCACCTCCTTTGCAGTTGGCGTCACCTTTATTGAATAATCCTGTGGACTTTGGTGCCCGAAACGTAAGCGGTTCTCTTCGGAGGGAGACTGGCATGACCCGTTCGCTTTTTCTGACGATATTCTCTATGAACACTACAGATTCTCAACCGAGGGAATTCGTTACTGATGCGATCTACTGGAACGATATATTGGCATAGTAGCAAAGCAGTTGCACTAACAGTATGCATAACTTTGCGTTATTTTGTTATCTAGCCACGTTTAAAGAGAGGCACCTTTGTGACATTGAAAAGCATGGGTTTAGGCACGACATACCTCGCTAACCCGCTTATCTTCCTTCGTAGTATTACCCCCCCCCTGGAGTGAGAGCGCGCGGTGGTACATGTAACTGTTTTGCTGCATATTGGAGTAAAGCTACCAAACTTGATTCTCCTCTCGTTAGTGGTCTTTCTGCACCCACGCAGAAATGGGTTTTTCCGTGTTTTTATTTGCAGCGGCGTTTGTTTTTGTTTGCAGTATTTCTTTTATTTGCAGCGTTTATCTTATTTGCAGCAGCGGTACTTTTTATTTGCAGCGGGGTTTATTTTTTTTGCAGCGATTCTTTTATTTGCAGCAATGGCGGGTCTCGGCCACCGTAGGCCTCTTTATGACACTTTGACACAATCTGTGGCTGCACCAACTGTGCCATCGTTGTCATTCTGAAAATGTACCGCTGGAAGTAAAATGCACAGCGAGAGAGGAAGAAATAAGAGTCCGGCGACTGCGTGGTGCTGGAGCGATGCGCAGACCAAGGGGAGGAGGGTGGTGGAGGACGGGCGAGAGGAGCAAAACGGTGGGTAAAGAGGGGGGGAAAGAGGGAGAGATAAGGAGTGATGAGTCTCAGAAGAATAAAGAGAGGGACAGGTTTTGTAAGCATCATTAAAGTTTCACGAGCTCCGTTGCGCTGCTGTTGTTTCCACCGTGTATCCGGTGATAGGTGACACTAAGCTGATTGTAATGGCGAGAAAAGCCCATTAAGTCAAGCGTCGGCCTCTCCCTCGCTCATCTTCCTCCTTCTCTGCATGTCCCAGGGGAGAAGTCCTCGCATGACGAGCAGGTGGCCTGTGCCATGCTGGCGACGCAGCTGGACAATTTCCTGGGTGGAGATCCCATCCAGCACCGACAGGTCCAGGGCTGGGAGTCGCCGGAGTTCATGTGCCTCTTTCCCAGAGGGGTCACCTATAAGGTAGGCCTGCAGGGATTCCAGACGGGTGCAACTCAACTTAGTTACTTCAACCCTAACTTCCTCTAGAGGATAATACCAGCACTGCAGGATTTTTCAGTGCCGTGCGGAGAAGCCGTTTAGTAACCTCACCTCTAAACACATAATTACTCCATATCTGTTACTGTTTAAGACATGCCTGATCGACAATGTAACACGTTATTCACTGAGTAATCAAGACCAATGCTTAACCTTTAATGATTAAGAAATAAGATTAAGAAATTATTAACTTGGAAATGACAGATGGATCACTGATAGGAATATTTATGACGTAGGCCTACATATAATGCATGTGATATTGTAAGGATGGCAATAAGTAGGCAAGCCTGTTGTTGACAGTCCAGAGAAGTGGAACACGGTTTGGTTAATTGCATTGAATTATTTATCAGTAAGGGGTGACGCAGTGACACAGTGCATAGCACTGTTGCCTCACTGTAAGAAGGTCAGGGGTCAAATACAGCCTGGGGCCTTCATGTGCCGAGTTTGCACATTCTCCCCGCGTTTGCCTGGGTTTCCTATGGACAATCCAGTTTCCTCTCAAAGTCGAAAGACATGCATGTATGGATATTCATGTATGGAGACTTTAAATGGCCCAGATGAGTTAGTGAGTGAATGGTGTGTGATTTTTCGTAAGTGTCTCATCCATGGCATGTTGGGATAGGCTCCAGCTCCTCTGCAGCCCTGACAATGAGTAAGTGGGTAAGATAATGGATGAATGAATTTCAGGTATAAATTGGCGTGAAACCACTGAGAACACCTAACCATCAGTGCGAGCCATCAAAGTGCCACTGATATCAGTGCCATATGCAATACGCAAATAATGAGTGCGGTTGGATAATTGTTAGAATAATAACTCATGTCATCTTCCCTGTGGTATAAGAAAATGCTGCTTTTGCTTAAAAAACTTTTGGGCTGCAACTCTTGCAGGAGGGCGGTGTGGAGTCTGGATTCCGCAGGACACCTACTGGTTCTAGTCCAGTCAGCAGATTGTATCAGATCAAAGGCAAGAGGAATATTCGAGCCAAAGAAGTGGAGCTTGGCTGGGAGAGCTTTAACAAAGGAGACTGCTTCATCCTTGACCTGGGAGAGGTAAGAGTCAGGAGCTGAACCCCTCAGATACAGATATAGATGCTGGCGTCTGTAAATTCTGAAATTTTATTCCTAAATAACTCTGCAATCAAATGTCCAAATGTTTTGCTTCACTGGAATAATTTCCCGGAGCCTCTGTGACACAAATAGTGAGTTATAAAGCCTAAATAGGCTCATGCATAGCAGGAAAAAATTGGCATTATTATATCCCCGAACGCCGAATGGTGTTCCGGGGGATATTATGTTTTTGGTCCCGCCGCCGCCACCACACTACGTTTTAACGCGATAACTTCAGTAATATTTCAATTACAAATTCCAAATTTTGCACATAAGTATCATAAAGAGGAAGAACTGATACGATTTTGCACAATTTACGATGTCTAGATTGGCCACCAGGGGCCAAACTGATTTGCATGTTAACGCGATAACTGCAGTAATATTTCAATTAGAAATTCCAAGTTTTGCATATAAGTAAGTATCATAAAGAGGAAGAACTGATTCGATTTTGGACAATTTACGATGTCTAGATTGGCCACCAGGGGTCAAAAACTGATTTCAGTGGTAACGCGATAACTGCAGTAATATTTCAATTATAAATTCCAAGTTTTGCACATAAGTATCATAAAGAGGAAGAACTGATTCGATTTTGGACAATTTACTATTTCTAGATTGACCACCAGGAGCCAAAAACTGAAAAAATCACTGTTCCGCGATAACTTCAGTAATATTTTAATTACAAATTTCAAGTTTTGCACATAAGTAAGTATCATAAAAAGGAAGAACTGATTCGATTTTGGACAATTTACGATCTCTAGTGTGGCCACCAGGGGCCAAAAACTGATTTACATGTTAACGTGATAACTGCAGTAATATTTCAATTAGAAATTCCAAGTTTTGCATATAAGTAAGTTTCATAAAGAGAAAGAGCTGATTCGATTTTGGACAACTTACAATTTCTAGATTGGTCACCGGGGCCAAAAACTGGAAAAATCACTGTTTTTATCATATCTCTGGAAATATTTGTCAGATTGACCTCAAATCAAGCGCAAATGAAAGGTCCTGACCTGAGGATGTGTCCCATGATGACATTATACCCGTTTGGTTCAAAATTTTGACACAAGGTGGAGCTTTGTCACATAAAATTCACCATTTTTTGCTATATCTTTGGAACTATTTCTCCAATTGACATGAAACTATGTGCAACTGCAAGGTCATGACTTCACAACGTGTCACATGATGACATCATACCTGTATGGTTCAATATTTTGCCACCAGGTGGCACTTTGTGATGGAAAATTACCTTTTTGGCCATATCTTCAGAACCATTTGACCGATTGACCTGAAATTAAGTTCAAATGAAAGTCTATTCAAGGTCTATTCAAGGATTGGGGAATAGGAGGATTGGGGGCGTTCAGGGATATACCCCCAGCCGTTGCCTCCAACGGCATGAGCTTAGTTATGTATTCTGGGCAAAGGGTAAAGGAGCTGTGTTACAATCACTGTACATGCTCAGAAGTTTGACTGCAAGTCATAATCTAACTCCTTCCCAGCCAATCCATCCTCGTTTTGCATTGTGTTTATATATTTAGTTACTTCAGCATTATGCTTTTTATATTAAGGAGCTTTCTTTGAAAATTTGAGGTTTCGAAGTGATATCTTAAGCATTAGCCAAGGAATAAGAAGAACGTGAGCTGGTTGCCATGGCCAATAATCATAAAAGAAGAAAAATACCTTCTTGATTTTGACTTGCAGTTGAGTGGACTTTCTTTGTTCGGAGTTGAGAGCATGCACAGTTATTGTGACACAGCTTATGTAATGTGAGAAAATGATCTAATCTTGTAAATTTACCAGAAGCTGCTCTTTTTTATTAGATTTTCTTTCATTTGATTTTTAGATTTAGAAATATGGAAGTCATTGGTGCTGATTATTCCATTGAGCAGGGGTCAAAGAAAAAGAAAAGCATTTCAGGGTTCATGTTTTCTTGTTCTTGCTTTCTCTTTCTGTGCACTTGCATGAATCTGGTCCAGACTATTGTCACCTGGATTGGATCGCAGGCCAACATTTTTGAGAAACAGAAGGTGCGCGAGATCGCCACACTGATACGAGACACGGAGAGGCATGGAAAGGCTCGAATTACAGATGTCAATGAAGGAGAAGAAACGCCAGAGATGCTGAAGGTGAGGTCTCCATTGGCCAAGAAACCTGCTGACATCAGTGCATTGGCTAAGCAACCTGTCTGTATCAGTGCATTGGCTAAGCAATCTGTCTATCAGTGCACTGGCTAAGCTCCCAGTCTATATCAGTGCAAATCTGTTTTCATGCTGATGGTTCCAAAACAATTGTTGCTAACATCAAACTCAATATGCATTAAATCAGTTTCCTTTCATCTCCATCACAGTTAAAGGAGCTGTGTCATGATTACTACGCATGCTCACCACTTTAAATCCACTCACCTGCGAGTGAAAATGCACTTCCATCCTCCCTAATTTGTCATCGTTTTGCATTGTATTTAAATATTTTTGTAACTTGGGCGGTATGCTTTTAATATTAACAAAACATAACATGGCATGAATGGCGAGAACAGGCCGTTCAGCCCAACTAGGCTCGCCAGTTTCTTTATACTATTGTGAATATATCACTTCAGATTCTCAATGACTCAATGGTATCTAGCTTTAAGTCAAGCCTGCTCTTGAAAACTCCCAAGGTCTCTGCCTCATCAATATGGTCAGGCAAAGAGATTAAGGATCTTCAGCCTTTTCTCATAGCTTTCATCTTTTATACCCGGAATTAGCTTAGAGGCTCTCCTTTGAACTTTCTCTAGAACCTCTATATCTTTCTTAAAGTATGGTCCCCAGAACTGAACACAATACTCTTGATGTGGTCTGACGAATGTGTTGTACAAAAGAAGCATCACCACCTTGGATTTGTACTCATTACTTTTGACAATGTATCCCAGTATCTGATTGGCTTTTTTAACTGCTACGGCACAATGGCTAGAACCTGTGATGGTTTGGTCAACAATCACTCCCAGATCTTTCTCATGTGGAGCACATTCCAGTTTTAAACCTCCCATGAAGTCATCCCGTCTAATGGTTTTATTGCCTACATATACAACTTTACATTTTGCAACATTAAATTTCATTTGCCACATTTGTGCCAATTCTGGATTCTATCCAAATCATCCTGAATCACTTTTGTGGACTCTAAACTATTTCCCAAACCCCCCAATTTAGTATCATCTGCAAATTTAACCAATCTGCTCTCAATATTCCTATCAAGGTCATTAATGTAGATGAGGAACAGCAGGGGTCCCAACACTGATCCCTGGGGGACACCACTCTCCACCATACCTAGCTCAGATGAGATACCACTGACCACCACTCTTTGTGTTCTGTCCTGTAACCAGTTTTGAATCCACTTCAGAATACCTCCTGTAACTCCAATGGAGCTCATTTAAAAAATTCGTCTCTTATGCGGTACTGTATCAAATGCTTTCTGAAAATCCAAGTATGTGATATCATAAGCCCTGCTCGGGTCATTAGTCTTAGTGGCCTCTTCAAAAAATCCGGACGGCATTGTCAGGCATGACGTACCCTTACGAAAACCATGGTGGCTATCCCTCAAGATATTGTTACATTCAAGAAATAAGTCCAGCTCATCTTTTATGATAGATTTCAATATTTTGCCCGCAATCCAAGTTAAACTGACCGGCATGTAATTTCCTGGTTCAGTATGGTCCCCTTTCTTATATATTGTTATTATATTGCCCTGTTTCCAATGATTTGGTATTTCTCCAGTTTCTAAAGACCATCTGAAGATGGCGGAGAGCGGTTTAAAAATGATCTCACTAACTTCTCTGAGCACTCTAGGATATAAACCATCAGGACCCTCCGCCTTATCTGCCTTTAGTTTATGCAACTTGTCTAATACTTCATTATCCCTAACCTCAGTTTCCACTAAATAATCTTGAGCATTTGACAAATAAAATTTGATACAATTCTGCTTCCCTCTACTTGCATGTGGTACCAGTAGAATCCCATAGAAAATTACCGTTGAGGATCTGCTCCTAAGCTTTTCTGCTAATTCCACAAATGTGCCTTGCGGAACCTCAAACCTACCCTTACCTATGTCATTTGTCCCAACATGGACCATGACAACTGAATCCCTCCCCGCTCTGGCCAGGAGCTTGTCCACACGCTCCAGGAGGTCTCCTACCTTGGCACCAGGCAGGCAGCACACCGTACGAGACTCCTTGTCGTGCGAACAAACTAAACTGTCTATTCCTCTAAGTATTGAGTTCCCCACTATCACTAACAAGGGGTTTAGGGGTTTTCTATGGAAATTTGAGGATTCAAAGTGCAATTTTACTGCTTTAGCCGAAGGACATGAAGAGTGCAAGCTGGTTTGCTGATGGCCTTCTTCTTCCACCTCTATCATATCTCTTGGCAGGTGGCAAACCAGTTTACACTGTTCTTATCCTTCAGCTAAAGCGCTAAAATAGCACTTTGAGTCCTCTCATTTCCATAGAAACTGCTTACCATAAAAAGCATAATGCCGGAGAAACAAAAATATATAAATGCAGTGCAAAATTAAGACTGATCAGCAAGAACAGAATCAGATTTTGACTTGCAGTGAAGCAGATTCATTTTGTTAGGCTAACCATTTTCGAAGTTCTGAGCATGTGCAGTAGTCTTGGCATTTGGCTCCTTTAAAACAAACATTCTGAAAAACTGCAGAAACTAAATTTGCCAATTTCTAACACTAAAAATAGCTTTTTAAAACTCAAGATGAACGTAATCACTCATGATAAATCAAAACAAAATGGGAATCATTAATAGACAAACTGGAGATGAAATTTTATTGTTTCTGTGGACTATGTGTATTGTAGATTCTGAATGTACATAGCATTCTTATAATGATGTCAGAATTACACCATTGTCATGGGCGATTGCAGACCATTACTTTACTGAGATCATTTACAGCGGATGGAGAGAGGCCATGCAGTCATTGCCCTAAAGCCATTTGATGAGAAAAAAAAATCTTTAAACCCTTTCATTTTTTTAGCAGTCAAACTTCACATCCTTATTAGAATGGTAATTTTCAGGTGCTGGGTCCAATGACTGGACTGAAAGAGAGTACTGCAGAGGAGAATACCCAAGCAGACTTTCAAGCTGACTCTCAGGCCAACTCCTCCTCTCTGTATAAGGTGTGTGAATCCTGCTAAAGGAATTCCAGTACCAGTCTAAAGTTTGGACACACTTTGCTCATTTCCCAGCACTCTGACTCTAGAGAAATGTACATTGCTTAACTTCTCTATATAATCTCAAAGGGATTCTGGTAAGAGGTAAACAGTCATAAGTTAAAAGATGGTCATTTACTTGTTTGAATAGTGTCCAAAAGGTTTGGAATTCTCGGAGGCAGGGGCGTAGCTAGAACCGGGAATTGGGATGGCTCAGACACGTCCCTTTATGACAATAAGGATAGTCCTGGCTAGTTCTCAATTATTTTTCTTTATTGACGTGTTTTCCAATTATCGTAATAGGCAACTGAAGACACGGTTTCTCATGCGATCTAACAGCGATGAAGTCATGGAGTAAATTCCGTAAAACTGAGAATTGGGGTGGACGTATCATCTCTTTTAAAGAATTATTAGTCCTCACCTGTTCGCAGTCATTTTCATGATTAACAATATGTTCACTCCGAGAGCACTCCGCACTTAACAGGTGCTGCTTGTTCTCCCCGATTAGGTAAGACGACAATCATTCATCTGGACGCGTTTGCATAATTATAATTATGACAACAAATGCTGATTACTTTGATGGATTTAAGAATTAGATCAGTTTTGCTAAAGAAAGGGTACTTTTTTGATATGTAAGAAAAATGTGGGTATGTCCAAATTTTTGACTGGTACTGTATGTCATCACATACTTCTGTTGCTTGACATCAAACCAATGCTCGTTAAGTGGTATCTACACATGCCTAAGGGCATTTCTCACGGATTTGCCATGAAGGTATCTGATGCCACAGGATCTATGAAGTTGACCAAAGTTTCCGAGAAATGCCCATTTGAGAAGGACCTTCTGGTGCGAGATGACTGTTTCATACTTGACAACGGCACCAACGGAAAGATCTTTGTCTGGAAAGGTAAGTTTAGGTTCCTTGGTTTGTGCTTGTGGTCCGGCCTTTTAAATTCCGACCACAGGTCAGAGCATTAATGCTAAAACTTCGATTGTGTTTTCTAAGAACTATTTTCTGTTGATTATCTCCCCTCGGCGCACGCCTGGAAGGGATCGTGCACTTAGTCGTATGCGTGTTTGTGTGCATGAGTGTGTCCTTTTCTGCAGCTAAATCTCAAATACTGCTAAACACATCGGCCATATACATTTGCAATCAAAATTACTCAACCCCCGTTGCTCATTAGGTTTACTGACAAAATTTACAAACTTTCACCTGTTTGCAATGAACAAATCAAACACAAACAATTTAAATAGCTCAACACAAATCTTACTAGTGGCTTCTCCAAATTCAACACAAAATGCCACTTTTAATTACTGCTGAATGCTCAAAATTATTCAACCCCTTTGTGACAAGCATCTTAAATACTTAATAGAGCACCATTTTTCTGCTATGATCCGCTGGAGATGTGATGCAAAGGCAGACAACAGCCTCTGGCAGCATTCCCAAGGAATCTCAGCCCAGTTCTCATGGACAAAAGCCTCCAGTTCACTAATACTCTAGGGTTTGCATGCTGGAACTGTCTTCTTGAAATCCCAGCAGAGATTTTCTATGGGGTTCAAGTCCGGTGACTATGATGGCCACTCTAGAATGTTCTAGGACTTCTTCTGAGACCATGCCTTGGTGGATGTTGTGGTATCCTAGGGATCATTGTCTCGTTTGAAGGTCCCCAAGCTTCAGCTTCCTCACAAAGGGCATGACATTTTCTCCTTGAATATCCTGATACTTGATTGAATTCATCTTGCCCTCTACACATTGCAGGTTTCTAGTGTCAGAGGAAGCAATGCAGCTGCAGAGCATCAACAAGCCCTGACAATGCTTCTGTGTCGGCAGGGTGCTCTTTTTAGCGTAGGGTCACTCCATACTAAACTGTACAATTCACTATGTTGTATATGAACGGTCAATAAAATTTTTTCTAGGAGAATTAAATGATTTATTCACTCCCGGATTGAAGATGTATACATAAGAAAAAATCTGAGTCATCTGTCCAACAACGCAGCTGAAAAAGTGGTGTCCTGATGTCAGCCAAGGCATTGTGTTGGACATATTTTGTTACAAAATTTAGCAGCCAACTTCATGAAATGCTCATGACATGTCTGTTGATACTTTGAAAGAAAGTGAAATTAAATATTGCAAAGAAATACCCATAATAACGGTTTCAATTGTCTGCACTAAATAATCAGGACTCATCTGATCAGAAATGCAATTTGAAATGACTGTCCTGGGCGCAACCATTCGCGTCCTCACTTGTCATGTCAATCCCTGTGGGTTAATTTGCATAATGTATGCAAATGGTGTAAGGGTGACCTCAGAAAAATAAGGTGCTCGCTACCTGCATCAAAATTTCACAAGGCGTCAGACAATCATTTATTCCATGTTTTTTAAAATAAAGCAAATTTTTCCATGTCCTACGACCATAAAAACATAAACAATCTGTGCGCTATCACCATACACTGTATAAAAAGATGGACGCAGCACCTGGGTCTCAAAAGTGAGGCCAATGCGGAAATTGAATTCCATTTAAAGGCCAGCAGATGGCGACGTCGGTGGTTTGCAGAATTGTAAAAGGTGTATTTGAATTTTCATCACCATTGTAACACATTTGTACAGTTTAGTATGGACTGAGCCTGTATGCCTCTTCTGGCAGACATACCGCTGATGCATAAGCTGAAAAGTTACAACTTTGATCCATTGCTCCAGAGAACAGTATAGAATAGAATAGTTCAGAATAGAATAAATTCTTAATGTCCACCATGGTGGAAATTTGTCTTTGGCTCACCAACACACTGTATGACTGCTATACTTAGAGACATCGGTAGAACACAGACACAGCTCAGACTCACAATTGAAGACACAGAGTTAACAAATAAGTTAAAATACAGCATGGAAAACAGCAGCCAAGTAAGGTTTGCAAAACTGACTTAACCCCTTTGTGCAGAAGCCAAATTTGGCTATTTATGGGTTACCCACTTTAATGCTGTATAATTCAAGATTTAAGCTTCACAAAGAGGAAAAATGTGGCTCAATTCAGGAAAGACACTTACAGCATTTAGAATTACATTGTATTTCAGTTTATTTTCATGATTTTGGTAGAGAAAATGAGCAGCAAACATAAAAAATCTTCATGAGAATTCACCATTGAAATTGCAAAAAAAATAATTCTGACGATTGAAAAACTGCTGGGGCTTAAAACTATACATTTATGGTATCATAAACTCCTTGAGCACAAGTAGAATTCATCTTCAACATTACATTCTAGATTACCTACATGCTATTAGCCAAATTATACAGCTACCCAAGTGTCTCCTCAAAGTCTCAAAATGATTTGCTGTCAAATCATTAAAAAAATCATGTATTTAACACAATTAAAGCTTTAAGGCATGAAATTTAATATGAACGAATGATTTTCTGGTTGAGTTTAGTATGAATTTATCAATATCAGTGCAGTTGAATATCAGTGGTCACCAGTAATCTCTCCAAATACGAACGTACCTTTTCTCCATAATAAAGTTTAGAGTTTTGGCCATTTTTCTTCAAAGCCAGCACAAACACGCATTAAATAAACTGCTAATTAAACGGTCAGAACATTCACCCTGTAATGAAAGCTACCAGTCCCCTCTTCAGAGCTCACGAACCCATTTCAACACTTATAAGGAGCAAGTACACCTCACGAACTCAGTAATATCTGAATTCTGAAATATACCTTATTTTAACTGAACAGACACTCCACTTTCAGGGAATATCAAATCCATTGCGTCTCCCGATTCAAAAGAAACGTGCAATGAACGTACCGGGGGTCCACACCAAAATGCACGGGCAGTTCGCGTTTTAAACAGGAAAAAAACCTCGACATTCGACTTTGTTGAGTGCATATACATTCCGAAACAGAAAAAAAAAACAAACAAAAATAGCAGCCTGACCTTTTTCGTGAATCCCTCCTCCAGAGACATTGACTGTATAAAATAGAGACCGATGTACCCAGTAGCAAATACCCTCCGGTCCTGTTTCATTCGAAATAATTCCAATAGAGCATATCGTTCTCATTTAAATCCTGTAATGTAACTGAACACTTCAAGGCCAGTTTTGCGAACCGATTTTCTATAAATCCCGTCTATTTTAGCCGCGTAATGTGCATAACGTAGACAGGATACAACAGCGCATGCTGATACGCATTGGTTTGTATGCTCTGTGTTTGTCCAATCAATGTGTTTCACTTACTCTAAAATGTTTAAACACTCGGGAATTGGATAAGAAACGAGCCGATCAATACATTGTTATCAGGGAAACTTCAGGAGGCCATGAAGTGTAACTCTACAATTACGCAGAAGAGCTTGAGTGTGTGGTTGAGTGATTGGCTATCAACGCCAGTACTCGGGTGGATATAAGGAAGCGCTGGATTTGGCAATGAAGGAATCTACGCGTAAATCCACTGTAGGGAACTACAATTTTTTTTGTATGGGACAACTGTAATAGGCAATAGAATGTGAGAGAATCAATACCATGTCGATTTTTTTGCCTCAGAAAACTGATTTGTATGAACTACTAATTGGAATACTGTTAGCTCACTGTGGCTAAACTGGTTGCTACTAAGGATAACGATTTTTTCTGTGTCAAGATATCGTTTTTTCAAACTGCTGAATCGACACTATGGGCAAGGATACTGACCAGTTTGCACATCAGGCTTAGCTGAGGAGTTTAATTCATGCAGCTCTCAAAAAACAGGGAGTGGAGTGAACTTCACCGTATTCAGAACCGCGTTCGAGGTCTGCTTGCTTGTGAACATTCAATAACTGATCCGGGGATGCTATCTAGTGATCGAGTACAGTAACAGCGTACTTCCAATGTGCAGATCTATAGACGCGGGCATCTACATCTGCAGAAAGGGGTTAAGAATGCTGATAGCATTTGGTATAAAGATTTCATGAAAACCCTCCTTGTCAGAGCAACTCTAAAGCGCCTCCCAAACTGTAGTAGTTCAAACTGGCTGGATAGAGGGTGAGCACAGTGTCAAACAATTTTATCTGCCTTTTTCTTTGTCCTACCAGTATAGAGATGGGTCAGTGGTTTTAAAGATTTCTCCACTATTTTGCTCGCCATAGACACAATTCTGTTTGACTTGTTCTTACATTTACAACTTAGGTAGCCAGACCAGGCAGACAGGTGAAATGTTAGAACACTTTCAATGTGTGTGGTGTACACAAGTTCTTTACTCTGTGTACTTACACCCAGGAGGCTGAGTCGCTGTGAGCATTTCTTAAAAATGTACTCAGTATTTTCTGTAAAGCTAAGCTGGCTGACAAGCATTGTACCGGGGTATTTTAAAGTTTCCACTGTTTCAACAGCTTGACCATTAAAGGAGGAGACCGCACTCTGGCAAAGTATATTTCAGCGGAAAGTAGAATTCTTGAAGTGTCTAAAATGCATAGTTTTATGCATTTTAATTTGGTAATGATCCAGTGCAAAGCATTTTTAAACCAAAAAGTCTTCAAATCGGCGTCAATACCAGAGGGCATACATTTTTACTTGGGGAATCTAAGGCTGCGTTCAGAATGCACACTTGTCCACTCACTCGCTCACTCTCTAAAATGTTTTCAATGTTGAACATTCACTACACAGCGCCCTATATAGTGAGTGAGTGTGCATTTCGAATGCATTATCCAATCAAACTCCAGTGCCGCAGTGCTTATGTGTCAGTTATTCTCTTTCGTGACGTCAGTTGTTCCCTTTCCTTTCATCCGGGCCGTAGAGTACTTCAAAGGGCCTTCAGTAAGCTCTGCCTGTACGGCTTGGCTGCCTGCAAGCTGTTTTCATTTAAGCTGGCCTAATTAACAATCAAACAATTTATAGACTGAGCGACCAAGACCAATACATGACTTCTAATTAGAAATGGCAATTAAATTCCCATTGCCTACATTTATATAATTGATATGGCATTGTAAATCCAAAACTTTCGCTCACTTCGTAGCATTCATTTTCGCCGTTCTTGGGATTGTCACACAGCTATGCAACCTTACAGCGCCCTTTAGCCGTGACAGCATTCAAAATAAAGAATGGATTCCTGCAGCCATGCAAACTAACTTCCGCAAATCTGTGCCACTTAACAAGCGCTGAAATTATGAAAGCATATAAATATTTTACATTGTCATTTATGCACAGAAGACGCCTCGTAATTTTGTGGTACAATGCATAACAATGCCATCAAAAGTAAATTAGACTGTCGTCAGTTTTTACCAATTAGTCTGAGCAACTATAGCTAATCAGGAGATGAAAACTGCGAGAGGTTAAGGTTATTAAGCATTTTTAAAGGTGAGGTTTCCGAAGTTGAAATTCAAAATCAGAAGATTCCCCAAGTAAAAATGTCTGCCCCTTGGTATTAAAGCCAATTTGAAGACTCGCCGGTTTAAAAATGCATTGCACAGGATCATTACCAAATTAAAATATGCTTTTTAGACATTTCAAATGTTCTACTTTCCGATGAAATATACTTTGCCGGGGTGCTGTCTCCTCCTTTGAGTGAAACTGCCTGTGCTGACAAGCCTTTCTTTTTACAAAAAAGTCGCTCCTTTGTCTTTGTGACATTAATTTCTAACTGGCTATCATTACACCATTTTTCAAGAGCCTTAATGCGCGCAAGATGGGAAACCTCCTAAAACTTCTGTGGCTTATTTATATGGTTTTGAGCATATTGGAGCTTGTGCTTTTGGATCAGTTGTGGTGCATGTCTTGGAGACCTTCAACGTTTAGTATGCGCCCTACTGTGCAAACTGGGACTTCAGTGCCTCCTGCCTCCCAAGTTCTGCTGCAGGTCTATTGCTGTCACCGAGGGTTTTTGACCACCTGCCGCCTCAGGAATCTGGTGACAGCCATTGATAGCTGCCACATCCTGGTGCTGTAGCCGCTCTTCCTTTTAACTCTGAACTTGTGAACTGTGCATCCAGCTGTATCTCTGCGAACATTCAGTGCCTGTGCTATCTTTTTTTTTTATCATTTTCCTTGTCTGTGCCAGGCAATGATCCCCTCTATTACCTTTTTGGACAATTCTCTTGACAGCCATATCTCTTATATGCAATCAAATGTCACTGTCAACAAAAAAGTATTTGATGTGTTCTATCTCAAGCAAACATGATGCAGCTTATGAAGCTCTTGATTAGCTGCATTAGGTGTGATTGAGACAACACCTGATTTGCAAATATGCTCTTATGACAGAGTATATTCAGAGGGTTGAACAATTTTTAAACTGTAGTAGTCATTGAAAGAAGCATTTTGTGTTGAATTTGGATAAACCACTTGTAATATTAGTTTTGTCGAGTTATTTAAAATGCTCTTGTTTAATCAGTTTATTCCAAATGGCTGAAAGTTTGCACATGTTGCCAGTAAACCCAGTTTGCGATGGGGGTTGAATCATTTTTATTGCAACTGTATTTTTTTGGCACTCTTGTGACTGTATGCTCAATGACCTCTTGTGGTTGCAGTGATTCACAACTTTGGGAAAAACCCATTTTTATTGGCTGCTGCACCGTATTCTGCCATTGACAGCTCACTCTCCTTAACTTCCTGTTAGCAGCCACAAGTGATCAACAACCGCTTCAGCTTGTTATCTCGTGTCTGCTAAGGACAATGTCCGCGCCAGGCGGAGATCTGCACTCCACCTGCTGCACGCTTCTAGTTTCGATGTGTGTTTGATACGTGCATCCTTGAACAGCAAAAATGAAATGAAACCACAAATGATGTTCTTCCTGAAAGCCACTTCAAAGCGTTTAAAAAAGTATCGTCTTGAGCTTAACTGTTGTCATGTATAATTTTGAAAGTTACTTGACTGCATATATACTTTCTAAGCTGTATTATAACTGCCGTGATGTTCAATCATTAGATGTGATTTGATATTCCCATTATCTATATCCCTGTTCATCAAATCATGGCCCTCAAGGTATGAGAACTGCTGGTTTTCTACCCTCCTTTTACCTGGGAGTCAGAAGTAATCATAGTCTGACCAGTCTTTGCTGCCAAGTGTTTTGTGTCTAACCAGTGAGGAAAGGAAACAGGGGGTCTGATTTAGATTCAAGGGCCAGATTTGAGGATCCCTGATCTATACTGATTGGCTGGTGTTTATAGGGAGTGGAGCCAATGCAGAGGAGAAAAGCGAGGCTCTGAAGATGGCGGATGACTTCATTCAGCAAATGAATTACCCAAGGATGAAAACACAGGTGACTGTCTATCTCATCTCACTTTAATCATATAAACTACTGGAGTGGAATAAATGACATGGTTAAGAAATCTTATTCATGCCCATTTTACTTGGAAACCTTCGGCATGCATAACAAAACATTTTGAAAAACACTCTATGCAACATTTAAAAAAATCAAAATGGTAATAATGTATGTTGCGTTTCATATCAGTCGTTGCTATGTTTGGAAACAAAGCCATCCAGGTCACACGTGTGCTCAAGCTTGTAAGGCAAAAAGAATTTAAACTGGTCTTGAAGGCTGCGGTTTATCGTGGACATTTTAAGTCCACGATGTTTGTTTGCAGAAGAAAAAGCCTCATAACCTTGTGATGCAATGCACAAGAGTGCAATCGAAAATAAAATTTCTGGTCATTCTACATAATGGTTCTACCAACTGTTGCCAACAGGCAAAGTAAACTGTGGCAGGATTAGGTAATTAAGCAATCAAAAGTGAGGGTATTGAAGGCCTTTCCTGAAAAATGATAGCCCCATTAAAGGAGAATTCCGGTGTGAATTGACTTGGGGTGTATTGAAACATGATAACGAGTACTAACCTTTGTCGAATACCCCACCTCCGTACACAGGCAACATTTTGAAATAAATGGCTTTTCAGCCGAAGCTCCCAACAGGCTTACAATAGTCGTGAATCGGGCATAGCGTTGCCATGCAAAGAAATCGCTACTTTTTTCATCATTAAAAAGGCTCAAAGTAGCTCCACACTTCATCGGTAGAATTCCAAAGGCCCTGACATTTAAAACGAGGCAGTGAGAACTTTGAAAATGCACCGGTAGTTTATTAAAAAAAACTATTTATGCAAACAGTGCCTTGAGGTAGTTTCTCTAGTCCCCTCCATCTTGAAAGTCACGATAAGTCGATTGACAAGCACAAACGAATAGGAAGGATAGGGGAACAGATTGCAACCTATTCGTTCGTGCTCGTCAATTGACTTATTGTGACCTTCAAGATGGAGGCGACTGGAAACTACCTCAGGGTACTGTTTCTTTGCATGGCAACACTATGCCCGACTCACTACCATTGTAAGCCTGTTGGGAGCTTTCGGCGAAAAAGCCATTTATTTTGAAATGTTGCGTGCGTACAGGATGGGGTATTCGACATAAGTTAGTACTCATTATCATGTTTCAATACACCCAAAGTCAATTTCACACTGGAATTCTCCTTTAAGTGAACTTATTTCTTCTCTACTCGTGACAAGTTTTCGATACTGAATTCAAGTTTTTATGTTTTTAAAAGTAGAACTTGCAGTTATCCATTATCTTAACTAATTGTGAGTTGAAACAAAGCTTGTCTTCAGGTTGAGTTGACTCCCATTTAGTTGTGATAACACATTTTTAATTGAAAGCTTGAAATTTACTACAGTGTTGATACTGCCAACAGACCACTACTGATCTAAACACACTTGTCCATCGTTCAAGACACTCAGTCACCAGCTGCATCCAGACTGTTTTTTCCTTACAAACTATTGCCATGTGTGCAGATAATTTAATCATGACATTAAACAGCAAACATGAATACTAGATGTGAAATAATGGGAAACATCATACTCTCAAGTGAACTTCCCACCAGCCCTGTAGAGATGAAGATAATCACAGTTATAGCTTGTTTTGTATGTCTTTACAGGTGGAGATACTTCCACAGGGCCGGGAGAGAGTCATTTTCAAGCAGTTCTTCAAGAATTGGAATTGAGCTCTGGCAATACCATAACATTTCAATTAATTTCTCAGTCTCATCTTTATAAACGTGCCGTCATGCGTAGTATCTTCAAAAAACAAATCTATACATATACAGTATATGCATGTAGTATGTACATATACATGCATTTTGGGCATGTGTATGTACATGAGTCTTTCTGTATATATCTGTGCTTGTACCTAAACATGCATATATAAATTGTATAAATTAAGAGCAATAGCACTACACAAGAATATCAGCCCATTATCAAAGATGGATCACTCAGCACCTAGATATATTTTTCAAACGTGACTATCAAAATAAGAGTTTACAGTGTACACACCGATGCATCGAGAATATTTACCGCATGGAGAATGCTGGGGATTTTTTTTTTACACATTTGTTGTACATTGACAGTGTTTCTAAATGTAACAGACAAACAGTGAATATGATTAAAAATTTGCTCAACGAAATCAAGCTTGTGTCTACAATTCAAAAACAAAGGCACACTACGGAGTCTCTCCAATCTGAATTCAGTGATGCTTTTTAAGCCTAATTACACATGGCTTTGACATTCCAATGAAGATGACGTGTGTATGTTTAATCCGTTACTGGTAAACTGGTTTATAGAGGGTGAATTTAAGCCAAAGAGATGTGACATTAAGTAATATATGAAGTGCATGGTTTTGGAGAGGCTACATTGTGTATTCAGGGTAAGCTATGAAAATACATTACACCATTTATCGCTTTATATTTTTTATTATTATGAAGAGATTTTTCAAGAAAACCGTCAGTATGAAGACTATCGCCAATTTTTGGAAAATAAAATAATACAGAGTGAAATTGACGATTACATGTTATTCATTTAAATCACTGTATAAGGATCAATATTGTGTTACGACAGCATTTTCCATTTCAGTGCTGTATTAAAAGGTGGTGATGTTCATGTAATGTACTCTGGTCTTCCATCAACACAGGAAAATTCTGCCTATTCAAAAGACACAAGTAACTGAACTTTAGAAGTCTGATAATGGGAACAAAATGTATATAAATGGTCACGCTTACTACTAAGCACTGTACAGGCCATGATAAAGACTGAAAAATGAGAAGAATGCAAACTTTCCAGGATTAGGATATAAGTGCAAGCTGTGCCCACAAATGGTGAGAAATATGATGACTGAGGCAATAAAGAACTTAAGGATTATTGGTTTGAGAATCGCTGAGATTGGTTGCACCTATGGAGCCAGCACGTAGTTGATTCCATGACTATCTGTCGTTATTCAACCATTAAAAAATTGTCTCTTATTTCAAGTAAAATGTCCAGTTTCATGAAAGTTTCTTTCTTGACAATCTCTTGCACTGCCATGCATAATTATTGGTACCCCTGGTTAAGATGTGTTCCTTCAGTTTTTTCTAAATAATATAGGACCACAATGAAAAAAGAGGAAAATCCAACCTGTAATTCAAGCGCATTTATTCAGTGGGGAAAATAAAATTCCCCATTAAGAAATAATTATTTTACATCAAATCATGTGTGCCACAATTATTAGCACCCCTGATGTTAATACTTTGTACAACCCTCTTTTGCTGACAATTCAGCACCTAATCTTCTATAATGTATCACAAGATGGGAGAATACAGAAAGAGGGATCTTCAACCAATCCTCTTTGCACAATCTCTCTAAATCATCCAGCGACCTGGTTCCTCTCCTCTGCACTCTCCTCTTCAGCTCACTCCACAGGTTTTCAATGGGGTTGAGGTCTGGGGACTGAGATGGCCATGGGAGGAGCTTGATTCTGTGTCTGGTGAACCATTTCTGTGTAGATTTGGCCACATGTTTAGGGTCATTATCTTGCTGAAAGACCCAGTGACAACCCATCTCCAGCTTTCGGGCAGAGGCCACCAGATTTTGATTTAAAGTGTCCGGGTATTTCAAAGCATTCATGATGCCATGCACCCTAACAAGGTTCCCAGGGCCTCTAGAAGAGAAACAGGCCCACAGCATCACCGACCCTCCCCCATACTTCACAGTGGGCTTGAGGTGCTTTTCTGCATACTCATCTTTTGTGTTTCGCCAAACCCACTTAGAATGTTTGTTGCCAAAAAGCTCTATCTTGGTCTCATCTGACCAAAGCACCGCATAGCAAACTCCAGACGTTTGCGTTTATGATTGAGAGCGAGAAAAGGTTTTTTCCGTGCATGCCTCCCGAACAGCTTGTTGGCATGTAGATGGTGCCTGATGGTTGTTTTGGAGACTTTGTGACCCCAAGATGCTGCTATTTGTTGCAATTCTTTAACAGTGAGCTTTGGAGAACTTTTTATTTCTCTTACCATCCTCCTCACTGTGCATGGTGGCAAAATAAACTTGCGTCCTCATCCAGGTTTGTTTACCACTGTTCCAGTTGTTTTAAACTTTTTAATGATTCCTCTGTCAGTAGATATGGGCAGGTGCAGGCGAGTGGCTATTTTCTTGTAGCCATTGCCTGACTTGTGAAGTTCGACACTCATCTGCCTTACTTGAATAATGTGTTCCTTTGTCTTTGTTCCTTTGTCTTTTACATGTTGAAGAGTGCATAAGAGAAATGGCCTCTGTGTCACATCATATTTGTACCCCAGGGAAACAGGAAGTGATGAAATACTAATTAAATGTTCCTAGATACTCTGATTAACTCTGTAATACACTCTGATTGTAAACTACTGTAAAAATGACAGAAATACTTCAATTACATTTATTTCCTAGGAATTGTTTGTGGTGCCAATAATTGTGGAACAGGTGATTTTACGAAAAATAATTATTTCTTAGTCAGGGATTTTTTTTCCCCTTAAAATTCACTTGAGTTGTAGGTTACATTTTTCTACAATTTTCAGTGTGAGAGTATGCTTCTGCAATAAAAATTGAATGTATTTTAAGGGTTTTAACGCATCTTAACCAGGGGTGCCAATAATTATACAGGGCGCTGTATCCATCAAATGCCACATCAGTCCAAACAAACTCAATTGTTTGCAATTGTAGGATGATAATTTCTCTTAGTTTGGTGCAAGCAGTTATTTACTCTTTTGTCACATTCTGACAAAAATAGAAATGGATACCATTAATAAAAGACCCCTGAACAAACCATGATTATTTTTCAAAAATTAAAGCAATTTTAAGAAATGACATTTTTACACAGATCAAACCAGACAGGGAAAATCTGTAACCTCCAAAATCTGTGAGCGCCATCAAAAAAATTTGCTTTAATTTAATAACTTGAACATGCCACAAACTAGGTGTGACTCATTTGTTTGCAAAATGAATGATTAGTTTTTGCAACCATGTGTCCATATTATCACGTCAGGAACCTACTGATTTTTTTTTTCATCTGACTGTAAGATCTTTTCCCTCTCTTTATGCACTTATTTCCAACATGTCACAACATGGATATAGACTTTTTATACTTCATGGCATAAATGGAAATTTCAGTCAAAATGTGGCTCAAAGGGGCTCTCTAAACATGAAATTAGCCAAACACAAATTTTTGAAACTCTATGGTGGTTGGAATGAAAACCAGCATATACTTGAGGCCCCATGTGTAGTGAAAATCTTTATTCTGATGTGTCAAGAAGAGAGCAGTGGCCTAAAGCAGAGATTAATACTGAAAAAAGTCAAACACCACTCCAGAACGGTTGGAAGGCGAAAGTTTGGCTGCCTATTTTTATGTGAAAAGCATTTTTCTGTGCAGGATGAAAAAATGGAAACATCTGCGCTATCTATTGTTGTAAATTTAGTTTGCTATGTACAGTACATCGTGCCAAACATTGCAGTAGCCTATATGTTCACATTAGCTGACCTGCTAATGTTAGCTTAACGTTAACATGGTTCTTATTTGGTTCAGCTTCCATGTTGATGTTATTGAGCACACAGTGCAGATTTTGTTGCAAGTTCACTTGGATGATTGACCACCTGGGTATTAACCCCGCTTGCAATACGATTAGCAAAGCCAAAGACAGTTGCACTTACTGTGTTAATTCACACCCCTGCCTAGAAGAAAACTGGTAACTTCAGCGTCAATCCGAAATCCCCTCTCTTTCATCAGAGCTGTCTACGGAGAGAAAGCAGAGGTTTTCAGGTTTTTAATAATGGGTCTCACATTTTTTTGGTTTCACCACATCCTTTAACTCTTGCCTGCCCACCGCGGCTAAACTCTACAAATGATCCTATTTCACGGGTATCGTGGCTAGTAGTGCCGATGAAAATAGTGCCCTCTGGCTTTACAGCCATTGAGCATGAATCACTTTTTCCACATTCTATTTATATTTATGTCATATTACAGACCAGGAGTCAAGTGTAGAGGCAGAGTACAATCCAATAGACAGTCTTATTGACAGCTATACCATGAATGTGGAGGAATTACCCAAGAGAGAGAGGTGGCAACAGAACCCCAGACAAGGTTAGCACTGGTCATTACAGAGTAATAGGTGAAGCTGAGTTGTCAATCATTCGCTAGTGGCTTCTATGATAACAGCCAGGCGGAGTGCACACTTCGCCAGTGCCAAACTGTCCCACAGGAGCATGGAGTGGCTTGAGAAGAACTTGGTTCCAATCCTGATCGCTGTAGAAGGATTGGGGGCTTGTTCCTGACAAACTGGACTGAGGAACAGTCTTGTAAGGGTCAACAGAAACACAGCCCCAATCCTGGACCCTGATCAGGTTTAAGGCCTTGTCCTTTTAAACTGGACGGGCGACCTGACTTGAGGTGGGTTATCTTGAACAGGGTCCCAAACGGGGATCGTGCATAGCCTTGGAAGCTTGTTGGAGTTAACTGATTAAGAAGACGTCATCTGGGAATTGCTATCATTAAAGTACATGTTACACTTGCTGAACAAAGAATTTCTACTAAGAATACTGACTGGTTCTAAGAGAAAATATCAAATTACAATCCAGAAACCGGCAGCACAAAGCAAGGGGTTTAAATTAGAGACATGCTTCTAATAGACACGCGAGTTGCCAAATAGGAAGATAAACAAAAGGCATTCTTAAGAGGGTTGTCACATATTTATGTGAATCCTTCATATTGCTCAGGGAAGCCAATTAAATTCTTTAATTTATTTTAATGGAAAGAACTAGGTTCACGAACCCACATAACTGGCCCTGTATTTTCGCGAATTACCAAACACAACCTTGAACAATTTTCATTTGTCGAATCAATCGTTAGAGATATATGCTGTCCAACAATAACCTCTCCGTTGGTTACCAAGACCCGAAATTGATTTTACGGATGCTTCAACGAGGCAATGACTTCAATTCAAGAGATTTCGAGCGAAAAAGACGACGTTCAAATCAGTTTTTCGCGTGGGCGGCATACTTCGACCAAAATAATTTATATATCAATCAAATCTATTATAAATTCTTTACTTAGGCAATTTGTGTAGGTTGTATTGTGGGCGAGGCCTGCCGCCCGAGTTTAATTTCGAAAATGAGTAGTTTGCATTTGTGACGCGCTTAGTTACCAAAATATATAAATGTGGGATTGGCATTTACAAACGGAAATAAAATTGAATTTCGTGATATTTTTTAAAATAATTACTTAAAATGTAATGTTATTTCATACAACTGTAAGTATTTTTATGTGTGATCAATCAAATATGTGGATTGTGTGTTTTTCGCTACGGATTCAACACGAGGCACGAATCGTATTTCATATTGAAATCCAACTTTTCCATTGCACCTCTTGCGTAAGCGGCGTTCTTTGATGAACTGCTGTTCGCATTTCCTGCTTTGTTGACGCGTAATATTTTGAATGATGATTCTTCTCTAATATGTCTGATATGTAAATATCGAGTAAATAGTTTAGTGTCGTTGAGTGTTAGGCCTAATTACTCAATGTACGAGCCAGATAATCAGTGGCGTCAGGCTTTTCGGCGCGATGACCCAGTTTCCTCTTTCGACAATGATCCGATGAGGAAATGCTCCAGGTGAACTACAGGCACACGAGGAAAGGTAAGTTTTATCAATGCAAAATCTATAAAAATCTATTCATATATGGATATTCTGAGTTATGGTACAGATGTAGAACCAATAAATAACTCTTTGAAAAATAAGATAGGCCTATAGGCCATCTGATGACCGATCGATGCCCGACATTTCGCCCCTCGATCAGCTCGCCCTTGAGCACGCATCATATTATGCAACTTTGAAGTTTGTGAACTGAATTGAACCTGACCTTAATTTTGTTTTTAATATAATTAATGGGTAGCATAATTAATTCAGAAATATAAAAGACAAATATAATTTTGCTCCAGTATAAGTGTGATAAGGCATAGAAAAAAAATACCCGTGATTCCTGTTACAGGACAGTCCCTATTTTCCCCCTACCCGAAACATTTTCTTGGCGTTTTTGATTGCTAAAGGTATCTTGCCTACTGTCGTTGCTCACATTTTGGACAAAAAAAATAATTTTTGAGATTACTATAGAGATTTGAGTATGGGGCCTATAGAGTGGTTTTATTGTGGTTTAAAATTTTATTTAGAAGTACTGCATTAAAATATAAAAAATAAATAAAATAATGTTCCTACCTACCTACCTACCCACCCACCCTATTTCTATTTGGGACGTAATAGGAATTGAACCTATTTTTTTCTAGACCTAATATCAGTATTTTTTTCTGACTTACTTACTGTTTCATAAAACATTTCTGTTTATTATTTATTATTTATTTATTTATATTTATTATTTATATCTCCCGTTGCCATGGCAACAATGGACCACTCATCTTGATAATGTTGAATTGTTAATTATATAATAATTGATATACATAAATTATAAGACAATATATTGAACTCTTTTGCTCTTCGGATTGAAAATATGCCAAATAATAACATTTTGAATGGAACAATTTCCTCTCCCGCTGCCATGGCAACCATGGGGCAGTAAGGCTTATAACATTCATTTTTTAAAATTTTGGCTATTATGTCAATAAATGACACCAATGATTATTAGTTTTTAGACAGGGCCAATTTTGATGGTTATTGAACCTTGTCCTTTTTAAAGAATGATTTGAAGAATGGAAAAGTGAACTTTGGTCAGATGGCATGCATGCCAACAGAATTTTTAGCAGAACAAAGAGATGTGTGAGGAGAAGCGCTGCACACCTGCCAATAAATATGCAGGTGGGTTATTGATTTTGCTCATGTTTTGATGCTAGAGATCAAAGAGTAATGGTCAATGAAATTAATAATTCAACAAAATATGAGGAACTTTCATTTGAAAATGTGGTCGTCTCCCAAGTGAGACAGAGCTGGTCATTGGTGTATTTTCCAGGAGAACAATGACTAGAAACATTCATGAAAATCTACACAAATATGGTAGGAAAAATCTACTTTGTTCTGTAATAGCCTTCATACTTAATACCCATTAAAAATGATAGGAAAAGACTCACAGCTCTCATGAAAAACATTCAAACATGACAATAAATGCGTCAAAATAAAACGATCCAGCTTTCCTATACATTCAAACTTGACGTGTGGATAATTCACTGTTATTAATTATTGCGTACCTCCCTCTCTCTTCATTTTATGACAGGGATAGCTAAATATTTCTGCACCTGCAGACGTAATATAAAAGGACAAAAATATAACAGCTGCCTGCAGTGTATTCCACAAAATATTTTTCACTGTGGCTCTAGAATACATAGTCAGTGTATAATGAAACTAAGAACTTTTACCCATTAAACCTTTATGAGACAGTGTAAATGAACAAATCATTGGACCTGGTTGTGGAAAATTGGCCACATTCCCAGGTATTTGCCCTTTTATTATCAGGATTAAGTAATTCATTTCTGGAGGAATTGGAAACTCTCACCTCATAAATACCAACCTCTTGTTTTCATATCATCTCTTGGGCATGGTTTGCTTTGTATAAATGTACTATATATACAGTAAATGCCAAATGGCAGCTACTACACTGGTGGTCATTAAAAAAAATAAATTAAGCTGTTTTTGTTCCATGCCACTCATGTGTCAGCCGTGATTTATTGACCAACTAATTACACAAATCTGTCACAACCCTCACGCCTGTCTTATTTGCTCTGGCAGTCTGTGTGAGTTTGACGGTTAATTGGTTCTCATCGCATTATTCCCTTTGTGCAGGCAGCTGTAGCCACTGGTTGTCCTGTGTATATAAGTTGCTGGCTTTGTCTCAGTCACGGCTTGATTGTCCAACTCTAAAGGCTTACTTGAAAATGTTACTCTAAACTCTTACCTTAAATTCTCATTTTCTCTCCTGGTGTCTCTTCCAAGGAGCAAAATCACTAGTGAGCAAATTTTTAGGTACAGAAGACCTCTCCAATCCTTCGTCCATTTCTCCTCATCCTCCTTCTTATATATGCACCCTAGTGGGCCCTTCGATTCTCCAATTGCTTCACACACTGCCCAGTTTGTAACACATGTGAAATGCATTCACATCCAGACCCGAAGTTCACAGGTGCTCGACCCAAAGGGACAAGAGCAAACAGTGTGCAGTTTTTAACACAAATCATTGCCACCTGCATATCAATAAGCTCAGATGAACTCAATTTTTTTCAGTTTAATATTGCGGAGCAACAAAATCTGCTTACAGGGTTTTGCCTTTTTGCAGTCCTTCTCTGTGTTTTATGAATTGGCCTTTATTCAGACTCCTGCTCATCATCTGTCAATTATAAACAAAAAAAAAGAATATTTCATCTGGCTTTCTTTGTCTCCACTCTCAAGGACAATGACGATTGAAAGAATCCATGAGGATGGTGAATGTTGTTTGGAAAGTGGAAATCTGATATAACAGCGTACTTGAACTGCTTACTGTAAAGCATTCCTGTAAAGACAATTATGGTAACTTATTTATATGGTTGATCTGAAGCGATTAGTCAACAGCTCTGGCATTGATCCTCCTAGGCAAATGTGCCATCCATTCAAAAACCATGACAGATTTTGAATTTTGAGTAATAGTTTATGACTCAATAACATACTCTGTATTTCAAACATAAAAAGTGCTTTGCTGCTCACTTACACCAGATACAGTATCTCACATCAGGCCAAATCTAGACTCCCCCATCTCTCCCAGTAGTTTAAACAAAAGTTAATGAATTCTGGTCCACTCCCTAAGTATAGGAGTGTATTGGGAGGGATTGCGGATAGGAGATCACGCGGATAGGAGATTGGGGCGGGTGTGGTGTTAGACTTTGTCTGTGATTATGAGGACGTTGGGGTTGGGGTTGGGGGTTCCCGCTGTTCTTCTAACACTACTGGACTGAAGCATTAGGTCTCTGACAGTGAACATGGAGGTGATGATGGTTTTAGTTGATTTCATCCCTCCTTCCTGGCACCCTAATCATTAACACTAATCACTTTGCAAAATGATGAGATGTTCAGCAAAACTATCAGAAAGGGTTGTTTTGCTTTATTTAAAGCCAATAGGGCTTATTGTGTGGTAATTTGTGACTATTATTTTTAAGATAAAACTCTAAATTATTTTTAAAATAATTGAGATTTTAAAATTAATCTCAATGGCTTTGAATTTTTTGTTTTGCTTCTGAAAATTTTTTGTCCTCTGCTGTGGGTTCCAACATTACTAGCAACCTTGACTGGTAATGGGCAAACAATACTTTAAAAAGTTCTAATCATCCCAAATGTGTGCCTTAACCTTGTCAAAAATGATAGGAAAACACTCCATGCTGTTATCTTTGCCACAGATGGTTATATTAACTACTAAATGAAAAGTGCCAATGATCACAAAACCTTAATTTTGTTGAAATTTATAGTGTATTTAATGATTATTATGATTTTGGCTCTTTCCCTCTAAACATTAATAAAGCATTGCACACATGCTGGTATATTGTGTTTCTCTATAATTATATTGTCTGTATTTGTCTCTTTTTGGTACTGTGTGTGCATTGCCAATCAGGGGTGACAGCAATTTTGGAGCACACTGTAGGTCTGATATTTATAATAACAATAATAATAATAATAATAATAAGGTGACACTTATTTGGAAGCAGCACTTTCGACAATGGATGGATTATTATTATTATTATTATTCTTAGACTGTTAGGAAGTTGCAGTTAGGAAGAATAATATATGACTGTATAGCCACAAGAATAATGGGAAGCATCATTATACAGATATTTACTGTCATTCCACACCCTTTATGTATGCAAATATTTTTTTTAATTACATCACAGTCAGATTAATTTATCATTCCCAGATGTGATAACTGCTCGCTTGAACTGCTTACCCAACGCTTTAAGAATTCCCAGAATGACAGTTACGGTAATCGGTTTATGTGCTTTATTGCTTGATGGTAAGTGGATCTCACAGAGTCAATGTCATGGCATTGATCTTCCCAGATGCATGTGCCATCATTCCATGTAATAACATGAAATAAAAAAATAATTTTTGACAAGGTAATATATTTTGTGTATGTATTTCAAGCATATGAAAGAGCTTTGCTGCTCTGTGTGTGCATGCGTGCGTGTGTGTGCGTGTGCGTGTGTATGTATCTGTGTGTGAGGTGAGTGTTTGTGAGTGTCTCCAACACTCAGAAATAGGGGTACAGCGGGAGTCCATTTCTGTTCCCTGGGGTACATTCAGCAATTATGTTCCCCCAAGGGCTCATTATAGGACCTCAAGGTACCTGTGTGAACCTTTTTTCAGGGTCTAAAAGGTACTTTTATGTTCCAAGACTAATACGTACCCAATTCTGAGGGTATAACAGCAGTACCTTCGAGCGTACCGCCCCAGTGACAAGCCTTTTACCCCTAAAGGTACAAATAGGTACGTTTTTTTTCTGAGAGTGAAGGAGGTCTATTTAAGAATTTCGATTGGATTATACTCCCTCTCGTCGTTGTAAATTGCTGTTTGCCTGAGGAGCTGTAAAAAGTCCAAAGGTCTTGCATTATTACCTCATGATAAAATCGCTTGTTGCCCAGAGTTTACTGTCCAGTATCTCACAAGTCAAGGCCACAGAGTAGTCTCTCTCCCCACGGTTGGTAAGCCTTGAGTTCAATTATTTCACCCTTGCAGGGCACTTAATATTTACTGTATAAATACTAATATTGTAATTGATTTTATTTTCAACATGATTTATCTTTTCAAAGTTACATTCTTATGGGGGCATAATTATACATGTTTAGAACAATAGAATATTATGGGATGAAATTATTTATATTCTTCGCTGTACATGTCACATAATAGTGTGGCTAATTGGTATTGCTATAAAGCAAACATTTTAAAGGGGTTTATTTTAGTAATTACATCCACCAACTATTATATTGCACTGTGTAAATATCTTATTAATAATAATAATAATTTTCTCTTTTCTAAATTTGATTAACTGTGTGAAGCATTTTAATGGTTTGTTTTTTCCATCTAATTTTGTTCTGTAGACCTCTATTGCTTCTGATCATTAACGGTGACTATTGCCTCAGAATTTTCAATATTCAGTTTGCCGCTAAAATGCTGACAAGGGCTTTAGTGTTTTAATAGCACATCCATCCATTCACCCCACAGATCCATCATGTCTCAAAGTGCGGGGACTACATTAGAGATGAAGAGTATCCTTAAGGATAAGACTCTGGGTAAGTCTTGAATTCCTATGTTAAAGGCTGTTCTGAATATGCATTACTGTTGTAGACTTCTTTAAAGAAAAGTGCGTCTGTGCAATTTCAGTACTTGATGCTTTAATGTGTTGTTTATCATACTTATATGCAATGTTCAATTTCATCCAATGCATCAGCAGTGCACATACCATTAAGCATTACTAAAATGATGAATGAAATAAACTGGATGCCTTAGTCCTGCCACCATTAAGTTTTACGGAAAATTGTCTTATTTTCAATGTTTGTTGTACCCAAACATTTATTCCGAGTGGAAATTATTGAGCTCAGTAACATATCTGAGTTTTCCAGAAGCTATATACAGTATTTGTTGGGGTGCTGGAATATTTAAGCCTTTTAACTTATTAGCTGGGATTCAAATGGGTATTTGTATTTAACTTTCTCTCGCAGTCAGTGCTAAAGTTCATTCAAAAGGCTTGCCTAATTTTGAGAAAGTTGAGATACTTTAATTTAGTTGGGAGCAATTAGTTAATTAGTAAAAAGCTTTTTTTTTAGTTTGTAAAGAATGTTTACTGAATAGCAGATGGTCTAAATCAGATTTCGCAATGTGGAGGCGGTGTTCAAGGTCTCAGCAGTGCTTGTGGCGTCGTCCGGGAATTAGATGATAGTAAAGTGGTTGATGGTGGTGGAGCAAATGGGCATCGTTGACGTCACCGGCCTCTGTCTCACCACCACATGCAGGGCGTCTATGCCAAAAAATGAAGTTCGACAGCGCACCCAACTCCATGGTAGCGGTGCGATGGACCCTCCCTGAGGAGCAAGTTCAAGGGCATAGTTCTGTGCCCAGTGCTCCCAACAAGAGTTCCACAACTTCCTCCCACCTGCAGGTACGCAAACAGGAAAAAATGCCTTATTTTTGTGAAGGAAGACAAACCGTGTTTTTCTTTTGTATCCGGATTGTTTTATTAACAGAAATTGCTGTACCAGATTGATAGCTGTGCATACAGTGTTCGATGCTTTTTTTTAATGCAACTTGTATTGTACATTACAAATTCGGGAACAACATTAAAGGCAATCATACTTGATAAGAATAACAGAGTAGCGAGGCAAAAAAATGAGCTTCAGCATCGTATGGTTTCAGTCAGCTAATGAATTTCCCGAAATTAAACATTTAAATAGAGCAGCATTTGTAATAACACGATATCACAAAAGATTGATTCAATCTTTTTTGTGTATGGTTTTTTTTTTTCAAAATGAAATCAATGTAAGGTGAGGCTGAAGATTATCAAACTGCTCTTGCAGGGAGGAAGTGACTGCAGTGATTGAAGAAAGCGGTAATAGGTGAAAGGTCACGATGGAACTTAGATTTTTGAGAAAGGAAGAAAAGGGATAAAGGATAGAGGGTATCAACCATTGAATTGTCAAGCTTATGAGCACACAGGACGTGTTCACAACAGTAAGGAAAAAGAACACAGTTCCAATTTTTGTGAAAGGAAATTGTTCATTTTTAAAACCAAGCAGATATCAGAAATACATTGTACACACTTTAGGTTCAACAGAGTCAATTTGAAGCTCAAACTTCCCCAAAAACAGGTAATTTATGTGATGCATGGGCTTTAATGTAGGCCAGACATGCTAATTGAACTGTACGTCTTCCGACCCACACCCACCCCACAATTATGGCCATCAATCTAAGTGAGTGACATCTCTTTGGATGAAATAGCTCGCTGTTAACTCACTCTCGATCGCTATTCTTTCATTTGGTATAATAGTGATGAGTAGAGATGAACTGGCTCTGAAGCATGTGACCTGCATTGTTCTTCTAATAAGTGACCGAAACCAGGCTGGCATACATGGTTATCTTGGTCTTTCAGACTTGTGTGGCTGGTCTTTGTGAAAAATGATAGCGTTATTAAGTTATGTGAACTTATTTGTTCTCATTAAGTCCACCCATCATGACAAGTTTTTGAATTTGAGCTGAAGTTTACATGTTTTTTGAATGTTGAACTTAAAGTCATTCATTGTCTGTACTAATTGTGTGTTGAAACAAAGCTGATCTTCAAGTTCAGTTTAATTAAATATAGTTAAGTTGAACCACATTTTTCAGCCTCTCTATGTTCCTAAGTTTAACCAACTTGAAATTAATTACAGCGTATGCTTGCCTTCCTCGTACGTCAGTACGCATCTCACTTTTTTTAAATTAACTGAATGTATTGTCTGCATTTGTGTTCAGCACACCAGACAGCAAGGCCTTCAGGACCTACGCAGTTTGGAGGAGTGTGTGAGGTTCATTAACCACTGGAAGGACCAGGTTGTGCGTGTCTGCAAGGTAGGCCTTCATGACGGCTAGGACGTGTAGGAGAAAATGAGAAGGAAAAGGTGCATTTAATTGGTTATTTGAGTTTTATCTGAACAAAAAGGGTATTTGCCCTCTGTGATATCATAACCATATTCTGAATTTTAATACTCAGACTGAATGGTAGTATCTACCCATAAATTCCCATTTAACATTGCCTATCTACAAGAAGTAGTTCAAGCGGCTTCTAATTGTTGATTGCCTTGACTATGACATTTACAGAGACACTAGGCCAAAGTTGAGATTTATTGTTTCTATTTTATTGCATTCAGATAAGGATTGTCCAAGGAGACTAGATCGCACGCAATGCACATACTTTCCCTGAATGCGAAACCGTAGCACTTATCATGGCTTACAGCCCTGCTGTTTTAATCACGCCAGATTTGAGGCAGATTTATGTAAGGGACTAAAGGTTGATAGAGATATACAGTGACTGAGATTTGCAGTAGGAGGGGTTTGGAATTGGGCCTGCTGGAAATGCAGGATTACTGGAACAGGGTGACATGAGAGACGAGTTACGCTATGAGGGTGTGACTTCTCAATTTCAGTGTGGCAGGTTCTGACGGCCATTTTGTTTGGTCTGGGCAATTGTCTTTGTGCTTGTAGAATGGCGAAGATTCTGGATTTGCCAGCGGTGAGGACGAAGGCACTTCAGATAACAGCTCCGACCCCCGCGCTGTCCGCAACCTCGAGGAGAGCCGGAAACTCATCTTGCAGTGGGCAGATGAGCTCAAAAACGTGGACATGGTGAGGGAGGCCAGGAATGATACAATTTTCTTGGGACCCACCCTTTATATGTGCAGGTTATCTCATTAGGATAACAGCTACCGCAGACACAGATGGGGGTTCAACAAGGATATATATACCATTTACTCCCTCCATTACTATAGAGGAGACATCATTGCTAACACTTTTCTTTGAGATACAGGTTCATTCAAAATGCCACCAATAATCCTTAAAACCAACAAATTGTTTTCCCCTCTTTTCAAAGTAGACATGTTTTGCGTAAGAGGTAACCTTAAAATATAGAGTAGATTCAGGGGATCAACCACTGATGTAACTGCCAAGAGTTAAAGATGTCCGTCCATGTCCCATCTAATCTACCTCCTGGACAGGGTCATGGGTGAGGGAGCTGAAGCCTTTCCCAGTATGCATTGCATGAGAGGCCAGAATACATTCCAATCTGGCCACACAGGACACACACACACTCGCACACACACACACCAATCACTCATATCTACGGTTAGAAATTTGTCTTCAATAAGCCAAACGTGCGTGTCTGTTGGACTTTGGGCTGGGAGGATACAGTATTTCATGAAGAAACCCTTATGAGCACAGGGAGAATGATCAACATAGAAATGCTCCAGAGGGATTCAACCCTACAACCTACCTACTGTGCGGGAAGTGTGTTACCCACTGCACCACTGTGCCAACGTATTGAGAGACATCTTTTGACCCCTATATGCAAATTCCAAATAATGGCAATCCTTTCCTGTTATGCATGACCCTATTTATAGCTTTATGACTTGGAATTTGTGTCAGACAGAGACTAGAAAAATTATTTTGATTAAGCAGGACACTTGTCTCATTTGAAAATTCAATTACGGCATTATTTAGCAATTACGCCTGTGTCCGCTATGCAGACAAGGGGTTTAAAAAAACCAGCCAATTAAATGAACCCAAAGAGAAAAAAGAGATAGTTTGGCTTTCTCTGCAGCCTTGTTGTCAAAATGGGTGTCGTTTCACAGCTTTTCAAACAGTGCCCATGGAGGAGCGAGAGGCACGAGCTCCTGGAATCGGAGAGCAAAGATGAGACCGAAGATCACAACGAGAAGATGAAACAGACCATCACGGAATGGGCCAGGGAGCTGCAAAATGTGTCTGAGGTAAATAATCCTCTTACTCCTCTTTTTCTGTATCTTACTGTGAATCTTAACTGAGTGTATCAAAAAAAAGTTAAAAAAAATTCTTCCAAATGAAAATTTCACAATACTCAGATGATTTTATGAAGCATAATTATGTGTAAGGGTCTAAACAAGTGAATGGCACTATAAGTGTTGTCAAGATTTTACACTTGAGAGCACAGGCTACTTTTGTAAAGTATGTAAAAATTTGCTTCAACTGAGAAATCACAGGTTTTACACTGGGTCAAGAAAGAGGTAGTCAATTCAAATAGGTTTTACCTTTATAGGTTGAACATGATATCATTTTTTAAATTATTTTTTCGATAAAAGCATTGGTACATGGCGTCCTGTTATAACAGCGAAACAATGGAAAGCAGGGATTAAGATATTCAGGGTTTTGTTGGATGAAATGGAGAGAAGTAATCACATTCATTGATAAAGACAATGTTTTCTCGCCTCTTTAATTAAACTTGTACATGTGAGAGGTGTCTAAATGCTGCTGCATTGTGTCCTTTCCACATGCTCCAGACAACAATGGACATTGGCGCTGGTGATGTTGTCAGTACTCATTGCACCATACGACTGAATAGACCCTAACCGATCAATAATAAAAGAAAAAAATCATTAAAATATTGTGAAATTTTAATTTTGGAGGACTTTCCAAATTGTTTACTTTTTTGATACGCTCTGTATATGACTGTTTTCGTAATGAATCCATGAACGCTGAGGTGAGCTCGTCCTCGGTACAGAGCTGTGGGATGCAGAGAGAGGAGCTGGCTCACGCTCTTCAAATGCTCGGACTGAGGAAGAAGAGGGTGGCGAGCCTTCTTCCTCTCCTGGAGTTCATCACCTGGTCCATGCTGAAGGAAGACAGCAAGGTCAGTCTCGACATCACTGCCAAACACACACTCTGAGCTTCTGAACTTAAAGGTGCAGTGTAGGATTTAAACTGTGAAAGTATAGGCCTGTATATTTTAAAACAATCATACAAAGGCATATCTATGATGCAGAAGGTATCTTCATCTGCACCTTGGCTAAGTTTGCCCTTGGCTTTTACCAATCTGTATTTCCAAAGTGTCTAAAATAATTCTCGGTAGGGCTCTCTTCATTCATTGTGTGGAGGTGTGGGCGCAATAACAAAGCTTGTCTGAGAAAGAAATTGTAAATACCTAGATATTTCCATGGTGGGGCTGACAGCAAAAGTAGGCCATAGCAATGCTGAACCGTGAACCCACAGGGCTTGTTCAGAAAGTAGAGTATTTGTATTACTTGAGAGAAGCTTTGATTACACTGGGAACACCTATGAATAAACAAAGAATAAATCAAATGCAAATGAAAACCTCAAAACTTTTAATCTCCTCCAATTCTACCCTTACCATCCACATTCAAAGGCTGTAAAATGAACATACCAGATGTGGCCAGAAGTTTGTGGACATCTGATATCCAACACCTCATTCAAAATTACAAAATTAAAGGCATTGATATGAAATTGGTACAAATTCTATCCTGATATTAGTCTCCACTCATCTGGGAAGACTTAAATTCAGAGATTTGCCATTGAGATCTGCTTCTATTCAGCCATAAGAACATTAGTAAAGTTGGGCACTGATGTAGGACACAAGGCCTAGCTTGTAATTGGCTTTCTTACTGATTTCAAAGGTGTTAAAAGAGGTTGAAACAGAGCTCTGTGCAGTCCAGTTAAGACATTCCACATTGTTTTTGACATACTATTTCCTTTTAGATCTCATAGGGTACCCAGGGCATTGTCATTCTGAAACAGGACAAAGCCCTTCCCCAATCAATAGGGGAGGAGCTGAATTTCGCAGAATGTGTTTTTACTGTGTACTGTAATATTAAAATTTGACTTCCCTGAAACAGAGGAGCTTCAAGTAAACCATAAAAATAGTCCCAAACCAAGGCATGTCCAGATACTTCTGGTAATATAGCCTATTACCTGGTTAAAGAGTTGCGAAAGAGAGTTTAGTCATCAAGAATTTAAAAATTCGGCGACGCGGGTTATATCCTGGCATCAGACCTAATGTAACTGTTTGATGTTGAGCTGCACATTGGTCAACTGAGCTGCAACTAGAATCAACTGAACCATTCCCGAACATGCGAAACAAAGGTTTATGGTGACCATAAGTCACGGCAAACAATATCAGCAGTGCTGTAACCAATAAACGAGCCTGAGATTCTGTGTATGCCAGAAAAAAACAGACAATAGAAAAGAGCAAACATGGACGTGTATCTAAATTACGCCATTAAGATGCGCTGATTGTCTCACCGCTGTTTTATTCTGTGAGTGAACTGTATTGAACAGGCAATGTACAGTCCTGTCAAGTATTCAGTGGTACAGTGGACAGTGGTATACTTTTTATTATTTTGGCATCGTATGATACGTCAATGAATTTTAAATAAAATAACAAAATGCTCTTGAAGTGCAGACCATTATCTTTGAGTGTTTTGATAAAAATGTTCTGTGTAGGACAACAAGTTTTGAACCCAAAGGCATTACCAGAGGCTGAATTTCTTCTCTGGTTATGGTCTGTTAGGCCTTCAGTGTTGCGGTCTTCAGTTCCTGCTTGTTCTTCAGGCACCTGCTTTTAGGAAGTGATATGACGCTCAGTTGGACCGAGCACCGAGGATTGACTCGGTCATCGGTAGACATTTCATCTCCTTGCCCTATAAAGAACTTGAGTAGCTTTCTCACTATACTTCGAGCCGGTGCCCATCTGCGCGGTGAGGTACCCTTCAATGAGCTTGGAAGTACTTGGCAGAATCTGAGCAGATGATAAAGCCCTACACTATTCAGAATTCATCCGGCTGTTTTTGTTGAAGGTCACATCATCAATAAATGCACAGGAACTAGTTCTACTGGCACCCATACATGCCCTCACCATGAGGCCCTCTTCATCTGTGAAGCACAATACTTCTTCCATGTATCAAAGGTGGTGTTACGTAGGATTATGAGCAGCTTCTTCGCTTCTATGAACTCTTCTTTTTGCATCATTCTAAAATCTTTGTTCCATAATGGTACAAGCTTTTAAAGATCTTTTTTGGCAAACTCTAATCTGGACTTCCTGTTTTGGTGGCTCACCAATTATTTACATCCTTACTCTGGTGAAGTCTTCTCTTGACAAAGATTCACCACCTATAAGGTGTCCTTGAAAGAGCCAACTGTGTTGCATTATGTTCCAGAGTGCACCAGTGTCTTCCGTTCTTAAGAATGTTCTAAATAGTTGAATAGGCCACAACTAATGATACTTCTCTGGTTGGTTTATTTAGAGTTTTCAGCTTAATGTTGGCTTGCCTCACAGACAGTAACAGCATTTTGAACTTCACAGTTAACGACAACTGATTCAAAATGCTATTGTACCACTTTACTTTAGCCATATACCATGTACTGTATATGCTTACTTGTAAATGGACAAATTGGATAATATTGCGCATCTAGCCAGCTATATATGAACAAGTATAAACACATTTAATTTCATTTGAAGAAAATAATTTCAATATTAATATAGACTTCCATTTAACTTATTTTGTAGCCTTTTAAGGATGAAAAATTACATTCATATTTTAATATCAAATACCACTAAGTGGTTATGATGTCGTCAGCAGGATCCATGACCTATTGAACAATTTATAATTATTATTTTCCATTCGTGGTCGATAGCTGTCTCCATTGCTTCAAACTTTGACCTATGATAAGCTGCTCAATATTATGCAATAAAACATGCTGAACAGGACAGGGTAGATAGGGCACGTAACTGTCCCACAAAGAATTAAATAATTTTACTCCCAGGGCTGAACTGCGAGTGAGGGTCAAAGCCATCAGGTGTTGCTTTATTACATGTTGTAAATAGCACAGTCTTGACTAATCAGCAGAGAATTAAGAGAACTGCAGTACTGTCACTCGATCCAGGACAGGCATTGTCTTACCAAAGATATTTTTACGCAATAGCCCATCGAAAATCAGGGGAGCACATCTCTGCTGCTATAAGAACTGGGTTAGGGCAATGAAGGCCTGAAATCCCAGTCTCACCCACCTACTTTTATTGTTGCCTGAAGTCCCCGAGTTACTCAAAAATGCAGGTGATTTCAATGTTTGTCCCAGCGCCATTTTCAGGGAGTAATCTGAAGCCAGCACCTTCAGATATTCTTCCCAAAAACCATAATATATCTCTTCTCATATTTCCTTTAGAACGTGGTTCCCCAGCTGTGGCTATCAGCCAAACAACGCACCTGGACTGCAGGTAAGTGAACGCCTTCTATTTTTAGAGAAATTTTAACCTGACGCTCAATTAAATGTAAATTTTAATGTTTCCTGTATGTGTTTTTCATCTAAACAGAGACTCCAAGATACATTCCCAACTCAGGTGACTGCAAGTATTCTTTTAATTCCTTTACAATCTTCCATCTTCAATCAGTTTTTGTTTGTTGTCATATTAATGAATGCTTAATTTTAACTCTCTTCTAGTCTGGAGTTGGATTTCAAATGCTGCTGGTAAGCATGTCAAATTCCATTCAACACAAATTTAGCCATTTTCTTTTTTAGTTTTCACTTAATAAAATATGAAAACATTGAAAAGGTGGCTGAAAATGTTTTAATCTCCTTTCGCGCCGCGTAGCCGACGTGACTCTGGATTCCATGACTAATCACCCTTGGCTGCAGCTGTCTGAAGACTGCAAGAAGGTCCAAGAGGCCATGGCCGAGATGGACGTGACCCCGAGCACACAGCGTTTCGATGTTTGGCCCTGTGTCCTGGGCTGGCAGGGCTACCACACTGGCCGCCACTACTGGGAGGTGGATCTGGCCAACAATGGGTACTGGCGGGTGGGTCTGACCAGCGCGTCTTCCAAGAGAAACGGCAGTTTCCCTTTTACCCCTTCCCAAGGGTACTGGACCTTGTGGCGCAGTACCCGTAAGTTTTACGCCTGCACAAAGCCTGAGACCCTCCTCCCGAAGGTCCCGGTCCCGCGTAAGCTGGGTGTTTACCTGGACTACGAGGAGGGCCAGATCTCCTTCTACAACGTGGAGACCAAGTGCCACATCTACACTTTTTCCGACACTTTCAAAGGGAAGCTGTACCCTCTGTTTGCCCCAATGGATGGCCGCACTCTCATCACGGTGTCCTCCCCAAAGATTGTCACTTGAGTACTGCACTTTCTCCAATCAGGAGTCACATTAAAAATGTACTGATAGGTGGCAAAGGAGAGGATATATATATATATATATATATAAAATATATTAGAACTGCAGTAACCTGTTATCTATAAGAAAATATAAACTTGTATATTTCATGTATGAAACTAAATAATAAGTATGCCATATAATTATAGAAAAACATCATTGTTCAAATGTGCATTATAAAAAAAAATGTCCTTATAGTTTAATAATTGTGAAAAATGTAAAAGGATTATCAGTTGCTGACATACAACTGCAGTTCAAGGAGTATATGCTCTCAAAAATGCTAATACGTATTTAATATATATTTTTGTAGTTTTAAAAATATGGCTGTGTTTGAAACTTGTTACACTTCTGATTTGTGTTCAATTAGCTTTTGTGCACAATCAAAGAAGCTATTATTTCAAATTATCAATGCATATTTATTCTTTCTGCACTTAAAAAAAATATTATACTATATTATAGTCCTACTGGCTAATTTAAGCACTTCACTGGGCTGGTGTGAAATTTACCTAGCGACTAATTTTAGCGATAATGTCACAAAATACATTGAGAAAGATGACATCTGAAAACTGGAAATACCCTGAAGTCCTGCTGCTTTCTTCCATTCTAAAACATGTTCACTCTCCACAGTCTGTTTGACAAATATGTAACTCCTGCTATTATCCTACAGAAAATGTGTGAAATTAACTGAGGCATGTTCCATATTCTGCATGTGTATAACTGTATATGTATACTCAACTCACTGCTCTAAACTTCTGGTGACTTTCCACCATATCCTAAAACTACTTCTACCCTCTCTTGTAAATAAATGAATTCTTTTTCTAAATAACGTGCCCCAAAATGTTTGCCTTATTTATTCAGATTTATTTATTTTTTTGTTATTTTATTGCCCATAATTTTATTCCTAAGTGCAAAGCAATTCAGCTTGGGAATACAGCTACATTATTAGCACTCACTTTCAAAGGAGCTAAAGAGCTTCAGAGCTGAACTACTGACCGGAACGGTTACATTCAACAGCCAGAAATGTGGAGCTTCAGCTTATTAATTCCTTTTGTGAGACTTTCCTGGAAAGTTGACCATTGCCGTCTAATGGAAGTTTTGTTCAAAAGTTAAATTAAAAAAAAAAAAAATCAGGCATGCCTCAATTAAAAACATCACCATCTTGGGTATCTCCACCAACTGTAGCAAATAAACTTTGATGGAGAAATATTTGATGTGTTGAAACACCATTTTAAGACATGCATTTTATATGTTTCTCCTGCAATTCAACAATAAAGTATGTTAAAATAAACTGTAAATATTGTTGCATTTGTTTTTTGTTGATTGTGATAATGGAGTAAATTTTATTATACAAACCGTTCCAAAAAAGTTGGGACACTGTGTTAAATGTAAAGAAAACAAAATGCAACAATTTGCAAATCAATTAAAACCTATTATTTTATTGAAAACAGGACAAAGATGTCATATCAAATGTTGAAAGTGATAAATTCTATTGTTTTTTGTGAAAATATCTGCTCATTTTGAATTTGATGGTGGCAAAATGTTTCAAAAAAGTTGGGACTGGACAATTAAAGATTGGAAAAGTTGCTAAAAATTGATTTAAAAAAGACAACTGGCAGAACATCTCATACCTAATTTGATTGTTTAGCTGCCTCAGTAACATGATTGAGTATAAAAAGTGTTTCATAAGTAAATATGGTGAGTACTTAATTCCACTGTGAAAGGCTGCATGGGGAAATAGTTAAACAATGTAAGAATGATATTTTCAACTCAAAATTGCAAAAACAATTGGACATTTTATCCTCTGTGATACATAATATCATTAAAAGATTCTGAGAATACAGAGAAATCTCTGTATGCATGGGAGAAGGCCAAAATGCAATTCTGAATGGCTGTGATTTTCAGGTCCTCAGGCGGCACACCATTAAAAACAGACAGGATTCTGAAGTGGAAATCATTGCATGGACTCAGGAACACCACTGAAAACCATTGTCAGTAAACACGGTTTGTCACTGAATCCACAAATGCAAGTAAAAACTATGCCATGTAGAGATACAACCACCTATAAACCCAGAAACACTGCCTTCTTCTCTGGGCCCATGCTCATTTAAAATGTACTGAAGTGAAGTGGAAAATTTCCCGGAGGTTTGACTAATCAAAATGTGATATTTTTTTTTGTAAATCATAGATGCCAGGGCTATAGAGGAGGGGGAAATCTGGATTGATGTCAGAAAATAATTCAAAAGCCAGCATCTATGATAGTATGGGGGTGCATTAGAAACACATGGCATGGGTAACTTGCTCATCTGTGAAGACATCAATAATATTGAATGATACATGCAGGTTTTGGTGCAACATTTACTGCCATCCAGATGCCTTTTACAAGGGAACGCCTTGCTTATTTCAGCAACGCCATGCCAAACACCCTACTCTGCGTGTATTACAACAACATACAGCGCCCTCCATAATTATTGGCACCCCTGGTTAAGATGTGTTCTTTAGTTTCTAATAAATGCAGTTTTTTTCTAAATAATACAGGACCACAATGAAAAATGAGGAAAATTCAACCTTTAATTCAAGTGCATTTATTCAGTGGGGAAATAATCCCACATTAAGAAATAATTCTTTTACATCAAATCATGTGTGCCACAATTATTAGCTCCCCTGATGTAATTACTTTGTACAACCCCCTTTTGCCAACAAAACAGCACCTAATCTTCTCATATAATGATTCACAAGATGGGAGAATACAGAAAGAGGGATTTTCGACCATTCCTCTTTGCACAATCTCTCTAAATCATCCAGCAACCTGGGTCCTCTCCTCTGCACTCTCCTCTTCAGCTCACTCCACAGGTTTTCAATGGGGTTGAGGTCTGGGGACTGAGATGGCCATAGGAGGAGCTTGATTCTGTCTCTGGTGAACCATCTCTTTGTAGATTTGGCCGCATATTTAGGGTCGTTATCTTGCTGAAAGACCCAGTGACGACCCATCTTCAGCTTTCGGGCAGAGGCCCCCAGATTGTGACTTAAAGTGTCCTGGTATTTCAAAGCGTTCATGATGCCATGCACCCTAACAAGGTTCCCAGGACTTCTGGGAGAGAAACAGGCCCACAGCATCACCCATCCTCCCCATACTTCACAGTAGGCATGAGGTGCTTTTCTGCATACTCATCTTTTGTGTTCCGCCAGACCCACTTAGAGTGTTTGTGGCCAAAAAGGTCTATCTTGGTCTCATCTGACCAAAGCACACGGTCCCAGCTCAAGTCCCAGCACCGCTTAGCAAAATCCAGACGTTTGCGTTCATGATTGTGAGTGAGCAAAAATTTTTCCATGCATGCCTCCCAAACAGCTTGTTGGCATGTAAATAGCGCCTGATGGTTGTTTTGGAGACTTTGTGACCCCAAGATGCGACCATTTGTTGCAATTCTTTTACAGTGAGCTTTGGACAACTTTTTATTTCTCTTACCATCCTCCTCACTGTGCTTGGTGGCAAAATAACCTTGCGTCCTCGTCCATGCTTGTTTACCACTGTCCCAATTGTTTTAAACTTCTTAAAAATTCCTCTGACAGTAGATATGGGCAGGTGCAGGTGAGTGGCTATTTTCTTGTAGCCATTGCCTGACTTGTGAAGGTCGACACACATCTGCCTTACTTGAATGGTGTGTTCCTTTGTCTTTCCCATGTTGAAGAGTGGATAAGAGAAATGACCTCTGTGTCATGTCATACTTGTACCCCAGGGAAACAGGAAGTGATGATTTACTAATTAAATGTTCCTAGATATTCTGATCAACTTTGTAAACTACTGTAGAAATGACAGAAATACTTCAATTACATTTAATTCCTAGGAATTGTTAGGGAGGTCAATAATTGTGGAACAGGTGATTTTATGAAAAATAATTATTTCTTAGTCAGGGATTTTTTTTTCTCCTTAAAATTCACTTGAGTTGAAGGTTACATTTTTCTACAATTTTCAGTGTGAGAGTATGCTTCTGCTATAAAAATTGAATTTATTTTAAGGCTTTTAACCAGGGGTGCCTATAATTATGGAGGGTGCTGTAGCTCTGTAGTAAAAGAGCCTGGGTGGTAAAGTGGTCTGCCTGCAATCCAGACCTGTCACCCACTGACAGTATTTGGGGCATTATGAAACAAAAAATATGACAAAGGAGGCTACAAAGAATTGCGTAGCTGAAATCCTACATAAAGCAAGAATGGGAAACATTGGAAGTGTTCCTGAGCCCATGCAATGTATTCCAGTGCAGAATCATGCCTGTTTCTAATTGAGTGCCTTGAAGAGCCTGAAGACCACAAGCATCCAATATTGACCTTTGGACTTGTCCCTTGCGCACAGAGATTTCTCCAGATACTCTGAATCTTTTGATGATTTTATGCACCGTAGATTAAAAGTCTTTGCAATTTTACATAAAGGAAATTTTTTCTGAAATTGTTCCACAATTTTTAGATGCAGTTTTTTGCAGATTGGCGAAATTCTGTCCATCTTTACTTCCAAGAGACTCTGCCTCCCTTTTATACCCAGTAATGCTTCTGACCTGTTGCCAATTAACCGAATTAGTTGCTAAATGCTCCTCCAGCTGTTCTTTTTTTAATATAATTTTGGCATTTCCAATCCCACCCGAATCTGGAATGCCTAATTGGTAAACTAAGAACAAAGTTTGCTCGTATGCGACCAACTCAGGAGAGCGAAGACAGTTCACGGCTCTACTCTGAAGCACGTCCCTGTCAGCCACTGCTTCTTATACACTCATTGGTTGAATCTTCATAAGTTCAGAACGAGGGCAGAGGATACCTGGACATGAACAGACTTAGAATCTTCCTGATGAGTGCCCGTCTAGCCAACAGGAAGCGCTTGAACACCGAACAAAGCTATTTATTCATTTCCCTTTCCCGGCAGTCCCTTCCCAATTTGAAACCCTGTAGTGTGATGGCCGACTGTGCGCTACTCTGAAAAAGTTGCCGACCACTGCAGGTTGGTACGACCAGGGCTCGAACCCGCGACTTGATAGTCACTTCTGCACTGCAACGCAGAGCCTTAACCGAGTGAGCTCCCTCCAGCTGTTCTTTTTTTATATAAATTTGCCATCTCTAATCCCACCTGAATATGGAATATCCGTGAACTATGTACAAGGGTTGCTCGTATGCAGCCCCCCGTTGCCGGCTCAGGACAGAGAAACAGTTTGCGGCTCTCCTTCGAAGCACGTGCCTGTCAGCCCCTGCATCTTTGCACTCATTGGTTGAAACTATCGCAATTTCAGAACGAGGGCGGACGATACCCGAAAGTGAGCAATCTTAGAATGTCACGGACGAGCGCCAGTCTGGCCAACAGGAGGATCTTGAGCAACGAACAAGGTGATCCCTTTTAATTTCCCTTCCCAGCAATCCATTCCCAATTTGTTTCCCCACAGCGCTGTAGCCAGTCGTGCACTGTTCTGAAAAAGCTGCCGACCACTGCTGGTTGGTACGACCGGAGATCGAACCCGCATTGTAGCAGTCACTACTGCTCTGCATCCTCCAGCTGTTCTGGATTAGTACTACTTACTTTTCCAGCCTTTTGTTGCCCCTCTCCCAACTTTTTTGAGATGTGTTGCTGCCATCAAATTCAAAATGAGCTAAGATTTTTCATGAAATGGCTAAATGTCTCATTTTCTCTTATCTTATCTCATCTGATATGTTGTCTATGTTCTACTGTGAATATAATGTGGGTTTATGAGATTTGCAAATCATTGCATCCTGTTTTTATTTACAATCCCAACTTTTTTTGGAATTGGGGTTGAAAATCTAAAGTTCAAATGGTTTGAAAATCATTGCATTGTTTCTATTTACATTTTGCACAACTTCCCAACCTTATTAGAAATTGGGTTGTAAGTTCTTGAGAATGCATGAATGGTTTTTTATTATCTTCTATCGATCTTCTATCTATAATATATTTGAGGTCGATGTCTGTCTGTCTGTGTGTATGTTCACGTTTTTCTCCTTCATTTCTCAATCGATTATCACCAAATTTGGTGTGAATATCCACTTGGACACCAGGAAGGACTTGACGTCGCCCGATTTTTGAAAAACGGTCATGCACGCAAAAAAAAATGGCAATTTCACTTCAGGTAGCAGCTAGTATTATTATATTAAACTTCCTTTTCACAGTCAGTAAGAGGTTTCGAAGGAAAGTTCCCATCTCTTTGCAGTGATCCATCTTTCAATCAAATTCACACAACAGCTGTCTGAGGTCGGTCAGCATTCAGGGCCCAGAGAGCTCCTGCAGTGGGATGAGACCACCAGTCATGTGACAATGGGCCGATCTGCCATCACAGGTGTAGACTGTTTGGTGCTAAGCAAGTACCGTGTCCAAATCATCCTCAATACTACCAAGAGCACCAGTTTTCTGAAGCTCATAGCACCTTGCTTCTGCTGAGACTGATTCAGACATGGATGGATTCTATTCTGTGGTGATTTTGCTGTATTTATGCAGTTATCAGCAACGATCCTATCTTGTCGGTCGCCATCGTAGAGCTCTGATGTACAGCCACATAAGTTCTCAGAGGTTCTCATAAGTTCCAAATTTTCGTCCACCCCCTTGTACACAAACAAAATATTCAAGTGGTTGCTCTCATTTTTCTAGCATGAGAAAATTTTATTAATCTGTGTATGAAAGCACATTCATTTCAGTTTGGCCATTCACTGAAAGGGCAACAGCCCACAAACAGGCCTTAAAGTTTTCTTTTTCTGTCTTTTTTTTCCCCTTAAGTGCAGATATAGACGCCAGTGTCCGTAAATTTTGGAATTTAATTCCTAAACAATTCTGTAAATGAATTTCCAAATGTCGAGCTTCACTGGAATAAATTTTCAGAGTGCTTAAATAGGCTCATACACAACAGGAAAAAATGGCGTAATTCTGTATTCTGCGCGAAGGGGTTAAAGCTGATCCCAATCCTCCCCTGGTGACAAGGGGCCGGGAGGAAGACATGTGAGACCCCCAGGGGCCCCTCTCTCCAGGCTCTGCACGCACCCAGATGGCACAGTCCCTATTATCAGGGCCTCAGTGCACCTGAGTTCAAGAAAAATACATGAAAATGTACAGTACGTGCTCAGAGCAGCAGAACCAAAACTAAGCCACATGATCCAATTCACACTCGGCTGGATCTCCACTGCATCCCTCCGATGCTGTTGGCTGTAGCGGCAGTGCATTCTACAGCAGTCTTTACCTACTCAATAGTTCAGTGGAGTACACAATGCAGCTTACATTTGTTGTAATATAATTAAATAAACAAACATGAGACACTTATGTTAAACTGTATACCAAGAATGACTTTTATCTTATGACTTCAGGATTCGCTCTCGCCTGATTGGTCGAGGCGAACTCCACAGGCCACCGTAAACAGCGATATTCACCATGGGAAAGTGTGCGAGAGGTGAATATAACAATCCGAATAGGTTAGGCTTCCCCGCAGGGGCCCTTAATTGAGTCCGTATTTCGCGTCGCTTCATCCATGTGAGGAGCATTACGTTAGATTTGTCGCTCTTCTCTTATTTTATATTTTCAAGTGGCGTCAAATAATAAAAAAGTTATTGACTTGAGTTATCGATGCGTCCAATGATTTATCCACCTTGGACATGTGATATTCGTTGAGGTGCACTTGTCCAAGGTGGATAAATCATTGGATTCACCTAAACTGAAATCAGTAATTATATAATAATGATGGACGGACTTGCAGGGACAGATTCTGATCCAGTTTCCCATTATCCCCCCCCCCTCAATGATCATTCTCCTCTGTCAGCCAATCCCACCCAAAAGAACTGAGTCGATTCCTGACTGCATGTATTCTTGCGGGAGCATAAAAAACCTCATTACTAATGGAGAACTCCTAAGAAAGGATCTCATTTAACCACATAACTCCAGCTGTGACACACAAAAACTATTCAATTTTAAGGGAGGACTTGATCTATTCCAGACCTGTCAAATTTCTCATAAAAACACACTCAATGGCAATATCTCTGCCCAGACAGAGACATCATTATAGGAAAATAGTATTTTTGAAGTATTGAAGGGTAGTATTCAGATCCACTGTACATCATTAGGTTTTGTGACAACAAAATATACATTGCTGAACAGAACAACTTCAAATTCCAGGAGTATCATATCTGATACAGCCAAAAATCAGCACCCCTCCAGAACTCAACACTCAAAATTGCAAATTATTTAAATGCTCTCTATCATCAATAGCTATCCCTAAACATGTATAAGAAAATGTTTTTGTGTAATATTTACCTTGGAATGCCGAACTTCACTGCCAAAGTCTAAGGAAATTCATGAATTCCCATTCACATGGGAGCTACTACCTTGAAGAGAGTGACTAGGGGAGAGACTACTCCCGTAATCTCACTTCTTCCTTCCAGGTGGCAGCACTGTGTATCAGATATGATACAGTGAGCAGTCGTGGTTGTGTTGCATCTTACCAGGGTGGCATGGTCCTTCAAATTTGGTGTATCATATACGATATGGGGGCATTATTGGGTTAACATTTTTCACAAAAATTTCTCAGAAAGATTTTTTTTCACCCTAGAAATACATCACACATCATATTAGCACATAATACAAATAAAGGAAAATTTCTCTCACTCTCACTCCCAAGAACAGACGGATTTTGAGCTCAGTTTTTCTCCCAATTTTCTCACCAGGCACCAGAATATACCGTAACTGTAAATTTCCTTACTTTTCATCATCTCCTGCACGCCCCCTCCCCCAGGCAAAAGGCCAAAAGGGGATTATGTCATGGTGCAGTCCGTCCGTCCATATCGGAAGGTACGTGGCTGGTGAAATCATCTCCTCCTACAGTTTTCATGCGACGTCCTTGAAACTCTGCACGTATGCTGTAGACAGACAGATGATACGCATATCTCAGTCGTGACTCCGGCAGGGTATGTTGCGCGGTCAGAACTCTCCTTTGTTACTGTAAATTTTACTTCATCACTTTACTTCAGATGCAAGAATTATGAGACATGTTTAGGTATAAACATTCATCAAAAATGAAAATTTTACTTCTGTCATTCAAACCCAATTCTATGGAAGCCCAAAACTGCCAAAATGAAAATAAATAAACGAATAAATAAATATATATATAAATGTATCTATAAATAAATAAATAAACAAATACTTTTAAATGCAATAAAATTGCAAAATAAAAAACACTTATTCATAAATAAATAAAATGTATGTGTAAGTCAGGTGACCAGCGGATAAGGCAAAGGAGACACTGCGTCCAAGATGAGGGTCAGATGAGGGGTTTTCCCTCTTTTATTTTTTACTTAGCTCAGAAAAAAAATAAAGGAAAAAAAAAACTTTCAAAGGAATTCAATTATCAAAATGTTAACTCGTAATAGAATAAATCAACCAACAAAATTAAATTGTCAAAAGCATAAAGAATTACTAAATCAGAGTTCCAAATAAATCAGTGCCCATAATAATTAAAGGCTGAATCTGGTACTCTCAGTGGTACACCACATAGCTCTGAAAAGCCATGTCAAACCCAGGCCTTTTGACTTGACTAGCCTGACCCATTTAACTCCCAAAACTACAATCATGCCAACATTACATTTTATCCATAGATAATTACGTTTACACAAAGTCAATAATTTACAAAATGCATCATTTTATTTTTAACCATCATAGTCTTATTCTTACACCAATATACAAATTTTAAGAATACACGCGAAAAACCCCCCTTTCTCTAACCGAGAGATGGTATGGGTGACGCAATGTGACGCAAGGGAAACAGGGAAGTAGCCGTCTCGCACCCGACTCGGGGTCTCCATCCGCCCGGTGAACCGGTTGCAAGCCGGCGGCATGTCTGGTAAGCTTTGTTTGCTACAATCCTTTCAGCGTTTGGCGATTGTAATGAATGAGAATCAAAGATAAAATGCCCATTTTAACTTTTACCCAGTTGGCCACCCCGAGCACACGAAACTAAGACAGTTTTTAATGTATCCACAGACCACGCCGCCAAACAACGCAGGTTCCCGTGACTTCGGAGGACACACACACACACACACACACACACACACACGCTCAATCACACTCTCTCCCCCTTGCATTTAATGTAAACAATTAAACCACAGCGTTTGAGTCTTTGTTTTTAAGTGACGGACATTAGCTCCGTCACAGTATGTATAAATTGGTTATTTTTTTCCTAATTCTTTTTTTTTTTTCTGTATATACTCTTTTTTTATTTATTTCTCAATTATATATATATATATATACACACAAAATTGTGGAATGCAGGTGATGACGCGAGTCGATTTCATTGATGTAACCCTTCAGCTGACGAGCCGTTTGACTAGATTTTTGCTTTAATTACACAGCTGACATAAATTGTAATTGTCTTATCTAGACAATGCGCATGTGACCTCTATACCCTGATGAAGGCCTTTTGCGGCCGAAACATGTTGGTTCTGTGAGTTCGAATATGAACTAGCTGTTTAATAAAAGCTTTTTAATTTAAGAAGAGTTGCCTTGGACATTCTGCTTTATTATTATTTATTTCCATATTGATTTATTTCTTAATTTCTATTTATATTTATTTCCTAATTTATTAATTTGTTTCTGTATATACTTATTTAGGTATTTATTTATTTCTCAATTTACATATATATATATATATATATATATATATATATATATATATCTATCTTTTTTGTTATTTATTTCCGTGGCAGTCCCGGACCAAGAAATCAGGAAATTTAATGGTAATGAGGGGGTGTGGCTTTCATCCCTATCATCGCGTCGCCTTATTCCCATTCGTTGTTCCGTAACGGAGTGCTTCGATTGATTACACAGGCCTACCTCCTGTATAAGCGGGAATAGCTTCACAAAGACGAGCAGTAACGACAGATTTGAGACTTTTAGCTGACATTGCAGGATATGAAAACGCCAACTTTGATTATTTGCTATCTTGCGTGGAAGTCTTGAGGAATTATATTTTGCACATATTTTCATTTAATGACACAGAGGTTGACCCTTAGGTGTTGACCAATTTGGATGAAGTGGTTCATTGCCTGAATCGTTTGCTCTCAAATGCTGTTAAGACTGTAGGACGCCCCTCTCTCGTACTCCCAATGGAAGCTGTGCAGTTATCTTTTAGCTGATGTGCATGTCGGGGACATTGCTGCTCTTATGGGGGTTAGTGAGAGAACCGTCCACCACCGATTGGCAGAGCATGGCATCAGGAGAGTTTTGCAAATCGTTATTCAAGGCTACTCGATATGGCTACGTCCCAAACACGTCCTTTCCCAAAAAGACAACAGGTAATTAAAATAGTGAAGACAATATGTAATAATTAACCCAAATTCAGACGTTCCGCCCATGATACACAGCTTAAGTCGTGCCAAAAATTCCCATTCCCTGATAAATTAAGTGCTCATTAAGTTTGAAACGGCAGAGCACATTGCTATCTTTTTCTAAAGGGTGTCTGACGCAAACTGCATCGAGGATGGAGAGTGGGATGCGATGGTACATGAGATTCTCTGCTGTCATCCTAGCATAGGACACAGAATGACGTCGGGCCATCTCAACGATCGCGGTGTTCGGATTCAAAGTAAGTGTATAACTTGGGTGTTATGCGTTTAGCGTTAGTCAAGAGTTGACTGTAGCCTTGCTACATGAATTTAGTAGATTTTGGTTCAGTAAGTGAAAGACCGCTGCCCTTTTTTTCAAAAAACGCAGTGTCTGCGTCTGTTGACATGTAACAGTAATGACAGTGTCATGTCACTCTTATGACGGTACCTTCAAGTAAAGTGTAACCATTAATTCATTTATTTATTTTTCATTTTGACAGTTTTGGGCTTCCATACAATTCCACATGTAAAACACACACAAAAAAGAGAGAAGTGATATTTAAGTTCTCTTTACCTTCACAGCACAGAGAGAAAGTATTTTAAGTTTTACCATATCAACTGTATTGATTTTTGAAGATAAAATTGATACATTCAGTTAGTTCCAAAACGGCTGGACAGGGGAATTTGAGACTGGGGAAAATAGGAGAATCTTCAGAAAAACACCAGTTTGGAACATTCCAGAGGTAAAGAGGTGACTGAATTATGATTCAGTATAAAATGAGCAGATGCAAAAGGTACAGTTGTTTACCAGCAAGATAGTTCTAATTTGGCCACTTAGTCAAAAGCTGATTGAATGAATATTCAAAAAGAACTTTTCTCAACTTGCGATTGCATGGAATTTAGGGATTTCATCATTGGCAGTCCATGAAATAATTAAAATCTTCTATTTTTGCTTCCGAAGGACTGGGGCTTTCTTGGATGCTGCTTTTGAACCATATCATGATTATGATCACGAGCAGATATTTGCTTTTTTAAGTAATATTATTGTTCACATTTTTTAACCAACTTCAAGCCCTATAATGTCCTGTCCCAACTTTTTTTGGAATACGATGCAGGCCTGAAAAGCAGGAATGGATGTATTTTTGTGAAAAATTAAGCTGACCAGACAAAAACACTACCTAGTCTTGAAACGGTCAGCAATAAAATACAAGTCGAAGTAAATTTACAAGTCACTGCTTTCTGTTTTCATGAGCACTTCCCATACCGTAACTACTTCCTCCAAGTTGGGCTTGTAAAAGCAGATGATTTTACTCAGTGCACCTGTCTCAACCTCCCTTGAATGTGTTACAGACTTCAAATTTCAAAATGGCAATAAAAAATAAGTTGATGAGATACACATTACTAATATTGTCTATGTACCTTTTTCAGTTGAATACAGTTTAAAAGGAATTTGCAAACTACGGTTTGCTGTTTTTATCTACGCTGTCCCAATTCTTATAAAATTAATACTGTACATGTAGGGACCTGCGGGGACAAATAAACCACAATTTTCAAAATTTAGAATCTATAAATCCCTCATATCATATTGATATGTCAATCTACGAATACATTTTATTCATATTTACTGACAGCAAGCTGCTTTTTAAAATAAAAACAAAATCAGTTTTTTCAACGCCGCTTTATAACAGCAATACTATGTTAAATGCCCTCCATAGGTATTGCTGGACTGTGACATTGTATTGAAGGGGCTGCCATTCAAAAAGGCCTTGCAGGATAGGATATGGCTATTGCTGCCAAGTGCATGAAAGTAGGTTCTGTCAGCTCTAACATCATGTTCGTTGTGTCAGAACCCTCGTGTGCATCCCTCTCGAGTCTCCTCCTGTCATGTATTGTCTTTTGATTAGTTCACGTCCCGCGCATTTTCCCCACCAGCTGTGTTGCACTGTTCCCCTTCCCTCATAAACACATACTTAAAGTGAAGAAGTCGCTGGATTGTCACTTGCTGTATGCCTTTGAAGCAACCAGTCAGTATTTCCCAGTAAAAGCTTATCATCTTCAGAAATTAGTCCTGGTCGTTAAAGATAACACAGATATGTTATCTTCCTAGTTTGATAAATAGGAACAAACTACCAAGACTTACTCTCAGTTTCCAGGATTGGGAACACAATCCAATTAATAAACCCTCAGTCTGTTCCCTCAGCCCAGTTTATTAAGAACAACCTCCCAAGCCTTCTGCGGTCATCAGGGTTCCTGCTAAAGTCCACAGTCCTGCCATCTGACAGTTCCGCTCTGGCGAAGTGTGCACTCCATTCTGGATCGCCGCTGGCGGGGCATGGATTAGACCACGCTCTCTGCCAGTACCATCATGAACTGCATCATTCTGCTCAGGGCTCCGTCCCTCTGTCAATACTATATTATTATCAATAAACCATTCTATTGGACCGTACTCTGACTCCGTATCTGGTTCCTGCTCTGGATCATAATGCATCAAATTCAAATGAAACCCAAAAAGAACCATCACTCCCAGAATCCATATAAGATTATACTGGTGCATCAAAGACTGTTTCAACAGAGAAAACCATATAGCCGACAACTACTAGAGAGCACATTGGGCTTCTTCATCTCAGCTGATAAGGAGTGGTTGAGACATGGAGACGAGGGCGAGGGTGCAGTCTCCTAAGCGTTTCCCAGAATCCCAAGTGACTGAGCCCCTGGGAAGCTAGAAGAAACGCTGCTGAGAAACACATAGTACAGAGATTAAGGCCAGCCTTAATTCTGAAATCCCAAGTAACTCATTTCATTGTTTCGGGTTTGTAACCTGTTCCTCTCCTTAGCGTAAAATACCAAGTCCTCCATTGCATATAGGGGATTACCATCCATAGTCACTGACAATATTCAATGGTGGAAAGTGTTTAAAACTAAACTATTTACTACATTAAAAAATAGAAGAAAAAAAGATTATTAGCAAAAGGAGATGCTTTCCATTCCATTTGCTTAGCAACGGCGAACAAAACTAGAACCAACAGCAAAGAAAGGAATGATGTTCTTAAATCTGTCAAGATGTGGAGAAATACACATCCTTCCTGACAGCCATGTTGGCAAAGGTCAAACATACATTGTCAAAGCATGAATTCCATTGCTTTCGTCCTCAAACTGCAGAACAAATGTATACCGTGCGCAATTCAAAGATTAACAATTCTCTGTTAATCTTTGTCCAAGCATCACAAGGAGGTTTGCAATAGTGGAGCATTAACAAGAACGGAAACAAAAGAACAGTCTTAAAATACAACTGTAGTCATAAGAAAAGAAAGCATAACAAAAACTCATGACACTGCCAAGGCCAACAAAAAGCCTTCAGCCGCAACCGAACTCGATAACAAAATGGTTTCCACAGCCTAAATCACTGGGCATCATCTCTGCCTACAAACAGTGAGGAGAAATCCTCATTATAATGCCTCACTGGCCTTAAATTCACTAGTATGGCAAGCTGGGGGACACACATGCCACATTATATGGTAATGTATCAAATATCAATCATTACTTTATTATTAGAAGTTACTACGACAGGATGAACTTTGTCTTCCATCATCATTATTGGTTGTCCATAAAATATTTTGACCGTAGTAGTCAAATATTAGTCAAATTTGACAAAACTTTGTATGCAAATCCTTTCGCATCTGAACTAAATTGGGAATGCATTTCAGCCCCGCAACCCCAATAGTGGACACGGCAGGTTGGTCATATTTAGAAACTCTAGCTGCCCATTCTAGACTTTTTTAAATTGAATTAAGAGCAGGAACTTGGAATTAGGGCAGTGTGAGTTAAATGATTTCTGTAAAATGGCCATGGTTTGACCTTCAACATTCCTTCACCCATAGATATCTATTTAATCTCGAGCGGTGACAAATATTGATCAAATCTGCATACAATATCTTTAAAATAAACTAGTTTGATTTTTTTTCTTTCAGCCTTGTACCTCACTCCCAAATCTTCATGACAGGGTGGCGTACCAGATGAGTTCCAGGTTCACTTGGACTTCATTTTCAAATCAGATATCAATTGTTAAATAAATCAATATGGCAAGCTGTCTAGGGTGAGTCCCTGCCTTTGCCCATAGTAAGCTGGGATAGGCTCCAGCTCGCCCTGCGACCCTAGTGAGGAATGAGCGGGTATAGAAAATGAATGGATAAATCAATATTGATTTTATTTTATATGGCAAGTAATAATAAGGCCTGTCAAGAGGAAGCGGAGTCAGTAGTCCATTTGTTTTGGTACTGTCCTGTAACAGCCCTTTTTTGGATAAAGGTGCAAAATTGGATATCTCAGTATAATAGTATACAACTAGATTTATTTAAGGTATTACTGGGTGATGTAACTAAAGAAAAACACCAAATATGTAATATAATTGTATATCTTGCAAAAATATTTATTTTCAGGTTGACATCTGTTGGGGAGTTAAGACTTGAGAGATTCAAGAATTTTGTCATGTATTACAGTAGAATTGAGTGTGCGATGGCCTATGAGACGGGTCTTGTAATTTATGCCAAAAGATGGGATAAAATTCGGTAGGCTGAAGGTTGGGAATAACAAAGAGATGGAATGGATGAGCTAATGGTTACAAATGGCAAAAATATAAAACTCTGTGAATGTAATCCTTATTGTATTGTATTTTATTTTAGTTTTTTTTTTTATTTTATTTTAATTTATTTTTTATTTTTTTGTTTTTTGTGGGCGTGTGTTTTGTTGGGTGATGGTAGGAGGATTCATACTTAATTATATAACTGATTAAATTAATAAAGTTGTCCTCCAAAGTGGGGGGGTGGTGGCGGGATAGAAAAAAAAAAAAAAAAAGTAATAATAAGGCCAAGAAAAAAAAAAGTGCTTCGCAGGGGTAAAGGTAATACCCCTCAGCCCTGACACGCTGGATCAAAGGTGAAGGTGTTTCAGCCAGAGTGAAAGGTGGGACAAAACCTGGACGAGGCACGCCTACCCACCAAGGCAAGTCCACAGATGCAAAATCAAATTCCTAACCCAAGCGGTTACAGAGAAACAGCCTGGACAAAATTTTCCTGCCCGCCGCCGAGGGGGACAACAATACAGCTGCCCCATTGTCGGGGCTGAGAGGTAAAAATCTAGCGTTTCCGTTCATGCAAAGTAGGTGGGAAGGATTCCAGTAACGTAGGGTCGGTAGGATTATTTTTGGGCAAATTGTCAAGATTCCTCTAAAAATCTGTCCTTAATGATGAACCACCCTAAATAATTAAAATCATATTAGATCCGTAATTTAATGTGTAACTGTGTGACGGTGGAATTAAACATAATAGGTTCTGTGAATTGCGATAGCTTATTCAAGGAGCAAACTTTGAAACGGGGGGTGGGTGTCATTTCCCCAAATAGAATTCTAAATCTGACTCGGCAAAGTAGAAGAAACGTACTAGTTTTGACAAGGACTCCACAACAGTTCTCCAAATACAACAACAGTGGGTTCATCTGTCTTCTTTTTTTTTTGGTACTTTAATCGAGACCAAGACCTTTTCATTACATGTAAACCCTCTTTTCGAAGACCGTTCTCTGACATCGTCATTTGGTTTCTTTAACACTCTGTACCCACTCGAGCAATGCCGCACAGATATAACAAACAGGAAGCAATAGTAGACAGGTGTACTGAAGTTCAGTCAGCCAGCTTGCGAATAAATAGTTTATTGCAGCATAACAGAAAATACAAGACTACTCTTGCATCGTGCAGCCTCCTGAGCTTCTGGAGAAGACAGCAGGGAGCGTCAGGACACGGCCCTCCCCCCAGGTGAAATTAAGAGCACTATGGTGGATTCTGGAGTGGAGGTGGGATATTAACTAGCAGCAGGCAGTGAGCGATGCAGCAGTTGCAGCAGGCAATTCAGTTAGCAGCAGAGGGAGAGCGGAGACAGATTCAGCACCTTAATTAACCCAACTATTCTGGAGACACATAGCAGAAGGCGGCGCATAGGGAATGTTTGTCGGAATGGTGTGGCCCGAGTTGACATCCTGAACAAGCACCGCTAGACGCACCTTGCTTATCGTTGGGGCTTTCCTTCACTTCCAACACAAGAATTAGCCAAAATGGCCAAGGGAGACAAGGAATGAAAACTCTCGACGCAGCTTAATTTCACTCAATTGTATTTTCATTCAAAATGCGGAAAGCAGGCCTCTTTTAAAAACGAAAAAAATATATAGAACACCTCGTGAACGACACGTTCACAATCACAGCATTTCCTCTTCACTCACTCCACGCCCTCATATAGGAAAGCAAGTTCAGCGTGTTCCAAGCAGGTATCTGTTTGGATCACTGGCATAGTACCGTAGCCTCATTGGAGGGCGAGGTTCCTGTAAGGGCACTTAGTCCAGGACCGCCCTGGCGTGCTCCTACCGAAGTCCCATGGGCTGGTGCAGGAGACAGGCCAGGTAGCAGCACACCTCCCAGGCCCGGTCCAGCTGGGCGGCCGAACTGTTGGGGTGCACCGCCCTCAGGTAGCGGAACGTCAGGACCTTGTCGGTCAGGCTCCGCACGCTGAGGACCTCCCGAGACGGCATGCCTACTGCAGATGGCAGCGGGATCCCACCGTTGCCCCCGAGCAGGTGCGCGGGCAGGTTGACAGGGGCGGGTTCTGGCTCGTCGGGATTGGCCGCCCAATCCTCCCAGTCCTCCAGGCGCACAGAGCTGGCGAAGCCCAGGAAGCCCTCGGGCGAGGCCAGGGCATAGCCGCAGTGGCGGGTGAGGAAGCGGTACGGCCGGGGGGAGGAGTGCAGGGCGTCTCCCGCCCTCCCTGCCGCACGCTGTCTGTCCCGGGACGACGTGTCGAACAGCAGGTCGGCGCACTCCAACACAGTCAGCTCGCGGCCGGACCCCAGAGTGATCGAGTGCTTGGGCTGAAAATAGCTGATGTAGCGCTGACTGCACTTCACCGGGATCTGGGGCAGAGTGAAAGAGAAATGTGCCCATCAGGCCCAGCACAGGGCAGTACGCAGCTGGTTCGAGACAAACCGATACTGATATCCGTCCGATATCAGTATCAGTATCGCTATCACTAATAATGAGCCAACCTGGTATCGGATACCATTATTTCAATAACAATTCAGTAAGTTTATAGTGGTGTATTTATTTGTCATACTTTGCTTTACAAAACTAGGCTTATACCGTCGGAGGCGACGGCTGGGGGTATAATCCCGAACGCCCCCAATCCTCCAATTCCCCAATCCTTGAATAGACTTTCATTTGAACTTAATTTCAGGTCAAATGGTTCTGAAGATATGGCCAAAATGGTAATTTTCCAGCACAAAGCGCCACCTGGTGGCAAAATATTGAACCATACAGGTATGATGTCATCATGTGACACGTTGTGAAGTCATGACCTTGCAGATGCACGTAGTTTCATGTCAATTGGAGAAATAGTTCCAAAGATATAGCAAAAATGGTGAATTTTATGTGACAAAGCTCCTTGTGTCAGAATTTTGAACCAAACAGGTATAATGTCATCGTGGACCTCAGGTCATGACCTTTCATTTGCACTTGACAGTGGTCTATTTGAAAGACGTAAAGCTCACCTTCTGCTGCCGCTGTTTGCAATGACTTTTCATGCTATGCTACATGCTGTTTGGTTTTTTTTGCTTGCCACCTCCACCCCAGCCTCCACCTGTTTGGTTCTGCTCACATTGGGGGGATTTTGATTTCTGTTCATGGCTATGTTTGTAAGTTTGCTGTGCCTAGGTAGGACATTCCTCCAGAGCAGAACCGCCGCCAATGCTTATACCCATGAATAAATTGTTCTATTTTATTCAAACGTGAGTTTTCCTGACTGAACTGAAGTTATCGCGGAACAGTGATTTTTTCAGTTTTTGGCCTCTGCTGGCCAATCTAGAAGTTGTAAATTGTCCAAAATCGAGTCAGTTCTTCCTCTTTATGAAACTTACTTATATGCAAAACTTGGAATTTCTAATTGAAATATTACTGCAGTTATCGCGTTAACACTGAAATCAGTTTTTGGCCCCTGGTGGCCAATCTAGCCATGGTTAATTGTCCATAATCGAGTCAGTTCTTCCTCTTTATGATACTTACTTATGTGCAAAATTTGGAATTTGTAATTGAAATATTACTGAAGTTATCGCGTTAACACGTAGTGCGGCGGCGGCAGTCGGACCAAAAACATTCGGCGTTCGGGGATATAATTAGGAAAGCACCATTGAATGTTATCTTACACATCCCTAAGGAAAATGAACTAAAGGGTTACTATATTAAACAAGAATTGTATAGTGTTCTATAATGCGGTGGCAGTGTCCTACGGGGTGTATCAAAAAAAAAAAATGTCCCACTTTGAAAATTGCCCTAAAATTAATACTGTTTTTGAAAATCCTTCTACATGGGTTGATAAACAATGGTTCAGTGCTTTTTTGTGCAATTGCACATACTCAACATGTCACGCATGAGTAAGCACAGGCTACTTACGTAACTTGCAATGCATGTGTTTTGAACGAAAAAGCGCTGGGATGAAAACAGGATCTGAGACCATAGGAAGCAACGTTAGGTATGCCCTTCGTTTATCACAAATTGCCATTACTTTTGAATTAACCCTTTCACACTTTCAGTCCTCTACACACTTTCATTCCTCACATTTGGGAATTCCTGACAGAACCTCCGGAGGACTTCTCCAACACTGCTGGTCCGATGTTATTCTGTTACCATGAAAGATGGCTGCTCAGAGGTGTACTGTGGCCTAACCATCCTTGGGAGTTTTCTTCCAATGCAGATGTGAGGGAACTGTGCACACAGGGCCCACAAATTCATCCCATTTGCTGGGAATCGATTATGTAATTAATGATTTAACAACTGAGGACAGGCGTGTACATTTCAGTTATTGCCATCCTGAAAGCCTTTTATACTGGTGCAAAGGCCTGCATCAAAAACATTGGACGTTTCTTTGATTCTTTTGCAGGTTGCTGACAAGGAGTACTTGTGAATCCTTGTCTTTTCAATATTTACATGGATTTTTTAATGTGGTGTGGCAAACATGAAATTCTGAGCCAGTTCCCTGAGTCTGGAGCCCGAATAGAATTTGCAATACCAGATGAGGTCTCACCTCGCATACGCCGTACAGGAAGAGCACACGGTGTAACCAGAGTTACAGAACTCTTGTATGCTGATGATGATATTGTCTCCCCTGATAGCATTGCTGAGCTCCAGAAAATTCTTGAGATTTATGACAACACTTTCACAAGATATGGACTATTTATGTCCTATGAGAAAACTGACTATGGCATTTAATGTAGATGAGAGTATTAGAGATCAGAAGAGTCTGGCGACATTCAACGGAGTTGCCTTAAAGAATGTATGACAATTCACATACCTGGGTCACTTAATAACCAATACAGCCAAGTCATCTGCATTTCTCCACCAAAAGATCAAAGGAAAAAAGGATTTTCAAAAAATGATAGAATATTAATTTTAGGGCAATTTTTCAAAGTGGGACATTTTTTTTTCATACGTCCTGTATAGGACGTTTCATTGGCTACGGTATTACTATAGTTTTTTCTGTAGTGTTATTTCATTAGCTTTGGCAGCCCTATAATATTTCAACAGCAATACTAAACCCTGTATAGTGCGTACCAAAAAAACCATACAATTACTTGTTTTTTGGTGGTAATTTTTATGGTATTCCAAAAGTGTTTTTTGTAAGAGATAATAGAATGATCCTTGTGTCTTCCACATAGTGAGGCACACAGCTTATTAATTAAACACTGTTATCGGATCGATATTCAGTATTGACCAATAACCAAAGCCCAGATATCAATATCATTATCAGGACTGAGAAAGTCAGATTGGAGGATCCCTACAGACGGCCCTATAAAACAATTTGAATAAAACACAATATGGTGCAACAAGATCTAAAGACCAGCAACAGACATTTAACAGTCCATTAATAAGCTAATAAGGTGAAGCATGTGAAAACCATGAAAATTTAAACAGTCACCATAGACCGAATTAGCTGTAATTCCATATCAATGGCCTCATGCAAGAGGGATGTAACTCACATTTTTCAATTTTACAGGACAGCCAAAAAACTGCCACAGCACCACCTGTTAGCTTTATGCTGAACTATCCATGATAGAAGTATAGTACTTGGTGACCTATTGGGAGGCCTGCTAGACATTATCATAATTCTTCGTAATTTGGGAGGTAATGAGCAAAATGCTCTCAAGCCCATTTAGCATGGGCAAAGATGAACATTTCAATCACAGCAGCACCAATGTTAACAAGAGGCCTGTCGGCCAAGAGAGCTCTGCTGAGGATGACTGAAATGTCCATGTCATTAATTAATTTCAGAAATCCTTGAAAACTATTGCAATATTAACACATATGACAGAAGAATTTTCTAATTTTCACAGTGAATATTCAGAACATCATAAGGAAGGCTCGCAACCAAATTAGAAAAAAGTTATCAGACAGTTTTTGAGATATTCATATTTGAAGTGAAAAGTGGACGCTGGACAGCCAGACAGGCAGACGGAAGCTGGACGACGCAGCATTACAAAAGCTCCGTTGACTGCTGACAATCGTCACAGTGGAGCTAAAAAGGCATTTTGTCCCCTTTAAGCTTTGGAATTGAGACCCCAAACTGGGTCAGGAGATGGGTTTCTCTCATTTATTCCATAACAACAGTGGCCGATAGGGGCAAACGTGCTGCAACGGCCAAAAACCTCTCCAATTGCAGAAATGCGCTGCAAAACAGAAAAGATGCTAATTCAAAAACACACAAATCAAACAAGCAAATCCAAGAGAAAACACTGCATAGCCACGTCAACACAAATGCGCTGCACCAGCCCAAGTCATATCCAGAGAAACGCAAATGCAAAACCAGAAACAATGCAAACTCAAAAACACTCAAAACCACAGAAGCAAATGCAAGAGAGAAAAATGCTGCATTCAGACATCATCACAACAGAAGTGCTCCTAGTCGCTATAGGGAGCACCAACTAAAGCAGCTTTACTTTTAACTTAAGCGAGACTCACTAGCTAAGTCAGTAAAATGGCTTTCTGGCCAGCTACCTAGCTAACATTTGTTCGCTTGCTTACCTAGAAAATTTGCTAGCTTAGTTTGGTGCTTGGAAGTCAATACAAAATAAATGAATAAACAAGAAAGCCGTTGCTGCGGCGAACCCCCCGTCGCACCTTTCTGAGCTTAAAGTCACAGGCAAGTTCAATCACAACAGTTCATACAGTTCAGTAAAATTGTGCACTCACTAACTGAATGACCTGTTTAATATGCAAATTAGGTCACAGTTACCATAGCAACCTTCCACCATCATAATGTTATTGTACCAAACTTAGTTTCAAAGATCAAAGGCCTGAGACTGGCTCTGAGGATAGTGTCAACTATGACAATCATTCGTGTAGACTATAACCTAATTTTAGGTCATATCGATCTTCAAGGTCAAGTTCAAGGTTCAAGGTAATTTGGCCTCCAGTTGATATCCAAGGAGATGAGGAAGCTGCTGTAAAGATTTCAGCCACCTAACTTCATTACTAAGCTAGCAGTGGCCATTAATGTGATTTTTGCACTCGCTGACCCTGAGACCTAATTAATATGCAAATTAGGTCAAGGTCACCATGGTAACCCTTCCCCCATCCCAGTGCGATATGATACCAAGTTTTGTTAGATTCGGACCAGGGGCATTGGAGATATAGTGCAAAATGTTTGGACGGACGTACATACGTACATACATACGTACGCTGGTCTCCACTAGACCCCCCTTTCGGGGCCTATCAGCCCGCGACGGGGGGTAAAAATATGCATTTTTTTGCAGTCTCACTTTGCTATGGTTGAACCGCGAGCATTTACGTAATACCAAATATAACTACTTGCGAGCTAGCTCACTAACATTAGTTCACTTGCATAGCTTGCTAGTTCGCTAGCCTCCCCAAAGCGACTGGGAGCACTTCCTTTGTGTTGATGTCTAAATGCAGCATTTTTATCCCACCGGTATGTAATACCATGGGATATAGTCATCGCCCTGTCCCTCTGTCCGTCCGTTCGTCCGTAATCATTTTCGTTTCCGGAGCAGAACTCAAAACCTATGACACTCAGAAACTTCAAATTTGATATGGAACTTACCCTTATGGTCTAGTCGTGCCTTTTGCAGGATTCAGTTCCATGCTGCCCATAATTTTTGAAATTTTCACCAAAAATTGGACTTTGTCTCGTTTCCAGACCATAACTCTAAAACTATATCACTTACAAACGTCAAATTTGGTATGCAACCTACCCCTAGGGAGGGATTGTGCCTTTTCGGGGTTTCAATTCCATGGTGCCTAAAAATTTTTAATTTTTCACCAAAAAGAACCCCAATATTGGACTTTGTTTCTTTTCTGGAGCAGAACTAAAAAAACTATACCGCTTAAGCCCCCTTCACATGGCACCTGTTTACCCACGGGGGTATTTTACCCCCCCGGGTAAATTTATCCCCCAGGGGCAAAGGGCAAATTCATCTTGCATTTACATGGGTTTTATCCCACTATCCCACTTCACTACATTCAAATAAAATTCCACTTGCATCCACCCAATACTCACATACATTTTACACTCCATTACAATACATCCGCCTATTCTAATGCAAAAATAAGTGATGTTTTGTCTGAGAAGGTAAATATTCATTCTAAGCGTTAATCGGTATTTAAAATTCATATTGTAATTGTAATCATATTGTAAAATTGTAATGTTCAATTTTCAAAATGAAAAACAAGTGAGATATAGAAAATCTCAATCAAGCGTCTTTTGATATCAAATATATCAACACAAGTTTATAAAGGATTGGCTTGCTGACGATATTTTTACTTTATCAACAAATGTAAATATGTTTGATATCCAACGGTACGAGGGTGAGATTCTATTTATCATTTGTTATCACTACACAGCATTTACCAATATCCATTTTCAATTGGTAAATGCTAATCCATCAGCCCAAAACTGCCTCTGAGCCTCTTAAAATATGATGTCATGTCATTTTCACTCATTCATTCATAATGTCACAGTATTGTGATGTCATTGAAGGTACATAATCAGATTGGGGCTCAAAATTTGCCTCTTCTAAACTTTATGCCATCTGAAAGAGCACTCTTTTGTGAGTGTTGTGGATTTTTCCAGATTTTTTAGTCAATGCCATATGTACTTAATTGGTTACTATGTAACCACACCCCCCAGGCCCCCACCAAATTTTACATTTAAAATAAGTTTTTAGTCATTCAAATCTTTTCAAAAAATTTGTCAGTATTTCTATTTTTTTCTTCACTATTTATGATTAATGGAACAATTCAGGACCAAACCTGAAATAAAACGGAATTTTTTTTTTTCAGGGTGAGCGCTCTCATGTCAATTCTGCACATTTCAACCTTCAAAACAACTACTTCCGGTTCACAAAAAATTCTCAAATAATTTCTACTTGTGCAGAAAAATATGTTGAATATTATGGCATCAAAAGTAGAAAAAGTCTTTTTTTTTTTTTTTGACCCACGATTCTTTGCTCATGTTGGTGGTTCTGAATCAATACATGCATCAATAAATGCATGCCTTGATTTCAAACTAATCAATCCATCTATTTTATGAATGTAAAATTACTAAACTGATCAAAAAAGGATAAAATTCTCTGGCAATGAGTAAATCACGAATTATGTGGAACCGGTGGGATATGTCATCTTCTGATGACTCTTGTTCTCTCTTGCATCTGCTTTTGTGCTTTGCTTGTTTTTGGCTTTGCATTATTTCTGTTTTTGCTGCACGTTTCTCTGATTGGAGATGTCCTGGACTGGTGCAGCACTCTTGTGTGGACGTAGCTATGCAGCGTTTTTCCCCTGGATTTGCTTTTTTGGTTTGTGCATTTTTGAATTAGCATCTTTTTCTGTTTGGGCCATTAAAGCGTGTTTGCTCCTGTCGAGCACCATACAAAACAACCAAAAAAGTTATTTTTGACCGAAGTGTCACTTATGCCCTTCTTACATGAGGTCATCAATATTAAATATACAAATAAGTCATTAACACGACTAGGACAACATCTAGAACGAGTGAACCATATATGGTCACCAGGTGAAACTGAGGGCAGTAAGCAACTGCTGATGGGGAAAGTGTTCTCGGCTGACCAACAAATGGTGTAACTTCATCCGTCAGGTAGTCACTCACTCACTCACTCACTCACTTCTGCGAATGTAAGACCAAATTATGCCAGTCATGCCAATCAAACCAATAAGGCAACTTCGTCAAATAACAGGCTGCACTGTAATTGTAAGCCAGAGTCGTGCTATAGTCCACAGACCCATGCCCTGTACAGAGAGAGAGCGAGGGAACACACACACAGTCTGATAAACTGACCTGCTGAAGCCGGCTCTGCATGAGCTCCATCCAGTGCACCCAGATCCGTGACACAGTGGACTCGGCCACCCGAAAGCGAAACGCGAGGTCCTGGAGCAGCAGGCCCAGACGCAGCCGAGTCAGCACCAGCAGCAGCTGGTCCTCTGAGCTCAGCAGGGTCGGGGCGCCGGCGCCCCCGCGGCAGTATCCCATGATCCTCCACCTCACGGACTCCGCTGTCTCCACCTCTGCATCCCCGTCGCTCGGAAACAGGGCAGGGTCCACCTGAGCGGCGGGAGGGGAGTCCTGGCAAGATGGAAGCATACAGGCAGTTAAAAAACAAGTTACCGTGTGGATGAGTCCGAGATGTTCAGCCAGTGGTAGCTGGTGAACTGGCGATAGGGGAAGCTCAAACCATCCCTTAAAAATAATGATTGGTCAGGACCTGATTTCAGTCATAATAAAATTAACTTTACTTGACTACAAAAATCCTAAAGACCATCAGGTGTCACCAGTTCTCCTTGTTAAGTTAAAATGAGCACAAATAGCCTTGACCTGTTTTCAATCAATTTAAATTACCATAACAGAAACTCCGGAAACACTTGACATTATCAGGTGGGGTCAGTTTTCATTAATAATGCACACCTGCCAACTGACCAATAACCAACTATTATTTTTAAGGGATGGTTTTGAGCTTACCTTACTGCTAGTTAACCAGCCACCACTGCATTCAGCTGAGCAACAAAAAATTTCGAAGGCTAATCTAAAGCCTCCTTCGCAGCAAAACGCTACTACAGCACTCCCCTAGTGGTTGTACCAAAATACAACTGGCTGCTTATTTCTGCCGGCAACAGATAAGTGCCACACGGGATTCAAGATATGAGCCATCTGACTTCAATCTACATTTCAGAGACTCTTACCGTTCTTCAGGGTACACCAGCCAGATCTGGGTTTTTTTTTTCTGTTCCACCATTAGATACACCCAGATGTGCTTAAGGTGGAATGCAACAAATACCTGGATCTGGCTGGTGTCACCAGCAGATAGGCTTGAAAACTAATAATCTACACAACGTGATTATCGCTAGAAATTCCTCTCAGTCCATCTCTCCATCTATAAAAATCACAAACAGAATGTTTTTGAATTTTGAAAAATGTACAGTAAAGATCCGAGAACTTAGAAACTACTTATCTATAAAAAACAAACAAAACAAAAATAATCTTTAAAAAAAGAAAATCTAGGGTGCCCAATAGACATGCACATCACTGTTTACATACATAAAGATAATGGGCTCCAATGTCTTGGCGCAGCGCAGGGTGGCGCAGCCCACGTAGGTGTAATTTCGTCTGGTGCAGCCAGCGCAGCCACTTTGGCAATTTGGTGAACGGACGTGCGGCGAGATGGGTGTGGCGTTGTAGTAGGGGGAGATGTCTCATATTCATCGTGACGCAGTGACAATTTCGTGGAAAAAGGCTCCGCCGAAAGTGCGCAGAGAGCTCGCCAGCTCCAACCTGGTTTACCTTCTGGGCAGTGGTAATTTGGCTGACCGGCGCACACGTCACCAAAACCTCACAGACAATTTTTCAGAATGTCAGGCATATTTCAATGCAAGAAATAGTTACATTAAATAGTGGTTGCTGTTATTATCTGAATCAACACATAAATTATAGTATCTATATCGACTGCTCTGATGTCAGAACAAAGGCGGTTGGTACGCCTAACAGAAACTCGACCTGACAGCCCTCAGTGTGTCAGTGCATTCTCTGTGGCATGTTGCGTGCTACACAACATACCTGTACGCCATGGATATCACTTTGACCTGACGCAGGAGACATTACAGGACTTGAAACAGAGAGAAGCCGAACTGTGTGCGAATGTTCCGTAGCAGCAGGAAGAGCAGCAGCGCGCACGGGAGAGGAGAGACCACCTGACTGCACAGCTCTGGCCTTAACATTAGAACCGTGACACTGATGCTAGTCATGCATGGTATTTCATGTCAGTAAAAGATATGAGTCCATTTCTTTTTTTCATATGTGTTTTCTATGTTATATCAAAGTTTTGAACTTCTGTTACAAAATGAGAGTATTGATATTAAATTACTTTAAGAGCCGTAGCCGCTTTTTTGCGGCAGTGGCTTTGACCGCAAATATCCCTGTCTGCAACGTATGAGAGAGAGAGTGAGAGAGAGAGAGAGAGAGATGTGTGCATGTGGATGCCTGAGTAGGCTATGTGGGTATGTGTCCTTCAGCTGCTTTCACACCAGACGCGAAATTAATTTTTCACACGACTGATTACATTCAAAGTCAATGCAAAGACGCGATTACACGCATGTATTCGCGTCTTTGCATTGACTTTGAATGTAATCAGTCGTGTGAAAAATTTTTTTCGCGTTCAATGTACAAGCGGCCTAATACCATTATTGTGACTTAGGTTTTATCGTTTTTAGAGGGGGAAAGGAGTACAGCCTGATTGCTATGATCTCGTACTGAGTTAAGATCACATATTGAAAATGAATGTGTAACGGATCTTGCATTGCTGTCCATACATGTTAATCCCAAAATTTTAAGCAGCACCAGGGTGTAATAATAGGAACACGCTATCCATCGTTTCTCTTCCCACGGATTCAGGCAGAAGAAATAAATGAGCAACTGTTGTATTTCATTCCAACTACATAAGTTTGAATGATTTGACGTAGTTTCGTTTTGAAATTCCATTCAAGTTCGCTAATGGTAATAATTCGCGAATGCCCTGGCTAACTCATATTCATAATGCTTAATATAGACGTAAGCGGTGCAGAAAACATGCTTGAAGCAGCAAAGTAAAATGCAACATTAACGCATCATGCAGATATAGGACAGAGGGTTCTATATTCCAACACATTAAAGGTAAGGAGAGGAGCTCATTTGATTGGTGAAGATTTGACTCGTCTGTGTTAAACCCACTCACGCCTTCTCTACTCCCTCTTTGCCACTTGCGCCGGCAGGAAGGACAGAGGCGGGACATAGAAGTACTAGCGCCAGTCTGCGCGGGGCACGAAATCGCAAAATACGCCTGGATACAACCCGTTGGCATGGCGCTCCCCCCATTCGCCGCGCCTGCTCAACGAATTTAGAGCCCTATGACACATCACGCTGTATTACCACAGACGACGGAGCAGGCGGCTCCTCTTCCTCCGTCAGAACCTCCTTCTCCTCGCCCCTGCTATCCTTCTCCAGGTCCCAGCCGAGCCCCGCCCCGTCCCCCCCCTGCAGGAAGCCCAGAAAGGCCTTGAAGCGGGCGTAGGAGTGGAAGCCGGTGAAGAAGCGCAGCCACTTCGGGGAGCCGCGCGCCAGCGTCTGAGCGCTGAGGACGGTGGGCCGGGCCGGCGGCCGGCTCTGCTCCCGCATCTGCGTGTCCAGGGAGAGCATGGCCTCCACGCTGGCCTGCGCCTGGTGCCGGGCCTGTCGCAGCTCCTCCTGCAGGCTGGAAGCCTCCGTGCGTTGCTGCGACAGCTGCTCCTCCAGCGCGCGGATCTTGGAGTCGCGAGCCGCCGTCAGGGTGCACTTCTCCCACTCCCACTGCGCCTGCCCGGGCACATGGAGCAAACGCAGGCGTCATCCGCTGCACACGCCCAACGGGCCGTCCGCACCAAACGCCCTTTATGCCCCAGTGGCACCTTATTTAATTATTCTCAGTAATTTAAACTGAAAAGATGGAGCGCCAGTCCCTGTAAAGAAAAGCCTTAACAGCACATGCTAGTAGCTAATGCTAATGCCAAACACGAAACAAATTATTTGCGCGGCAAGATTACATTCCAAGTCAATGCAAAGGCGCAAATAGACGCGAGTTTGAGCCTTCTCGCATCTACTTGCGTCTTTATGTTGACTTTACATATAATCTGGCCGCGCAAATGACTCGTTTCGCATTTAGTGGATTTGCAGCATTAGCTACTAGCATGTGTTATTAAGGCTTTTCTGGACAGGAACTGGCGCTCCATCTGCTCAGCTTCAGACTGCATTCACATCACAACACGAACATTACAACACAAGTCTAATCTTTGGCTCAGATCCAGTCTTTTTGCCATGATTGTTGGAATTCATCTCTGCATGTGACTCACACCAACAAGGAAACAGGAAGTAGATTTTAAATTTATTAGTAAATATACTCAGCAACAAAAGTTTCTGTGACACCATTTATGTGTATGTTATAAATGACACGCAAAGATCTCAATGCAATCAATATGTTTATTTAACAGGAGAAACACTGACTTTTCAGTGCCAACGTCACTCAAAACGAAAAATGTCATTTTCATGCGTCATGAAGCACTTGTCTGACGTCTAACCAATTGTGACCTTCACACTTCAATACCGGGTGTGACTTCCTCGCGCCATGATGCAAGCAACGCATCTCCGGCGCATGGACCGAATCAGATGTGCCAGAAATTGCTGTGGGATGTCATTCCAAATCTGACGTAGACGTTGTCGCAATTCCTGGAGTGTAGCTGGCGGGTTATCCAACCGCCGCAAACGTCGATCCATCTCGTCCCAAAGATGCTCGATTGGGGACATGTCTGGGGATCTGGCTGGCCATGGCAGGACATTGACATGTTGTTGCATCAGATACTGCTGTACAATCCTTGCAACGTGTGGTCTGGCGTTATCATGTTGCAGCGTTATTCTGGGACCATGTTGCATCAAAAACGGTACCACCAATGGCCGTAGCACTTCATCGCGATATCTTTGACCTGTCAGATTTCCATCAATAACAAGCAAATCTGTTCTGTTTCTAGCCGTGATCCCTCCCCAAATCATGACACTACCACCTCCAAAACGATCAAATTCCTGAACACAGTTGTTGGCATAACGTTCTCCACGTCGACGGTATACACGAAAACGACCGTCACATCGGTTAAGCATGAATCTTGATTCATCAGTGAAGAGTACAAGATCCCACTGACGTTGGATCCACCGTCGATGTTGTTGTGCCCACTGTAGACGCAGTCGTCGGTGTTGTACTGTGAGTATTGGACGTCTTGCTGGCCGACGTGGGACAATGCCAAAATGACGGAGACGGCGACGGATTGTCTGTGCAGACAGTCGCCTCAAACCAGGTATCATTCTTGCAGTTATGGTTGCAGGTTGGAATCGATTTCGGAGATGGGTTGTTCGAATCCAGTTGTCCTGTCTGGGAGTGGTTACTCGTGGACGGCCGCTGCGAGGACGGTCTCTGACATGTCTTGTCTGCTGATGACGCTGCCATAAGTTCCAAATGGTGTTTCGGTGGACATTCAGGCGATGAGCAACTTCCCTCTGCGAGGTTCCGGATTCAATCATCCCAATGGCCCTCCACCGATCATTTTCAGACAGTCTTGGCATTTAGAGGGTAGAGTTCCTGATCCGAAATGGCTGTGTTTTCGATAAGTGATGCTTCCGTCGTTCATCAGGCACAATGTGAACATTCCAAAAATTCTCCTCTTTTATTGCCATCCACAAGCATGATTTACGCACATTTTCACGTGCAAAGTCATTTTCTCGCATTTTCATGATTTCCATTTCAATGTTGTGTTTACGTGTACTGTTTCAGTCTGATATCACCATGTATGACAATTTCATAATTGCGTTATGAAAAATAATTAACAATATTGGTGTCACAGAAACTATTGTTGCTGAGTATAGTAAATAGCTCAAGTGTAGGTAAAATTATTATAGGTTTTAAAACCAGTAGTTAAAATGATAAAAGATGTATAATTTTTGAATATACAGATTAAGCTGTAAGGACAAAAACATCAAACCTGTAAGGATCATCGCCTGCACACTGACAAGCAGAACATGAAGAAAATGAAACCATTCTCACTGCTGACACATGGCCACAGATTAAATATGCATCAAAACTCAGAGCTAATGTGGAAGTGTAAAAAAATCCAATCTCAAAACATCTTATTTTTGTGTCCATGCTGGTCAGGAAAAATCTGATCTTTATCACTTTTAGGCTACAAGAAAATCAGACTGCCGGGGTCATCAGGTAGTGTCAGCACGGGGTACAGGTCTAAATTTGTCTAAAGCATTTTGCCACAGAGATGCTATTATAATAGTTGAAGATACATGCCTCGGCACTTAAAGGTGCACCGTGCAAGTTTGTTTATTTTCTGCGTGGTTATATTTTTGTCTCAATTTCGCCGACATCTTCCCACAATCCGCTAGCTGCCTGCCCCTGAATTCACTGTAAAAAAAAAAAAAAAAAACCCAGGCTCTGCAGACAGCACAGGCGTCAAACTGCAAATCAACACAAGGGCCACAAGCTGTGTCCCACAATCACTGACAAGAGTGGACAGTTACGGAAGCATGGGAAGGAGGGAACTGAGGGGCGGGCTACCTCCGTTTTGTTTGAATTCGAATGTCAACAAGTGATGTCAACAAACTTGCGTAGTGCACCTCTCAAGACGCCCTTGGAGCACATTTGTTATGCCACTGCGGCCCCTAGTGGTGAAAACAGATATTACACCATCCATGCGCATTTTCACAAAGACGTACAGTCGCGTTCAACATTAAGAGGACAATACCCAATTGGAAAATTGTTTTCCGAATGGGTAAAAAAAAAAAAAAAAAAAAACCTCGCTCTGGTCCTACCTTCCTCTTCTGGAGTAGTTTCTCTTTGACCTCCACAGCGTTCTGGAGGCCGAGAAGGGCCTGCTCCTGACGGTGCTGGTCCCTCGCCAGCCCGCGGACCATGGTGCACAGCCGCTCAGGCTCCGTGGGGATGGCTAGGCAGCCGTGGTCGTTCAGGAAGCCACGACGACTCCACATCGCCAGCTGCACCTGCTGCACTGTGTCGCTCACCACCTCCATCAGCTCCGCCGCTAGGGCCAGGTCTGTCAGGCCGGCCGGAGAGTCTGACGCCCCACCCGGACCCACCCGAGGCGAAATAAGCAGAGGGGAACGAAAGACGAGAGGGGAAAAGATGGGATGGCAGGAAGAGGGACATGAGAGGGAGAATCGTGACCAGAGACCATGAGATGTGACAAATAGGCAGCGAAGGGAAAAAACAAAAAGACCACTTAACTGTGCAGGTCTAATGGTAATGGAAAGCATTTCTTATGTCCATTGACATACCAAGGCAAAAAGCTCAATGAATACATCAAAAACGTATCAACCCACCAGAAAGGCAGTGACCTGAACACATCAACATCAAAACAGAAGACCGCAAAGGAGCAGAAGATTATTTATGCAGACTGAAATGGTTCCGAAGGGAAGCAAGAGAACAGAACAGATATACACAGAATGGAGGTCGACCGATATGCGTTTTTCCACGGCCAATGACGATCTTTAGAAATCAGGGCAGCCGATGACCGATATAGGATGCTGATTAATCAAGGTTGAAGGAGGTGCGTGTGATCGCGTTGAAATTCACCAATCAGAGTCATCAAAATGTCTCCCACCATTTTCTTTGTGGGAGTTGTGATGTTATTGACAGGTGTATTCCACACTTTGATCTCACAACAATACTGGGCTGCCCACAAATGTGCCTGCGCGTTTATCGGCTGAACGCATTGACCGATGCCGATTATTTAACTAGATAACTCGGTCACCACAGGGATTGAGTCGTGTATCTCCCCGATCCCCATCAGATCACTAGCAAGATTTTACAGTTGCTATGTTAACTTTTTTTACTCTTGCTATGACATTAATATGCATCCATGTACATGTATATATGCAATCCCAATTCCGAAATAGTTGGGACAAAGTGTAAATTGTGAATAAAATCAAAATGCAATGACTTTCAAATCACACCAGCCAGCTTTTTATTACCTGGCCCCCCCTAGGGGGGGGAGCCAGGTTAAGCAATGATCATGTCTGTGTATGTGTGTGTGTGTCAGTGTGTCACTCTGTCTGTCAGCCCATAGCCATTACCTGCCCCCCCCCCTAGGGGGAGCCAGGTTAAGCAATGATCATGTTACAAGGAGAGTTAGCTAGCTAGCTAGCTGCCCGGGATAAACTACGCCATGCCACGGGGACCTGCGCATTGTTCGTCTGTCCTCGTATTAAAATGGAGGCCGCTGCGGCTCGTAGGCCTATTTGCTTCATGCCTGAGGAGCCTGGATTGTCGTGTATTATATTGTTATCTATGTCTGCTTAGGTAATTTTTGTATTATTTTTGCGATATGAACATTACATAGAATTTCTGTGAACGTTTGTGCTGTATGTATGATCGTGTCTGTGTGTGTGTGTGTGTGTGTGTGTGTGTGTCTGTCACTCACTCTGTCTGTCAGCCCTGTCTGTCAGCCCGTGGCTGGGGCCAGGTCTGCTATCTCTGATTGCCTTGTTCACATTAGAAAAGAGATAACATAGCAGATGTTGAAACAGTAATTTTACAATTTTATCCACAAAACGAGCTTATTTCAAATGTGATGGCTTCTACAGGTCTCAAAAAATTTGGAACAGGGGCCTGTTTACCATAGTGTAGCATCCATCTTCTTTTTAACACAGAGTGGAGGCGTCTGGGCATTGAGGAGACAAGTGTCTTGAGTTTGGCCATTGGAATTTGATCCCACTCGTTTAATACAGGCTTCCAACTGCTGGACAGTTTTGGGCCTCCTTTGACGGACTTTTTGTTTAATTATGCACCAAATGTTCTCAATCGGTGAAAGATCAGGACAGCAGGCACAATGACTTCTACTACGAAGCCATGCTGTTGCAATAGCTGTGGTATGTGGTTTTGTATTGTCCTGCTGAAATACACAAGGCCTTCCCTGGAATGGATATCGTCTGGAGGGGAGCATATGTTGCTCTGTCACCTTTATATACCTTTCAGCATTGATGGTGCTTTTTAAAACATGCAAGTATCCCACACCATATGCACTAATGCATCAGAGATGCTGGCTTTTGAACTGAGCGCTGATAACAGGAGGGGTGGTCTTTCTCCTCTTTAGCCCAGAGAACACGACGCCCATGATTTCCAACAAGAATGTTAAATTTCGACTCATCTGACCACAGGACACATTTCCACTTTGCTATAGTTCATTTTAAAGGAGCCTTGGCCCACAGCACACGGTAGCGCTTCTGGATCATGCTCAACAATGGCTGCTTTTTCGCATGATATAGTTTTAGGTGGCATCTGTGCATGGTACGGCGGACTGTTTACGGACAGTGATTTCCTGAAGTATTCCTGGGCCCACTTAGTAACGTCAATGACAGAATCATGCTGATGAGTGATGCAGTGGCGTCTGAGGGCCCAAAGATCACGGGCATCCAGTAAAGGTCTTTGGCCTTGTCCCTTGCGCACAGACATTTTTCCAGTTTCTCTGAATCTTTTGATGATGTTATGCACTGTTGATGATGAGACCCCCAAAGCCTTTGCAATTTGATGTTAAGGAACATTGTTTTTAAAGTATTGCACAATTTTTTACACAGGCCTTCACAGGTTGGAGAGCCTCTGGCCATCTTTACTTCTGAGAGACTCAGCCTCTCTAAGACATCCCTTTTATAGCCAATCATATTACACACCTGATACCAGCTAACTTAATTACTTGCTCAATGTTTTTTCAGCTGATTCTCTTATGTATTAATTGCTTTTTCAGCCCTCTTTTGCCTGTGTCCCAACTTTTTTGAGACCTGTTGAAGCCAGAAATTTTGAAATAAGCTCATTTTGTGGATGAAAATGTAAAATGTCACAGCTTCAACATATGAAATATTATCTATGATCTATTGTAAATAACATTGGCTCATGATCTGAAAGTCATTGCATTTTGATTTTATTCACATTTTACACTTTGTCCCAACTATTTCGGAATTGGGGTTGTATGTAAATTTGTTAGTTTGCACAGTGCGCAAATATGCAATGGAAAACTTTGTGAAAAGACATTGAAATATACATGTTCTACACGTAGTATGCACCATACTCACATATAATTAGCATGTCACAAGGAAATCTTCTGTAAGAGACTTGTAAATGATGTATAAATGGTATGAATTTCCAGCATTTTTATTTTTCAAATGAAATGTGATTATTATGTACTGAATGTATACATTACTATGTCCAACACATGATCTATACTGTATGGTAAAACTAAATGTAGTATATTCATGAATGTAATGTGCATTGTACATCCCTGGCTACAGATAAAAGTCCATTCATGGTTGAATTGTTTCCCTTGTTCGTGCTGTATAAACCATTCATCATGCTCCACACCCCCTCGTCCTTCCTCCCTCCCTCCTCCTTCCATCACCCACACCTTTTAAGGGACATCCATGGTGACGCTATAAGACTGATTGTTGGCTCCTAAAGCTTACTTTCAACTGAAAATACCTACTGAAGAGTCAAAACGGAGGTTCCAAAATCCAGAGTTTACAGTCACGTGTTTTATATAAAATTTATATCAACGTGAACTGTGATTAGTAATCTAATGGAAAGGGGATGCCGATTTTCCATACATGAAACCGTATTGATGTGATATCCAGAATTATATTATTTTCAATTATACTGACAAAGCCCCATTCAGTGCACCTCCTTAGTGTTTTACAATCTCAGTCGAAAAGCCTATAGAACTTACTACTTATTACTCGCACACAGTTGAAACTGGCCGTGGTTCATATATTTTATAGCCGTTTGACAGGGATTATTTGTTGTTGTTCGGCAGGTGTAATGAATTGGGTCTTGTTGATATACATTGTAAACAACTCCAAAATAATAAACGCATTCAGTGACTAATAGGAGTTGTTGATTCTGAGTGATAACATCAATATGGCTTCACCAATGCACAATCAGCATCCCTTTCCACTAGGGTACTAATCACAGATCACACTGATACAAATTTTCCGGAAAACGTCTCCATACAAACTGGATTTTCACTGCAGCCTCTGAAGCCTGAAACCCTCCAAATATTCTGACCCCTAACTATCCCTAACATTTAAGCCCAGAGGCGAGTGAAAGTGAAATGAAAACCCGAATTATACGGAACAAAAACCTGTACCAGTACTCCGCCCGGCCAACTTCTCCTCCCGCTTTGCCCTGCACCCTCTCTTTGGCCATTCCCGAGCCCTTCCCACTTTGTCTTCCCCCTCCTCTTCTCTCTGGTGGAAGAGAACAAGCGTAAGAGGCTAGGCTACAAGACCTAGAGTAAGTTTAGTGCAGGCAGGCAATTATGCCAGATTTAACCACGTATAACAGAATGATATGCATTTGAGCTTGGCGATGACTGCTTGAGTTATGCTCTAGAAGAGTCTGAGCAAGCATGACACAGTCCCTGATGTCACAAATTCCCCAGCAGAGCCTGGGATTCTTGACATTTGAATGAATGAATACAATATAAACAAATGCTGCTAATGATTAAATATGTTATTTAAGGAGGAGGAGGCTGGGTACTTGAAATGCAGATTATCTTCAGTAGCGATCTGATATAGCACAAAACTGTCGTAAATCGGGAGATGAGATGAAGGAAGGGGATTTTTTTTGTCGACGTCTGCACTTCCGGTAATAAGACCAGCTTCGCCAAGTCAATGCATGCATGACGAAATGCGATGAGCATTGCGCAGCTTCACAGTCGAATACCATTGTGGATACACAGATATGAATATGACAATACAGCAAAATTCAAATAAACGCTACATTCGAGTCAAAGTCGGAGTTCAGGTCCTGGAACTAAAAGCTGTAAATCGCCATTATACTAGCTAGCGTTCCACCACGCGCGGATATGAACGGAAGTTCACTAGTCGACCTTTTTCACCATTGAGCCGTCATTATCGGCAAGCATTTACGCCTTACGATGTGACGTATTGTATATCAGATCGCTCTGTTGAAGTCAAGAGTGATTGGACAAAAAGAGTCTAGAGACTAGACCTGACTTCCATGCTTGCCTGAACCAACACTAAAGCTCCATTTAGTGGGAAAAATATCACAGGAAGAAGGCACCCAATTGCATTGATTAAACTTTGGAAAGTAGAGGCCGAAAGGAATCAATGCTGGAACCACTGCTTGTCCCCATTTATATGAACGACTGATGGGAACAACAAAGGTAAATTGTTTAAATTTTCAAGTGATTAACTCTATAGAGGGTATAAAAGTGAAACACACTCAACTTGAAGAGTAGCAACTGACTGAATTGTAAAAATAGTTGGGAGTAATGTTTGACTAGAAGCTTTCGAGGTTCTCATCATTCTAATGCAGCATTAAAAATTACCAACAGAATGCTAGGGCACATCGCAGCAGAACATTTATGGAGTGAATGGACCAGTTCGGCTTAAGCGACATTTGGGTCGCATGCATGCTCCTTGCAGGCTCTGTGTAGCAGAAGATGCACAAATCGCATTTAAAAAGGGGGAAATAAGTTCTTTCGCTTTCTCCACGTGGTAAAAGGCAGTTTACAGTATGGATGTGGATTATAAACAGGAATAATTTTCGTTCAGGAACATTCTAGGGTGTGCAGAGTACATTTTGTGTCTGGATGGTGAGATTAAGAATTCTGTATTCAATCTAAGCCAATAACGATTGATGTTTGGGTACCCAGAGAAACATTAGGATATGTAAACTCGTCACACGTACGTCCAGTCAAGGAAATGTAGAGTTCAGTTTCAAGTGCTGCTCTTCGTGTTAGTAGCATATTGTAACCTTGGTTGCCATGTTACCGATGACACACCGGGGTGCTAGGGCTGGTGCAGAAAATGCATTTGCGATATTAAAAATTAATGTTAAATTCTAAATCCCCTTGTCACTGATGAACAACCCCCTAAAATATACTGGCGCTCCCCTTTTCAAATCAATCTGGCAAATGAAAAGTGGGGAAAAACTGGAGGTTGGATACAAAATTCTTTCACCTGACAATATAGCTAGACTAAGCTCCATTACTTTTCTGCTACAAACTGAAAGTATTGACTCCTTCAGCGCAATGCAGACTTGAAAGACATCGGCGAGATACTGTCAAGGTAAGTTCTCTATGCTGTTATTTTCAGCGCAAATGAAAAACCAAAATCAAATATGTAGCATTCAGTCAAACAGTTATGATACGGCCTTGTATTTTGCATGTGAACCTGTGCACTTTAATATCCATGTTGAGAGGAGATTAGGGTCACGTGCTCTTCGGTTGTTTTGAACAATGCAAATTCGTCTTAAGAAAACTGTAGGGTCAATTCCATGTAAAAATCATCCAGGTTTTGAGAAATTTTCCAGGTCACCTCCTCAAAATTTTTTTAAAAAATTCAAATGAGTAAATATTCACACTAAATAAAAAATGCCAAATACTAGGTCAGTATCTCAAACAGATTTCAAGTTATCGCCCTTCAAAATTTGAATAATATTTAATCTTTTGGCGAACACATTTTCAGCCAACTTTGGCAACTTATTGCTCCAAATTTATTGCTTATACAAGGCTGAAATTGGGTATACTAACCATATTCATCACCTAAAATCTGAAAATGGCCTTAGATTTTGTGTATCTTGATCCACATTGGTATGGTAAAGCCTCAAAATCAGCCAAAAACACATAACACCGAAAAATAAGACCACATTTTATGACCTGAAACTCAGGAACTCAGTAAGATAAAAGGCTAGAATTCTTTTTTTTTGTTATGAATTTTTAAAATATGTTCCGAAATTGTTTATTTTTACATTGATTAAACGGGTATAGGCCTGCTGCAAGTGCTGTTATCTACTAAATATAAAACAAAGCATTGATTAAAAATATTTTTTAACATGATACATCATCTAAAAGTACAATACATGACAGAGGTCTTGTCAGAATAATTTGATGTTTGCTCGATTCCAGATTTATTCCTCAATTTCGTTGGTTTTGTTGGAAATGACTGTCGGAAATTTACAAGAAAAACTGGACTATTGGGACTAGATACTTTCTCAAGCGAGGATACTACTATAATGCAGTGCCAGTCTGATGTTCCGCAGATTGATTCTGTGTTTTGTCATCATTTGTGTTCTGTGTTTTGTCGTAAAACGTGGTCTCATTTTTGGGCATTTTGTGTTTTTGGCTGATTTTGAGGCTTTACCATACAAAAGAGGATCCAGATACACAGAATCTAAGGCCATTTTCAGATTCTAGGGGATAAATATGGTTAGTTCACCCAATTTAAGTCTTGTATTAGCAATCAATTTGGAGCAATAAGTTGCCAAAGTTGGCTGAAAATGGGTTCGCTAAAAGAACTTAAAATATTATTCAAATTTCAAAGGGCTATAACTTGAAAACTATTTGAGATACTGGCCTAATATTTGGCATTTTTTCATTTTGTGGGAATATTCACTCGTGAATTTTTTTAGAAGAATTCCGAGGAGGTGACCTGGCACCCCCTGGTTGATTTGACTTGGAATGACCCTGTAGCGATCAGCTGACTTATGGTAGGTACCCAACCTAAAAATTTCAAATTCATTATTTTTCTGAGGACTTATTATAACAAGACAGACAATTGAAAACTGAACTCAGAACAGTTTGAGATATCGAAATATCATACACAAAGAAAGATATGACCATTTTAAATTGCTAATTAGAGAACTTTTTGTCTTAAGTAATCCAATGAAGGGAAGAAGTAATTAGGGCAAGATGCCCAAGCAATAATCGACATGGATATGTTGATATTTCCTTCTATTTTAGAGTTAGAGCCATAAAATTTCACACATGGGGTTTTTGGGGTCATCCTTTCATTTGGTACAATCAAAAAACTGAAATACATATTTTTTTGTTATGCAATGTAATTAACAGCTGGTGTACATGTAACCAATTCTGATTAACTAAAATATCAATATGCATCTTGATATTTTGTGATTTAATATTATTTTATCATAAAAAGTCACAGTCATAATTTCAATTCTCTGAGATGGGGTTGGCAGCCGCATGGGCATGGCCCCTTTTAAGCCCCTGTGTAGGATGGGTCAATGACAAATAAGCCTTTTAAAAATGTTTTTTTTTTAAATAAATCTTTCAAAATATACAGAATACATTTATTTGAAGTTGGAAGAGTGTGTTTCAACAAGTCTTAATGGTTGCACAACATTTACAGGGTTAATATTAGTATGGTTTTAGACTGTATTTGCAATTTCACCAGCCCAAAAAATGTCAGGTGGCGCAACCAAAAGTTTCTTGAAAAAAAAAAAACACACTTCCCTTCTTTTTTCTATGTGAATTTTTTTAGTAAGTATACCTAAGAGTGTCTACTCTGCCTAAAACATTACTATTTTGTAATTGAGCTGGGTATTAAAAGTAACTTTATTATAGGGGGTGGGTATTTTGGTTTTCCAAACAATTTAACAACAATTAAATTAAACTTTGTTTACTTGAAAGGTTTTAAATATAATTATGCCCCCATATTAATATTATATGAATTCATATTTTAAATTACATATTTACTACATTTCACAGTGTTATTTTGCTCGGACGGTTGCGCCACCTGACATTTTGAGGGTTTGAGATGGGAAAACATAAAACATATATCAGTTTTATGATAAACTGAAAATATGTTCAAATTAAGCAGGTTTTATAGAATAAAATTATGCTTACTATGAATCGTTTAAATTTAATTTAAACCAAAGTAGTGCACTCAGACAATGTCACGTCATTGACCCATTACTGTTTTAAATCATTCTTTGGTTAAATTCATTGGTATTATGAGGAAATAAGCCTTACAGTTCAAATAAAAATAAGAAAATCATCAATAGCACGGAAGTTCAAAATCCATGTCACTCTCACTGTTGCAGGTAGTGATGGCCAAATGAGGCTTTATGAAGCTTCGGACCCTTTTATTGAAAAAATCACTACTCAAAGCTTCATTCATTGAGCACGTGGGTGACATCTGCTGGCACATCTGTTGTACAGCGTTGCAAAGGTGTGCACTTCGAGAAGGTTGTATTTTGAAAAATACTTAAATAAAGCTGAAATCTAACTTCGTCTTAGACGGGTCTGTTGTTTTTCTTCCTTATCTTACTAATTCATATTATAACAACATTAATTACATCCACAGCCTCATTGAAACCTTTTAAATATTTACTCCGTGCAAAAAAAAAAATTACTCTGTATTATCTTTCTTGATTGTGCTTGGTGTATAATGGGTGTGCTTGAGCAACTTTAGCATTATTGTTTTTTGATAGAAATGTCTAACAGAGCGCCGTTTCATCCATCTTAAATGCATTTGAATTGCGCCAATGTTTCAAAGATCCGCCTATCAAACCAAACCGGTCAGCTGATTCATGCTGAATGAAGCAGTGAAGTGGTTCGAACGTCATTAGTCACGTGGTTTTCCCCGATACGAAGCAAGCTCCGGCACAGTGCTTCAGAAAAATGCCCCGCCGAGTTTGAAGCGAGCTTCGGAGTCTTGGTATCAGCAGTAACATCACTAGCTACAGGTCCTGACATGACCAATCTTTGGAGAGTTGTTAAATTGTTGTTGTTGTTAAATTCCCGCAACATGTCAGCGGATCAGTGAACGTTTCATGCGGAATGAGGCCTGAAAAGCTACGACCCCAATTCCGAAATAGTTGGGACAAAGTGTAAATTGTGAATAAAATCAAAATGCAATGACTTTCAGATCACAGGAGCCAAAATGTTATCTACAATAGAATATAAATAACATTTCAAATGTTGAAACTGAGACATTTTACATTTTTATCCACAAAATGAGCTCATTTCAAATTTTCTGGCCGCAACAGCTCTCAATAAAGTTGGGACACTGGCAATAAAAAAGGGCTGAAAAAGCCATAAATATGAGAATCAGCCGAAAGAACATTTTGCAAGTAATTCAGGGACCTTAATCACGGGACCTAATTAGCATAATTTTTGTAGATGAGCCATCAATTTAATTCTGTATTTAGTAGTTGTTAATATGACGTTGGTACTAAATTGTTATGAATGAAAGAGAAATAAATGTATTTGGGAGTGTCGACCTACGTAAAAAGAAGTGGGGATGCTACACTATGGTAAATAGGCCCCTGTCCCAACTTTTGTGAAACCTGTAGCAGCCATCAAATTTGAAATTAGTTCATTTTGTGGATAAATTGTAAAAAAAAATTCTCAGTTTCAACATTAGCGATGTTATCTCAGTTCGACTAAGCAAAATACTGGCTGGTGTGATTTGAAAGTCACTGCGTTTTGATTTTATTCACAATTTACACTTTGTCCCAACTATTTCGGAATTGGGGTTGTACTTACGGCATTGAAAATCACATTTAATGCGTATTTACCTTGATATTTCACATGTGAAAACTTCGAAATAGATATTTGGTGGGTCGAAATGACTAACATTTGCTGTAAATCGCTCTTAAATGCAGCATATTCGTCGTATTTTCAAAAACCGTAAGTTTGGTAGCGATTATGTACACTGCGCGTCCGCGAGAGGAAAAATCCGCGAATACACTGCAGATGGTCTGTACTTCAGTTTGGGACCTGATTTCAGGTAGGTCGCGGTCGTGACGCCCCAAGCGACTGCTCGGTTACCAACTTACGGCGCGGAACCCAATCATCGTGGTGTTAATGACATTATTTCACATCCGCAAAACCAACCGGCTAGCGTATTCAGCTTTATTGGCTATGTATTACAAGTAGCCTAATTATGAAATCTAAATCACAAGGAAACCAAATGATTATCGCAAGCAGCGAGATGAAAACCACACCTACAAGTGGCACGAAGGGGGTAAGTTCTATGTTAGCCCCTCAGAGCTGACGCGCAGTAAACGTAGTATGACACTAACATTCCCCCTAGGCTTGATATTTGTTTGCGTAGTTTAATATCTACTTAACTATAGCCTATAGGATCGAACAAACAAAGCCAGTCCCTTTTCAAAATGTGGATATAAAAACTGGACGCTGTAGCAACTACAGCAGCTTGAAACAACAGATGAAATAATTCTTCGTTAATTTGTGGGCCAACTTAAATAATTTAATATTAACTACTACCTTAGCTATATTTCTCCGATCAGACCGCTCTTTCCTTTTCGCTTGTGAGGGTGTGAGCTCTTTTCGTTTGTAGAGAAACACAGACGGAGCGAAGTCAACATCATGTGGGTCAACAAAGTCGGGCCAGCCGCTGACAAAATGAGTACTGCAGACTCTAGTGTGATCATTCGGGACAAAGTCCTTCCGATTTATAGCTCGTATCCAAGCCTGTCGTTGTTTCTTGCCACGAGGTACACGAAAAAACCTAATGCCTCCGTCTTTTCGAAACCGGTTTGTGCATCCCACCACGCAACAAGAAGCCACCATATTTCCTTCTGCCCCACATCAGCTCTACTGCATATGCGCACGGACTTCCCTCTAGAGCCGAACTCATCTATGGGTGCTTCTCAAAGCGTAGGCTGCGTCGTCTTCTTCTTCCTCTTTTGGTTTTCTTGCGCTACAGACCATAAAGTGTATTACCGCCATCTACTCGATTTATACTTCTCGCTTGAAGTAACTTTTCCCAAAAAATAAAATAAATAATAAAATAAAAAAACATAATCTGCAGTTCTCTATTATCAATAATTAAACGCAACTAGTCATTCTGCGTCTGGCTCCTCTTCCCATCAAACCCCCTTTCCAAAATCTCCTGGATATCTTCCCCCTTGATGTCTGTAACCCCAAGAAACCCCCTACCTGCATGCATTTTTATCCTATCCGTCTTAGACTCTAGTTCGCTAGCGCAATTAATGATCATTGCCACAAATGCCAAAAACCTCCTTTTGTCTATACTAACACTATCTCTATCAATTATTGGTTCTTCTGGCCCGGTCTTTGAAACACACTGCTCTTTATTCCCTGTACCCTGTTCTACCTCAACTTTCTTTGCGGCCTCAGCAGGTGACAACTTGTTTCGTGTCCACACCCGTTCGATTTCACACTCAAATTTCGGAGGCTGCGTTCTTCGAAGGCTGCATTTTTAGGGATTGTCACTTAATTCCATGCAACAAACTGACGAAATGTCAGTTTATCTCTGTGAAAAAGCAGTAGTTTAAATGAGTTGTCACTGGTTCCCCTAACCTTAACCTTAACTCTAACACCTAACCCTAAAAATGGCGTTATCCTTAACTCTAAATGTCAGTTTGACAGATGGAAGTGAGTGACCATCCCTTAAAATATAGCCTTCCAGGATACAGCCTATGCTTTGAGATGCACCCAGTACCATTTTCATTCCAGCTTTGCTACTGAGATGATGGTGCAGATGAAACAAAGAGGAAGGAGGAGAAGAACAACAACATTATTAATGGTACCTTCCTCTTGCGGAAATCAAAGATTGTAGGTATGGCAGATTCCCGGAGGCGCACAGTTTGGCCAGTACGGTCAAACATATCAGGAGTGAAGTGCAGGCTGCAGAGCACACTGTTTTTAGTGGGTACCCACAGCTGGTGGTCGATGCTCTGGCTGCGTAATGCTGAGCACCACTGCAGCCTCCGTACAGGGTCCTTGGGAAACCTGCAAATTTTAAATTCACCCGTTTCATACTCTACACAAAGAGCATATCAAACGTTATACAGCCGTTATAGTCGTACGAAAGCTAAACATCATGAGCACCCTCTGTGATTTACCCACGTCAGAGAGATCTACAAACCACTGACATGACTTCCAAGTGTTCAGTTTTCATCTACTGCACGCACAATTTAAATACAATAAATTAAAAATAGTAAACCAAGCACTAACAAACAGAGGTGGATACAATAAGCAAAATGAAATCCTGGAACAATTTCTATTTGGATGTTGATACAAAATATCATACATATTTTTTATCCTCTTAAGTCCACGTTAATAAGCCAACACAATTTCCTGTGCCCATCATGGATGACAAAGTAAGATGAGCAGATGAAATAATCAAGAAAATGCACAGTATACAGCGCCCTCCATACTTATTGGCACCCCTGGTTAAGATGTGTTAAAAGCCTTAAAATAAATTCAATTTTTATTGCAGAAGCATACTCTCACACTGAAAATTGTAGAAAAATGGAGCCTTCAACTCAAGTGAATTTTACGGGAAAAAAAATCCCTGACTAAGAAACAATTATTTTTCATAAAATCACCTGTTCCGCAATTATTGGCACCCCTAACAATTCCTAGGAATTCAATGTAATTGAAGTATTTCTGTTATTTCTAAAGTAGTTTACAAAGTTGATCAGAGTATCTAGGAACAATTAATTAGTAAATCCTCACTTCCTGTTTCCCTGGGGTATAAATATGATGTGACACAGAGGCCATTTCTCTTATCCACTCTTCCACATGGGAAAGACAAAGGAACACACCATTCAAGTAAGGCAGATGTGAAGGTCGACACACAAGTCAGGCAATGGCTACAAGAAAATAGCCACTCGCCTGCACCTGCCCATATCAACTGTCAAAGGAATCATTAAGAAGTTTAAAACAACTGGAACAATGGTAAACAAGCCTGGACGAGGACGCAAGGTTATTTTGCCACCACGCACAGTAAAGAGGATGGTAAGAGAAATAAAAAGTTCTCCAAAGCTCACTGTTGAAGAATTGGAACAAATGGTCGCATCTTGGGGTCCCAAAGTCTCCAAAACAACCATCAGGTGCTATCTACATGCCAACAAGCTGTTTGGGAGGCATGCACAGAAAAAACCTTTGCTCACTCACAATCATAAACGCAAACATCTGAAGTTCGCTAAGCGGTACTGGGACTTCAACTGGGACCGTGTGCTTTGGTCAGATGAAACCAAGATAGAGCTTTTTGGCAACAAACACTCTAAGTGGGTCTGGCGGAACGCAAAAGATGAGTATGCAGAAAAGCACCTCATGCCCACTGTGAAGTATGGGGGAGGATTACTGATGCTGTGGGCCTGTTTCTCTTCCAGAGGCCCTGGGAACCTTTTTAGGGTGCATGGCATCATGAACGCTTTGAATTACCAGGGCATTTTAAATCAAAATCTGGTGGCCTCTGCCCGAAAGCTGAAGATGGGTCATCACTGGGTCTGTCAGCAAGATAATGACCCTGAACATGTGGCCAAATCTACACAGAAATAGTTCATCAGACACAGAATAAAGCTCCTCCCATGGCCATCTCAGTCCCCAGACCTCAACCCCATTGAATACCTGTGGAATGAGCGGAAGAGGAGAGAGCAGAGGAGAGGACCCAGGTCGCTGGATGATTTAGAGAGATTGTGCAAAGAGGAATGGGCAAAGATCCCGCTTTCTGGATTCTCCCATCTTGTGAAACATTATAGGAGAAGATTAGGTCCTGTTTTGTTCGCAAAAGGGGGTTGTACAAAGTATAAACATCAGGGGTGCTAATAATTGTGGCACACATGATTTGATGTAAAATAATTATTTCTTAATGTGGGATTTTTTCCCACTGAATAAATGCACTTGAATTAAAGTGCAATTTTCTTCTTTTTTTCATTGTGGTCCAATATTATTTAGAAAAAAACTGAAATTATTAGAGGCTAAAGAACATATCTTAACCAGGGGTGCCAATAATTATGGAGGGCGCTGTACTTCCAAAGGATCTCAGCCACATTGGCGAAACTTTGTTACAGGTCATGGCGAGTTGAAAGAATTAAATTTTATTTTCAGAATAATGCTTTATTCCATGACTTAAAAACTTGAATGTGCGGGGCAGGGTGGCAGGGCAACTGGTGACTGACTTCTGAGTGGCGTTACCTGTGGAAGGTGATGCCCTGTTTCGAAGTCTTAGGGCTCCTCTCCACAGAGCAATGAATTGCCACGCAGCTCGAGGGCATGTCTTCTTCTGGTTGAAGTGGCTGCCCTGAGCACTGCTAAGAAATTGACTTATTCGTTTAAACGTAGACCATCGCATAGCACAGATTAAGATAGCAGAGCTGTCGTACATGCTTGGTGACGCAACTTTTTGCAACAAAACGGTCTGTTTATGTTTTTCTTTGTCCATGCAACGAGTTATTTTATTCATAAAATGATAACAAGCAGCATAGAACTTTCATCATTTTTACCTCAAAGTTTAAGTTGAGTATCGTGCAGTCTAAGTCACTGAAATGGTGTCAAGATAATAGGTCACATAACGTTAACATAGAAGACGTTATCTAACGTTAACCACATGACCAGCGTGGTGCTGGAAGAAAATGGACGATGAGTCAGTACTGCCTACGAAACAAAGTAACAATTACATCGTGAGTGTGGCTCGCAAAGCACTGTTATTTAACATTAAATAGCTTCGGGGGAGTGTCGCTTAGCTAGGATTGCGTAGTTATGATTACAATGTAGCTGAGTGGCTTAGCTAGTGAGGCTAGTCCAGCGCACCTGTCAACTTAATGTTAGCTAGCGAGTAACGTCAGTGAACTACAATTAAAGCGACTAAATACGAAGTTGCAGCGTGAGATACCTGGCGGAAAAATCTAGCGAAGATGATAGTTTGTGTCATCATGATAAACTCGCAAGCTAAACGGCGAATAAGATCTACAGGCTGTGCAACTCTCTAGTTGGGTAACAATTGGTCATCTACCTAACGTTGGCATTAAATTTCGCCGAAGGTTTAACTTTGCTCACTTGGAAAACATTAAATGAGGACTGCATCGCTGTGTTTCTTTGAAATCCAGCCAAAAAAGGCAAGCCAATGTTATAACCGTATTCAATTTCAAATTAGTTTGGCAGATGATGCTTCCATAAATCGAAACTTCGACTAATGGCAAAGAATACCGTATATACAATTGGTCCTGTAAGCTAGCAAGCCAGCTCGCTTTGTGGCAGACTGGCGAGCGCAGTACTATCCAGGCTAACGTTCGCTCTCAAGCAATGTTCGCAATAACTGATGTGCCACTGAAGCGAAGCAAACCCAAGCGCCCGTTCTCTTCAGTAACACTGGGGGGTTCATTTAAGTGGCAACTGCGAAGTGCAACTCCGCTTCTCCCGACACGAAACGTATTTATGATGGTTTATCTACACATTTACTTGTAAACTGGACATACAGACGATGTCGTGGACAAAATTCAACTTACATTTGAAGCTAGCTAGCGTACTGACTTCAGTGCGTGTGCAGGTTCTTCCCCGGCAAAAGATGGCGGTTCGGCTGTAAATCAGATAGTTATACGTCACCTTCTTGTCGCGGATTTTACGGGCTGAAGCTGATTCAGTTCAAGGACAGTAACTTGAAAGAATTCGTGTGGGTTCTCAGCTGCCTCACTGAACGCATAACAACTTCTATTTCAAGTTAATGTTGTCTTTAGAAAAATTCTACGCAGGGGGAAAATCACTTGTTTCGAAATATTCGACTAAAGTCAAATGTAATATTTAATTCTCATTGGAACATGAGAGCACCGAGAATTTTGGTATCACTAAACTCCCAATGCTTTGCATCCAAGCCACTCTGCCACACGGCGAAAGGGGTACAAATGTCATTTATGATGTAAGTGTACCGCTCTCAGTGCATCAGGCATCAAATAGCCGTGACAGGGGTACTGCTACTACTATGCCAGTAGTTTCCTTTTGGCGTCTCCTTGCGATACTGCCAATATATGAAGAAGCTAATATGTAAGCGGTGCCATTTAAATCTTATGAAATGGTGTCTCATTCAAGAAAATGTAGCGCATTCTACAGTATAACCATTCCACAATATTGGCAGATCATCAAATCGACTAAATTACTTGGATAGGTGCTGTGTGCTGCTTCACGGTGACCAAGTTCAGACTGATTGTTTTTTGTCATTACTATTATTGGTATGTATACAATGCCACCACCCAATGTAAGGTTTATGCCACAGCTGCCCTAAATTAACAGTATTGATAATTACCAAAGTCATTTTTTATGTTTCTGTAATGGCTCTTTAAATGATATTTTTAATGCTAAAATATAATTATTGTTGTTATCCATGAATTTCAGAGTTTACTGTTTTACAAAAAGCAGGAAAAATAGTTATGCACATTATTCTTTTTTGATAAAGATGTCAAATAAGTTATTTACTTGCATTCCTGAACAGAAATATGAATTTTAGTGGTTGAATGCAAGAATGCAAGCTGTTATCAAGGCCATACAAATTTTTTTTTGTTTTCTTTTTTGGTTTTTATGTGTGAATAAGGACTATTCAGTTGTTTCAGTTTATTTGCCAAAGAAATAACAATATAAATTTTAGTCTCAAACAAGTTGTTGACTAATTTCTAAAATATTTGTGTTTTCTCATTTTTTAATGACAGGTGGCCTGATACATTTCTGAAGATGGAGACCACAATTAAAAAAAGATCAAAATCACATTTTCTTGTTGTGGAGAAATAATGAATTAAAAATTAAAAATGATCTTAGAAACAAAGCAATATATAAAATAATATGAAAATACAACCCCAATTCTGAAATAGTTGGGACAAAGTGCAAATTGTGAATAAAATCAAAACTTTCTAATCAAACCAGCCAGTATTCCATTCACAATAGATCAGAGATAACATAGCAAATGTTGAAACTGAGAAATTTTACAATTTCATCCACATAATGAGCTTATTTCAAATATGATGGCTGCTACAGGTCTCAAAAAAGTTGGGACAGGGGCCTGTTCCCCCTCCTGTAGCATTCCTTCTTCTTTTTAACACAGAGTGCAGGCATCTGGGCATTGAGGAGACAAGTTTCTTGAGTTTAGCCACTGGAATGTGATCCCACTATTGTGTAATACAGGCTTCCAGCTGCTGGAGAGTTTTGGGTCTCCTTTGACAGACTTTTTGTTTAATTATGCGCCAAATGTTTTCAATCGATGAAAGATCAGGACTGCAGACAGGCCAGTTCAACACATGGACTCTTCTACTACGAGGCCATGCTGTTGTAATAGCTGCAGTATGTGGATTTGAATTGTCTTGCTGAAATACACTAGGCCTTCCCCGGAATAGATGTCATCTGGAGGGGAGCATATGTTGCTCTATAAACTTTGTATACCTTTCAGATTCATGGTGCTTTTTAAAACATGCAAGCGTCCCACACCATATGCACTAATGCATCCCCATACCATCAGAGATGCGGGCTTTTGAACTGAACGCTGATAACAGAAGGCGTGATCTTTCTCGTTTTTAGATCGGAGGACATGACCCCGATGATTTCCAACAAGAATGTCAAATTTGGACTTGTCTGACCACAGGACACTTTGCTGCAGTCCATTTTAAATGAGCCTTGGCCCACAGAACATGGCGGCACTTCTGAATCATGCTCAACAATGGCTTCCTTTTTGCACGTAGAGTTTTAGGTGACTGCGTTTACAGAAAATGGTTTCTTGAAGTATTCCTGGACCCATTTAGTAATGTCACTGACAGAATTATGCTGGTGAGTGATACAGTGGTGTCTGAGGGCCCGAAGATCACGGGCATCCAGTAAAGGTCTTCGGCCTTGTCTCTTACGCACAAGATTTTTCCAGTTTCTCTGAATCTTTTGATGATGTTATGCTCTGTCGATGACCTTCAAAGCCTTTGCAATTTGATGTTGAGGAACATTGTTTTTAAAGAATTCCACAGTTTTTACCCCTCAGCCATCAAGGCTGACGGGGTATTACCATCCTTTGTGCAGTTGGGCGGGCAAGCGGGCAGGCGGCGGGCGGGCAGGCGTCACCAAAAACTTCGACATTGGGCTGAGGGGTATTCTGTGCATTGCACGCCTATTTTTTTTGGAGAGTTTGGAGAGCTTCTGGCCATCTTTACTTCTGAGAGACTCAGCCTCTCTAAGACATCCCTTCTATAGCCAATCATGTTACACACCTGATGCCAGTTAACTTAATTACTTAATAAATGTTCTTTCAGCTGATTCTCTTGCATATTAATTACTTTTTCAGCTCTTTTTTTGCCTGTCCCAACTTTTTCTGAGACCCATTGCAGCCAGAAAACTTGAAATGAGCTCATTTTGTGGATAAAAATGTAAAATGTCTCAGTTTCAACATTTGAAATGTTATCTCTGTTCTATTGTAAATAACATATTGGCTTATTTGATCTGAAAGTCATTGGATTTTGAGGGTTTTTTTTTGTGTAAATGTGTTAATGTTATTATGAATCCCCCCTTTTTCCTTTTGTCTATGTTAAGAAATGTAAGATATACAATGCCTTAAAAATGATAATAAGGATGAGTTCAGCCATGTTAATAGATTCTTGATGAATATTGTAATTACAAGATCTCTTGGAAAAATGCTGAACTGTTCACAAATAACTCCAAAAAAAAAGACAGTCATTGAATTTTGATTTTATTCACAATTTACACTATGTCCCTACTATTTCGGAATTGGGGTTGTATATTATTATGATTATTATTATTAATATATATATAAAATATACAAAAATGCTAAATTTGGACTCTGATCATTTTTTCTTTGTGTTCTTCATATATATATATACAGTACTGATTTCTTTTTTTTTTTTTGCATATTTGTCACACTTAAATGTTTCAGATCATCTAACAAATTTTAATTTCAGAGAAAGATAACCCGAATAAATACAAAATGCAGTTTTTAAGTGATGATTTCATTTATTGAGGGGAAAAAGCTACCCAAACCTACCTGGCCCTATATGAAAAAGTAATTGCCCCCTAAACCAATAACTGGTTGTGCCACCCTCGGTGAAAACTGCAATGACGTGTTTGCGATAACTGGGAATGAGTCCTTCACATCACTGTGGAGGAATTTTGGCCCTGTCCTCTTTGCAGAATTGTTTTAATTCAGCCACATTGGAGGGTTTTCCAGCGTGAAGGGCCTGTTTAAGGTAGTGCCACAGCATCTCAATCGGATTTAAGTGTGAACTTGGACTAGGCCACTCCAAAACCTTAATTTTGTTATTTTTTAAGCCACTCAGAGGTGGACTTGCTGGTGTGTTTTGGATCATTGTCTTGCTGCATAACCCAAGTGCACTTGAGCTTGAGGTCACAAACTGATGGTCAGACATTGTCCTTCAGGATTTTCTGGTAGAGAGCAGAATTCATGGTTTCATCACTTACAGCAAGTCGTCCAGGTCCTGAAGCAGCAAAGTAGCCCCAGACCATCGCAGTACCACCACCATGTTTGACTGTTGGTATGATGTTCTTTTTATTAAATGCTGTGTTAGGTTTACGCCAGATGTAATGGAACGCACACTTTCCAAAAAGTTCAACTTTTGTCTCGTCAGTCCACAGAATATTTTCACAGAAGTCTTTGTGTTCTTTTTGGTCAGCAGTGGTTTTCGCCTTGTAACTCTCCCATGGATGTCATTTTTTCCCCAGTCTCTTTCTTATTGCTGAATCATGAACACTGACTTAAACTGAGGCAAGTGAGGCCTGCAGTTCTTTAGATGTTTTTCTGGGTTCGTTTGTGACCTCCTTGATGAGTCTTCGATGCGCTTTTGGAGTAATTTTGGTCGGCCGGCCACTCCTGGGAAGGTTTACCACTGTTTTCTCCATTTGTGGATAATGGCTCTCACTGTGGTTCGCTGGAATCCCAAAGCCTTAGAATTGGCTTTGTAACCCTTTCCAGACTGATAGATGTCAGTGACTTTGTTTCTCATCTATCTGGTCTTGAATTTCTTTGAATCACGCAGTGACATTCGGTCGGAGGTTAGTTTGGTGAGGCAGAAACCTCCCCTTTGCTTGATTAGCTATCAGACGATTAACTAGTTCAGTAAGACTATTCGGCTGAATGACGGGCCAGTTTAAGTTTCCGCGGCGTTATTGCTCAATTGGCTACATCGAACTTGAAATGCTCACGAAATTGCAGATTTGCGAGTACTTGCTCACAGGAAGCCAGAGACGTGCGGTGAGGTAAGACAGTGACCCAAACTTTTATCGCAGGATTTTGTGAACTTGTTCCCACGTATTATTCCTGATTGTTGACAATCAAAACCATTAAGACCAAGCCTAAAGGAAGTCCGTATACTGATAGAGGAGATAATGACAAAAAGATTCATTCGCGTATAAGCTTCAATTCGAGACTGCAAGGATGGAAATCTGAATAATCAATTGGGAAGAATTCTCGGCTCTTGGTAATTCTGTATATCGTTTAAACATTTTGTTAATCGGTCTATGGAAGAAGACTGAAAATACACTCCCGCTTTTGTTCGGGTGTAAAAGCGCGTATTTAAAGGAGAATACATTGTATATTGATTAAACTCTGCATAAGTCAAACTGTTTTAATATTTGTTGATGACATTGCTTCGGCTTCCTGGAAGCAAGTACGCGCAAATCTGCTGTCTGGCGAGCATATTGCCGCGGAAGTCGGACGTTTCCGTGGCAACTTGGGCGGTTTCGAAGCTGAGAATACGTGTAAAAAATAGTATCACCCACCTTCACCTGTCCCTTGACCTCCGTGTGGGTCGTTGGGGCGCCTGTGAAGCCTGTGCCACCACTCTCCTCCATTCTTCTCTGTCCTCCGCAGCTCTCAGGGACTCTGCCAGGCCCATTTCTGTCCATTCACGAATGTTGTCCTCCCATCTCTTTTTCTGTCTTCCCCTCCTTCTGCTGCCTCTGACTGTGCCCTGTAGAATGGTTTTTGCAAGGCCAGTTGAGCGGGATATATGGCCATACCATTTCAGCTTTCGTTTTTTCACAACATTCAAAAGCTCGTCGTGCGGTCCGATTGCATATGTGATAGTTCTGCGGACCTCTTCGTTTGTCACATGGTCTGTGTAGTGGATGCCAAGGATCTTTCTGTAGCATCTCATCTCCGTTGTTTGTATCCTCTTCTGTAGTTCTGATGTGAGAGTCCAAGTTTCGCAGGCATAAAGGAACACTGACAGGGCAAGGGCGTGCATTAGGTGGATTTTGGAGCGCAGACTGATGTTCTTGTCTCTCCAGATGGGCTGAAGTTTTGCAAGCACTGCTGTTGTTTGTGCAATCCTTGCTAGTATTTCCGGCTTTGAACCTTCATCGGATATAATAGAACCAAGGTATTTGAAGATCTTCACTGTCTCAAGTTTTGTCCCGCTGACTTTAATTTCTGTGGTAATGTTTTGAGTGTTGTTCGTCATGAGCTTGGTTTTTTCGGCGTTGATTTCCATGCCGAATGCAGAAGATGCCTTGTCTAGATGTTCAATCAAGCTGGTCAGTTCGTCTTCAGTTCCTGCGAGGCCAGCAATATCATCAGCAAATCGGAGGTTTGTGACAATTCTTCCTCCGATGGAGACTGTGCCTTCGTGCTCTTCTAGGGCATCATCCATGATTCTTTCCAGGAAAATGTTGAAGAGAGTGGGGGAGAGGAGGCACCCCTGGCGCACACCAACAGTGGTGCGGAACCAGTCGCCTCTGTTGCCATTTAGGAGGACTGCGCTTGTGGCCTTTTCGTATAGCTGTTCAATGACTTTGACAAGGTTGGCGTTGATGTTGTATTTCCGCATGGTGGACCATAAGGCGGCATGCCAAACCCTGTCAAAAGCCTTTTTGAAGTCGACAAATACATGGTAGAGGTGTTGTTGGTGCTGAAGGTATCTTTCGCAGATTATCCTCAAGTTGAAAATCTGTTCGATGGTGCTCCTCTTTTGTCGGAAACCAGCCTGCTCTTCAGCTATGATGGTTTCTGCTTCTGGTTTCAGTCTGTTCAGCAGTACCTTCAACATGACTTTGCTTGGGTGGCTGATTAGGCTAATGGTGCGGTAGTTGTTGCAGGACTGAAGGTTCCCTTTTTTGGGCAATGTTATTATCAGTGACTGTGTCCAAGGAGATGGCCATAATCCAGTTTTCCAGATGTTATTGCAGATGATGGTAAGAGCTGTGATCATTGCTTCTCCTCCTGATTGCACCAATTCTGCAGGTATGTTGTCGCTTCCTGCTGACTTGCCTTGCTTCAGTGCTCTAACTGCTGCCTCAACTTCTTCCCGAAGGATGGGTTGTGAGTCTTCTTCTGTTGTTACTGTGGGACAGTTGAGAACTGTTTGGTCTCCTTTGAGCTGGTGGTTGTAAAGCTCAGAACAGTATTCTGTCCACCTATCCATTATTTCTTTGTCTTCGGTGAGGCATTTTCCGTTCTTGTCCTGGATGCTTGTTGATCTTCCTTGTTTTCCCGAAGTGAGGTCTTTTACCATTTGATAGGCCTTTTTGCTGTTGTTCTTTGCTAGGTTCGCTTCAATTTCTGTGCATTGATATATATAGTATAATTGAGTAAAAAACTATATTCCAGTAAAAAAAAATAAAATAAACAACCTAGATGGCGGCTTCTGCCAACAGCGCCGAGGCACTTCAGTCTTTCATGTAGAGCAAAGAAAATAGAAATACAGCCATCTTAACCGATAGGAGTATTCACAAATTCCAGAAATGGCTGGAAATTCAAGTTGAGGGATCATTAAATATAGGTTACGGTGCGAGTGGTTGTAGCGGATTGGAACTGGCGCATATCATACATAGTTTACCGTGCTCATGTTTATAGCCTCTGGGGAATTTCGGAACTTGTTGGGCCGCGGAGGGATGTTTACCTCGACCCAGTTTTTGCCCATTTACGCATTGCTGCCCTTACAGCGGTCGGCCATCGACAGTCCCTGTTTTCCATTCTCAGACAGACACAGGGACATACAGTACCAGAAAATTACACAGAGGCAGGTGCCCCCAGTCAGAAGGGAAGGGTTTCCACTCCTGTTGATGGGCAAAAAATTAGTTTTCTGTACGGGCCGTGTGCACGCACGTTTTGCTCACGTGGACGGCGTCAAACGGTACTTGCGCTCACCCTCAATTGTCTTAGACCCCTCATCTCATGATCAGTTTTGGTTGCTGTCCAGAAACTGTCACATACAGGCTGAAACCAGATGTGGCGCTCTTGAGCTGCCAACGTCACTCGTGGCTGCCCTAAACGGGGTCGGTCAGTGACAGTGCCTGTGTACCATTCTCGGATAGACAGCCGACTGATTGTTGAATGGTGTCAGTGCAAATGACGCACCTCCTCTCGGCGGCTGAGATCTGCCCGTAACATGCCAAAGGCTCTTTTTCTTTCTCCTGTGTCACAAGCCTTTCCAATTTTCTTGATGCAGTACCATTTATCGTTTTTTTTGTTGGCTTTATGTAGGCTATTGACCTCACCCAAAAGAACAAGTCACGTGTCACTGTACACATCACGAATAGCTCAATGTCTTATCACTGAAGTGCTCGGCGCGTGCACGTGGTGCGCGTTAGGATTAGCGCTTTTCTTTATTTCCTCTCGTGCCTCACTGGAAAAGCAATAAAAATCAATCGTTTCTTTAATTTGCAAATACAGTAAATACCTCACCTGAGCATTTTTTATGGCGCTGATTTCATTTTATTTATTTATTCTTTCTATTCAGCTATAAATAGTCAGACAATGGGTCTGACAACACTGACACAGAACATTGAGGTCCACAATAGTTGGGACACAGGCTTTTTTCCCCCTTTTTGGCTCTGCTCTCCACAATTTTACATTTGTAATGAAACAATTCACATCTTGAAGCATAAATGCTCAGATTTTTTATACATTTTATACATTATTTATACATTGATTTTAGCTTGTGGATATTTCCTAATTTACAGTGCCCCCATTATCTGTGAAACACGGCATCAGGGATGTTATGATTTGGCCAGGTAAGACTGCAACGAGTACTGACGCATTTATCTCCTCTGATGATGAAACTGCTGAAATAAGCAGCAACATGACTTAAACTGCGCAGATCAAGGCAAAGCCTCCAAAGCAACTGAGTGGCGCTTCATCCTACAAAAACCGGGGCAGGACTTTTTTAAAAATAAAAAAGGGGAAAATTATTTAGATTTCAATTAAACTGAATGTGCATTCCACATACTGAAGGGAATACTTTAGGGAACCAGACCAGATGTCTGAGATAATGATTCTACCTACATGTCCAGCTATACAAGTAGTAAGGAATAATGTGCAGCAAGCCAGTCATCATCGCAAAATACCCAGATCGGGTGATGCACGACCCCGACATGAAGTGAAGTGGTTTTGAATTGCTCTGGAGGGGTTTATTTTTTTTAAATTTATGTCGACGTGCTCACTGTACATTATCCCAATTAATGCATGGCCATGTAAAACCCTACAAAACAATACCAAAGACGGACATTGCAGGGGGCGAAGGTTTTTACGTGGTTTTTTGGCTGGCGTTAGCTCGTTAAATATCTGAGTCCAAATTGGAATTAGATTAAATAAGGGTTAAATAAGTTAAATAAGGTTAAATAAGGGTTAAATAAGGGTAAATAAATAATAATAAATATAGTTTAGGGACACGTGCGAATCTCGGGTCGATTATACCTCGAACTCTTAAAAGACAACCGCCGTCACTACATTAATGTTCCCGGGTTTTAACACCATGTTCGGATCCTTGGTTCCTTGGTTAGATTAGAGGTTGGAAGCCAGCCATCACTGCAACAGCATCTTTTGGCATGCATACAGCAAACCCAGATTTATGCACGCCCATGGGTTGCTTCAGGGAATTTTAACGGATAACCGACTTTTGGTCCATGGGTTTCCTTAAGGCTAAAATCCCATAACCAGCAATACATAAACCCTTTATGTAAGTACATCATGATTGTCTCTCCAACGTAATAAAACCAATTCCCATACCGGGCCGCTGGCCAGTCGTTCCTCGGTTGGGATTAAACCCCTAGGTATCCGCCGCAACGAGGCTAGAAAAAATGTACAAGTCTTAAGAGCTACGGAGACCATGCAAGCTTAACAAGAATAACAATAATTTATTCACCAGGTAGGCCTGAGCTTAAATCAAACAAATCAAGGGTAAGCCAATTACAAGTTACACACAATTTAGAAAAGGAGAATAAAGTCATACCTGGAAAAGGCTACTCACCAGCAAGCGTACAGGAAATTCGAATTGCGAGGCTTCCATAATTAAAGGACTACTCACGCCCTAACGTGCGCGGGGAGGAATCGGATAGGAATATCTTCGAATAGAGTGTCTGTCTTTCCTTTAAGCCAGTGGTTCTCAAAGTGGGGGGCGCATAGCAATTGCAGGGGGGGCGCGGGGTGCGGGAAGCGAAAAAATTTTCTTATGTACCAAAGGGGGGCTCAGCAGAAAAAGTTTGAGAACCACTGCTTTAAGCCATGCCACGTCTTTGATCCAGGTAGCATGGCCATAAACACCCTGGAATAGGGGCCGAGTCTGGTTTTTGGGTTTCCACCATTTGGAGGATGTAATAAAGCAATTTAGCTGAGAGAGGAGAATAGGGCGATTACCCGAGAGGATTCTGACCAATTTTCAGGAGTTTCCAAAAGGAAATGAACCATAATTTCAATGGGAATGAAACATACTCCATTCAACTCCTTGGATTCCCCTGAGAATAACAAGACCAAACATGATATGAATATGTACTAATATGATGCAGTTGTCATGAGAAAGCCTTAAGGTGAATTATAATACAGTAAAATTTGGGTCTAAGCATATAAGTGATTTCTCGGCAGGATGTTGAGCATAAGAATATTGTGAAGTTCTCATAGATTTAGATTATTTTAAACAGATAAGGTCCAGTTGTATTAACACAGTGGGAACAGTAATAGAGCTCCCACAGGGACTGTGTATCAGCCAGGGCTTTGCCCCTACCCCCCCCATTCAGAGTATGCAGAGTAAAACCAGGGACACTTAGAGACCATGGACACCTTCCACTGGCAGGCTAAGGGAACATACTAGGGGAAGGCCAAAAAAGTTTTATTGCTATTTGACAAGGCTCTGGTCCGAGCTTATCAGCCATTTGTCTCTTACATTTCCAGATTCTACAGCCACTTATGAAAGGTAAAAATAATTTAACACATAATATTGATTTTATTATAATTTTATCAATTCGCAATGGATTTTGGCACAAAGTACTGATTTTTGATTTAAAATTGATTTTATTTAGTTTTATGAAAAATAGTCCATTGGATTCTATGGTTGGAATTGCGTCATGTCCATAACAATGGTCTGTTTTCTAAAACAGTGGTCTACTCTTCAGAAGTAGCTAATTATAGAATGGGAATGGAATATTCAACAGCAGGGTATAAAGTTAGCTCAGCTTAAAAAAGTAAGGCAGCCAGCTGCAAAGTATTTTTGAGTTGGCTCAACTTCAACTCCCAAGGTCTTTCAAATGAGTTTGTGCTACTACTGGGACTTGAAGTTCACTGAAATGGATTGCAGCTGGTTGCTTTACTTTAAGTTCAGTCAAAAACTTGTAATAATCTGTGAGAAAAGACATCAGCCAAATCTCAGCAATCTTGGTGAGGCACTCATTACAATAATTTCCTGCAGAGGGCGAGCGTTTGCCTCTCAGCAGGCACATGTGCTCGGCGGAGCTGGTCTTCACTTATTTTTCCATTTGACTGTCCAGTATACTTGGTCCCCTAACTCTTCCTTCACAATTCTATTCAGCTGTACAATGGAGAGAACATCTCATTAGAAATGCAAAGAATGGACCAAATTCTCTGTGGACATGCATGCACAAAGCACTTGGACACAAAATATTCATATTTCTCTTTCACCATTTGCACCATGTAAAAACATGGATAATCACAACCAACCAGTGCAGAGTATGAACTTGAAACAAACATGACCTAACAAACGAAATGACATACAACCCCATTTCCAGAAAAGTTTGAACGCTGTGCAAAATGTAAATAAAAACAAAGCAATGATTTGCAAATCATTTAACCCCTATATTTCATTGAAAATAGTGCAAAGACAACATATCAAATGGTTAAACTGAGAAGTTTTATTGTTTTTAGAAAAATATTAGCTCATTTTGAATTTTATGACAGCGACATGTTTCAAGAAAGTTGGGACAGGGGCAATGTTTACCACTGTGTTGCATCACCTTTTCTTTTTACAATACCCTGAAAGTGTTTGGGAACTGAGTTGATCAACTGATAACATTTTGTTTCCAAAACTTTCCTATTCTTGCTTGATACAGGCTTTCAGCTGATCAACACTTTGCAAACTCCTTTGTCATATTTTTTTTCATAACGCGCCAAATATTTTTAGTGGGCGACAGGTCTGGTATGCTGCTAAGCCAGCTTACCACCCAGCCTCTTTTACTGCAGACTATGGAGGCCTGTTGTTGCCAAGACGTGCCGAATGTTGTGTTTGGCATTGTTTTGCTGAAATAAGCAAGGCCTTCACTGCCAAAGATGTCTGGTTGGCAGTATATGGACCTCCAAAACCTGAATATATTGTTAAGCATTAATGGTGTCCTCACAGATGTGCAAGTTACCCATGCCATGTGCAATAATGCACCCCCATACTATAATGGATACTGGATTTTTAACTGCGCTCTGATAACAAGCTGGATGGTCCCTGTCCTTTTTAGCCTGGAGGAAGCAGCGTCCATAATTCCCCACAATAATTTCACATTTTTGAGCGGTCAGACCACAGGACTGTTTCCCATTTTGCCTCAGTCCATCTTAAATGAGCTCAGAACCAGCGAACGCCATAGAATTTTTGGATCATTGTTTAATATTTGCTTGGCAAAGTTTTAACTTGTGTTTTTTGTTTGACGCGACAAATGGTGTTCGCTATCAATGGTGACAGAAGTGTTCCTGAGCCAATCAAGTGATTTCCACTTCAGAATCTCGTCTTTTAAACGATCATTGCCATTGAATACTGCTTTTCGATCTTGTCCCTTGTGTACAGAGATTTCTCTGGATGCTCTGAATCTTTTGATAATATTTTGTACAGAAGAGGTGAAATCCTCAAATTCTTTGCAATTTTACATTCAGAAATGTTATTTTAAGTTGTTGAAATATTTACCCATGCAGTCTTCCCCTGAGTGGTGAAGCCATTGCCATCTTTGTCTGTAAGACTTGTTATACCCAATCATGTTACTGACCTGTCGCCAATTAACCTTCTTTGAAGTGAGATGTTCCAACTGGTGTATTTCTTTGGCATCATTCAACTTTTCCAGTTTTCTTGTAGACCCTGTCTCAACTTCCTTGAAATGTTTTGCAGGCCTCAAATTCAAAATTAGCAGATGTTTTTTTCAGAAACAATAAAATTTCTCAGTTTCAACGTAGGTTATGTTGTCTTTGCACCATTTTCAATAAAAATAGGTTGTAAATGATTTACAAATCATTTAATTCTGCTTTTATTTAGATTTTACACACTGTCCCATCTTTTCTAGAAATGGGGTTGCACAATGGGGTAAAAAATGTATATTTTTTTCTTTTTTTTCTGCATTTGGAATTTTTGGTCAGGCAAGGGTTCCGTTGCATCTGGCATAAAGCTAACACAACACTCCACAATGAGGACATGATACAGAAAGCCAAACACTGAAAGGCTGCTTTACCCTGTTTGAAAATGCAGCGTGCTGACTCTGTTCCAACTTGAAGATTGTTGGGAATGAATAAGGGTTCACCAGTCAAGAAATTTAACTACAAGCATTCGGTTAGATAACTTACTCTGGACAAAATGTGTCATGACACATTGTACACTCACCTTTTCAAGGGCTTTTTCAGTGGTTTTACTTTTCTCACAGTATTGCGGTTTTATAGATGAGCATTGAATCATCAGTGTCACATACGCCTTGTCTGGCTCTGGGCGAAAAACAACAGGAGAGCGAGATATGAAAGAAAAATGCACATCAGACTTTGAATCATTTCTTCATTAAAAAAAAAAATCTTCAACTGTTCAACTTTGGACCACGCAAACAATAAACATCTGCAATTAAGCTTGACTTCCACAGGAGGCACTTTTGAGGCAAAACTTCGCCAACTTTAAAGAGCGTAAAATCTGAGTCATCAATATTGTGCGCCTTGGGACAAAAGCAGACCTGTAGGTGGAGGCAAGCATAGCTTAAATGAAAAATGACTGCTCCAAGGTTTTTACCTGTGATATTAGTCACAGCAACGGGTTCACTGTAATGGCCGCCGGCCAAGGTTTGCACTTCAAATGTATATTTTGTCCCTGATTTTAACCCTTCAAGCTTCACATTTTGTCTCCGCGTGTCCACCCATCGATTGTGACTCCAGAACGTAGTTGAGAACGTAACTCGGTACGTTACGTTACTGTTTTGCATCGACTCCGGGACGTCCCACTCTAGGTCAGCGCTGTTATTACTAATGTCAACCACCAAAAGATTCACTGGCTTCAATGGCACTGAGTGAGAAGAAAGATTTTGTGTCAGCCCTCCCAGATGTGTCATGAGTCAATCAAAGGTTAAAGGTGAAGGTCACAAGGTCAACATTCATTACCTCATCAGAAAGGCCTTATCCTAAGGAATACATATGCCAGGTATCAAATGCCTATTACTAGCTGATGAGAAGTTATGGCCCATGTTAAAGGTTTTGTCACCAAACGTCATGCTCCAAGGTCACAAGGTCAAAAGTCATGACCCCATCTGAAATGCCTTCTTCTCAAGTAATGCATATGGCAAGTATCAAAGTCCTATCATGAGCCGATCAAAAGTTATAGCCATGGCAAAGTGCGGACAGACAGACGGACGGACGGACAGGTGAAAAGCTATATGCCCCCGAAACTTTGTTTACGGGGGCATAAAAAGTCTTTTTTTTTACTTTAGAGCTTGGGGTTTTGAAATCATTCCAACATTGCTGCATTGTGAAAGTGGCGAAGTTGCTTCTCTGAGACTTGGAGGTTGGTGGCTCAGTGGATGTAACCAAATGTCAAAAATGATTTCTTGATATCACATATTTGTAATGTTAAACTAACCAAACTCTTTGTTGCGCCCAAAAATGTGGGGGAGCTATGTATAAAATTTGCTTTTTAAAACAATTAATTTACTAAGGATGAAAACAGCCCTGAATTTAAGATGACAGTGTGCACTTGGACCTCATTGTTGTTCAATCCTTTGAATCTCAAAGTACTAGAATACAGAACCAAAATAAAAACTAGAAGCTCTCTGAGAGCACAAACCTCCATCAAGCCTATCCCACCATGGGAAAGAATCCTTTTAAAAATTCCTTGATCTACATCATGATCCGTATCACCATCAAAATTTAATGGATTGTTCCTTGTACCATCCCCAACTCCGCTAGAAAATTTCATTGAAATCTGTTCATAACTTTTGGAGTAATCCTGCTGACAAACAAACCAACGGTGACTATAACATAACCTCCTGGGCCGAGGTAATGTGTCAATCTCCAAAGAATTACGTTAATGACTGCATGTGCTCAAGACAGATGGAGATGAATATCGTAAGTGCCTACAGGTGTGTGTCCACACAGTTTCACGCACTCAGTGAAATTATTGAATCATTGCTCATGGTCAAAAAAAAAAAACTGAATCAAGTTGATAAGAACCTGATTCCTGTACGAATGCATTCGACTTCCCAATTACAAATCATGAAATTGGCAATAAGTGGACTGCAGTGGAATGTACGCATTAAATAACTGCATGTGTTTGTGGTCGAGAATAGTGCAGAACTGGAACTCACAAGTGAAGCTCCATTCGCGTACACCATCGCTCTGCCGTGGAGGCAGCTTCAGCTCAGTGTAAACAGTTACAGAGTAATTAACCCCCGACTTCAGGTTCTCAAATTTATGGAATAATGTTTCTTTGTTGATGATCTCAGTCACCCGTTCGTTGCCCTGCTCGAGCTCGAGCACATAGTGGTGAAATCGATCATCTGATAGATCCCACCATGCTGCTATGGAGTCAGCAGTGCTGTTCAAGGCCAGGTTTTTCACAGCGGATGGTCCTTAAGGGGAAATGAGGGAAAGAGATTTGTAAAATTCAAATTTCGATACCTGTTAACCACTTAATCTTGAGCAAATTTCTGACTTGTTGATTTGTGTCTGTCTGTCTGCCCCCTTTACAAACAATCAGTCACTCTCTCTGCCCGTTCGTTTTACGTGTGTTTAAAGGAGCTGTGTCTCGATAACCGCGCATGCTCAGAACTTAAAACAAAGTAAATCCGCTCAACTGCAAGTCAAAATCTAGGACAGGGGTACTCACTCTTTTTCAGAATGAGCTGGTGTGGGTGCAGGCTTTCATTCTAACCATGCATTTTCACACCTGATTCTATCAATCAATGGTCTATGGCAAAAGCATAGTGTTGATTAGTAGAAAGGTCACTCCAAACTAAATTGTACAATTCAGTGTTGTATAAGAATGGTCAATCAATTTTTTTCTAAGAGAATTAAATGATTTGCATTGTTCATATTTATTCACTCCCAGATTGAAGATATACATGAGAAAAAAAATCAGAGTCATCGGTCCTACAGCAGCAGAAAAAAGAAAAAAGCAGCAGAAAAAGTGGTTTGCTGATGTCAGCCAAGGCATTGTGAAGGACATATTTTGTGACAAAATTTGGCAGCTAACTTCATGAAATGCTCATGGCATGTCTGTTGATAATTCAAAAGAAAGTGAAATGAAATATTGCCGAGAAAAACCCATAATTACGGTTTCAATTGTCTGCACTAAATTATCAGGACTTGTCTGATCAGAAATGCAATTTGAAATGACTGTCCTGGCCGCAACTATTCGCGTCCTCACGTGTTATGTCCATTCCTGTGGGTTAATTTGCATAATGTATGCAAATACCATAAAGATGACCTCGGAAAAATAAGGAGCTCACTTCCTGCATTAAAATTTCACAAGGAGTCTGACAATCATACATACCATGCTTTTTAAAATAATTCTAATGGGGGATTTGAATTAGGACTGGCTTTCCAGTTCTAATAGTGGGCCTATCAAAGACCTGTGTGAGGCTTTTGATTTTACTCAGATTATTAATTTGCCTACCAGACTCTACCAAAAAGAGCCCTACAAACCTACATTATTAGATCTTATTATGACGCACGCACCTTTTAAGTTTTCGTCAACTGCAGTATTCTGCGATGATGTTAGTGACCACTGTGCCGTTGCCTGTGTAAAGGATTCTAAAGCCCTTAAGGTTAAATATTTTTAAAAGATATTTTAAATGTTTTGAAGAGCAAGCTTTTTTTGTATGATTTATACTCTGGTAATATTAGCAGAACTACTTTGATCCCAGATGTGGAAAATGCATGGGAGTATTTTCACAAATTGTTTGCTTCCATTTGTGTCAAACATGCTCCCTTGAAAAAATTTAGGGTTAGTGGCAGAGATAATCCATGGTTTACCGAGGAATTGTCGAATCTCTTAAAGCTAAGGAACACTGCTTGGGCTAAAGCTAGATCGTCAAATTCACATGCCTATTGGTGTGGCCTCAGAGCCCTGAGGAATAAATCTACTCTGCAAATTAGGAATGCCAATTCAAAGTATCATTTGAATTCTATCTCTGATAATCTTAATAATCCCACAAAATTCTGGAAACAAGTTAATTCTCTATTTGGCTCAGTGGTCTCCTCGGGTATCCCTGAGCATATTGTAATTGACTCCTTAGAAATAAATGATAAAGATGATATTGTTCAGCACTTTAATAGGCATTTTATATCATCTGGATCTGTCAATAGAAGCACTGAATCCAAGTTAAGAGACAAAGCTGTGAATGCTGCGCCATCTGCAAGCACAGGTCCAGTTGGAGCTCCTTTTACCCTTAGACCCATTTCCACTGGAGAAACTGCTAAGGCTCTGAAAGCAATTGACCTTAAGAAATCTCCTGGGCCAGATGGCCTGCATCCTTACTTTTTGAAACTCGCAGCTGACTATATTGCTAAACCTATTACAAATATTTTTAATCTCAGTCTTCAGTCAAACATTATTTCCAAAATATGGAAAACAGCCCTTGTGCTACCTCTCCTTAAAGGTGGGGATCCATCAGATCTAAATAACTAACGACCCGTCTCCAAACTATCCATCTTATCAAAGATTCTAGAATCTCAGGTCAATTCTCAACTAAAACAGTTTTTGGCAGAAAAGAGTATCTTAATTGAATTTCAATCTGGCTTTAGATCTGGTCACCGTACCATCACAGCAGCCATGTTGTTTATAAAGGATGTGACCAATGCTCTGGACAAAAACAGGCTTGTGCTGCCCTTTTTATTGATTTGAGTAGGGCGTTTGACTCTGTTGACCAACAACTTTTGCTAAACTGCCTTAGTTGTATTGGTGTAGGTGAAACAGCCATAAATTGGTTCAGGAATTACCTAATATATAGGACCCAATGTGTTTCTGTACATGGTCACTTATCAAGCCTTATGGAGGTCACAAAAGGTGTCCCTCAAGGCTCAATTTTAGCCCCTATTTTATTATCCGTTTTTACCAATGGCATCTGTAAAAATTTAAATAACTGTAAAGTACACCTCCATGCAGATGATACAGTACTCTATTCATCTGCCCCCTCATCAAGGCAGGCAGTGACTCAGCTTCAGTCTGCCTTTACTCAGGTTCAGGACTCATTGAATGACTAAAAATTGCTAGTCATTGCTCATCTTGAATGCCAAAAAAACTAAATGTATGATGTTTTCTGGAACGCAGTCTCTGTCACAACTGACTCTTAGTATTCAAACATTGGAAGGAGATATTATTGAAAGAGTAACATCCTACAATTACTTAGGTATTTGGATTGATGAAAAGCTTTCATTTAAAGAACACATTGTCAAGCTTGTAATGAAACTAAAAGTTTGATTAGGTTTCTATTATCGTAACAAAGCTTGTTTTGACTTTGAGGCTCAGAAAAGAATTGTACAAGCCACCTTTCTTAATGTTGTAGATTACGGTGACATTATTTACATGAACGTGTACTCCCTTTACGCAGTTTGGACTGTATGCATCATAGTGCATTATGCTTCATAACAAACTCACAATACCGCATACACACCACTTTAAACTCTATAATCTTGTTTCATGGCCTTCTTTAAGCTAAAGGAGATGGCATCATTGGTTTATTTTTATGTATAAGGCCATATTGGGTAAATTACCTCATTACCTCAGTAGCCTTTTGACCCCGCTCAAAAACCATTATCAGCTTTGTTCCACAAAAAGGGTACTTTAACAGGTACCTCAGATTTTCTCAGAACTTGGCAAAAGTGCCTTTTCCTATTTTGCTCCTTGGTCTTGGAATAACCTCCAAAATACTCTACAGTTAGTTGAACAATTTAGTCTCCTTGGGGTGTTTAAGCATAGACTAAGATTGTATATAGATGAGGTGTGCAGTTGTTGTCCTTAGGTTTGTATTTTGTTAACTTATTGTATTTTGTCACTCCTGTTGTTTACACACTTTGTAATTTTAAGTGAAATGGGGCTGTCTTGGCCAGGTCTCCCGCAAAAAAAGAGATTTTGAATCTCAAGGGATTTTCCTGGTTAAATAAAGGTTAAATAAATAAATAAAATTAAAAATGCTCTGTGTCCTAATATTGTGTTACAATCATAAAAACATAAACAATCTGTGTGCTATCACCATAGACTAGAGTGTATAAAAAGATGGATGCAGCGCACTGATCCAAGTACCCTGACTGCAGGCCGCGGAATGGGGCGGGGTCGGACAAAGAGGCAGGGACGGACATCCAATAGGTGTGGTCTATGGCAATGACAAGAACAGCACCATCTGCTGGACGACTGCAAAAAGTACATATACTCATCATTACTCTATGGAAATCATAAATGTGCGCGTAAATATGTTAAAATAAAATTAAAATTAAAATCCCTGAGGTTAAAATATTTTTATTATATATATATATATATATATATATATATATATATATATATATATATATATATTTTAATCTTATTGCCCTGAAGGGGTTTTCCACAATAATGACCAACTCGTCGTACATTATCCCTCTCGCAGAGAACGGAACATTAAGTGCTTCACAATGACAACAACTATGATACCAAAGTAGCGCAGGAGTTGATAGGAGACACAGGAGAGAGCGGGACACAAAAGGAAAAAGGCATGAAAGCGCAAAGAGGACATGCTATGGCCCCAGAAGGACAGGGCCTCAACCCCGGGGGCGCTGAGAGCTTGGGTGGGGGTGGGGGTGGGCTTAGCCCGGGGCGCCAGGGAGGACCCCTGGAAATGACTGGGGAGCAGGCCCGGCCCCCCGGAGCCCACTGGGCGGAAGGGGAAGGTGGCGGCCTAAAGCAATCAGACGGGGTGGGTTTGGGTCCTGCTCTGGCTGCATCCCGGGTTGAGCTGGGGGCCTGGTGAATGGGGTCCATCCCAGCTTCGCCTTGCCACAAACCTCATCCCGATAGCCAGCTGCAGGGCGGAGATATGGGTAATACTCCGACGGGGCGCAGCTGCATTCCATGGGCCCCCCCGGGTCTCTGCGGGGCCGCAGCCTTCCTCGAGGGGCCTCGGCCCGTCCGGCCCGGCCCCTCGGAGGTGACCGGCAGGTGGTGATCCTGGGAAGGCCGGGGGCTGGAACAGGTTTGCGCCCTCCGCGGCCGACCAGCACCGCACCCCAGGTTCAGCCGTGGCTCCCCTCAAAGGGCTCCCGTCCGCATTTGCCACCTCCAAACCCAGTCCTTATAGCTTGCTGCAGCGCAGAGTTATTTGCCGAAAAGCCCCCGCCCCTCCTTAGTTTCCCTGCCCTGCCCCGTGGCCCAGCAACCCCCCCCAGGGCGCGCCTTTCTCTTCCAGGTGACTCCCCCCCAAAAGGCCCCCGGGGGCCAGGCTCAGGTGCTGCAAGGAAAGGGGTGAATTGGTGTCACGCTCTTCAGCTGGGTGGTCGTAATGTTCTGGAGCAAGGTATCTGATTTTAAAAACTAATGCGGTGATACCACCAGCTTTCAGAAATTCCCACATTCCCACAGCGGGTGACCAATTTGTCATATTTCTGAAATATGAATCCCAGACTGTGTCCGGCTAGTCAAAAAAAAATTACGTCCTATCCACAAAAACCTAACCAATTCTCTTTAACCTTTGTGGAAAATGTCATAAGATAAAGGACAGGTGTAAAGGGGAATTCCAAACGACTTAGGAAGACAATCGCGCTACAGAATCCGAATGCACTTTCACTAAGCAACGTAATCATCAGTCCCCTGCCCATCATATCCAACCCCAATTACAAAATAGTTGGGACAAAGTGTTAATTGTGAATAAAATCAAAATGCAATGACTTTCAGATCACATGAGGCAATAGGTTATTTAAAATAGAACATAGATAACATTTCAAATGTTGAAACTGAGACTTCTAACATTTTTACCCACAAAATGAGCTTTTTTCAAATTTTATGGCTGCAATTGGTCTCAAAAAAGTTGGGACACAGGCAAAAAAGGGCTGAAAAAGCAATTAATATATAAGAGAAACAGCTGAAAGAACATTTAGCCAGTAATTAAGTTAACTGGCATCAGGGGTGTAACATGATCGGCTATAAAAGGGATGCCTTAGAGAGGCTGAGTTTCTCAGAAGTAAAGATGGCAAGAGACTATCCCACCTGTGAAGGCTTGCATAAAAAAATTGTGCAATACTTTAAAAACAATGTTCCTCAAGAGAAACTGGAAAAATCTTGGTGCATAAGGGAGTCGGGACAGGGCTGAAGACCTTTACTGGATGCCCGTGATCTTCGGGCCCTCAGACGCTACTGCATCACGCACTGGCATGATTCTGTCATTGACATTACTGAATGGGCCCAGGAATATTTCAAGAAACCACTGTCTGTAGACACAGTATGCCGTGCCATCCACAGATGTCATCTAAAACTCAATCATGCAAAAAGGAAGCCATTGTTGCACATGATCCAGAAGTGCCGCTGTGTTCTATGGGCCAAGGCTCATTTAAAATGGACTGTAGCAAAGTGTCCTGTGGTCAGACAAGGCCAAATTTGACATCCATGATTTCCAACAAGAGTGTTGTGTCCTCCGGGCTTAAGAGGAGAAAGACCACCCCTCCTGTTATCAGCATTTAGTTCAAAAGCCAGCATCTCTGCATGGTATGGAGATGCATTAATGCATATGGTGTGGGACACTTACATGTTTTAAAAAGCACCACGAATGCTGAAAGGAATGTAAAGGTTTCAGAGCAACATATGCTCCCCATCAGACAACATCTATTCCAGGGAAGGCCTTGTGTATTTCAGCAGGACAATGCAAAACCACATACTGCAGCTATTACAACAGCATGGCTTTGTAGTAGAAGAGTCTGTGTGCTGAACTGGCCTGCCTGCAGTCGTGATCTTTCACCGATTCAGCACATTTGGCGCATAATTAAACGAAAAGTCCGACAAAGGCGACCCAAAAATCTCCAGCAGCTGGAAGCCTGTAATAAACAAGAGTGGGATCAAATTCCAATGGCTAAACTCAAGAAACTTGTCTCCTAAATGCCCAGATGCCTCCACTCTGTGTTAAAAAGAAGAGGAGATGCTACACCATGGTAAACAGGCCCCTGTCCCAACTTTTTTGAGACCTGTAACAGCTTTCAAATTTGAGATGATCTCATTCTATGGATAAAATTGTAAAATTTCTCTGTTCCGACACTTGCTATGCTATCACTGTTTTATTGTGAATAAAATATTGGCTGCTGTGATTTTAAAGTCATTGCGTTTTGATTTTATTCACAATTACACTTTGTCCCAACTATTTCGGAATTGGGGTTGTACCTTTCTTTACGCAGTTGGCCAGCTGAATGGTCGTCGCTTTAAATATTGCAGCTGCGCATAATTGTGGGATAGCGGTATCTCCCTTCTTTTTGAAAAGGATGGTTCTGTGTACCCTATGGGGCACCTTTCCTACACATTTATATAATTCGAATCCCCTTGTCATGGCTGCCACGTATTTTTTTCCGGATCATTTATTGGGAGTTAGGCACTTTCCTAGGCAAAAAGACTATTCGGCCTCAGCCCCGCTCCTTCGAAATTTGGGATAAACCTGGACCGTTTGACAACAAAATTTAGGGGAATTAGCGCCGTCAAATGGTAGGGAATGTGCAGCGTCGGGACATCAGGGGGTGGGGTCGGACATCAGGGAGGTGGGGCCTGATGTCCTGCACTCCGCAGCGAGGGCTCATTCCACAGATCTGAAAAGTGAGGCCAGTGTGGAAATTGAATTCCATTTAATGGCCAGCAGATGGCGATGACGGTGGTTGCAGAACTTGAAAAGGTCCATTTGAATTTAACACCATTGTGACACATTTGTACAGTTTAGTATGGAATGACCCAGAATCAAGTGTGTGACTGGATGGTTAGTATGAAAGCCTGCACCCACACCGGCTCATTTTGAAAAAGAGCGAGTATCCCTGATCTAGAAGGTGTTTTTCTTCTTCTCTGTGATTATTGGTGATGGCAACCAGCAAACATTCTTCATATCCCTAGCCTAAAGCTTAACGTAGCGCTTTGAATTCAAATTTCCACAGACAGCCCCGTAGTAAAAAAAAAAAGCTTAATGCCAGAGTAACTAAATATTAATACTATGCAAAACTAAGACTGATTTGCAAGGATAAAGTCAAATTATGACTAGCAGTCAAGCAGATTCACTTTCTTAGGACGTAAGTTCTGAGCATGCTCAATAATTGTGACATGGCTCCTTTGAATTAAAACTCACTTGTATAGTGTTTGATTGAAACAGCCTCTCCTTCCACGGATTCAGTTGCCATTGGACCTGCGAGTGCTGCCACGTTGAGCCGAAATTCAGTGCCTGAAGTGGGAACTAACACTTCAAGTTCAGTGCCAGGCAAGGTCTTGTTGAGAATAATGGTGTTGTTCTCCACTTGAAGGCCTTGTGCTCTGTAGCAGCAGCTATTACCCTCACTTGGCGGAAGCCATGTTAACTTGATGGTATTAATAGCGACCTCATCAACGGTCAGGTTCCTCACCTTATCTGGTCCTGGAATAAAGAAAATGAAATAGAACCGTTATGTCAGAGAATGTTCTTGTATGTCTCTTCGTATTAAGGCTCAGGCCAAAATGGAAAAAAGTGCAATAATGCTGGTAAAAAAAAAAAATCACCGGAAGTTGAAACCATCAAAATTAAAGACCTAAAAAAGTCAATTAAAAATACTATGGTAACTAAAAAATCTTTACATGGCTACATGTTGGTGTGTGGCTGTGTGTGCGCATGTAAAATGGAAAATCTATGTTCCATAGCAACACATATTTACAAATAAGGAATTTTTCGGGTATGGTTCTCAACCGGAAAAAGGTGGCTAGTCCCCTCCGGGTTGGAGGAGAGCTCTTGCCTCAAGTGGAGGAGTTCAAGTATCTTGGGGTCTTGTTCACGAGTGAGGGAAGGATGGAGCGTGAGATTGACAGACGAATTGGTGCAGCGGCAGCAGTAATGCGGTCATTGTGCCGATCTGTTGTGGTGAAGAAGGAGCTGAGTCGAAAGGCAAAGCTCTCGATTTACCAGTCAATCTACGTTCCTACCCTCACCTATGGCCATGAACTCTGGGTCATGACTGAAAGAACGCGATCTCGGGTACAAGCGGCTGAAATGGGTTTCCTCCGCAGGGTGGCGGGCCGCTCCCTTAGAAATAGGGTGAGGAGCTCTGTCACCCGGGAGGAGCTCAGAGTAGAGCCGCTGCTCCTCCACGTCGAGAGGGGCCAACTGGGGTGGCTCGGGCATCTCTATCGGATGCCCCCTGGACGCCTTCCTGTGAAGGTGTTCCGGGCATGCCCCACCGGGAGCAGGCCTCGGGGAAGACCCAGGACACACTGGAGGGACTATGTCTCTTGGCTGGCCTGGGAACGCCTCGGGATTCCCCCGGAAGAACTGGAAGAAGTGTCCAGGGAGAGGGAAGTCTGGGCATCCCTGCTTAGACTGCTACCCCCGCGACCCGGCCCCGGATTAAGCGGTTGAAGATGGATCGATGGATGGAATTTTACTCATTTTGCATTTGGAGTGGAATGAAGTCATACATTTTTACAAGTTTTATAAGGAGTGGGGTTTCATAAATGTTATGAGTCAGAAAATGATAATGGATAAATCTTCACATTTGATTTCTGACTGCAGTTAGTTGTCACTTACTGGTGTGAGCGATGATTGTGACTGCTTCTCCCACAAGGTCACCCGCAACAGCGTTGATGGCGAACGTATATTTCTGCCCAGGCTCCAGATTCTCAAAGTAGGCATACTCGTTTCTTACAATGAGCAGAGGGAAGGAAGGGTTACCATTCATGTTCACTTGGTAAAATGAATGATTTCCCTCTGGTTGGACCCATGAGAGGAATAAAGAGTTCTCAGTCACATTGACGACATTTGGACTTCCCACACGTTCAGGCTCTGGAAGAGAAAAGCCAAATATATATATATATATAAAGTAGTACATCATATATAGGTTGATTTCCATTGGTAGAATTTCAAGTAAGGGTATGAGGAATAAATTAAGAGGAACCGGAATACTGATGTTCTGAACAGAAACACAGTGAATAGACATCGCAGTATGATTGTTTCATTGCACTTGATCTTTAACATTTGAGTTTGACTTAGCAAGGAAGGAATGCTGGTTTTGGTCCTTAGAATTTCTGTTTGTTAAATGCACCCAATATTAAAAAGATTTGGCAAATGTGAGCATGAAGTATGTATGAACAAGGCAACATTGTCACCAATATCCCCCGCCACGGTAAGAATGGTCACGGGAGATTCCATATTCATTCCAAAAAAAATAAATAAAAATCCACCACACAGAGCAATGACATTATCCACTGAAACATATGCAAGGAGATCATAAAATGGAGAAACATAATAGATACCTGTGATGCAGGAAGGTGTGCATTCCAGGACAGATTTGTTTCAGTCCATGAAAAAAACTTCTCTAAATCAGTTTTCAAACTCATTCAATAGGGTCATTACACTACTGGCCACACACAAAACTTCATCTACGTAGATGCAATAGTTGCCAAGAAAACTTGTCCCCATTGCAACATCCATACACCAAGTCGATGAACAGAAACAAGGACCGTAACTCCGTAAAAATAAATTTCTCAGAATCAACTGTCGAATTCCTTCAATAGGATCATTAGTATTTTCACCCACAAAATTTCATACGCGTATGTGCTGTCATGTACTTTTTCTTATTAGATGGCATAAACCTGGGCCAGACCAAAATGTCGCGGCCACTACCCTTTATGCCTGATAAATCCGGCGTAGGAGACCTGAGAATGCACACACACACACACACACACACACACACACTCCACAACCTCGGGTAAAACAAGAAATGTATTATTTACAATCAGTTCAGACAGCACCTTCTTTCAGGAAACAGCAGAACACTGGCCGCTCCTACACCCCACCCCCTAACACGCCAATCCATCAGCTACCCAGCCCCATCCCACGGCACAGTAAACTCCCCCCACCCTTACCAAATCACTCAATAATCTACCCGGGAATACCCACACTCGTGACACTCCAGAGAGCCAACTCACTGAAACAATGCAAAAGGTACGCAGGAAATCACCTCATAAACACAGCACTCCAACCAAATTGGGTACCCTAGGCGCACACTACTTACAACTCACAATTCCCCCCAGCCTCTCACTACTCCCAAGTACACTGCTGTCCAAATATTTTAAAAACACGAAGTTAGACAAAGACAAGACAAACGAACAAACACAAATCATTGTTTTAAAATACACGTAACTTTCCAAGCAAATAAGACCCTCCCCCAGGGTCTAGGCTTAAAGCACTGGTCCGACACGGCTTGCAACTATCAACGCCAGCGGGGGCTCAGCGCTGAACACCAGGGTGGAGGACAGCGTGTCCACCACTCATACCCAACTGCAAAGCGGTAGATTAGAGCACTCCTATCCGTCCCCATCCCCCCTAGTGCCGGAACATCTCCCCCTGCACTGGCTATCTTTGCCGCCGGCAGCCCTAAATGGCTACGAATGGCACCCACCCCCCTTCAGAGAGTGCGTATCACAACAGCTTAATCGGCGATCTGCCCAGGCACAAACCACCCGCTCCGCTCCCAGCTCCCCTTCCCACAGACTTAGTTCTGATTTTATAGGGCCACTCCCCCCCAACAATCAACTTCACCTGAATTAACTCAGCCACGACAACCTCCGATCAACAATCATGAAACCCCTCCACTTTTAATTGTTTAGCCCATCACAACCCACATTTATTACAGTGCAACAGTTGCCGAAAGAAGCAGTCCCCATTGTAACACCCGTACACTTAAGTCCACGAACAGAGTCAAGGGCCATAACGCTGTACAAATAAATTTCTCGTAATCAATTGTCGAACTCATTCAGTAGGGTCATCAGTACTGGTGACATACAAAATTTCATTCATGTAGGTGCAATAGTTTCTGAGAAAACTTGTCCCCATTGAACCCGGACAGACGGACGAGCGCCATTCCAATATCCCCTGATCCACTTCGTGGCAGGGCATAAAAACTATCTGTTCAGATAAAAAAACTCTGAATGGGGAGCTAAATTGTAGGAGATTGTTGTTATTGTACATGACAAATTTACGACTAAGTTGTATGCACTTGACTGCTGCACTATGGCTGCCCACAGCTCTAAAGTAACTAGGGTGGGTCAAATGCGGAGGACAAATTACCCACAGGGTTCAATGAAGTTTCTTATTGGATTATACAGTGGATGATATTTGGGGTCAGTAGCGGTCTGTCGGAAGTAACAAAGGCCTTCGGTAACCTCACCTTCCAATGGTTAATGATCTAATCCGCCCGCAGTTTACTTTGCCTGATAAGCAACAGTTGCTAATATTATTTGATAGAATGACTGTCAAATTTATTTTCAATTGCATTGTTGTACATTGCAGAAAAAAGTTATGAGGGATTTTCTTCTGCTCGTGAATGACAACGTAAAATGTCACTATGGCTTTATAAATTCTTAATTTGTGTAGCTCATGAAATGGCACAGACTGGCGCAAATTAGTTTGTGAGACTCATTAAGCGATGTGGTACGAGGATCCGTTCTACATTCTGAATATAGTCAGAGCTAAGGGGCGTTGTCAGGCACGGCAGAATGACATTATAAGGATGGCGATAATCCAAACAAAGCAATAAAAAAAAATGCAAGAAAGGTAGAAGTCAGTTAAACTTTTGGATTTTTTGCATTTATTAAGATTATTGCCATCCTTACAATGTTACTTCAGTTAGGCTGTGTAAATGTTGCCAATAGGCATTCAATTTTGTCATTATCATTTCTTAATCGTTACAGGTCATTTATTTATCTTAGTTGTTCAGTCCTTTAATTTTCAGATTTTTAATCAGGCAAACCTGAACAGTAGCAGCTTGCGAGCAACCATGTGGTAAAGGGTGAGGTTACTGAAGACCCTCTGAACATCTGACAGCGCGCCGCTGTATGAGGTGATGGTTATGCTGTCTTAGTTTTTGCTGTCGTGCCACAAATACTCACTGGTATAGAATGTAGCATTCTGGGGGTTGAGTTCTCTGCCACACTTCACAGGGAACACTTTGACTCCATACTTTGTCCCTGGTGTGAGATTAAAGAAGTTCATGGTGAGGTCGGTCGTGTTCCCAGTGAAATCACTGTCTCCTCTCACGACGACCCTGTAGTGGCTAATGTTTCCAGGCGCAGCCATCCAGTTCACTGCCATACTACGAAGGGTCACGTTGGAGATTCTGGCATTGCCGTAGAAACGGTCTTCGGGTGAAGACACAGCACAAAAAGGCGGCGTTGATGTGGCAGATTTTGGGGGAGGTGGAAGGAGAAGACAGAGGGTTGGCGAGATGAGATGGGAGGAGATGAAAGGTGAAAGTACACTCAGTGATCATAAACGTTGTCAAGAAAGCATCAACACAACATCAACATTCCAAGTGAGGAATCAACAGCTTCAGAAATACTCAAACCAGCCCATAGAACATTGACATCAATGCCAGCATCAAACTCACTGTTGTGCCCCAGCCTAGGGGTAACCTGGGCACAACACGACTGACTCCCAAGGATTAGCTATGTCAGAGCTGTTGTGGTCCAAAACGTTACATTTATTTTCTTTATCAAGAAAGGTAGTGCACGCGTCAGAGAGGGCACAGCCAATAAAAGAAAAAAAAAACAAACTGATAAACCAAACTTACCTAACCAAAGGAAAAGCAAAATAAATGCCAAAGCTTCCCTCTCTCATCAAAACAGGAGAGAATGGAACCCAAAACAAATAGCTTCCCTCCCCTACCAGCGTAATACAAATGTATTTACAAACAAGGGTAGCTTACATACAATTTACAGAATGTTAATATTACTCTAACAGCCTCAGTAGAGCCAGGATCTACTGCACAGCCTGACAGTCCCGTAGGAATTAGGAAGAAGAGGAGCCAACCGGCTCCTACCAGCTTCCCCTTCTTGTTGTGGGCACCCACCTGCCACAGCCAATCACTGCTCCCCACCTGTAATACAATTGAGAAAAGACCCACAGAGGGTGGACTGCACCACCCTGTGGCAGGGAGGACAAATAACATTCAAGATGCAAATGTCCCAAGATCATAGACTGTATAAAAAGATGGAGGCAGCACCCGAGTCTGGAAAGTGAGGCCAATGCGGAAAAATTGCAGTTGATTTAATGGCCAGCAGATGGCGCACATTTGTGGTTGCAGAAAGAAGTTCAGTGCTATAGAGGTCTATGAGAAAACGACCCTATTACCCCACCGGATTTATTATTTAAATAATGATTTTCCAAATTATTCTATGGTACCTATCACAAATTTCAAGTCTCCTTCGACATATCATGGCACGGTGGCACAGTGGTTAGAACTGCTGCCTCACAGCGAGAAGGTTGTGGGGCCTTTCTGTGTGGAGTTTGCATGTTCTCCCCGTGTTCGCGTGGGTTTCCTCTGGGTACTCTGGTTTCCCCCACCCACAAAAACATGCATCATAGGAACATTCCAACCAGTACCTGTGAGCAAGGAACTGGCTTTAGAACTGGAGTTGGTCCCCAGGTGCTGCTCCGTGGCTGCCCACTGCTCCTAACTATAGGATGGGTCGAATGCTGAGAACAAATTACCCCACGGGGCTCAATAAAGTATATCTTTATCTTATATTATCATGATGTTCATTTTTGTAAATTATGGACCCAAATAGACTAGAATAAAGGATGAAGCCAGAATACGCTTAAGGGGCGTGGCTATCCTCTGGTCCTCATCTGATACTATCAGATCCACCCGTAGATCCACCCCTCTCTCCTCCCCAGATCTTCAATTCACACTCTCGTCCACTAGGAATCACATCTGGTTTCAAAATGACAAAATGGCGCTATTTAAATTGCCAAAATAGAGGATTCCTCAATGGTATACTGAAACCATTGGGTGACGTCACGGTTGCTACGTCCATCTTTTTATACAGTTCATGCCAAAAACCAGAACAGAAATACAAATGATCCAATCCCAGGTCCTAACATCACCGAGATCACATTTTTCCCTTTTTTGATGTTTGATGTGAACATTATTTGAAGCTCCTGACCTGTATCTGCATTCACTTAATCACTGCACTGCTGCATGATTGGCAGATTTGATAATGGCGTGAATAAGCAGGTTTACCAATTAAAGTGTTGGTGAGTGTATGTAGGCTATTAGGCACACGTTACACATTAATGCCTGTACTTGAACCGAATATCACATAAGATTAATAGCCAGTCGGCTACTTCACACAAACCCTTAATGTCGACAGAATGAATAAGCGTCCAACTCAGGAACAACCTCCTCACTAGGAAATAACAATGTTGGTGATGTGGTTGTATTCCAAATCAGCTTCCATTCAGTACACTTTTAAAAATGCTCACATTACCTTCATAACAGATGTAAGGTAAGGATTCGGCGCATTCCCTCTCAAGCCACATGCCAGTGCTCAGCAAAGACACACAAGTGTTCCCAATGTGAGGCATTGTTTTATTCTCTGAGTATTCATCACGGCCGAAGAGCATGTCCTCTAACGTGGTGTTCATACAGTGTTCTTGAGCCTGGACTGTGCACACGTCATCCTGCGGATAACTTTGCGCTGAGGCAGTGATGTTGTCACAGAAATCTTCAAGGTTGATGGCGCACATATTTGGGGGCTTGGGCTGGCCTGGGTACCAGTTCTGGAAGATCAGTGGGTCGCCGTTGGACCAATGTGACCAAAACATGGATTTATTGAGGTTCCTCCGCAAGCCCACCCAGTAGTCCGAGCTGAGGTCCTGAACCAGAAGCTGAATATTGCTGGCAGTGAGGCTGACCAGTTCTTTGTAGCACTGCTGGCAGTGGAGCTGGGCTTCCTCCCACGTAGATGCATTGTGTTGGGGGAAGTACTGGCGCTCTCCACTGCAGCAGCAACACACTGAGGTAGGGAAAATGGCATATCAGCTGTGGAGGCATCAGAGCATATGATGGTAGCATAATGTCCAAGGACCTCATTTACTGAATTTTGCTTATTTTTACATCTTAAAAATGCTGAGAATATAACCAAATACTTTTTAAAAAGTGAATACAAATCCTAACTCATGAACAGGCAAAATAACTTACAATGGAGTAGCAGGGAAGCAAGTCTAAATGAAAGTATATCTTTGTTCCAACAGTATCTCATAGAAGTGTGTGGGTTTCCTTTTGTCCAAAGTTTGTAAGACTGCAAGTTTAGAGCAACAGTGCTCCTGTAGAGAACTCACCTATGAGAAATAAAATTCCTGTCTTTTCCATCCCAAAAAGCTTTGGCAGTAAGCCCAGTTTTGCTGTAATGTGACAAAAAGAATATATAGCATCGTTTAGTCAGGCAGAGCAAGGAAAAAAAATTTAAGACAAAGTGAGTAATTTTATTTTGGAAGGAGTTTCGCCAAGGTATGTATAAATGTATGTATGGCTTTTTCTCGGTTTTCCCAATCGTCCATCTTCACTTCACACTTGGCGGTTGCATTGCTGAGGATCCAAGGAAATGCAGTTGAGTGTGAACTTTTTTTTGGCTCATTTGGTACTTAACTCATTCCCTACAGAATACTTTTATTCGCGTTTGTACGGAATACTTTTCACGAAAATGACACAATATAAAGTATTGAAGTAAGGGTGGCCCATGACCGCGATCGTCAACTGATTTCGTGTTTTCATCGGACTGCTAATGGTCATCCACGCCGCTAGCACCGGCTTACCGTAGGGAATGGTAGAATTTGCCACGCCGTTGGCAGCGGTTTGCCGTAGGGAATGAGTTAAGCAAGCAGCAAGCACCAATGCTGGGTGCCAAGCGATCAGGCCATTCCAAACAGGCACGTTTAGAACACGCATTGCAATAGTTTATAACTGAATACGAGATATCAAAATGCCCATAATTAGGGAAACAGAAAGAGAACAATCAGAGTATATGGCGAGGTCCAACACTATTTCGTCAGAGAAACGATTTTAAAGAGCTTGCAGTTCACTCCACGTGATTATGAACCCCAAAATTGAAGTGCGAACAGTCCACGTAAATCTCACCCAACATAAAGTGAATTATGTTGGAATTACAGCATTTTAAAATTGTGTTGCTGCTCTGTTACTCACAGATATTTTCCCTCTCAGCAATTTTCATCGATAAATTACAGCTTTCAGTAATGCCAAATTAAAATGGAGCAAATAATTCTTTCTGAACAAAGGTAACCACTAATATCGCATTTCAAATTATTTTTTCTTCAATTGTTCAAGCCTACAGGAACAATGTGGCCAAACATGGTTAAATAAGCTACTGCTTCTAATTTGTGTTATAATACCATTATTGCTAACATTTTCATGAAATAACAAGACCCATTGGCCTGTTTTGACAGAAAACATTAGGTATTTGCTCGAATTAAAAATACTTACCAGGTCTGTTTCCTTTTTGCTCTCCAGCACTCTACCAACCCAGTTATATTTTAATAGAACTGGCATTGAGTATTTGCATGTTCCGCAGAAGGGACAAAAAGCAGGAAGTGACAAAATATTAACATATAGAAAAGAGACTGATGGCAACAACACAGAAAATATTACACCAATTGAACTTAAATTCTTACATAAATGATTGAGACCAAATTGGGATTTGTAATCAATGGCATAAGACACTAAATAATCAAGGAATAGACCATTCGTCCGTAATTTAATCAAATTCGAACATTTTGTTCAATCGCCCTCATATGAGAAACTGTCTGCTATAGTGTTTCCATAAAATATTAGTAGGAGGACTGTTCAGACTTATGCAAGAGCGATGCATTCATTTTTTTATATCAAGTTCAAATTTTATTTTCATATACATAGTAGTACAGTGGACCATACACAATGAAAATAGTTTGCTCTGGCACTCCCTCAGGCACAATTGTAAATTATCATAATAAATAATACCCAGTAATACCAGATTAAAAGCATAATAAATAAAATTATAAAAACACACTAAAGCACATGAAGCCCCCTGCCCAGTCCTCCAACCCCAACCCTACTACATGGCTGTGCTGTTGTTCAGCAACCTTACTGCCTGAGGATAAAAGCGGTCTCTAAGACGTGAGGTGCGTGACTGGATACTTAATAAGCGCTTCCCTGATGGAAGGTAAGAGAAGAGCCTATGTGCGGGATGAGTTATGTATTTCATAATACTTAATGCTTTCTTCCTACAACGTGATGTGTATATGTCTTGGAGTCGGGTAAGTGGAGCTCCAATGATTTTAGATGCCGCTTTTACTGCTCTTGTCAGGAGAGTGATATCAGGTGATGTAATGCTGCAAAACCACACTAATATGTTACCTGTCAGTAAGCTCTCAGTTGTGCACTGATAGAAGTCATGAGGGTCCTTTTGGACAGCCCATACTTCCTTACACACCTCAAAAAATAAAGCCTCTGTTGTGCTCTTTTAAGTACACCACTGATGTGGAGAGACCAGGAGAGATTTCCAAAGATGTGGTTGCCTAAGAACTTAAAGCTCCTGACTATTTTGACAGGGGTGTTGGTGATAGATACTGGTGTAGGAGCTGGCCAACTTTTCCTGAAATCTATGAGCTCTTTGGTTTTATTGACATTAAGGGACAGATTGTTTTTGTTGCACCACATGATCAGGTTTCTCACCACATCCCTGTAGGCTCTCTCATGATTGTTGGAGATGAGTCCTACCTCAGTAGTATTGTCAGCAAATTTTACAATACTGTTAGTGGGATGTTTTGCCACGCAGTTGTGCATGTACAGACTATTTAACAGGGGACTAAGACAGCAGCCTTGCGGGGCCCTGATACTCAGGACTAAAGGGGATGAGAATCTCTCCCTGACTCAGTCTGTGTGCAGCCTGTCAGAAAATCTTGCAGCCACCTGCAGGTGGAATTGCAGAGGCCCAAGACTGTCAGCTTGTCCACCAGTATGGATGGTACAATAGTGTTCAAAGCACTACTATAATCAACAAATAACATGCTTGCATATGTACTCCTCCCCTCTAGATGTTGCAGAACAGTGTGTAAGGCCAGAGAGACAGCATTATCCACAGCGCCATTTGCTCTCTATGCAAATTGTAATGGATCAATTTCAACCTCCTCTAGAACCGTTTTTTTCCACTTGAATTTTGTTAGTTAAGAGGTAAGGTGGAAAAAGTCAAAAGTAAATCTGTCTGTCATTTCTGGCTTTACTTTTCAAAGCTGGCAATTCCAATCAGGTTATATTCACCGACATACATAAAAACTGTGGCCCACAACAGAAAAAATTCTTTCCCCCAAGGAGACAAACCCCTTGACAACAACAGGTTAGATCATCAAGCACACTCTCCAGGATGTTGATGTATTTTTGTCAAAGTCAACAATCAAGAGAAGGCTTCAGGATTTAAGAGGGTTTATCACAAAACTCCTAATATTCCAAATATGGCCGGGGAGTGGCTTTGCATACAGTGGGTTGCATTGCCTACACGGGTTATACATTTCTGACAATGTGCTATATGTATCCATTTCCACATAAATATAATTGTCAAAAGACTGCAGTTGGATATTCCGATATGATCTGGGACTGAGAACATGCAAATCAAAAGATATCCAATGACTTTGCAAATGATCTTAACATGAAAGCAACATTATGCAAATGCAGCCAGAGATGAAATTTCCAACCTTTAATCCTGAGGAAGTTTTCTGACATATTTTATTTAATATTATTTCAATGTTCAACATTGGCTGGTGGGGCTGGAAGAAGGGCGTCTATGAGGCATCTACTGGTCTACAGCAATAGCTGCTGTTTCTTCAGACGAGCCATATGGTCAGGCAGATAGCTAGTGTTTTCCTGTGGTTATGGTTCGTTTCATGGCTTATTTACCCCATTAAGATAGATGATACCATAAATCTCAAAGCATTTGAAAAAAAAAAAAAATAGGCGTGCAATGCACGGAATACCCCTCAGCCCGACGTCAAAGTTTTTGGAGACGCCCGCCCGCCGGCCGGCCCGCTTGCTGCCCGACCGCCCAACCGCCCAACCGCCCAACCGTACGAAGGATAGCAATACCCCGTCAGCCTTGAGGGCTGAGGGGTAATAAGCTTGATGTTCTTCTTATTAGTCCATGGTATACTGCAAAGAATTAGTTTTTTAAACATGGGAAAACATGGGTGCAAGAGAGGACATATGGGCACAACTGACAATATGGTAGATAACGGACAAATTTTCAAAAAACAAAAAATATATCAAACATCTGTTGAGTAATTATGATTATATCCTGACTGAAGAATTGACCCAATTAGGAAATCCGGATTGGCTGAGTGAAATCAGACCTGGATTTTCCAACTCAGTTCCCGTTATAAAACTGCTCGAGTAAACAACATTGAGCCAGGGATGTGTCAATGTATTAAGTCCCACAAATTTCTACAGCACATGGGTTCCAGTCTTAACGTCATAACTGTTTAAAACATCCATGTGTTCCACCGTAATATGAGGTTTCCGTCCCCCAACAAATAATTCTCTTTGCAACACGAGACAGTCCGTTCGGCTGCGATTGCATGGGTGTACGCTGAAAGCCCACTTGCACATTATTTGGCCAATACTGTCGCCACAGCAACCAAAATTGATGGTTGTTATAAGTGAAGTATATCACATGTCCATACCAAATAAGAAATTTATCTGTCCAATATTGCAGCCTGAACTGCCTCCAGAAGGAAGAGTGTACATTTCAGCACAAATTTTCACATTATTCGGCCAATATGGTCACCATGGCAACAAAACTTGACAGGTGTCAGAAGTGTAACACGTCCATACCAAATATGGAAGCAATCAGTCAAAAATTGCAGCCTGTACTGCGTCCACAAGGAAATTTATGTTTTGCCACCAATTTGCATATTTTCCCACCGATACAGTCACCATGGCAGCCAAAATCAATAGGTGTCATATGTGAAGTGTAACATATGTTTATACCAAATATGAAAGTAATCAATCAAAAATTGCAGCCTGTACTGCGTCCACAAGGAAATTTATGTTTTGCCACCAATTTGCATATTTTTCCACCAATACAGTCGCCATGGCAGCGAAAATCAATAGGTGTCATATATGAAGTGTAACATATGTCTATACCAAATATGAAAGTAATCAATCAAAAATTGCAGCCGGTACTGAGTCCACACGAAATCTCTGTTTTGCCACTCATTTTCACATTATGTGGCCAATATGGTCACCATGACAACCAAAACTGATAGGTGCCATAAGTGAAATCTAACATGTCCATCCCAAATATGAGAGAAATCGGTCAAAAATTACAGCCAGTACAGCGTCCACAAGAAAGTGCTTAGGGACGCGGATGCGGACACGGCTGCGGCGGAGACAACACATGTAAATCCATAGTAACCTCCCAACTTTGTCCAGGGGCTACAATTACTAGCATGTTTTTGGGAGATTAAAATGATTGCTATCCATGACACTAGTGCTAAAAGTGCTTAAGTTACAAAAATGGCCATTTTGAGAAAATGGAGGCAGTGGGCTAGGGCAACTATAAATACATTTTCCCATCCTTACCTTAAGGTGTGCGAAAATGAGACTCATGTACTTCTAGCAATAGGCTTATCAATGTTGTTTTGTATAAATTTTTAAAAATGTTCCCAATGTCCAATCTTTTTTGTACACAGTCTCCAACAGCGGTCAAACACCTGGTGGAGTGGAGTTTGTAACAGCAGCAAAAGAGCAAACCATCCCCAAATTAGTGCCCATGATTTTAAAATGAGTAGCAGGATGAGGCGTCCGTTTTACCTTTGGCCACCAAGTGCATGTTAAACCGGCCAGCTATCAGTTCCCGGCGACGCACTAGCTAAAATTTTGTTTATTTAAAGCTTCATATGATCCTTTGAAGGGAATAATGAGCCTTTACCCAAATGTACACATAATTGAAATCAAGACAATTTCTTCTGCATTTTGGAGTGCCTTTGCATATCAAGTTCTTTAAACCCCAAAAATGCATTTCATATGACCATTTGAAATGTCCATCTCTGTACATCTCACCCAAGCCCCATAGATGATTCAGTGATCAAAGTTAAACTCAGACATACCTCAACAATAGGTAAATAGCAAAAATAAAAGCCCAAAATCTGCGATTGATGCAGTATTTTTTATTTTTTGCAACAGAAAATATTTTGAGCTATCGACTTGAATTCGAAAATGCAGTAGAATTAGGCCTACTCATCAGTGGTAGCTGGTGAACTGGCGATAGGGGAAGCTCAAATCATCATCCCTCAAAACTAACGATTGAAAACAAGTCATGACCTATCATTCAATTAAATTCCCATCACAGAGACTCGGAAAACTCTCAACATTATCAGGAGTGGCCAGTTTTCATTAATACGCATTTTAGTGGCATATTTACGTTCCTCAGCTATAGTCAGCAATTATTCAATCAACATACATGTAAGAGATTTTCCAGTGGAGTTGAAGTCCTTGTGCATGGAGGTTTATTAGTTTCACGTGCGTTCCACTATTAATCGGAAACCGATTATGACTCCTGACTTCTGACGTTTTTTTGTTTTTTTTTTTTACTCAGGGGTTGGAAGCAATGCATGAGTTTCATTATCATTTAAATTGCTTAAATTAAATTTGCTTCCATTGCTTCCAATGATCTTATTTCATTTAAACAATTTAAATGATTATGAGACACATGCATTGCTTCCAACCCGGGTGAACAAAAGCGCAAGAATTCCGGAGTCATAATTGGTTTTCAATTACTAGTGGTGAAATCCACTGTAACACGTGAAACTGATAAACCTCCATGCACAAGGACTTCTACTCTACGCGGGAATCTCTTACATACCTGTTGATTGAATAATTGCTGACTAAAGCGGAGGAACGTAAATATGCCTCAAACTCACACCAAATGCGTGAGAGTTGACAGGTTTCATTAATGAAAACTGGCCACTCCAGATAATTTTGAGAGTTTTTGGAGTTTCTGCGATGGTAATTTAAATGAATGATTGAAAACAGGTCCTGACCAATCATTAATTTTTAAGGGATAGGTTTGAGCTTCCCCAATCACCAGTTCACCATCCACCACTGCTACTAATGCGTGCAGATATTTGTATGCTGTATAAAGGTAAATATAAAAAGGTATAAGTGTGTTAGTAAATGCCTGGGGTGTGTTCCATGTATAAAAAGTACAAAAAAAAGCGAGAGAAATCCATGGACAATTAAAAAAAAAAAAAAAAAAAAAAAAAAAAAACAATAGTTGATAATTCGATGATTAACAAAGATCTTGAGTTTGATGGAAAAACCTAGCAAGTCTAATTTTAGTCGAAACTAAGATAGGACCATTTTTGTACTTATTAGGCTTTGCCTCATCATAAGTAAGATACATGAAAAATAATCATTGATTTCCTATGTTTTCCTGTGGCGAAACCAAGCAAGTCATCAGCTGTGAAGTAAAAATCACAGTTGATCTTCATTGGGTCTTCCACATAAAATTTTCCATTTTTTAATGATAAAACCTGGTCAGTGAATTAGCCAGTTATGAAGCAGCATATCTATATTATCTGATCTGTGAGGTTAGTCCCCATGCAGAGCATTGGATGTGCAGGACATTCATGATCAGAATTCGTAATTCACACCATTCACTTGCCAATAACGACTGAAAAATGGCTTAAAGAGGGAAGCGGATGGTGGAGTTAACGCTGAAAAACTGCCACTGCAGCTGCATAATCATTAGGTTTTTGTCAATCATTTTGAGATTTCAAATTTTATATTTTCAGAGGGAAAAATTATTTCAGTCATATTGCCAGGAATACTAATAAAAAAGAAAAAAGTTCCCCCATAAATATCTCTTATTAAGTAATGAACAAATATCAACCATGTCAGTTTTATTGTCGGACAAGAGCTTTACCCCAGTGGGATATAGTTTCCTGTCCTTCTCAGATTCAGATTTTTGTTACTTACTAGGTTTTTCCATAACACTCGAGATGGTGAAATATTGCTAAATGCAAGGTAAGTGGGAAAAATCCAAAAAATCTTGGAAAATTCAAAAGCAGAGAAGCATACAGTTGTGTTTAAAAAATAGCAGTGCAACATCAATATTCTGATGAACCACCATTCGTGGCAGTAGTGATATTTCTACATGGAAAATAATTTATGCGTATATATAGTAGTGTCATAGAAAAATAAAACTGTCATGACATGCCCACGGCTTGTTCTGAAGAATTGACTCATTGAAAGGGGTATGTTCAAAATAATGGTGTGGAGTTTAATTAGAGAATTCATTAATTCTGCGAAGCAACAGATATCATTAATTGTCATTTATTCGGGAGGAAGGAAAACAAATGCAATATTTCCATCAGAATTACAAAGTAAAAAGGGCCTTTCCGAACACTAGCTGCGTCCGAATAGTCTTTTTTTGCCAAGGAAAGTTCCTAACTCCTAAAAATTGATCCGGAAACAATTACGTGGCAGCCATGACAAATGGATTCAAATTTTTTAAATGTTGAGGAAAGGCGTCTCGGTGCTTCCTAACTTACCTCCTTTAGCATCGGGTACGCAGAGCCATCCTCTTCGAAAAGAAGGGAGGTAAGGCTATCCCACCATTCGGTGCAGCAGCAATATTTCAAGCGGCAACCATTCATCCAGCCATTTGCGTAAAGAAACGTATATAATGGGCAGGGGACTCCTGATCACATTGCCTTGTGCAAGTGTATTCAGATTCTCTAATTAGCGTGGTTGTGCTCCAAAGCCTTTAAGAATAACCTTTTACAGCTTTCCTTAATTTTCCACAAAGGTTAAAGAAAATTGGTAAGGAATTAGTGGATAGGCCATAATTTTTTAAAGGAACAACGTAATTTGATTAAGAAGTTGTTTGTAGAGGGGAAAACGTATAAAGTGCAGCAAATTATAGGATGCTCCGCTGAAATGATCTCAAATGCTTTAAAATGGCAACAAATCCTGAAACAAGTGGAAGGAAATGAGCCACTAATGTAAACATGGAGCGAGGAATAGTCTGAATGGCAAAGATTCAGCCCGTTTCGCCTGAAAGCAATAAAATTTTGCACTTTTTTTCACATTTTTTTAACGTACTGCTATTTTTTTGAACACAACTGTAAATGGAAAAAAAAAAAAAACAATTAAGGAAAGTTTTAAGTAAATTACATTGTAGATCAGGCATCTCAAACTTCAATCCTGGAGGGTCACGGTGTCTGCTAGTTTTGATGAATTTTAGCTCGAGTGCTCCATGCAAGTTACTGATTGGCTAATGCAGTGGTCTCAAACCCAGTTCCCAAAAGCGCTACCACCCTGAAGGTTTTCACTCAAACCAAAGCAAGGCGCACCTTATTCCCCAGTTAGAAATCTAGTTGAACTGCTAGGTAAGCTGAATCAGGTGTGCAAAATTAGGGTTGGAGTAAAAACCTACAGAATGGTAGCGCTCCAGGAACAGGGACCACTGGGCAAGAGAGTCCGCATACTTCCTTTTACAATGGCCAATTTAGCAGCAGATTGAATGGGCATCTCACTTAACTGTAGATATAGTGACCCGCCAGGACTCAAGTTTGAGACCACGACTATAAATGAATCAAAGAAGTGTTTTTGCATAACAGCTCACAACACCCAGACATATGAAGCAGCATATAGTTTTAGTGAAATTATAGCAGCACGACACTGAAAAGTGCCCAGGAGGATCAGGCAGCTCTCAGTCAGTGTCACTCCTCTCTTCCTTCTTCAGCAGCTTTTTCCCTTTTCTCGGCTGAACCTCTTCAAACTCACGCTTGTTCCCATTCTTCGCTACGTTTCTGTGACAGGGCCAGAGGATGAGAATTCAAGTCACTGTATGTGCTCATAGCCGGGGGGGGGAGCAAATGAGAAAAGTGATAAAGCTCACTGTATGAAGGAAAAGAAAATTAGAGAGGGGAAGTCTCAGTGTCTACATTTAAGGAAGTGAGAGAGAGGAAAGCTTACAGTCTGAGGGAAAGGAAATGAATGGGGAAAAATCTCACTGTCTGGTGGACAGGAAATAAGAGAGGGAAAGTCTAACCGTCTACATTGAAGGATATATGAGAGAGGAAACTGTACAAACTGGAGGGAAGGAAATGAAGGAGAAATCTCACTGACTGAAGAGGAAATAAGAGGAAATCTCACTGGCTACATTTCATTCCATATGGTTAATCCCTACGCCCTGCACCCAATGAAATCACTTCCCTCCATAATGAAAACGCAGCAGGGAGTAATGTCTTTAAGAAACGGTCATTTGGAATGATCTTCGACATATTTTGGAGCTGCCGCTGTCAATTCGAGCAAGTGTAAACAAAGACAGCCTGTTTTCGGGAAAACTGCTTTCACTGGCCACTAATGGGTTTCGCTGTAGCTTTAAAACCCACCGCATAGCTTTCATAAGGCAGCAAATTGCTGCCGGTAAAAAATAAAAAAAAAAAACGTCCGTATATAACTAGCAGTAGCCCGTCGACGGTCTTAAGCAATCGAGCTAGGTATGTTAGCTTTCTGTGCGCTAACTAGTAGCCATCGTTGTTGTCATTTTCTTGAATGACTGAGTCACACACATCACTAGGCTCGGGTCTTCGCACGGCATTGTGGGAGCAAAGTCACCATCGCCTGCTCACTTCGGAAACGATAGTTTTGTGGGGCCCTTTGAGAGGAGGAGTTTTATTCGCATTAGATTGGAGTGCCCTTCAATATGGCTTCAGTGGGCGTGGCCCTCTCCATATTCACTCGGAAGTGAACAACTCTGGATTTTGAAAATGCAGCCACTGTCTGATAGCAAGGAAATGAGAGATGGGGAAATATAGCCGTTTGAAGGAAAGGAAAAGAAAGGGTACAGCGAGTGTGGGACGGCAAAAAAAAGCATGTGATGGGAAGGTTGTGTCGTCAATGCTTTTCAAATTACCGTGCGTTTCCAAGAATGTGTTGCATCAATAACAGCGGAATCAATTTTTATACTTTGTCTCGCTTTGATCAACCACTGGTCCTCCTTCAACAAAAACTGTGCTTCAATCTTGAAATGTTTATTACTCACTGGCTCTGCCTGTATTTCTCCACCTCTGCAGTCGGCATCAAGTCCTCCAGCTCCAGGCAGTCATTTATTTTCTTCAGCATTTCATATCGCTCCTTCCCACGGACCTGAAGAGTCAAGTGTAAGCACCCATAAAGGCACAGCAACCATAACCATACGGCACACAAAGGTCGCAGCAACACCAACTGATGCAAAACGTTTCAAGCCAAACACACCTGGGAATATGCAGGCACAAGCTTGGAGACCAACGAATACAAGCACACAGAAAAGCTACATCCATAAACGGGCTTCACCTGCAGGAAATAAACCTCCTCTTCTGGGCTGGAGCCGACTTTAGTCCCCTTGCTGACTTCAGTTTGGGGAACTGACGGCGATACCTCCTTAAAGCCTGAAGTGAACAGGACAGAGGATCACACTGAGGATTTTATGGCCTGTCATCTCACTGCAGCACCATGAGCCACTGTTTTCCGCACTTCGAGTATAAAGTTAAAATTATCAAAAAAAATAAATACATTTTTAGGCCAATTCAGTGAATCAAATCAATTGGAAGTGACTTGAAGTGCCTGGGAACTGAAATCTTTTTTTTTTTTTGGGCTTTGGGGGTGTACAATGTTCATACCCAAGGTACCATGACAACTAATCCCTCAGTAGACCAACTAATCTTCAGACTTTCCTGTCCCAGCGGCTGGATTTAAATGAGATGCAAACCCTTTTGTATCAAGGTAACGTCACATCGTACTCTGGTAATCCCCCCAATTTCATCAGATAGGAGCTCAACCAATCAGAGTTCACATAAAGCATTCCCTAACCCTGATATGTAAATTGCAAACACTGCAGTCAGAATGTTGATTGAATTTATACTTCTCTAACAGCGATTCAAAGAGCTTTACAGTGATAAGGGTGAAGCATGTTTCAACTACCAATGTGTAGCACTCATCTGCACAATGCCACGCAGCCATTTAGCACCAGACCGCTCACCACAAGTCAGTTGAGGTTGAGAGGAAGAGGACCACTGTATTACAGCCAATGAAATGAGAGAATGATAAGGTGGCAGGTTGGAAATTTAGCAAAGACATTTCTCAGGCAGTCTAGCAAGAATACAGTTGTTACAGTTTGCTTAATATGATTACCATGCAAACTAACAAGTTCAAAAGGCACCTTTTGTAGTCCTGTCACCGATAAGTTGCAAGCAAAATAGCTCTTCATGTGTGCTGCAGCACAGGCAAATTTGTTTAACAAAACAAGAGGCCCATGGACCTTAATGGTCACCTGAGTTGTATAAGAACTGATGTTATTGATGTCAATGAAGCAAGTATACCCAAAAGTATAATTTTCCCATACAAAGTATAGTAAACTTCACCCCCTCCCCACGGGCAAACATGGCGGCAGGAGGCGATGAAATTAACAATTTTGACAAAGCACCTCAAGACCCTTCCATCTATGAAGGGTATTGGTTTCCAGGCTATCTCGGACTAGAGAAGAAGATTGTCGAAATTTTTGGTAATAGGACCCCATTTGGAACCCACCCCTCAGTCCCTGGGGAAGAGACCGGGTCAAAAATGTCATCGTATCAAACTGTCATCTCATGGTTGTAATGCCAATCAAGTTTGAATGATTTCCAGTAGAAAATAAACAAAATATACCCAAAAGTATCATTTTCCTTTATAAACTATAGTAAATTTCACCCCCTCCCCCCAGGGGCAAACATGGAGCTTGAGGGTCATGAAGGTCACAATTTTGATAAAGCAGCTCAAGACCCTTGCATCTATGAAGAGCATTGTTTTCCTGCATATCTGGGTCTGGAGAAGAAGATTTTAAAAATTTCAGCCAATTTGACCACTTTTAGCCCCGCCCCTCAAAACACCTGGGGGTGGGCACCATATGACTCAAAACTTTGGTGCATATCTGACCAAGGAAGGTTCCTGCAAAAATGTATTGAAATCGGATCAGCGGTTTATGAGAAGTCGTCAAAAATGTATTTACCAGTTTTAGCCCTGCCCTTCAGAGCCCCTGGGGGTGGGCACCATATAATTCACAATTTTGCTGCATATTTGACCAACGAAGGCTTCAGCATAATTTAATTAAAATAGGATCAGCGGTTTCTGAGAAGAAATGGAAAATGTATGAACAAGTTTTAGCCCCGCCCCTTAGAGCCCCTGAGGGTGAGCACCATATAATTCACAAATTTGGTGCATACTTGACCAAGGAAGGTTCCTGCGATATTTCATTAAAATCAGATCAGCGTTTTCTGAGAAGTCGAAAATGTTAATTGTTTATGGACGCACGATGCACAACAGATGACGACGGACAACAGGTGATGAGAATAGGTCACTCTGAGACTTCGTCTCAGGTGACCTAATGACAATGAGTGGCTTGCCGGAAAAAGACTAGAGGCTCTAGAGATCCGGAATTGCTCACCTGGATCTGTATGAAAATTAACTGATTCTCATAATACAGAAACATAATCTCCTGCAGCATACAAGTAACAAGGTACAGGATCTTCATGAAATACCTAAAACATGATTACGATTCCGACCTCGTCCCATAATTTCACAAAATAGATTTTTAAATGGAAAAGAAATAAGTAAATCAGTTTGATTCAAATGGAAATTAAAGGGGATTCTGATTATCATTTCAAGAATCTAATGAGCAAATTGAATGTGAAGGTTTATTCAGATGCTATAGTGAAATAGCCTACAACAAAAATCATCATATTTGATGTTTTAAGGTGAATAACTCCTACAAAGAACCATTGTACAACTTCATAGTGATGGAGAATTTTGTGGAGCTTTATTTTCTGATCATTTTAGCAATTGAAAGTTTTCCCTCAATCTCTGAGTTTTTATTATATAGGCAAAGAAATGAAAAATGGTCAAATTTGACATTTCAAGGCCAATACTCTCACAAGGAGGCACCGTATGATTTCGATCCCATAAAGACTTTTGTAGAGTTTCATCGGCTGATCATTTTGAGTTAATGTTTTTTTCTCTAGCTGTGTTAGTTCCTGAAATATACCTGAAAATGAGTGGTTTTACCCCATGTTCTATTTTTAGTAAAATCGGCCATATTATTCAAACAGCGGGCATAATCAAGGCAAATTTTAAAGTACACATCCTAAGGATGCTTATGTCTATTTTTAATCTGGATCTGTTCAGTAGTTTCAGAGGAGAAGATTTTTGAAAAGTATTAACGACAGACGACGACGACGAAGATGACAACGATGATGACAACAGCCGCCAAGCAATGGCAATAACTCACCTGGACCTAGATGGAAAATATGGTATGTGTTGCCATGAGGAAAACGTATTGGTCATGAGAAATGTATTGGCAATACCCTATACTACCCTTTATTTTATTGGTCCCCTTTTCCCTTGCTGCAAAGCTGCAGTTTTCAAAATGATCCATCACGAGGGAGCAGCCAATCAATTTTCATTCATTACGTAAGAATACGGTACCAGCACCATTTGTCGCAAAAGTGTCCATTCGTGGATGATAAATGGATGAAATTAGTTACCTCATAACCAAAACTCTAAGCAAATGCCTCACACTGTCTCAAATTATGCATCTACACTCCTTGCTCTTACTGCGTTTCGTCCCGCCGTTGTTCTCCTGCTGTTTGAGGGAGTTTTTCTCCTCAGATTTGCGGTCTCGTCCAGGGCAGGCGCACACACGCACCTCAAAGCAGCGTCGGCCCAAGAGCTGTCCACTACATGAAAATAAGAACGAAAAGAAAATACAAAAAATGTGTAAACACTCACATCGAGAACCCACCAAAAAAAAACTAGGAGGTCACTCTCAGAGTGCAAACTTACACCTGCTCCATTGTTACTGACCTTTTCTGCAATGTTGACTTTGACCTTGACCTGAGAAAATCTACTCATACATCTCTCACACACACACACACACACACACACACACACACACACACACACACACACACACACACACACACAGTGCTGGCAAATAGTATTGGCACCCCTGCAATTCTGTCAGATAATGCTCAATTTCTTCCAGAAAATGATTGCAATTACAAATGCTTTGGTATCAATATCTTCATTTATTTTGCTTGCAATGAAAAAACACAAAAGAGAATGAAAAAAAGTCAAATCAATTATCATTTTACACAAAACTCCAAAAATGGGTCGAACAGAAGTATTGGCACCCTCAGCCTTATACTTGGTAGCACAACCTTTAGACAAAATAACTGCGAACAACGGCTTCTGGTAACCACAATGCTCTGCTGGAATTTTAGACCATTCTTCTTTGGAAAACTGCTCCAGGTCCCTGAGATTTGAAGGGTGCCTTCTCCAAGCTGCCATTTTGAGATCTCTCCACAGCTGTTCTATAGGATTCAGGTCTGGACTCATTGCTGGCCACTTTATAAGTCTTCAGTGCTTTCTCTCAAACCATTTTCTAGTGCTTTTTGAAGTGTGTTTAGGGTCATTGTCCTGCTGGAAGACCCATGACCTCTGAGGGAGACCCAGCTTTCTCACACTGGGCCCTACATTACGCTGCAAAATTTGTTGGTAGTCTTCAGACTTCATAATGCCATGCACACGGTCAAGCAGTCCAGTGCCAGAGGCTGCAAAGCAACCCCAAAACATTAGGGAACCTCCGCCACGTTTGACTGTAGAGACCGCGTTCTTTTCTTTGAAGGCCTCGTTTTCTCACCTGTAAACTCTATGTTGATGCCTTTTCCCAAAAAGCCCTACTTTTGTCTCATCTGACCAGAGAACATTCTTCCAAAACGTTTTTGGCTTTCTCAGGTAAGTTTTGGCAAACTCTAGCCTGGCTTTTTTATGTCTCTGGGTCAGAAGTGGGGTCTTCCTGGGTATCCTACCATAGAGTCCCTTTTCATTCAGACGCCGACGGATAGTATGGGTTGATACTGTTGTACCCTCGGACTGCAGGACAGCTTGAACTTGTTTGGATGTTAGTCGAGGTTCTTTATCCACCATCCGCACAATCTTTCGTTGAAATCTCTCGTCAATTTTTCTTTTCCGTCCACATCTAGGGAGGTTAGCCACAGTGCCATGGGCTTTAAACTTCTTGATGACACTGCGCACGGTAGACACAGGAACATTCAGGTCTTTGGAGATGGACTTTTAGTTTTGAGATTGCTCATGCTTCCTCACAATTTTGCATCTCAAGTCCTCAGACAGTTCTTTGGTCTTCTTTCTTTTCTCCATGCTCAGTGTGGTACACACAAGGACACAGGACAGAGGTTGAGTCAACTTTAATCCATTGTAACTGGCAGCAAGTGTGATTTAGTTATTGCCACCACCTGTTATGTGCCACTGGTAACAGGTGCTGTTAATTACACAAATTAGAGAAGCATCACATGATTTTTCAAAGGGTGCCAATACTTTTGTCCACCCCCTTTTTTATGTTTGGTGTGGAATCATATACATTTGGCTTTTTGACAATTCTTTTTGTCGTTTTCCATTGAAGACAAAAGAAATGAACATTTTAATATTAAAGTATTTGTAATTGCAATCATTTTCTGGGAAAAATTGAGCATTATCTGACAGCACTGCATATATATATATATATATATATATATATATATATATATATATATATATATATATATATATATATATATATATATATATATATATATATATATATATATACACACACACACACACACACACACACACACACAAGGCACCCTCAATAATTATTGGCACCCCTGGTTAAGATGTGTTAAAAGCCTTAAAATAAATTAAATTTTTATTGCAGAAGCATACTCTCACACTGAAAATTGTAGAAAAATGTAACCTTCAACTCAAGTGAATTTTAAGGGGAAAAAAAAATCCCTGACTAAGAAATAATTATTTTTCATAAAATCACCTGTTCTGCAATTTTTGCCACCCCTAACAATTCCTAGGAATTAAATGTAATTAAAGTATTTCTGTCATTTCTACAGTAGTTTAGAAAGTTGATCAGAGTATCTAGGAACATTTAATTAGTAAATCCTCACTTCCTGTTTCCCTGGGGTGTAAATATGACATGACATTTCTCTGATCCACTCTTCTACATGGGAAAGACAAAGGAACACACCATTCAAGTAAGGCAGCTGTGTGTCGACCTTCACAAGTCAGGCAATGGCTACAAGAAAATAGCCATTTCCTAAACCTGCCGTATCTACTGTCAGAGGAATCATTAAGAAGTTTAAAACAACTGGAACAGTGGTAAAAATGCCTGGAGGAGGACGCAAGGTTATTTTGCCACCACGCACAGAGAGGAGGAAGGTAAGAGAAATAAAAAGTTCTCCAAAGCTCACTGTTAAAGAATTGCAACAAATGGTAGCATCTTGAGTCTCCAAAACAACCATCGGGCGCTATCTACATGCCAACAAGCTGTTTGGGAGGCATGAAAAAACCTTTTCTCACTCACAATCATAAACGCAAATATCTGGAGTTCGCTGAGTGGTACTGGAACTTCAACTGGGACCGTGTGCTTTGGTCAGATGAGACCAAGATAGAGCTTTTTGGCAACAAACACCCCGTGGGTCTGGTGGAACACAAAATATGAGTATGCAGAAAAGCACCTCATGCCCACTGTGAAGTATGGGGGAGAATCGGTGATGCTGTGGGCCCGTTTCTCTTCCAGAGGCCCTGGGAACCTTGTTAGGGTGCATGGCATCATGAACGCTGTGAAATACCAGGACATTTTAAATCAAAATCCGGTGGCCTCTGCTCGAAAGCCGAAAATGGGTCATCACTGGGTCTTTCAGCAAGATAATGACCCTAAACATGTGGCTAAATCTACAAAATCTACACAGAAATGGTTCACCAGACACAGAATCAAGCTCCTCCCATGGCCATCTCAGCCCCCAGACCTCCACCCCATTGAAAATCTGTGGAGTGAGCTGAAGAGGTGAGTGCAGAGGAGAGGACCCAGGTCGTTGGATGATTTAGAGAGATTGTGCAAAGAGGAATGGTCGAAGATCCCTCTTTCTGTATTCTCCCATCTCGTGAAACATTATAGGAGAAGATTAGGTGCCGTTTTGTTGGCAAAAGGGGGTTGTTCAACGTATTAACATCAGGGGTGCTAATAATTGTAGCACACATTATTTGATGTAAGAGAAATATTTCTTAATGTGGTATTTTTTTCCCACTGAATAAATGCACTTGAATTAAAGGTTGGATTCTCCTCCTTTTTTTCATTGTGGTTCTATATTACTTAGAAAAAAACTGAATTAATTAGAAGCTAAAGAACACATCTTAAGCAGGGGTGCCAAAAATTATTGAGGGCGCAGTGTATATATATATTATTATATATATATAAACTTTCCACAAAGTTTTATCCCTATTGGTACAAAACTTTCTTCCCTAATCCTGTTCACAAATATACAAACAAATGAGGCTGAAAGCATTGCTCCATCCAACCTTGCTGGCGAAGGAAAAAATGTTGTAAGTGGAGGGACGAGAGCACGACTCAAACTCACTCTTGGGTCTCCATGGTAATGATCGTCAAGATGGGTCGTCGGTTCATTCCGCCCATGCAGCTGGAGTTGCACATGTATTTGTACAACACGGTGGTGCACTCTGATCCACACTGCAGGGACATATAAGAAAATTGTGTCAGTGCTCCATTGAGGGACAGACAGTGTGGAGAAAGTGAGAGAGAAATGTTTGGGGGGCGTGTGACTCACCTGGGGGGCTTCATACGGAACAACGACGCTGTGCCTGTTGGTGTTGGGGTCCTCCATATAAAGCGCCCGCTGGCAGCCCTGCACCTGAATCAGGTGACTTGGAGGGGCGTTACCTGGGTGATGGGGAATGAAGCAAACATCTCTTGAGAGCTGATTATCTCCCACCCCCAGCCCACAGCCAGCATTTGATCAGGGTTCTGAATCATTTTCTGTTTGAAAACTCTGCTTTTCCCAGACCCATCTATGAATACATAAGCCCAAGTGAAAATCACCCAAGAATCAATGTTAGCTAGCCAAACATTGAGGCAAAGATGGTCGAAAAAACAACCATTACATGCAGAGAATGAAATCGTTCTGCAGGTCGTTCAATGGCGGTCACTGCACTAAAGACTGAGGTGTGGACTCTGTAAGCGGCTTTGCTCAGCTGAACATGCACACTTTAAGGCAAACTTTTGCATCTTTTTACAATTGCTTTTTTGAATCTGTAAAATAATCCAAATCTTTCGAAACTTTCATACAAATCCCATTTTGTCTACTGCGTGTCGCTCCAACTCAGAACATACTCCTCTTGCCTCCATCCACCAGTTTCTCCCTACATAAGCTTGTGCAGGGCGGTTCGCTCATGTCGTTAGCGGACGTTAACCAGCCTACAGTTTCGGGCTTAATCGGCAAACAAATCTATGCTAGCGGAGTTGGTCAATTCTGGCTTTAACATTCACACTCACCATCACTTCTTTCAGGATTAAGCATAACTTTGTAAATGAATGATTTGCAAATAAGTTGTGTAGCCCACATAAGTAGGCAGAATAAACAAAGTGATTTTGAAATAGGGGTGGGAATCTTCAGTCACCTCAAGATTTGATTACGATTCAGTGGGTCATGATTCGATTATTAAACTATTCTCAATGCATCTCAATTTCAGATTTCTGTACATGGTTTAATTTTCCCTATCAATACAAACTATCAGGAGACATTAAAACCCTTTTATTCATTTTTGTAACAAATCACTCAACATAAACAGCTGCCCCTTTTCAAATAAATAAAATTTTCATCTTCCAATTCACCTGATACGACTGCACATAATTCTCAAAAATAGTTAAAAAACAAACCTCTTGCAGAGTGCATTATATTTTCATAAATCAAAATAAAACCGATTTACATTGAAAAAATAATTATTTTGCAGCTGTATTATTTAATGTTCGTTTCTTACACCCTGTTAACATGTGGCAACAGCTCCCCATCCACGTTTTCGCTCTCTTTGACTCACACTTCTCAATTATCTGAGCTCTGGTGTCGCGGTAAAGCGTTGGTATAGCTCTCTTGCAATAGAGAGCTTTTTTTCATTGTGGTCCTATATTATTTAGAAAAAAACTGAATTTATTAGAAGCTAAAGAACACATCTCAACCAGGGGTGCCAATAATTATGGAGGGCGCTGTACATGCCATTGACCGAATTGTTCATACTGAATCATACGGCTAATGGCTACGTTGTTAAAAGGAAGCGCTCTGTTATCTCTGGCTACTCCTTGACTAAGCGTCATCTTTGCCCCTGTCCCACAATAACACTGCTCTCAAAAAATAATCACTGCACAGCACGGATCGAGGGGATAGAGAAAGGTTTTTTTTTTTCCTGATTTCTAACAGCCAAGCCTTTCTCCCCTCCTAGTCTTTTGGAACTGTATAAACAGACAAAGCGACTTGTCCATTGTTTTAAATATTATGCAGGTAAGAATCCCATAAGAATATAATGCAGTCCCAAGGTAGCTCGCTGGAAAACATTATAGATCGCTAGCGTTTGCTTTAGTCAGCGGTCTGTTTAAGTCAATGGGACAGCTAATTAGCTAGCTAGCAAGCGAACGCGATTTTTTTCTATTAAAGTGGTAAATTTGCGTTTCTACGTCAACTTATGCATGAAACGTTTTATTACAGCCCTTCAAATGACTACTGCTACAAAAGGCAGCCCAACTTCTCTGCATTTTAATGCTTAAATTGGCTTATTTGAAATTGACCTCATAAGAAACCATTCATTTTTATTGAGAAGTTGGATGTATCAATATGGCGGCCGGGTTCTTCACTTTGGATAATGTAAATATTACATCATCAGCAATCTAGTGTTCTAAATAAGTATATCTATGGATTGGCCCAGGCCTAGACCCGACCCTAGTACAGGCTCTGAGGAGCCTCTTGTTTCCCCCATTTTGAATAGTCTTTCGCAACCAACCCGTTTTATCATCTCAAAAGTCGCGGCTTCACTGAGTCCTAAATACTGTGGAAAGGCTGCCGTGGAAAGACTACAAAACAAAGGACAGTAGGAATTGTAAGTTTTTACATGCTCGCTGATGCTGACCTCAGAAATCCTAAAATGGTGCCAACCTTATTGAAACCTTCTTACTGTTGCAACTACACACAAAAAGCTCCACAAAATTCAGGAAACCAAGGATACACCAAACATAAAGGATAAAAAATTTGAACCAACTTCAGTGAGTTATCAATTTAAAAACCAAACCTCCTACTCTGTGTAACACTACACCCAGCTCTGCACAGACCTCTCACCTTCGTCATGTTCTGCGGTCTTCTCATGATGAGGGCACCGGTGCACCACAAAGGCCATATGCTCTGCCTTCTTATACACACACATCGCTCGAATCATAGTGCCGGGAGGAGGGGGGTTATCCACCAGTATCTGAACCTGGCACGTTTTACCCAGCTGGCAGAATAGCTTATTTAGGTCCGGGGAAAACTGTGAGGGAAAAACAGATTTAAGGAAATGCAGTCTCACCGACTTGAGAATATTTGAATGCCTTGTGCTGCTGCATTTACCATTACAAACCAATTACTATCAAATCATCTGAGTCCAATCCACATGTCACTCAATACAACACAAAACTACTGCACATTGTTATGGCCCTAATTTGTTATGACATGAACAACAGCAAAGGATGACAGACAAAAATTTTAAATCTAAAACACATTTAATTGAACAAATGCAACTAACAACAAACTACTCTACTCTACAGACCAAGATTGATTATATACAAAAACAGAAATATTTACAGTCCCTTTGGTGGGTTGCTTGGTGATGTCCTGGTGAGGAAATGCTCAAACAGGCAAAAATCCACTAAAAGCTTCACAGGTCTTGAACAGAATGACAGGTCTGGTCACGTGTATCCTTCTCCTTGCAAATTCTCCTACTACTTTACTGTCTCAATTCTTCTCCTAATATACTCTTTTGCAGACCCCACCCACATTTAGACCTCTTTTTTTTTTCTGGGACTTGCCCCAGACATGCCCAGAACATGTCCAAACCTAGCTCCAGTCTGGGCTCAACAAAAAAAAAAAAAAAAAAAAGGTAAATACTGCCATCTAGTGGCCTATATTCACATCACACCATTCCAAAAGGGAAAAATTTTGACTCATAAAGGCAAAATTTTTCTTTTCAATACAAAATGGTTAAGTGGACACTTGTCTATATATACACATGTAAAACAATATTCGAATAAACACGTGATATACATACTCAACCACGGGATAAGCAATCAGCAATTACATTGTCTGTACCCTTCACATGCTTAATTTCCAAGTCAAACTCCTGTAACATTAAACTCCAATTCAACAATCTCCGATTCTTGTTTTTCATCTTACTCAAAGACATTAACGGATTGTCGTCAGTGTACACAATCATTGGCTTTTGCCCTGTACAAACATAAACATCGAAGTGTTGTAAAGATAGAACCAGAGCCAACAGCTCTTTCTCTATTGTGGAATAGTTCCTTTGGTGGCGATTGAACTTCCTGGAGAAGTATGCCACGGGATGCTCAATGTCATCAGAGTCACTTCTCTGTAGGAGCACAGATCCACAAGCTTGGTCGCGAGCATCGACCGCGATGGAGAACGGTTTGTTAAAGTCAGGAGATTTGAGCACGGGGAAGTGACACAGCAGAGACTTCAGGCGATCAAAGGCTCTTTGGCATGCATCATCCCAAGTGAACTTTACGCCTTTCTTCAGTTGGTTGGTGAGACTGAGAGCAATCTCAGCAAAGTTCTTGCAGAACTTGCGGTAGTACCCGATCATTCCAAGGAAGCGGCGCAAAGCTTTTTTGTTGTCAGGAACTGGAAAGTCCATGATGGCTTGGACTTTAGCATTTATGGGTGCCACTTTACCCAGGCCTATGACGTAGCCAAGATAGGTGACAGTAGCACAACCAAAGTCACTCTTGTTCAGGTTAACAGTCAGGTTAGCCTGGGTCAGGTGCTGGAACAACGTCTCTACATCTTTTAGATGTTCTTCCCAGGAGTCACTCCATGTGATCAGGTCATCGATGTATGCACCCGTGTGTGGCAATCCGGCGATTGAAGACTGTATCATCCTTTGGAACGTGGCTGGGGCATTTTTCATGCCAAAGGATAGGGCTTCATACTGGTACAACCCAGATGGTGTGGCAAAAGCAGAGATGCTCTTGGCCCTCTCAGTTAAGGGCACATACCAATAACCCTTCAATAAATCAATCTTGGTCAGAAACTTTGCTTGCCCTACTCTATCAATACAATCATCAATCCTAGGTATTGGAAACACATCAGTTCTAGTTACAGCATTGACTTTGCGATAATCTGTACAGAATCTAGTACTTCCATCAGGTTTTGGAACTAGCACACAGGGTTAACTCCAATCTGAGTTGGAGGGTCTGATAATATCATGTTCCAACATGTACTCAACCTCTTTCTCAGCAATCTTTCTCTTTTCAGGATTCATCGGTACGGATGCTGTTTCATTGGTTTGGCATCACCAGCATCTACATCATGAGAGGCTATAGAAACTCTCTTTGGAACGTCAGGAAACAGATCCTCATATTTCTTGATCAACCTCTCAAACTGATCTCTCTGTGAGGGTTCTAAGTGCTGGAGTTTTACATCAAGATTTTGCAACACTTCGTAGTTTGACAATTTACATGAAAGAACTTCAGCTTTAATTCTAGGTTCACCATCTTGAAACTCCCCCTCATCTTCACAAATCTCGGCCATTGGAGGATCTGAAGTGACAGCTGCAACCCGAGCATTTCTGTCATGATAAGGCTTCAGCATGTTAATGTGACACAACCGTTTTGGCTTTCTCCTATCTTTCTCCTATCTGGAGTCTTTACAATGTAATTGAGATCATTGAGTTTTGTCAGAATTTCATAAGGACCATGAAATCTAGCCTGCCATGGATTGGACTGAAAGGGAAACAACACAAGGACCTTGTCTCCTGGTTTAAACTCACGGCTTCTAGCCTTATGATCATACCAAGTTTACATTTTTCCCTGACTTGATTTCAAGTTCTCTTTGGCTAAGTCACAAGCTGCACGCAATCTTTTCTTGAACTTGCTATCATAGTCTAACAGACGGATATGTGGCTCTTCCTCTTGCCATTGTTCACTCAACAATAGCAAAGGTCCTCTCACTTCATGGCCAAACACTAGCTCAAATGGACTGAATCCAGTAGACTCCTGCACTGCTTCTCTAGCTGCAAACAACAGCAAATGAACACCTTCATCCCAGTCTTTCTCATGGTCATAACAATAAGTCCTCATCATTGTCTTGAGAGTGGAATGAAACTGCTCTAAGGCACCCTGACTTTCTGGATGATAGGCACTAGAAAGAATCTGCTTTGCACCTAGTTCATACACAACCTGCGGAAACAATCCGGACGTGAAATTGCTACCTTGGTCTGACTGAATTTCCCTGGGAAGGCCAAACAACATGAAGAACTTTATCAAAGCCTTTGAGATTGCAGTTGCCTTGGTGTTGCGTAGAGGTATGGCTTCAGGGAATCTGGTAGGTGCTCACATGATTGTCAACAAGTACTGATTTCCAGATCTAGTCTTGGGTAATGGACCAGCACAATCAACAATGACCTTAGAGAAGGGCTCCCCAAATGCAGGGATAGGCTGCAATGGAGCTACAGGTGGGTCTAACTGGTGTTTTCCAACTACCTGACATGTGTGACAGGTTTTGCAAAAGTTGGAAACATCTTTCCGCAGCCCAGGCCAGAAACAGTGTTTCATGATCTTATCAACAGTCTTATTAACACCTAGATGACCTCCTAAAGGTAAACTATGCGCCATTGTTAAGATGTCATTCCTGTAGACCTTCGGAACAACAATTTGCTTGACCACTGCCCAATCTGCATTGGCAGGGATATCAGGAGGGCGCCCCTTCCGCATCAACACACCATCCTTGAGATAATACCCAACTGGAACTGCATCTATTTCTTTATCAGGAAGGGCTCTCCTCTTTAGTACACAAATTTCAGGATCATTAGTTTGCTCCTCAATCAACCGCTTTCTGGACAGAGACAAGTCTCCAGACACATCAGAATCACCAGACCCATCCGGCTGGCTGAATAGAGAACTGATAAAAGTATCTGATGAGTCCTTAAACGGAGAAAACATAGTAGGTCGAACAGAGTCATAAGGCGAACCACCCGAGTCATGACGATTCAATGTGCTGGACGGCACCACATCATCTACTTCTTGAGCCTTCTTAGCCATAGCACGAGTCACTACACAAGAAGGATACAGAGATGGGTCCTCATCGCCATCTTCAGTGCTCGGCTGTGAAGCAAGATGTACAGGGGGAACTACTTTGCCCCCAGCCAGGTCATTGCCTAGCAACAGAGAAACACCTTTGATAGGTAGAATTGACATAAGTCCCATCTTTACCTGTCCTGTAACTAAATCTGACTTCAAGAATGTAGAGCGCAGGGGTACAGATACAGTCCTCCCTTCAATACCTTGTGCAAGTATGAAATCCCCAGAAGCGGTCTCATCACGTAACTCCAAGGAGTCCATCAACAAAAGTGACTGAGAAGCTCCGGTATCCCTTAGGATATATATGGGGACAGGAGTAGTATGCTCATTCAGAGCCACAAATCCCTCTGACACAAATAGAAGAAATTCCTCCCTCACAAAGTCAGCAGTATCAGGCTTTTTAGCCCCACAAGAAGCAGGCAATTTAGCAGATCGGTTATCTACTACAGGGGTTTCTAACCTTGTAAGCCTCTGGAACCAACTCGTAAGCTCTCAAAATAACCTTTTTGACAACCTCATAATCAGAGGAATCATCTGCAGACAAAGCCGAATAGGCTTGTTGAGCTTTACCCTAGAGGACAGTTTGCAACATCAGAGGCCAGTGTTCCTTTAGCCACTGGCAACTCTTTGCTACCTTTTCAAAACACTGGAAATAGTTGTCAACATCCTTTTCCGAAAATCAAGGCACCAGTTTTACCTCCTGGCTAGCCCGAAATTTATTTTCAGTTGCTATTTTTATTTTTAGTTGCTCCATTTGGAGTCTTTCTTCTCTGTTGAATTTCTCTAATTCAAAATCTCTCTGTCTTGCTAATTTTTCTTACTCAAATTCTCTTCATTTTTCTTCTCTTGCTAATTCTTCTAACTCAAACTGTCTTTGTTTTTCTTTTTCCTCCCTTTCAATCTCTAGCATTTTTAATTTGAGTTCCATTTCTATATTTGGATTTTCTACTGGAAACCGTTCCAGATCTCCGGGTGCAAACACATTTTCATCAATGTGATATTCAACTATCTCTCTAGCCAGTCTTGCTTTTCGCATGGCTGTTTTTACCTCTGTCAGCTCTAAATATCTGCATATTTCTAGTAGTTCTGTCTTTTTAAAAGACTTCAAAACCTCTACAGTTGGTGATGCCAAGAAATCATCCATTGCTGTCTATATAGGAAAATTCACAAAAACAATTTTACAATTTGAAAATGTTAGATTTTCAATAAATGACTCACACAATGGTCTATCCCGGACTTGAGCCCCCAATTTGTTATGGCCCCAATTTGTTATGACATTAACGACAGCAAAGGATGACAGACAAAAATTTTAAAACTAAAACACATTTAATTAAACAAACCTGGCCCCAGCCACGGGCTGACAGACAGAAACACACACACACACACACACACACACACACACACACACACACACACACACACACACACACACACACAATCATTGCTTAACCTGGCCCCCTAGGGGAGGGGCCAGGTAACAAAGGCAACTAACAACAAACTACTCTACTCTACAGACCAAGATTGATTATATACAAAAACAGAAATATTTACAGTCCCTTTGGTGGGTTGCTTGGTGATTTCCTGGTGAGGAAAATGCTCTAACACAGGCAAAAATCCACTAAAAGCTTCACAGGTCTTGAACAGAATGACAGGTCTGGTCACATGTATCCTTCTCCTTGCAATTTCTCCTACTACTTTACTGTCTCAGTTCTTCTCCTTATATACTCTTTTGCAGACCCCACCCACATTTAGACCTCTTTTTTTTTCTGGGACTTGCCCCAGACATGCCCAGAACATGTCCAAACCTAACTCCAGTTTGGGCTCAACAAAAAAAAAGGCAAATACTGCCTTCTAGTGGCCTATATTCACATCACAACATGAAGGAAAATGTTATCATTTATAGAAGATTTGAACTGATAAGTACATGAAGTAAACAGAGGTGAAGAGCTTGACATTAAAAAGACAGCACTCCAGACGCATCTCGGCTCACCGTCATACTTTTACAGCAGCTTTTTCACCAAACCCATGAAGAGGATCAATTTTAATTTCATGTTATTAATATCCAGCAGGCGGCTTTTGTACCAGCACTCTCCCGTAAAACAATCATAATTTCTCCCTTCATTCATCAGAATCACAGCTTATTCCTTCCCTTAAGTACTGTTAATTTGTTTGAGTAATTAGTTCCGAAAGGCACAGTCTTTTCAATTTCAGTTTCTTCCAACGTGCAGCACGACAAAAACCAGATCTGAATTTACTGGCTAATACACCAGGCACAACTACAACACGTATTCCCTCCCCCAGCCATTTCAGCTGAGAACAAGTCCTGACATGTCCCAGATTGGTCTGCAGGCAAAAAGACCGAAAGCAAGTGTAAGTGTGCATTGAATTTCATACAGGAACACACAAAGTGCCTTATTACACACAATGAAACTGAATGCTAAGTCAGCAAAATTCTTCAGACTTCCACCTGTATAAACATTTTACACTGGAACGCTACACAGACCCAAGCTGGGAAAATCTCTTTTCCTACGGTAATAGAAGCATATGAAGTCAAGTATGGCAAAACAGACACTTCCTATCTTCATTCCAAGGCCACAGGAGCACGAGTGACCCAATACTAAAATCTTTCTAATAAGATAATCCAAGTTATAGGCCCATATCCCATTTTGCCTCATACAAAAATCTGTCAGAATGGAGCAGCATAAGGGACCCAGAACATTCCCACAAGCTTTTACATGTCTACTAAAATTACTTCAATTACAAAACCCAAAACCACTGAAGTTGGCACGTTACGTAAATCGTAGATAAAAACAGAATACAATGATTTGCAAATCCTTTTCAACTTATATTCAATTGAATACACTGCAAAGACAAGATGTTTAATGTTCAAACTCAGAAACTTTATTTTTTTTTGCAAATAATCATTAACTTAGAATTTAAAGGCAGCAACACATTGCAAAAAAGTAGGCACAGGGGCCTTTTTACCACTGTGTTACATCGCCTTTCCTTTTAACGACACTCAGTAAACGTTAGGGAACTGAGGAGACCAATTTGTGCCAGCTTTTTTGAAACATGTTGCAGGCATCAAATTCCAAATGAGCTAATATTTGCAAAAAATTACAAAGTTTACCTGTTCGAACATTAAGTAACTTGTCTTTGCAGTGTATTCAATTGAATATAGGTTGAAAAGGATTTGCAAATCATTGTATTCTGTTTTTATTTACGATTTACACAACGTGCCAACTTCACTGGTTTTGGGTTTGTACATACAAATATGGGAGCCAATTTACATGCTAATGGTGTTCAATGATCAATGCGCCCCGCGGATAGGCAAACATTTAACCAATTTTGCAGAAAAATGTTTTCTACAAAACCATCCAATTCAAGCACAAAAGCATGCAAGCGATATGACCAAATACGCATTTAATGTTTGTACAGGTTCAAAAAGGGGCCTTAAAAGACTAGTCCCGATGGGATTTCCTGCCACCAAAAAAGAGCTAGCTAATGGGCATGCCTCATCATGTTTTTAAATCATGCATCACAATGAATAACCACAGACTAAACAAGGAGGCTGGAGGAACAACAGCCAGTGCCTTAGTCCATACAAACAAACTTCACACCAGTCAAAATCACTGTTCTGATGTGCAGCTTCCCCACAGAGGTGTCCCATTACGAGCGCCCAAAAACTACCAAGCTGTGAGTGCTGCTCAGAGGACTAGACAAAACTTCAGAGCAAAAGTGGAATATGGATTTACATGATCTTTGGATTTTGGGCATGGTCGAAGAAGGTAATCCATCATTTTACAAAACTGTCATGGTGCATCCTTTGATGCGCGTCTAGTATTTAAGGCAACAAGTAAAGGTACGAAACTTTGGCACAAAATGGTACAATTTGTTTAAGTTTACTGAGCAAAACCTTTGCATGAGACAGCTTATACTGAAGTGGTATTGATGTTGTTCTCCAGGCAACCGAGCCTGCTGGAAATATACAGTAAATCTATTAAATTTTGTCAAATACATCAAAGCATTCAAGACTATTTTGCACAAGAATCTTTCTTTCCAAACACAATAAATTTCTAGATCTTATAATATAAAGTTTTTCTATTATCTGTAGTTTCCAAGGATATTTTTCAGACATTATTCTTGTCGCGGCAGGCTGCCAAATGAACAATGTAGAATAAGTTGATAGAAACAGCACTGCTATCCATAAAAATACTGTACAAGAGCCTTTTCTAAAGAAGTACAAGCCAAATAATGTACTGAAAGGGGTATAACTAAGAACATGGAATTTAAAGTAGGTTTTTATATTTGTAATATATAACAATGCATAAAAAACTTTCACTCAACCTCACAAAGAGTGAAAACTACCCATTACAAAAGCAATCACTCACATTTCACAAACAGTATCATTGTGCTACTGGGCGTGTGACACTGTACAACAGGGACTGCCATATCTGGCCCTTGAATCTAAATCCAACCCTGGTTCTCTTTTCTCCTACGTAAATAATAACTTGACTGAACAATGAGTTCTTCTATTTGGCCAGACTTGTCTTGACACCAAACTCCTAGGTAAAGGGCCAGACAAAAATGGCAAGTTCTCAGCCCTGGAGGATAATGAGTTGATCGTCCTTGCGGTATTGCAGTAATACAAATACTTTCGGCGATTTCAAATTCAGGTGCTCAATTCAGCCGACATCAGGGATATCTGCCATCATTTTCCACGTCGCACATTCATATTAATCCAATTAGGAGATTGAAAAGTGCAGTTTGTCCAACAAATTAGGCCGCCTGATGACATACAGGAAAGAAAACATGGCTGTTCACAGTGAGGGTATAAAAAGAGTAGCCCAGGGAGGCCTATACAGGATGATGTGCACAGCGTGATGCCAGACTTACCGTGCTCGTTACAGACTTGGCAGTGCCAAGCTTCAGGAAACGCAGCTGGAAACCATGCTTGCCCGGATAGTCGGCGGTGGACGGCACGGTGGAGCTCTGGGTAATGTCGCCGTTCAGGGCCGAAACGGAGGGCTGCGCCGGCGCGGTCTCAGACACAGCATAGAGTGCCTCATCAATTTTCTCTGGCAGAGGAGCATCTGACAGGAACTACGAGGTAAATGTGTAATATTTTTGAACATTTCCACTCATACTGTATGCCTAATGCCTAAAATTAGCCTCTGCCAAGTGCTCAAGCAGGCATTCACATATGGTGGCATTAATGCACAGGAGGGCTAACAACATGCGAGGGCCAGCCTCCATTCATGCTCAAAGCTCACTATTTTCCCAGACAAACACTGGTTTTAACACAATTGTAAAATTTAGGAAACCTAAAATCATTTTAAGTGATTAATTTCCAAAAGGGAAATTAGGTGGCAAAATAAATACTGAAGTTAAAACGAAAATTACGTTTCAGCAAGAAGCCAACAGTTGAAGGCAGTGGCATAGCTAGAACTGGGAATTGGGGAGGCACAGACATCCCTTTATGACAACATTTAGTCCTGGCTAGGTCTCAATCATTTTCCTTTATGGATGCGTTTTCCAATTATGGTAATTGGCAACTGAAGACACAGTTTCTCTCCATATGCGATCAAACAGCAATAAAATCATGAGCTAAATTCACTACAGAAAAATATTTCACTTATTAATAAGACAATGCTTCCCGTTGATGGAACTGGTCCGCATTCCAATGAAATATCACTTTCACTTCCGGTATTACGTGGGTTGATAAAAAAAAAAAAAAGGTCGCACTCGGCAGTTAAATAGGCTATAAAAAGCATGTGGCTCAAGCTACTTGAGTGAAAGTCAACAGGTATGCAATTTTGAATAACGTTGATTTAAATACAGCAAATACGCGTCCTGAGGAATTATTGTCCTCTTACCTAATTGGGGGGAACAAGCAGCACCTGTTAAGTGCGTAGCGCACTCGGAGTGAACCTTCTGTTAATCATGAAAATGACAGGTCAGGACTAATAATTATTTTAAACAGATGTTTTGTGCAGCCCAATTCTCAGTTCTGACTCCGCCACTGTGCTGAAAATAACACCCATGATTTCCTCGCTGTTAGATCGCATATGGAGAGGAACCGTGTCTTCAGTTGCCAATTACGATTATTGGAAAACACTTCAATAAAGGAAAATGACTTAGAACTAGACAGGACTAAGTGTTGTCATAAAGGGATGTGTCTGTGACCCCCAATTCCCATTTCTAGCTCCGCCACTGCTCGAAGGTGCATCAGCACAGAAACGAACAGACCCTTTCAAGTACTTACACCCAGGGGCCAGCCTTGATTCACCCCAAAAGATTCCTCGATCGGGGCTGGAGGACACCTACCAATACGAGCCACAAAAAAAAGATGACAATTTGCGATAGAAAAGAAATAATCAAGTCAGACGATCAACATCCCTTTGAGGTAAATGGTAGCACAATGTTATGAGGCAGACCATGATGTCTACGAGCAGGTTCATTGATTCCACAGGCCAGGGACCTCAGAGATGCCGCGCGTCAGTGCATTTGGGACGCACTGGCGCCCTCTAGTGCCAGAAACTTACATCATGTTCCATAGCACCTGAAATGACTCCTGGCTTAGGGGAAGGGAGTCGGCCTCCGGCTCGGTCATTTTTCCCTCCTGCCTCCCACTTAGGCACACGACCTCAGGACAGACGCACCACGCAAAGCTATGGGAGCTGAGGACAGGGCAGAAGCCGGGTGTTAGCAGACTAACAGCGATTGCCTTCACGAGCTGAAGGAGTTCTGCTGAGAAGCTGAAGATAAGAAAAAGATTAGAAATTAAGACTCATCAGCACAGAAGAGCAATAGCTCGAGGGAAACAAAGCTTTTGACAGCATGGGGGGGGGGGGCAATACAGCACACACAAGGCAGGGAACAATGGAGACAAATATACAGCAAGCATTGGATAGCGCCACAATTTGGGTTCAAAAATCTACCCATGCGTTTGAGGATACAATATACAATGGTAGTGAGACTGAAGTGTAGTCTGTCAGCTTTAATTTAAGTGTGTTCTCACCACATCGAATGAACCGTTATCGACGACACCACTTGAGCATGGTCCCCTCGCCTTTTTCAAGCATTGAAAACATAGGACAGAATAACAAAGTAGCATAAAAACTAAATACTTGGTAGCATATCCTTTGCATGCAATGACTGCTTGAAGTCACTGATTCACAGATATCATCATATGCTGAATATCTTCCTTGTTGATGCTCTATAAGCTTGTACCACAGCAATCTTCAGTTCTTGCTTTTTTAGGGGCTTTTGGTCATCAGTCGTCTCTTCAGCACATAAACGAATGCTGAGTTGGATTCAGATTTGGTGAACAGCTATGCCAACAAAACCAAAATAACAAAAAATGAGTCTCTGTCCAATTAATTCTTGTGCTCGCTATATGAACGGCTATTTGAGAGCGAAACTCAACACTGCATGGGGGGGTGGGGGGGTGGGGGGGTTGCGCGCGGTTAAGGGCTAAGGATTGAATCTGTACATTAAAATGGTCTGCTAAAGCGTGACCCTGGTCGGGTTTCGGGGATATGATGAGTTTAAGAGGAGGCAAGGGTTTTACTGTTAAGTTTGACACAGCTGTTTATAAAGAGCAGAGTCAGTTCGGGCACCCCCTGCATTTTCCTCCATCAACGCCAGTCTCTAACTGCGGTCAAGCCAGCCTCCACTCCGGAAAACACGGTCAAGCCAGCCCTCACACATTTAATGGGTGTGAGAATATATGCGGCATTACGGTAAAAGCGGGTCGAGACTGAATTCAAATTTTCAAAATAACGAAGTTTGTAAGCCAGATTTTATGTTAATCAGGAATTAGTTAATTTAGAAAGAAAAAGAAACTGCATTAATGACAGCAATAAAAAGAATAGATATGAAACTGAATCATTAATTCAAAATTAATACTAATTTAAAAAAACAAGATGAAGATGATCAGGTAATATTCCAAGGAAATATTTCAGAACTAAAATGTCCAATGAAATATCATGTATTTTTTCCTGTATTTGCTGAATTTCACAGTAGAATTAAAAATTTTGTGTTGCAACGGAACAGTTTCTCTACAGCATGAGAGTAAACCACTTCATAGAGTCCCGCAGAGAATATCATCACATTCGGAGGTGACATTTCAAAATTATATTCCTCTAAAATATCATACATTTTTGTTGTGGTCCCTCTAATATTAGATTAGAATTAAAGGGAAACTCACCAGTGCCAGAAACTGATTTCACTAATGAATGATAGAACACCACAGAAGTCAGTGCATTCTGACGTGATATTTCAAAATTAAAGCCTGTAAAAACATCATAAATATGTCGTTTTCCCTCCAAATTTGGATTAGAGTGAAAATAACATTCTGTGGCAACATGGAATTATTTCACTACAGCGTGATAGACCAACATCATAGAGTGTCAGTCAGAGGATATAAAGGTATTCTGGTGTGGCATTTTGAAATTAAAGGCCTCTGAAAAATGTAGTTCTTGCTGTGTTGAGTGGAAATTCAGATTAGAATAAAGCGAAAAGTCCCTGTTGTCACAGACTGATTTCACTACAGCATGGTAGTACAGTACTTCAGTGTCACTCAGCAGATATCAGGACATTCTGACACGGCATTTCAAAATGAAAGCCCTTTGAAATACAAAACCCAAAACCAATGAAGTTGGCACGTTATGTAAATCGTAGATAAAAACAGAATACAATGATTTGCAAATCCTTTTCAACTTATATTCAATTGAATACACAGCAAAGACAAAATGTTTAATGTTCAAACTGAGAAACTTTATTATTTTTTTTTTTGCAAATAATCAATAACTTAGAATTTAAAGGCAGCAACACATTGCAAAAAGTTGGGACAGGGGCCTTTTTACCAGTGTGTTACATCGCCTTTCCTTTTAACGACACTCAGTAAACGTTTGGGAACTGAGGAGACCAATTTTTGAAGCTTTTCAGGTGGAACTCTTTCCCATTCTTGCTTGATGTGCAGCTTAAGTTGTTCAACAATCCGGGGTCTCCGTTGTCATATTTTACGTTTCATAATGCGCCACACATTTTCAATGGGAGACAGGTCTGGACTACAGGCAGGCCAGTCTAGTACCCGCACTCTTTGACTACGGAGCCATGCTGTTGTAACACGTGCAGAATGTGGCTTGGTATTGTCTTGCTGAAATAAGCAGGGGCGTCCATGAAAAAGACGTTGCTTGGATGGCAACATATGTTGCTCCAAAGCCCGTATGTACCTTTCAGCATTAATGGTGCCTTCACATATGTGTTAGTTGCCCATGCCATGGGCACTAATACACCCCCATACCATCACAGATGCTGGCTTTTGAACTTTGCGCCTATAACAGTCCGGATGGTTCTTTTCCTCTTTGGTCCGGACGACACGACGTCCACAGTTTCCAAAAACAATTTGAAATGTGGACTCGTCAGACCACAGAACACTTTTCCACTTTGCATCAGTCCATCTTAGATGAGCTGTTGATAAATGGCTTTCGCTTTGCATTGTCGAGTTTTAACTTGCACTTGCAGATGTAGCGACGAACTGTAGTTACTGACAGTGGTTTTCTGAAGTGTTCCTGAGCCCATGTGGTGATGTCCTTTACGCACTGATGTTGGTTTTTGATGCAGTACCGCCTGAGGGATCGAAGGTCACGGGCATTCAATGTTGGTTTTCGGCCTTGTCCCTTACGTGCAGTGATTTCTCCAGATTCTCTGAACCTTTTGACGATATTACGGACCGTAGATGATGAAATCCCTAAATTTCTTGCAATAGCTCATTGGAGAATGTTGTTTTTAAACTGTTCGACAATCAGCTCACGCATTTGTTCACTAAGTGGTGGCCCTTGCCCCATCCTTGTTTGTGAATGACTGAGCATTTCAGGGAAGCTGCTTTTATACCAAATCATGGCACCCACCTGTTCCCAATTAGCCCGTTCACCTGTGGGATGTTCCAAATAAGTGTTTGATGAGCATTCCTCAACTCTCTCAGTCTTTTTTGCCACTTGTGCCAGCTTTTTTGAAACATGTTGCAGGCATCAAATTCCAAATGAGCTAATATTTGCAAAAAATTACAAAGTTTACCTGTTCGAACATTAAGTAACTTGTCTTTGCAGGGTATTCAATTGAATATAGTTTGAAAAGGATTTGCAAATCATTGTATTCTGTTTTTATTCACGATATACACAACGTGCCAACTTCACTGGTTTTGGGTTTTGTAGAAAGTAATTTTTGCTTTGTTCAGTGGAAATCGGATTAGAATTAAGTGAAAACTCCCAGTTGTCAAAGAATGATTTCACTACAGCATGATACTACAGTACCTCACAATGTCACTCAGTGAAGATCAGGACATTCTGAAATGGAATTTCAAAATGAAAGCCCTTTGAAATAGAATGTAATTTTTGCTGCGTACAGTGGAAATTCAGATTAGAATTGAGTGAAAACTCCCTGTTGTCACAGACTGATTTTACTATAGCATGATAGTACAGTACTTCCCAGTGTCACTCAGTAGACGTCAGGATATTCTGATGTGGCATTTCAAAATTAAAGCAATTTCAAATATCATGTATTTTTTGCTGTGTTGAGTGGAAGTTCAGATTAGAATTAAGTGAAAACTCACTGTTGTCACGGAATGATTTCACTACAGCATGCTAGTATAGCACCGCATAGTGTCATTCAGTGGATATCAGGACATCCTGATGTGGCATTTCAAAATTAAAGCCCTTTGAAATAGATTGTAATTTTACCTATGTTGAGTGGAAATTCAGGTTGGAATTAAGCAAAAACTCCCTGTTGTCACAGACTAATTTCACTACAGCCTGATAGTACAGTACTTCCCAGTGTCACTCAGAGGATATCAAGACATTCTGATGTGGCATTTCAAAATTAAAGCTCTCTGAAATATCATGTTTTTTTTTTTGTTGTGTTCAGTGGAAATTCAGATTAGAATTAAGCAAAAAGTCCCTGTCGTCACAGACTGATTTCAGTTCAGCATGATAGTGTAGTACCTACATATGTGAATTAGAGGAAATCAGGACATTCTGATATGGTATTTCAAAATAAAAGTCCTTTGAAATATCATGCATTTTTTGCTGTGTTCAGTGAAAATTCAGATTACACCCTTTTCACTTTATCAGCTCCAAGTTGTTAACAGTGCATACGTCAACCAGATGCTCCAGCTCAATGCTATTGTGAAGTGAAACTATCCTGTGGAAGAAGGAAGTATACCTGAAATAAGAGAAATCACAGTAGAGAACACATGCCATTTTCAAGCAGCAGAATATAAAAATTGAATGTTGTGATAAAGTCTGAGTGACACTTTGCAATGGTTTATAGTCACAGGGATGGGAAAATAAACTGTGGGAGAAAGGAATAATCCTTCAATTCTAAAATGAAAATAGAGGGAACGTACCAAAAAATGCACAATATTTCAAAGGCCTTTAGTTTTGAAATGCAACATCAGAATGTCCTGATGTCTTCCGCGTGACACTGGGAGGTATTGTTCTATCATACTGCATTGAAATTAGTCTGTGGCAACTACAGTCTTCTCTTAACTGTAATCTGAATTTTCACTGAAAATTCAAAACACAGCAAAAAAATACATGATATTTCAAAGGGCTTTTATTTTGAAATATCATATCAGAATATCCTGATGTCCATTAATTCATATATTTAGGTACTACACTATCATGGTGTAGTGAAATCAGTCTGTGACAACTGGGACTTTTTGCTTAATTCTAATCTGAATTTCCACTCAACACAGCAAAAAATACATGATATTTGAAAGGGCTTTCATTTTGAAATGCCACATCAGAATGCCCTGATATCTGCTGAGTGATACTATGAGGTACTGTACTATCGTGCTGTAGTGAAATCAGTCTGTGACAACAGGGATTTTTTGCTTAATTCTAATCTGAATTTCCACTGAACACAGCAAAAAAATATCATGTATTTCATAGAGGTTTAATTTTGAAATGCCACATCATAATATCCTGAAATTCTCTGAGTGACACTGGGAAGTACTATACAGTCAGAATGTAGTGAAATTGGTCAGTGACAACAGGGAGTTTTTGCTTAATTCCATCCTGAATTTCCTCTCAACATAGGTAAAATTACATTTCATTTCAAAAAGCTTTAATTTTGAAATGCCACATCAGAATGTGCTGATATCAGCTGAGTGACACTGAGAAGTAATGTACTGTCATGCTATAGTGAAATCAGTCTGTGACAACAGGGAGTTTTCACTTAATTCTAATCTGAATTTCCACTCATAGGTAAAATTATAATCTATTTCAAAGGGCTTTTATTTTTAAATGCTACATCAGAATGTCCTGATATCCGCTGAGTGACACTATGAGGTACTGTACTATCATGCTGTCATAAAATCAGTGTGACAACAGGGAGTTTTCACTTAATTCTAATCTGAATTTCCACTCAACATAGGTACAGTTTGATTCTATTTCAAATGTCTTTTATTTTGAAATGCCACATCAAAATGTCCTGATATCCGCTGAGTGACATTGTGAAATACTGTACCATCATGCTATAGTGAAATCAGTCTGTGACAACCAGGAGTTTTCACTTAATTCTAATCTGAATTTCCACTCAACATAGGTACATTTTGATTCCATTTCAAATGGCTTTTATTTTGAAATGCCACATCAGAATGTCCTGATATCCGCTGAGTGGCAGTGTGAGGTACTGTACTGTCATGCTGTAGTGAAATCAGTCTGTGACAACAGGGAGTTTTTGCTTAATTTTAACCTGAATTTCCACTCAACATAGGTAAAACTACATTCTATTTCAAAAGGGCTTTAATTTTGAAATGCCACATCACAATGTCCCGATATCTGCTGAGTGACAGTGTGAGGTACTGTACTATCATACTGTAGTGAAATCAGCCAGTGACAACAGGGAGTTTTCACTTAATTCTAATCTGAATTTCCACTGAACACAGCAAAAAAATACATTCTATTTCAAAGGGCGTTTTAGTTCTGAAGTTCTTCCTCAGAATATTACCTGATCATCTTAATCTTGTTGTTTTTAAATTAGTCTTTATTTTGAATTAATTATTCAGTTTCGTATTTAATCTTTTTATTGCAGTCATTAATGCAGTTTCTATTCATTTCTAAATTAACTAATTCCTGATTGACATAACGCATATTGTAAGTCTGCTTTTATTTTGAAAATTGAAATCAGTCTTGACACGCTGTTCCTGTAATGACGCGTATGTTCGCACGTCAGTTAAATATGAGAGGGCTGTTTTCCGAAGCGGAGGGTGGCTTGACCGCAGTTGACTACAGGAAGTCCCACGAATCTGAAGAGACCATAACAGGCTGCTCACAGCAGAGATCAAAGCCGTTTCTACACAAATCATGCGTAGTATTCATACTCCAAGTCATCCCATAAACGCTGTACCCACACGATGTCGGCGAGGTTTATCATGGTACCAATTCTTCAAAACTCCCTCAAACTTTTGGGCCCGATCGTAAAATTTTCTTGCATTTTGAATCATGAGGCTTTGTCCGTTCATCAATTTCAATTTCATTCGTTTTCTAACACTTTTGTGTTTTGCAACAATAAACGAAGTTCTACACTCGAATACAAAAGACGTAACCAAAGACTGACTAAAACAAAGGCTATAAACATTGATGCAGAACCTTCAAAAGATTTCAACAATGAAATAAAGATATTGAGATTTTTCTGCTTCTTCCATCAATGAAGAGGAGACGTAATCCGCACTGCACGCAACGCACTATCAATATATCAAGGCTCTCATATTCAAGCACTGTAAATGAAGCTCCAGGAAATACCGGTTAGATTCATGATAATCCCCCGCCGCGCGATTAGCGCGAAGCGGCGGATATAGCATTGGGCTCCGTCCGTCCATCCGTACGGACACACAAAATTGAGGCGGCGGGGGATATTGCCATGTTAGTGGCAAACACTTGTTTTCTTTTAAAAGAAACATTCTCAACATCTAACATTAAACAAATGAAATGAAATAGTCAACATAGCCACCATTCCAGCACTGAACATACTGATCTTTTCCCCAACACGGGAGATTCGAGCCATTCGAGTGTGGACAAGAGTATAGTTCGTATGGGCGCATTTATCGCCTCCTTCACAATCAATAATACAGACGTAACAACATTTATCAATGCATCTCATCCCCCTCAGTGTTCCAACCGCAGTAACGCCCGTGCCTGTGAAAGCCCACCAAAAAGCTGAAGACTCCCCAAAGATGAGCAAGCGTAACACTTCCCAAATTGCTCAATTTTATGTTTTATTTCTTATCTTTTTATTTATATTTTGTTTGATTCAAATAAAAGAATGCGTCCACAGTTTTCCCAGACAAATACTGGTTTTAACTAAAATTTAAAATTTAGGAAACCTAGTATCGATCTATCGTTCTAACAAGTTAATTTACAAAACGGGAAATTAGGTGGTAAATAAATATTAAAGGTAAAATAAAAATAACGTTTCGGTGAGTAGCCTGCACTCTCAGGTGCATCAGCACAGTAACGAACATACGCTTTCGAGTACTTACTCTGTCACAGCTAAAAACACGATAATCAGTGCCCGACATAAAATAAAAGCTGAATCAAACAGTACAGAAATCAAATGCTAGACTGCTAGCTCGCAGAGTTGCTTACCATTGAAATCGCAACGTTAAACAGCGGGTTTGCACTTCAAACGCATGAGCATCAGGACCCAATTGTCAAAACCAACTATTTAATCATAAGTAACCATATGGTTGTCTCTGCGATTCACAAACATTTCGATTCAAAACATGGAGATCGAGAGATGGCAAACATTACAGATCTCTAGTACAAGTCTTTCCGTGTCCACATTTTGCCATATTACTGAGTTCTCAATGTACTTAAGCAACAAACTATAAAATAATAATACACAGAAATGAAGTAAACAGGTAGATATGGGAACATTTTATCATCCTTGAACTTTACCTTCAGATTATACACGCTCTCAGAGTTTCGGAATTCCCCGAATGCCTGTCAGAATTGGAGGAGGAGCTACGCGGAGTTCAAAGGTGCAATGTCAGGGTTCCCGGGGTAACTCACCAATCAGGGGCCAGAAAATCCAAAATAAGGTAGAGCGCGAAGGTTGATACAGTCGGCAACAACGGGAACGCCCACAAACGGCACTTCCGGTTAGAGCCGAGGAGGAAAACAAACCGGTTTCTGATCATTATGTGGGGCAATTTGTTAGAAATGAAATGGGAGATGTGAAGTCAGTGAAAGTGTGTAGAAGTGACATTGTGATAATTGAATGTCGTAATAAGAAGCAATGGAAAAAAGCTCTCAAAATTAAAGAGTCTGATCTTGCTTGAGTAGTTTCTTTATGAACCAACGGGCGACTGTGAAGGGTGTTATTGGGGGTGTCCCACATGCTGTGAAAGCTGAGTGTTTTTTTTTTGGAAGTATAGGGCATCTGTGGACCTCGGCTGCTGAAAAGTCATTGTGATGGAAAGGAACAAGACTGCATGTCTGTACTGCTGGAATATGAAAAAAGAGTTGCCTGATAGGATACTGGTGGATTACTTGAGCTACAAAGTGAGGGCCTTCGAGAGGACGCCACTACGGTGTTATTGGTGCCAAGAATATGGTCATGTGGCAGCAGTATGCAGGGCAAGTTCTTTTAGATGCCGACAGTGCAGAAAATATGGGTGCAATGAGGAAGAATGTAAGCTTACGATGGAACAAGCTTTATGTGTTCATTGCGGTGGGAATCATTAAGCTGGGACTAGGCAATGTGAACAGAAGAAATTTGAGCATGAGATGGAACGGGCGCAGGCATTAAACAAGATGTCAAATGCTGAGGCTGCAAAGAAAGTCAAGGAAGAACAGGATGTAGCGTATAAAAAGAAGTGTATTACAAAGACCGTGTCTAAAGAATCAAGATCTCTAAGTGCATGTATTAGTATGGACAAAAGGGGGTTTTTAGCATTTGTGGCGATGGTCATAAATTGTGTTAGCAAATTAGAATCAAGGACAGATAGGATCAAAATGGTGGTGCATGCCGCAAGGAAATTTCTTGGGGTAACAGACATGAAGGGGGAAGACATCCAAGAGATTTTGGAAAAGGGCTTTGCTGGGAGAGGGAGCCAGATACAGACTGACTAGTTGGATTTAGTTTACTTATAGATAATAGAGAACTGCAGATTGATTGTTTTTTTTCTATTGGTTTCTTTTAAAGATAATTTAAGCCAGTGTTTCCCAACCCTGTTCCTGGAATACCCCTGCCCAGCATATTTCAGACGTTTCTTTGATTTAACACACCCAGATCAGGTCATTAGGTACTCCACTAATGAGCTGATCAGCTGAATCATGTGTGTTAAATTAGGGAGACCTATAAAATGTGCATGACAGGGGTACTGCAGGAGCAGGGTTGGGCCTCACTGATTTAACACACCTGATTCAGCTGATCAGCTCATTAGTGGAGAACCTGATGACCTGATCTGGGTGTGTTAAATCAAGGAGACATCTAAGTATGCAGGAGAGGGGAACTGCAGGAACAAGGTTAGGAAACACTGAATTAAGCGATAGTATAAGTCCAGTAGGTGGCGGCAATACACCATATGGTCTACAAATAAACATAATAAAAACCCAAATAGAAGAAGAACCGGCCTGCCGTCAGCCACAATGCTGAAGAGTTGCTGTGGGCCATTTTGCACTGCAAATAAACCAAAAAAAAAATAAAATCACCAATTAAAGTTGTACATTTTGCCAGATAATAAAACGGAACTACAAAGTAGGACAAAATGCCTTCAAGCTATGAGAAAAGAGGACGAGTTTGATAGATTATGAGACCCAACACCAAAACGTGTATGTCTGCAGGCCACTAAGTCGGATCATTCGCCCAGTCTTTGAAAACGTATGGACAACAATCCAACTCCATTATATTTAATTTTTATATATCGATCCTTGTCAGCAGGCAATACCTACTCAAAGTACGTCATGACGACTTGTTGGCGTTAGCAAAATAAATTTAAATTTTGCGTATTTACGGTATGGCAGACGGATGAGAATCATTGTTTCCCCCCCTCAGCTCTGATGTTTGTGGGCGGTCCCAATGTTGTCGACTGCATCTATTCCTGAGTATTTCTCACGTTCTGCGCTACATCCATGGTATTGCGCAACTCATGTGAGCGGTTGATTTGATTTTTGCTGAGGCCGGGTTTTGGTAGTAGGCTAGTTGTTTGCCGGTAAGGTAAGATACAGCTGATACTGAGGGTTTTCTTTAGGAAAGAAGCTAACTTTGGCTTGTATAATCAGTAGTTTATATTCCTTAGACTTTAAATTAAACCCACGATTTTGTAAAATAAAAGTAGTCGGAAACTGCAACCAGTGTTGAAGGAGCTATATTTTTACTCGCAAGTCCCACTGCCCAGTCTGTGTGAACGACTCTTAATTTTCGTTCAACAATACGAAATTCACTTATAAGTTAGGAGTTTCTTTCGAATATCTTTGGAAAGACGAATAGGCCTGGATTAGTCTGCACCAATGGCGAGCGACTTCTCGCCGGATCTGCGGTGACTCAGGAGCGAGATGAGCTGGGGTGCAGTCACGGCTTGGAGTTCTTTTTTGACACGTCTGAAGACTTTCCCGCATGAGCCGATATCGGCCTTTTCGGTGTGTACGGTCGAAAATAAGAAAGTAGTGCGACGGGCATTGTAGCTCACCTGGACTGTTTATACGTGTACAGGTTGTTAAATAATGCCATGCACAAACTTTGGTGTTCTCATGGGTAGGAACATTTGTGCCAAGTTAGAGCTTTAGCGGTCCAGTGGTTTCGGAGATGATGTGTGGGGACGACGACGATGGACAGACGGCCCATGACAAAAGCTCACAGTAGTTTCGGTCCTGGTGAACAAAAATTGCACGTTACGTAGTCTAATCAGGCGTGGTTAGGCCACTGGCATAATTCCAGCGGTCACACTTGCAGTGCTCTCCTGAATTTTTGGCGCCCCTGACTGCTAATGCATATGGCACAGTGCCATGGAGAAAGTATTACCCCTTCCGAATTTCTCCTATTTTTGCTTATTGGTTATATTTCAATGTTTCAGATCACCCCCATTTTATAATATAAGATGAAAACAACGTGTGTAAACACAAAATGCGGCTTTAAACATATGATTTATTTTAGGTAAAGTGTTATTCCGAACCTAAATCTCTCGTGAAAAAAAAATTGCCTCTCTCAACCTAATGACTGGTTGTGCCACCCTTGGCAGTGGCAACTGCAATCAAACTTTTGCCATAACTGGCAATGAGTTGTTTTTTTTTTTGTTGTTGTTTTTTTTTAACATTGCTGTGGAAGAATTTTGGCCCAGTCTTTTCTGCAGAATTGTAATTCAGCCACATTTGAGGGTTCTCAAGCATGGACTGCCTGTTTAAGGTCATACTGCAGCATTTAAATAGGTTTCAAGTCAGGATGTCAGCTAGGCCATTGGAAAACCTTCATTTTGCTTTGTATTATTTAGGCATGGACTTTTTTGTGCTTCAGATTATTGTCCTGCTGGATGACTCAGTCACCCAGGCCCTTAAGTAGTGTAATAGCTTCAGATGATCACACTACCACCACCTCGTTTGACTGCTGGTTTGCTCTTTTTGCAGAGTGCTGCATTGGTTTTACCCCAGATGCAACGCGACCAATCTTTTCAAAAAGTTCAACTTTTGTCTCATTAGTCTACAGAATTCTATCTTGGACAGTGCTGTGCAAATGTTTTTGGCACCCTACATTTTTTAAATTTGAAATCCTGCTTTAGATGTTAACTTTTTGTTTCCCACATTGGTGTTGCTGAATATAAAAAAGTATATTTGAAATTCCTAATGCTAATATAAAGAGTGGGTAAATAAATGTTTGTGCTTCATTAAAAAAATTGATACAGATAATGTCATGTATGATAATATAATGAAAGTTCTTTGAGGGATAGACGCAAGTGAGACAGTCAGTCTGAAGACGATCGGTTTTCCACTCTGCTGTGGAAAATGAGTGTTTTCAAATGGTCAAATCCCAAATCTTAAATTCCAACTCCAATTTTTGAAGGGATACAAATACACTTTCCAGTGCTCCTAAATTAATGTCAGTAGGTGGACATTGGTAACATTGCCTGAAATTTATGAATCTGCTATCAGATTTGGCATATCTCATTTGATTTTCCTGTAATAGGCTGTTGAAAATGACAATTTTTACAGAACCAAAAATTTTCTTTGATTTTTAGTTGGTCCCCTCGACCATGTATGCATAATCAGGGGCTCATATTGCAGCCTCATCCTCAGCAGCTACAGCAGAGTGGCCCCGTAAATCCAATCCAATCTCCTGTCTCTATTTTAATATTAACTTGCATCTGAAAATGCGTATGAAAACCCAAAAATGCCTAAATTCAAGGCATGATTTGATCACAAGGACACGCCAGAAAAAATCTGATAAAATTTGTGGAGCAGCTTTTATTCTAGGGCAATAAACAGTAGAAAATTCATCTTGTGTTTCCAACTTGTTCTCGAAAAATTTCTGGCATTTTTAGTGTACCATGCTGTGCGGCTTATATCAGCTTGTAACATTCAGTAAATCCTGTCAATTTGTTTGTAAATGGCTAACATATGCATTGTAAAATAAATCCCAAAGGATCACAAAAATGCCGAAACTGCAATTCATTCACGGGTCATTCCATCCCATATTGACCAGAATGTGGGAAGTGCCCTAGGTCACTGTCTCAGAAAATTCTGACAAAAACCAACGAATGAGTGTTTGCAAAATTTCAGGTCTGTAAGTGCAGTACTTCTGACTGCTTGCACACATGCATAAACATCAGTTTGGAAATCATGAAAATTTTCAGATCTAGATAATGAGTCATTCTCCCTCAGCAGTACTGCAAAGATACAGCATAATTTCACAAAATCGGCTTTCTCTTCATTTTGGGGGGTCAGAAGACAATCAGAGACTGAAGATATACCTTTTATAAAGCCAAAAATGAAAAATTCAGGAAAAATTAGCCCTATATGCAAGATTACAACCCTGCAGCATCAGCACTTTTCTGTAAATAAGCATTCAAATTTGGTCAAAAATGCATTTTGCAAAAATTGAAAAAAAGGCCTCAAAATATAAATGGGTATATCTCAGCAACTACTGCATGACCCTCATGAATTCTTAATAATCAAGCAATATTGCAATGTATGCAAGTATTTGCCCATAACTCTGGAAAAGTAAGGCAGTCATGAGGGAATTAATCTCCTCATAGCTCTTAAATAAAACTCAAATGACTTTTTCCAGTATTGCAGGCTGAAAAGACAAGAGATTCAAAGATGTTTTGAACATTTGTGTTCTTGCAAAAAGGCATGAGAAAGCCAGAGATTTCTGCAACAATATACATTTGTGTTTTAACATCAAATCATACTTCAACATCCAAAAAGTGATGAGTACACCATGCATTATTAGCACCAGAATATACAAGTAGACTGTTGAGAAACAATCCCAGCTACTGAATTAATAATATCCAAATTATTGACAACTTCTCTCTATTTTCAGTCACATTATTAGGCTGATAAAAGCCACGAAGTATGGTAAATAGAAATGGCAGAATTTTTGTAGAACAAGTTGAAAACACGACAAATTTTCTAGTGTTCATGGCGCTAAAAGCTGCTCCACAAATTTTCTCAGATTTTTTTCTGCCATGTACACATGACCAAATCATGCCTAGAATTTAGGCATTTTTGGGGGTTTCTTTATCATAAGCATTTTCAGATGCAAGTTACTCTTAAACTAGAGTTAAACTAGACAGGAGATTGGATTGGGTTTTTGGGGCCGGTGTGCTGTAGCTGCTGAGGATGACGCTGCAATATATGAACTCAGGATTATGTATACTTCCGTCAAGGGGACCAACTGATAATCAAATAAAAATTTTGGTTCTGTAACAATTCGTCCCATGAATAACAAAAGGTGGCAAGTGACATTCCTGATGAAACCTGTTTTTCTGCACCACGAAGTACTGCAGGAATGTCACTTGCGACTTTTTGTGATTCCTGGGATGAATTGTCATTTTCAACTGCAGATTACAGGAAAATCAAATGAGATATGCCGAATCTGATAGCAGATTCATACATTTCAGGTAATTTTTCCAATGTCCACCCATTGACATTAATTTAGGACCACAGGAAAGTGTATTTGTATCCTTTCAAAAATGCTTACAAGTAATTGCTGCATTTGCGAGTGACTATACACCCCCTCCTTAAATTGGCAATTACTCCATGAAAAACTGGAGTTGAAACTTAAGATTTGGAATTTGACCACTTGAAATGACGCCAAACACCCATGATTTTTTTTTTTGAAATTTTTATGGGACAGTGCAGTGCAAACTGTCCAAAAACTGGTCCACTTGGCATAGAATTACCCTTGCACTTTAATTTTTGATTAATTTATTCATTATTTTTGGAAACTTTAAGTTTTTGGAATATGTTGTCATGTTTGTCTGTCTGTCTGTTTGCACTCTACTGTCCACAAAATTTTTTACTTATTGTTCTAATTTATTTTGGGTGGATAGATTTTCGGTCTCAGTGGAACCCTTTTTTTCCGATGAAAACGGGCTCAAGGGCAAGGTCACATAAAATTCACATAAATCAAGAAAATTCCTCTCCTTAACATGGGACAATTTTTAAAAAAATCATATCTCCGTCAAAATGTGCTCGATGGTGCTCTAATTTGGAACACTGATGCAAGGTCATGACATCTAAGTTTTGACAAAGTTTCATTGGAATCAGATCTAGAATGCAGATGTAGTAGCCATTAGTATTTAATATTGAAAACCCCATACTTAGGTGTAAGAACTATCTGTCGCATATTGTGGGACCAGATTTTTTTTTTTTTTTTTTTTTGTGGTGTTGCAAAAACCAATAATAATAATAAGCTAGTTCCTATTCAAAACTCCACGATGCTCTTTTTCTGCTGAGAGTCCGGATCCTAGTTCAACAGCGAAGGAGCAAGGAACCGTTGAGTTGGTAGTTAGCTGGGCTGCTATCTATTGAATATTTCGGAATCAATTTGTTTTGCGTGTTGTTGTTAATATCAAAGAAGGCTTGTCAGCATTCAAAACTGCACAATGCTAAACTGAAGTGCGAAGCCAAAGGATTCATGCTATGGCAAATAATTTGTTGAGTGTATTTTCTGTTGCAGTGACAAAACATTGTTTGTTTGGTATTGTGGTTGTACAGTGGCTTAGGGAAGAAAAATGGAAGCGTGCTCTGTATTGTTGGAAAGTCTGTATAATACTGTGACTTCTGTGAATAGAAACCATTGCTTTATCAAGAGATAAACACAAAATGGCAAGATGCAAAAAATAATCAGCTTTATAATTGAAATCACCCATTCATTTAATAAGTAAACATATTCCCCTAAATTGATGTTTCATGATTAGTGGCCCTGATTTATTAGTTGGTTCATGCACCTCTGGCTAGAATAACCATATGGAATCATTTCCTGTGCTGTTTCACAGGGCACACATTTGGAGGGATTTTAGACCATTCCTCCATATCAGTCACATTCTTGGGCTTCAGTGCAGCCAAGAGGTTTTTGGTCAGATTGAGGTCTGGTGACTGAGATGACCATTGCGAAACACAGAACATTGGTTTTGTTGTACCATTTCTGCATGGATTCTGGGGGGTGCTTTGGGTCTTAGGGCCGGTTCACACTCTACGCAAGGTACGCCAGCGAACCTTGTTGCGCTGTGCCTCATTAAAAAGCAGTACACTGCTCATGAAATAGGGTGTAGCAACCTCTTCTCCTCCTCCTCCTTTTTTCTTCTTGGTGTGTTGAACACTGCGTATGGTGCATTATTTGCTTTATCTCCCCAATTGGAATCTCACGGAAATACACGCGTCGATGCCTCGCGTTACAAAAATTTGGATGACACACTTTGATACCCAAGGATCAAGATGACTACCTTGCGTTGCTCGATGCGTTGCCTCGCGTTCACGCTCGCGTACCTTGCATAGTGTATGAACCCACCCTTAGTCTTGCTGGAAAATCCTGCCAAAATTGCCTGACGCTTGGTGGAATTAATGAGCGACTGATTTTACCACCTCTGGAACTACAGTAGCCCCAAAACATCACTTATCTTCCATGTATTATGAGGTCTTTGACACTGTTCATTTACGATACTTTAACTGATGAAAACTTTGAAATTTGGTCTTGTTTCACTGGAGCTTCTTTGTCCAGTCATAATTTAAATGATCTTTGGAAAATTGCATCTGGTGGCTTCTATGTCTTGGGGTCAGAAAAGGTTTTCTTGTTGCAAGTTTGCATTCTCCGCCCATTATGTTCTCAACTGTTTCATACTTGGCTAGGTTTCAAACTGCCAGATGTATGTAGGTCCATAACTGTCAGTCCCTTTTAAAATGCTTTTATGCTTTCTTCATGGTGCTGGGTGATAAATGCATTTTGCATGCCTGTCACAAACATTTTATACCCTTGTGAAAGAATAAGCGATGCAACAAAACAATGTAGTTCTTTAAAACTTTGATGTGACCTTACTAATGCTGAATTTCATTCCTGGTTTAAATTTGTTTCTTATGTAAATAACACCTACGCGTATTCTACCCCTGGCTTACACGCTTTTTCTGTTAAGCGCTTTTGAGGGCTGTATTAAGGTCAAGCGCCAACATAAGGCGAAATGGAATATTGTGATTGATGTTGGTTCTCAGCCGAATTTTAACATTAATTTTATTTTATTTAAAATGGTAAAGGTTGAGACATTCAATATTTGATTGTTCTTCCTTATTTCTAAACTACATTTCTCATAGCCATAATAAATTATCAAACAAAATCATCATATGATATTGCGCAACAGCCTCTTCTCCAATTAGTTCAATTACAAACGCATTACAAACATACCGGTGGTCATCAAGGTCACAACTGCGCTGTCGGTCCTGGCATCTGGGTCGTTCCAGAGAGTGGCTGGTGATGTCATGCACATATCTCATGCGTCTGTGTCAAGGTGTCTGACACGGTTGACGCTATGCTGCACCATGTCAGCCACTTTAAAATTCCCCGTTACACCAGCTGAAAGACGGAGAGTTAAGGGGGATGGAAGGTTCTACCGGGTCGCCAGGTTCCTCAGTGTTGTGGGAGCCATTGATTGTACTCACGTTGCAATCAGGACCCCTTCCACTAATAAGAATATGTACAGAGACTGTAGACGTCGGCAAGGCATTAAGCTATGTTTCCATGTATACAGCTAATTAGAAATTTTTAAAAATGTTTAATTCTGCGTGTAAGAATAGCGGACATACGAGTTTTTGTTTTAATATCAGTTTAGAGATACAAGGTTTTATCAGCAGGCCCACAATATTCAAATTTAAAGTCTGGTTTGCTTTTTCCATGGACCACAACTGCATTTTCATGGTTAATCAGAAAATCCTTGTTCCATGTTTTCCTGATAGCCATAATCAATGAGCTTTGTACAGAGTCTGCCTCTCTTTTGGATTAGTCACACCTCTTTCATAAGGCCGCCTACATTCTGAAGTTAAGCGCTGTGGGCGTGATCGAAACCCGTAGGGGAGAATACGCGTAACTCAAAAGCGCTTAACTCGAAGCACGTAAAAAAGGACTTACGCGCTTATGGGAGAATAGACCCCATAGTGCGTTACCAATCTGGGGTGCCAGTAATTCCGGGGCTTGCTGTAAGTGCAATCCCTGGAGCTATGTCACTGTACTTGATAACTAGAAGGGAATTTTATGATTTTTAACCGTAGACACTTAATGGGTCGATACTAGCTAAAGCAGGAGAGTTTTCAAAGGCTTCAATGAAAAACTCCCATGGAGCAAGAGACTCCAGACTGATCCTCACCTGGATGATTTTGGGCCAGAGTCGCAAGCCATGAGCATAATATGTTTTTCATTGCACACAAATCTGGTTCCATTGATGCAGTAAAACTGAAATGATTTATGCTTTTTTTTAAACTTGAAACATACAGTTATGTGTAGCCTTTATTACCAAATTATTATTCAAATAAAAAAATATAATTGTAGTTTTGTTTTGAACTATATCCTGTGTGTAATAAATCCAAACTCTCCGTTACTGCTCCGAAAAACTACACATGTACTGTTTCATAAGGTGAAATAAGTGGGGAGATCGGTTGATGGTGAATTTTGTGGTTTAGATTTACGTTAACAAAAATCTATTTTCAATGCACCTTATAAATATAGGAATGCATTCCTTTCAATCAAGGTATTTCTTATTGATTATATTTTTGGAGTGGACTCGTCAGAATATGCAATATTCAGGTTTGTGAGGGATTTATTTATGTCATGCTTGCATCTCTACCCCATCTGATAGGATTTAGTTGTTTATTGTTTAAGGGGTTGGCTACACATTGAGCTATACTCTGGGAAAAAAGTTGAGCAACTCATTTTTGACACACCCTGTTTCATTCGTGTCTGCGGCATGCTGAATGTTTCCTGCAATGAAAACAATGCTCTTTCATTCATTTTGCTGCATACAAATTCTCCACAGCAAACTTTCAGATGATGAATTACACCTCATTGTGCCTTTCCAGAGGCCAGCTGTACTGAGACGTCTGTTTTTGAAAGAACCATAGAGGCTTCAAGCATTGTAGAAAATGGATTTAGAAATCCTTGCTCAAATGTGGGTTAATTTGGATTCATGGAAAAATCTGATCATTCTGTTCTCCGTCTCTGTGTTCTCTTTTTACCCTGCCTCATTCTTACACTCATTGTGAAATCTACCACCTCTGTCCGTATTACCACAATATAGAAAGCATTTTTTTTCACATCAGACCACAATTTACGATAGAAGGATACATATACTCATTTTCACACTTCCAGATTGACTCTTTTAATATAGGAAACTCTCAAGAATTTTATTCCTGCGGACACTATTATAAATCACTTGTGCACGCTTCTCACCTCCTGAAAAAACGTATGAATTTTGAAGAGTAAAGTAGGATAGATGCACTTGTTAACTATATAATTTTTGTCTACTGCGTGTGCGTAAGTAGACGCAATGCCATCGAGTTGTAAGTCTAAAAGTAAAACTTCTTAGCCTGCAGTGAATTACCAGTCTGCACAGTCGACACATGTACTCACCTATTTTCTGATTTACACAAAAGTGAAATTTGTGGTATATAGTAGGTTACATGTGAAATACAGTATATTCTTGCACGCTAAATATACTACCTAAATGTTGTCAAATTGCATACATAACTTTTAAAAAATACTTACATTTTTGTCATCGCAATATACATATAATCATCACGTTTTTTCTCACTTTTAATGACATCCAGTCCAGCAAAATTATTTTGACGTGCACTTGAAGTATATTGCATTAGCTTGAAAAATTACCTACATTATAGCCCGTGCGCTTAGTAACATTTTGAATTTTCCAGTGTCATCACTCTGCCTCAAACAGATTTTAATGGACCATGTAAATCATGGATACGTGGAAATTATAGTTTATAGAAATTATGAGAGGTGTTAACACACTGATCCAGAGATGCTTGTTTTTCGTCTTAAGCTATGTGATATTCGATATACTGTTGTGGTAAAGCAAACAAGTCCTAAAAATTATATGAACTGAGATAATTATGTTGCTGAGTTATTAACTGTAGCACTGGGCATCTCTATTTCACTCTAATTAAAGAATTCACGAGGCAATTTTTTCACATTATTGTATATTTTTTAAAAAGTATGGATTATGAAGATGTATACTCACATGCTGCTTCAAAAACTAAGCAATGTGTTTGCTTTATATTACATTTATATAATACTTATATTACATTTAATTACTATATTTACATTTAATTATGTTTTTATACAGAGTAGTTCAAAATGAATTTCTGATTGAAATAATGTCTGATTTCTTCAACCAATATTACCACAGCTGGCAGAATTCTTTGGCAAACAGGAAGCATGTGTGTAACATTGCTACGGCGCTAATGCGAGAAGGCTGTGCTACAATTACTAACAACAGACTTAATCTCTGTAAGTCTGTGTTGAAGTGAGTCTTGTAATTAATTTCTCTATGTACTCATTTTAGTCATCAACAAACCAGTTTCTGTGTGATTTAGTTCCTGACTGAACTTGCCGCGATATTATGGTTAGACACACAATAATAGGATGAAACATGTTGACTAACATATCAGATTTTGAAATTGGAAAAAAAAATATATACGTAGCATTGCATGCTAGTATTGTAGTGTACAAATATTTCTGAATGAATGTACCATAATCCATTAAAATACCACTGAAGGGTATTTGAAAATATTTTATAAATTATCTGTTGGCTAATATTTTGTCATTTTCTGGGGGATGTTACAAAAAGCCGACTAAAATAAATTATGTGCTCTGTAGATCTATTGATACACAAAGGAATTAAAGAATTTTTTTTGGCACAACTAATATCCTATTCCCTTCACATTTACACCAATCAACCACAACATTAAAACCATCTTCCTAACATTGTGTAGGCCCCCTTTGTGCTGTCAAAGTCTGCTTGAATTCCTAAACCTATGGTTTCCCGGCAGAACATTCCTCATTGCATCACACTGTCCGCCAGCTTGTTTTTCCCCTGCGGTGCATTCTTTGGTCTCTTCCCCAAGTAAGTGGTGCACACGTACCTGCCGAGTGCACATGAGGCCAAAAAAAAAAAAAATGGGACTTACTGGACCCAGTGTCCTTTTTCAATTGTGCCAAGGTCCAGTTCCAATGCTCACATGCTCATTGTCGGAACTTAGCGTACTAGGTTGAGAATGGGCTCTCCGTCTTGTATGCAGCTACCACATGCTATACGCAGCAGAGTGCTGTACGCTGAATGCTGTGTCTTATTCCTCCAAGGTATCATTAAAATGCTCTGCGACGTGCTCTACAGTGGCCCCTCTGTCGACTCGGACCAGATAGGGTAGCCTTTATTGCCCTTGTGCCTCGATAAGCCTCAGGCTCCCAACACAGTTTTTTCTGGTTCATGGTTTGGCCCCTCATGTACCAATCTTACCCTGCTGACTGGGAGCAAGCAGACCAGATGCTTTGCCACTTCAAAAATGTTCTGACCCACTCATCTGGACATAACCACCTGGCCCTTGTGAAAGTAGTTTAGGTCCCATTTCTCCCACCTCCGACACGTTTACTACTGGAACACACTATTCACTTTCGGTCGAAGCTCTGTTTGCAGACTCTGACATGAACAAATGTGCCTTTGTTACAAAATCATAAACGTTGTTTCTTTCATCTGCCAGTGGTTTTAATGTTTTGGCTCATCGGCGTAGGGGTTGAAAACAATGGGATGATTTTTTAAATTTATCCCAAAATAATTGATTGCTGGTATTCTCAACCGTTCTGTCAGGTATTTAGTGTTTATCAATGTATCGGTGCCCTGCTGGCATTTGGCAGTTATTTTAGTGGAGCTCAGGTGATTAATATAAAATTTCAGTATAGAGCATGATATATAATTGAGTTCAGAGGAAGTTGGCTATGGTAAAGATGGTCTTTAAAAAAGGACGATTGATAGATTATGAATTGTGATAGTTAATTTTAATAAAAACATTACCTGTTCGAACTAAAAAAAGGTTTTAAATGAATTAATTCCTATTGTACACTGTGCAGTTTTTCAGAAAACATCTGCTCCTCTTTAGGTGCAATGTTTACTTGAGGACTGCCACGAATTAAAATGCCACTGCAGCTGCTTGAAGTGACGATTATTTTGTATGTTCGATGAAATGACTGCAAGGTTTAATGGAACATTACAAAATGGCTTCCACTATAAGAAGCTTCCTGAATGCAATTTAATGGTGCCTGCGCAAAATGCGACATGTTGGCATTAGAATGAAGCATAAAATCAATTTCATTTCATAAAATTTGTATTTCTGTCATTTTCATTCATCGCTAATCAGTTTTCTTGGTAGAAAAACACATTTTTGTTAAACATACTCTCTAAAGTGTACATGATTTTTGAAGCCTAATTTATCATCTTTTATAAAATTTAATCGAGGAAGAGTTCAGAAAATGAAAAGTTTTGAACTATCGCTAATTCTCTCGATGTTAAACTTCAATTAATAAAAATATATCAAGAATGAAATTTAAATGCCATGCTTATTTCTATTTTGTAAAAAGAGCAGAAAGTGCCAAAATGTGTCTAAATGATGCGAAATGGGACTGACCGCAAAGCGAATTATAATCATTTAAAAAAAAAAAAAATGCTTTTTTTTGTTCAAAAGATGTTTTAAAAGTAGCCTCCTCATGTCCTTAATGCACCTAACCTGTCTGCCTTGCACACACAGACCTGAGTAATGGCGCCCTAAACTGGTAAGAAAACTTTGATAATTTGGTCTCAACAACAAATCGAATGCTCTAAATGATTTTTCTAGAAATCGAAAGAATACTAGCGTATTTCATTTAATGAAGAACCGTGTGCTTAAACAAGCCAGATGTGTTATAGTAATGGAAATTATTTCCTCTCACAACTGACATGGAGCACATGGTGTTGCCACACAACTAAACAGATCTCTCTTGCAGACATTATAGTACTACAGGCAAAACGCACCATTTTAATTTGTGGGTAGAGTATATAAAGGTATGCATTTGCATTAAAATACTCGGAAAATTCGGAAATGAGAATTACTAAAGCACAGTGTGGCATGGCTGAATAGAAGTAAATCTTAGATGGCACAACCCACCTTCCTTGGCTGATGTCTGGTAGTGTATAGAATTCTTCGGGTTCGGAATTATTGAAAAATGCAAATAATGACCGCGAATCCATGACTCTGAATTTCGAACTCCCAAAATGGGGCGATTGCCCCTACATTTAGGTTAAACAAAACCGGAAGCAGAGGTTGTCTTGAACTGGGGAGGGAGGGGAGGTGAGGGGTACCAAATAAGAGGGATAAACGTCAGGTATATGGAAGAAATGTCACCTTCATCAACCAATAAAACTTGACGAAAAATCCAGGGGTCTAGTAAGGCGGGAAAGGCACCTTTCCGCGGCCTTAGTATCCCCCACATAAGTGACAAATCGTATTGTCGAGGAGCACATCAGCCATTAACAGATGACAGACCGAGAAAGAAGGAGAAAGCAGGAAGTGCAAAGCAGTTGGTCAGTTTGAATGAAGGTAATAAAATGGCATTACCGGAGATCTGAATTGTTGTCCTTCAATCCGAGGTGAAACGGGGGGAAAAAAGAGGATAAATAAACCAACACCCTATGATGAGACTGTCATCTCAGTCCTTTCGATTCCAGTTCAGCGAGCTGATTAATTCAAGCAGACAGCTGGTTTCTAATTTAAAAATGTTGCGCACTCGTTGAAATATTCCAAGTCCTTGATCTTCTGCTCGCTTGACTCATTCTTCTACCTATTTCCCCCTGTTTATTATTAGTTTGCAGTTGTCTGAAAAGAGTAGCATCTTAGAAGTGCTGAGTAATTTCTTTTCAATTTTTTTCTCTCCCGCTCTCTCTTCTCATACCGGCACAAGCAGTTCTGTCACTTCCGCCCGCGTTTTTTGTTATTTTTTTCCCTGCCTGGCAGGTATTCAAATCTCTTCCACCACATCCCTTATGCTCTGGCTCTCTCTTCCCCTCCCTGTCACAGTCTTGTCTTTTATACCAAACTGCTTCCAAGATGTTTCTTGTAATTTCCTCTCATTTCAGTTCATCGCAAACAAATATTTGAAGAGACATCCACATGCGCGCGCGTATCCACACACACACAAACTCACAAACACAAACCCACGCGCAGGGGATGTGACCCAATACAGCTGAAACAATAGGCCAGCTGTTTCATGAACGGTGGCTTTTTTTTTTTGACTTTTTTTAATGAGTCAAATGAGTTGAGACACTGATAAAGTACGTGAGAGAACCCTCAATTCTCGTGTGTTGATCCTGTGTCAATATTTACCATTTATTTATTTGGCAAAATCTTGCACTGTTTGTTTCCCATACTTATGACTTATTCTGTATACAGTTTGATTACCTTTCTTTGTTTGGTAATATCACTACGTTTTTGTGTGTGTGTGCGTTTGTGTTTGTGTGTGTGTGGACACGTGATTAAAAAGATGATTATGTGAGTGTGCTTAATTTGGGGAATGGTGACAATTATTTTATGATGCAAGAAACTGGTAATTGTTTCGGTTATGGTCTGTTTATTTTTAATCTGATAATAACTGTTGGTGTGCTGCCTGGTTTGAAATGACGAGAACCAACTGACAATGAGGGAATGGAAATGAGTCAGTGCCACATATATCGAGAGAAGCAACTGTAATCTGTTCTACAGCCAATCAGAACCCTGTTGCCAAGGGTGAGGATAAGAGGTGAGACGTCACTTCCTCCATACACTCTTACATGATCTCAATGTTTGTTGTTCATTTTTTGATGGAAATGAACAACAGAGTTCCTCAAATCTAGAAAAAAGGAACTGAAATTTTGCACATTTTCAGTAATGTTAGACATTCAGTTTATTAACCTTAAGAAACAGTGAAATATAGTTTGCAAGATTAAATTAATTGATTCATTTCCATGTTTTTGCTATTAGGCCTTCTAGAATGTCTCCTTGTATCCTCTGCTCTGATTTGGCAGAGGGCGCTAGTCCCTTTATAAAAAAAAATATATATTCAAAATTCAATAAAGTTTCCTATTCCATGATTCTGCATTGATCAAACTAGTTAACTTTGCTTTGTACCTCTCAGCAGTCAGAACCTTAGTGGATCTTTAGTTTTTTTTCTGGAAATAATTAATTTCATTGTTCCTGTGGTCAAATAAGAGGTATTGTCCTAATAGTTTTGAACTTCCTTAATGCTGCCAAAGACCATGGTGTAATTTCTGATTGCCACCAAGACCTACTTAGAAATGACCTGAAGGGGGCAACCTAGTCCATCATTCCGAATATCATGTACACAGCATGAGACATTGCTTGAAGCTGGGATTTGGCAACGTTGTGATTTCATTTGATCACTTTCAACAATGACCACATTATATCATGCAGGAATTGCTTGCTGAAACATTGCCTAAATGTTAGATATATAAAATGTATGTGACTCTGGCTACAAGCTCTGTCTAAAGCATTTGTTCTAGCTATCCTGGGCATAAGCTGAGAGAATTTGCACCATGTGACGCATTTTGTCACCTGTTGAAGCAGTCACATGGTTTGTATTTGCATGAGCCCGTGTGACTCGGAAATACCAGTGATTGCACTGACAACATGACCGGCCTGAGGGGAGACCTTTTGCCTTTAATGAAAGGAGCTGGTATTATTTATATCTCACAAAGACTGGATTGATTACAGCTTGATGAGGCTCTGATACTGCTTGCCTCTACCAAGCGCAGCAAGATTATCTTTGAATCTCAGCCAGCAGCGTGTGTTCTGAAATCTCGGTCCCACCGTGGAGCTGCTAATACCAAAAAGAACAGCATGACCTTTCAAGTCTGAATTTGTGCTCAAGCGCGGACCATGTCAGTCGTCACCCACATATAAAAAGCTATCATTGTTTCATATCTATTTTTAGTGTCAACTAGGATCTCGCCAAGTGGTGAAAATGTTCTATTTCTGCTCTGAACTAGAAACTTAGCCAGCGATTTGTGCTTTGTTGGTCTCAACTGCTGACTTGTTTGAACTGCCTGATTTTGTCCTTCAAAAAACACTCAAGTGGTTTTAATCTCCAAGTAGCACTAAGTTTGGATGGGTGTTTCCTTTCATCTGTTTTCATCCTTGTAGTTCAGTCAAAAAGTCTCTAGTGTTTTCTGAAGGTACGTCCAACAATTACCAGACCGCTGCAAGTTTGTTCACTGCTATTAACTACAGCCAGGGGATGGTTATTTTGACAATCGTCACCACGTTAAATTCTCTCTAGTCGTTTAGATTCTGGGACATGTAGCAGTATTTTTGAACAGTTGTACATGGGATGTCCATTTGTGTTTGATGCACTGATGTATACAGAGGTTAAGTTAGTTAGTTAATAGTTTATTTAAGCATTTCATTAAACTGAATGTTTGTGTAATTATTTGTGTGACTGTGCCATTTGAGTGCTCAAATAATTTAAATCAGTCTGAATCAGTTGTGGCCTTCCTCAGGATATTGTTTCTTCATCCATTTGTGTTTACATATAACCTCACTTTACAATATAGCCTCTGATTTTGATAAAGGCTATTGCTTATTGATCAAATATTTTGTCTCAAAAGTGATTTGCTGAGAAAATCTGCAAAATCCTATGGAAAAAAAACATCTGATATTAATTTATTTTTCTCATCTGTCATTCACGTCATGCCACACTGTCACTCCGACTCTGAAAAGGTTAAGTCCAATGATGTATGGGGGGTAGAGCTAGTGGATAAATCCAAAAAGAAATACAATTTTTCCAGAAGCAATGGTGTTGTTTACTCGTTTTATCATTCATCGCAAAATAGTAAATAATACCACAAAGGAGGGTGATAAAATAAAATTGCGCTAAATGGAGCTCAGTAAAAGTTTGTAAGCATGTATTGGTCCTCAAATGCGTGAATATTTTTTATTTTATGTGTTTTCTGAGATCAGGGTTTATATTTAGCTGCATCATACTGTATATCTAAAAAGAATGTAATGTTGAGGGAAAGACCCATAATTTATTAAGAAAGGGTTGAATTTGTTGTCTGGCCTTAACTCTTATGTTCTATTTGGAGTCCCACATAGCCCAAAGCTTCTTAATAGCTCAAAAAATATGCTTGACATTGTCAGATCAGCTTTAAGTTTTATAAGTGTTCCTAACTTATTGAAAACTACTGAAAACATGGTTTTAAACTTCAGAACATTTTTTTAAAGCAAATGTATTAAACATGATACGCAACTTTTGTTAGTTAACAGCGTAAAAGCCGATTCCAACTGAACATGAAGGTTGAGCAAGTAAGTGTGAACAGAGTTCATGCTTAACTTCTCTTTTCTGGTATTTCAAGCTTTGCAATATAGCCTCCTGAACACAGCTCATAAATTTTTTTTATATCATAATTTAATAAAAAGTGTTTCATCACATTTTTTTTTTATGAGGAGGCAGAATTCTCCAGTTTCATGGCTGGCGAGGCGCTCCGCTGGGTTCTCCTCTTGTGGTCCTGGGCCCTGTTCTGTGAGGATTGGGTTTCTCTCCATATAGTGCGGGCCACATGTGACTCTTGCTGGAGGCCTGCCTTTGGGAGCTGGTGTCAGGTTCTGCCAGTCCATCTCAACCAGGATCTGAGATTTGAGCTGGAGAGGAATGTGGAAGTGTTCGAAGGAGACAGTCGAATGTGGTGGAGATGTGCCAAGCCAAGCCGGACAAGTAACAGAGCAGAAATTCTTTCCATTTTACTGTTGGCATGTCTTCCCACAAACCACAGTTGCCATCCAAATACTTTCCCCTTAATCCAGCCCTAAAGTTCCCTTTCCTATGGCAGGCTTCTCAGATACCCCTTTCTGAGCAGCCAAATGGAATGTTCCACCACTCAGGAACACCTGTTGCCTGGGAGTTGGATTATTCTTTCTTAATGGAATCAGACTGGAGGGGGGGGTAAAAGTAAATGGTGCTAGGTCAGTCGACTGGATGACCCTTTAGCCCTGTCCTCTGAAATAGGATGAAATTCATGACTGACCGATATATAGACAATAGCCAGGAAAGCAAGGCTTGACTTGACCATCCTTAGGAAAGCCTGGGCTGGATGGCACTGATATAAGCTTTCATGTGTTCGCAACCCTGCACACAGTGGTAGTGTGGTTGACCTATGGAGATTTACAAAGGTTGGTGCTCTGTAATAATCTTAGGTGATATGTGCTACCCTTCTCTTATGCACCACCCCTTTCCAAATGTTTCTAAGTATTCACCAGGTTTCTGTTGTCCCCACAGTTTATGGTACATTGAACATTTGCATGCAGACAGGGTCGTACAGAGGGCAAAGTTTACCCTCTACTTTTCTGGTATTATGCCCTTGAGTAAAATCCTGCCCACATTGCTCCTGAGAAATGCAGTGACTCATAACTCTCTTCTGAAAATTAACAGGTTTATCCTGGGTATTTGAATATAAAAGTAAAGTCACAGGAAGTTGGTAGCGGATATGTACAGCGCACAAGTATGTCTTTTTTTTTCTTGTCAAATTTTTCCAAAAAGACCAAAGATTAGTAGTTTGTCTGCTCATTTAAAATTGTATATTCTGTCATATTTATAGGGGATAACAAAATATCAGAAGTGCAACTTAAAAATGGCTTAAGCTTAGGTGTCTCTGAGCAAAAATTTCAAAAATATTTACACAGTCCATTCCTATTAATTTGATTATTAACAGCTTGTATCAGTTTAAAAGAAATCTAACCTGCAGCACTTGCGTGGTTAAGTTTCCAAAGTCAGATGAGAGCGCTAACCACGTTTCAAGGGAGCCAAACAGCTGTGGACAGGATTCAGGCGCTTTGGTCAAAAATACATAGAGTATTGACAGTGGCAAAGCACAGTGTGTTAAAAGCAATTGTAAAACCACACAGAACAATACCAAAATACGGACATTGCAGAGGGCTGAAGGTTTCACGTGCTCTTTTTGGCTGGCGTTAATTTAAGCAACTTCCTGGCTGGTGTGAATCACAATAAAATGGATATTTTTCTCCGTCCAAAGACGGGGCACAAAAACACAACAGTTACAATTAATCTGACTCCATAATACATTTAGAATACCAAATTTAGTTATATCCTCGTTAAATATCTGACTCCAAATTAGAATTAGAATTGATAGTTTGGGGAGAGCATGCATGAATCTCGAGGCAGCTACGCCATCAGACTCGTCTGTGAAAGCCAGTTACTCAGACTCTAGGGAAAACATGAAGTTGATCATACCTCGAATTCCGAACAGACAACCACTGTCGCTACATTAATGTTCCCGGGTTTTAACACCATGTCTGGATCTTTGGTCCGTTGGCTAGATTAGAGTATGGAAATCAGCCATCACTACAATAGCCTCTGTTGGCATATATCTACAGCGAACCCAGATTTACATACGCCCATGGGTTCCTTAAGGGAATTTTAACGGATAACCGACTTTTCGTCCATGGGTTTCCTTAAGGCTAAAACCCTGCAATACATCAACCCTTTATGTAAGTAGATCATGATTGTCTCTCCAACTTAATAAAACCAATTCCCACACCAGGCCGCTGGCCAGTCGTTCCTCAGTGGGGATAATACTCCTAGATATCCGCCGAGACGGGGCTAGAAAGAATGTACAAGTGTTAAGAGTCACGGAGACCACGCAAGCTGAACGGTATAACAATAATTTAATCACCAGGTAGGCACAAACTTAGATCGAACAAATCAATGTTAAGTCAATTACTAGTTACACACAATTTAGAAAGAGAAAATAAAGTCATACCTGGAAAAATGGAGGCCAACCACGCGAAGTGAGGCCGCACTACGTCCCTGGGGAGAACTCAGATGCCATCCCTCCCCGCCTACCTAGACCCGCTACTTCCGCAGAGACCCAGGCACACGGAGAGAGCCTGCATGCGACTCTCCATAATTAAAAGACAACTCACCCCTTTCGCACGCGGGGATATCGAAATACGATTCTCCTCCAATGGCTAGAATCTCTTGGTTTTAAGCCAAAACCACACCTTTGATCGGGGGGGTCGAATTTGGGTTCTCCACCATTTGGGGGGTGTAATAAACTTCCTAGCAGAGAGAGGAGAGCGAAATCTGACCAATTTTCAGGAGTTTCCCTGAGGGAATGATCCATAATTTCAATGGAAATGAAATATACTCCATTCAACTCCTTGGATTCCCCCGAGAATAACAAGACCAAACATGATAGGAATATGTACCAATATAATGCAGTTGTCATGAAAAAAGCCTGAACACTTAAGGAGTGTTGTATAGCTTAATTGGATTATAAGTATATAAGTGATTTCTTCACAGAATATTGAACATATGAACATTATGAATTTCCCAGAGATTTATTTTAAACAGATTAATATTACTGGACTTTGGGGACAGTGATGAGACTCTGACAGGAGTTTTGTGGCAGCCAGGGCTGTGCGACTACTCCCCCCCCCCTGCTGCTGAGTAAAACCAGAGATACTACCCCCCACAGGCTGCAGGAACATCCTAGGGGAATGTCATAAAAGTGTTACTGCTTGCTCTGGATCAAGCTTATCAGCCATTTGTTCAGATACTACACGATGACAACACCAAAAAAAAAAAGTTTTGCTTCCCAAAGATGGTATTTATTGTAGTTTTCTTAATTATTTGACTACCCATGTGTGTTCGTTTTACATTGACATGTTCAGTTTTAGTGATAGTAAAAACCACTACAAAATTAAGAGTCTAATGTCACAATTCATTTTTAATCACTTTACTTCTCATTCTCACTAGCTCCCTTCTTGCATCATCTCAACTCCATCTCCAAATGTCAAATGCCAGATAATTTGCATGAGCAAATTCACCCGTGTAATATCCGCAATCAACATGGGAGACGAGCCAAATGCTGATTCGCTTTCAATCGCAACACACCCGCTAAACCTGCTAGACCTCTTCCTTCTTCCACTTCCAGCTGCCTGGCACAGTCACCCCCCCCCCCCCCCCCACACCCCATTCCCCGCGATTCTGCACCTCCCAGTCACGTCTGCTGTCTGTCCTGGCCCCGAGATGGCGGAACAATTTCCCCAGGTCAGAACAGCAGGGACCACAGTCTCCTCCAAGCATCATGTAAAGACTCATTTCTTCAGGCTATACCTCTCTCCCACCTTATAAACCTTAGCAGCTGGCATGTTCTGTATAGTTTGTGACTTCATTTGTTGTGGTAGAATTACTACGCAATCCCAAGTTTTGTGGCTGCCACTGGCACTCTGACTGCGACCACCCTCTCGGATTTTCAGCGCTTTCGATCCTTCTAAAATGCACTTTTCAACTGTTCCATCACTAAAGACCTTTATGTTCACTTATTTTAATCGATGGGAACGCTGTAAAATTTGATAAACCCACCTAACATGTTGAAATTTGCAGAAAAGTGAATGGATACAAGATGGATGTTAATATAATTGTCACTTGTGCGGCCTTTGTCAGAAACAAAACCGGAAACAAGCATCCACTATCTTGATATATTTACGAACACTTTACTATAATTAAAACAGTATCATGCAACTGTGCAGTTTCTAAGAAACTCCTCAATAAAGCATGAGGTGGTAGCACAGTCTACATGACTTGCAAATTACAACCATTAGTTCTAAAGACGACCTTGAAAAACCCTTTAGACCTTTCAGCTGTTTGAGTTGAAACCAGTTCACAGTTAGTGGAGTCAATACATTTGAAACCCACGACAGGATAATATTAATATTATTAAAGGATTACTCTTCTCATGATCTTACGAAGCATAGCAGATGGTGAGGCCCTAAATAATACTACTGAATGTATTTTAGACAACATTTTTTTTTTCATCCTAGTGCTGGCACAATACCTGAACCTATGCCGAAAAGGCTATTCGCATTGTGTATACATAGCAAACAAACTCTCCTCGCTTTCAGCCAATCGTTGATAAGGTCAAGACAAATTTCTGCTTTCGTTTCCCGCGAGGGAGACGACCTCTGATTTAGGACCTGGAACGAGCGGAGAGGTTTGATACCCCACAGAGCAATTCCATGCCTCCTCCCCCTCCCCAGAGTGTGCGAGGGTGTATTCTTGTGTCATTCTATCCAGACTGAACAGACACAACCTATTATGAACTCGAAAGTGGACGACGAGGTTAACAGAGCCAATCAAGTGCCCTCGCCCGCTCGGACCTAAAACCTGACGGAGGCGCCCATCCAGTTTTGGTTCCAAATGATCTTATTCCGTGGTATTGGATTATAATTGACAACAGATTGTCAGTGAAGTTTGCTCATTACTTGTAACCACTTGGACCTGCCGATTGGGTGGGAAAGACTTTCCCACCATCGGAGATAAGGAGAGCGAGGCGCTTTAAAAGTTAAGACTGTCAAGTGTCTCGCCCTGTCAAAGTCATGCCGGCTGGGTTTCAGCAACTGGGAGTGGAGGTAATTTAATCGCTTTACCTTGTAAAAATGTAGCCAACTTTAAGTGCAATCTGTTCAATTGTCTCGACTGGATGGTATGTGAAAGACACTTTTTTTAAAAAAAAATAAACTGAAAATGAACACACATTATATTAACGGCTGGCGCACCGTCTATTCAGTGGTGGTCCCTGAGCGATAGGGATAGTTTCTTTGGTAGGTGGGTAGGTCACCAAGGAGAAGGTGGGTATACTCTCCTATTCATTTCAATTAATTTTTTGGCTGATAGATCAATATACTGCAAATTGTTAGAAAAGAGGTGGGTATACCCAAGGAAAACGCCCACTGAAAGGCTAATCTCTTTCACGGCTTGTCGGCACTTTGAACTCAGGACATTTGATAATGCATTCATTAATATAGCGACATTAGGCCGCACGTCCATACTCTCGCTGTTTAGGTTTTCCCTTGCACTTTTGAATATAATAATAACAATAATAACAAATGTATTGTCCTCGTATTCGTTTTCCTTGCAACCATACCTCTCTCATCTTAGGTATGTCTTCATCAGCTCAACAGACCTCCGAGATAAACTGATATTTCTCTGGGATTGCGGAGCACGGACGCGAGTCAAATCGACAGTACACAAATACCGGCTGAGAGACAATAAACAAACATCATTCTAGCGTCAGGTTGCAGCCAACCTCTGTGTTTTCGTCGGACGTATTATAAACAAGAATAGAGCCCAAACATGTAGTTGTAGGCACCATTTGCTGAATAAATAATACCATCTATGTAATTACGCCGTCTATTTGCACAATGTCGTATTATCTTGACTGAAAAAGAATCCGTTCGATTTGCGCATCCTAGTGTCAACTCAATAAAATATTGGTTAATTAATTATATAAAACAAATTCTGTTTATTTAAGCATTACGCAACGACTAGAAGGACACTATTAGGTGCGTATTCTGCCTGAAGTACAAATGCGTTGACATGGTTTCTAAGATTCTGATTAATTATTTTTCTTCTAGTTAATGCCACTAGATAAGGCAAATGATTAATCTTGCTCATTTCTAAGAGGAAACCATTTTTATCAGCTTGACACCAATTGCCCATTCGTGAAGGTTTTTTTCCCCACAAACGCAATTATCAAAAGTTTATATAAACATAATATACAAATAATGCAAGCATTTCCATGTTAATAGAATATGTTATCAGTTTTGAGAATATGGAATGTTTATCTTGCCTCGCAAAAATCTGACCTTGACTTGCTACACTTGCGATATATTTCAATGTCAAGGAAAATAATGAGTGGTTTGTGTAAGGCGAGAAGGTGTGTTCATTAGAAACTGAATGAACTTATTCAGTAAGATGTCTTTTTAATGTTATTATTCATTACTCATTTAATGAATGTGTCAATAATGTGTCTAATCTTGAGAAGAATCAGACTTATGCCTTATCATAGTTGAGTTTGTCCATTAATGATTGCGTGGGATTATGTCATTTGAATTTTTAAAAAATCCACTGGATTTTTTCCAGTGGTGGCTGACACTGCTGAAAGAACAATGTTTTGTATAGACTGACCACTGCTTTGCCTTTTGTTTTGCTGTAATAATTACCAATCTCTATCCGATCAGCATATCTATCTGAACCCTATTCAATCTGACATCTTTTTAGTTGGTGGACGGCGACATTGGTTATGATATTGGGGGTATAATGAGGAGGCAAGCAGATTAATCATTTTTGGGTCAAACTGGGTGATATAGCACAACTGCTGTAATCATAGTTTTTGTCAAATGCTTATGGCAGATCCTGTCAGTAAATCTCACATTGCCATGTCCATTCTTTTCTTTTCTTTGTGTTTTGTCTCTGGAAATGTAGTATTCATATCATAATTACACAGCAGAAATCACCACGGCACATTGTGACAAGGTCACGGCAAGTCACATTGCGGACATATCCAAAGTAATATGTGTGTAAAATAAGCTATCCATCTGTTAACTGTTCCACTTGGTCCTCACCTGGGTCGCCTGCGGAATGAAGCCTATCCCAGCCAATAAGCAGGTACACACCCTGGACAGCTTGTCAATATCTTGCAGGGTACACACACCATTTACACACTATTCAGTCACACACTCATGCCTATAGGCAATTTAGAATGTTAGTCTGACATGCACGTCTTTGGACTGTATGAGGAAACCGGAGTGCCCAGAGGAAGGTCATGTGAACACAAGGAGAACTTCCAAACTTCTCACATCAAGGCCTCAGGCCGGATTCGGGCCCACGACTTTCCAGCTGTGAGACAGCAGTACTACCCACTGTGCTTGCATTCCACCTGTGTGTACAATTATGTGATTCTAAAACAACATCTGAAAATTTTGGATATTTTCACATTTAAAATTTTGATTTGTAGGTTCTAACTGTAGTAAGTATAAATACAAAGACATCCTCAGATGCACTAAATTCATTTTATGCTAAGACTGTTTATCCCTTTTAACTGGTACAGAATATCAAATCAATCAAGGAGTTTGGAAAAGACGAATGCAACTCGTTGCAGATATTTTTTATGATGATCTGAAGTAGCATACTATGTGGAGGTTTGTTTTCGGAAAAATCTTAAAGCAAGACTACAGTGGATGGGCTCTTACTTCAGAAACAGGAGGAAATCAGACATTATTATAACAAAATAAGTTAAAGTAATAACTTGCTCTGCCAACCTGTAAGCTGTCATGACAAATACTACAAACCAGTTTACAAAAAAGTTGGAAAAATATAAATAAAAACAGAATATAGTGATTTGCAAATTATTTAAATATTACATTTAATTAAAGAATAGTACCAAGACCATATAGCGTCCTCCATAATTATTGACACTCCTGGTTAAGATGTGTTAAAAGCCTTAAAATAAATTCAATTTTCATCGTAGAACCATTCTCTCACACGGAAAATTGTAGAAAAATGTAACTTGCAACTCAAGTGAATTTTAAGGGAAAAAAAAATCCCTGACTAAGAAATAATTATTTTTCATAAAATCATCTGTTCAACAATTATTGGCACCCCTTACAATTCCCAGGAAATAAATGTCATTGAAGTATTTCTGTCATTTCTACAGTAGTTCCCAAAGTTGATCTAGGAACGTTTGAAAAGTAATTCGTCCCTTCCTGTTTCCCTGGGGTATAAATATGACGTGACACAGAGGCCATTTCTCTTATCCACTCTTCTACATGGGAAAGACAAAGGAACACACCATTCAAGTAAGGCAGATGTGTGTCGACCTTCACAAGTCAGGCAATGGCTACAGGAAAATAGCCACTCACCTGCACCTGCTGTCAGAGGAATCATTAAGGAGTTAAAAACAACTGGAACAGTGGTAAACAAGCCTGGACGAGGATTCAAGGTTATTTTGCCACCACGCACAGTGAGGAGGATGGTAAGAGAAATAAAAAGTTCTCCAAAGCTCACTGTTAAAGAATTGCAAGAAATGGTAGCATCTTGGGATCACAAAGACTCCGAAACAACCATCAGGCGCTATCTACATGCCAACAAGCTGTTTGGGAGGCATGCATGGAAAAAACCTTTTCTCGCTCACAATCATTAATGCAAACGTCTGGAGTTCGCTAAGCAGTACTGGGACTTCAACTGGGACCGTGTGCTTTGGTCAGATGAGACCAAGATAGAGCTTTTTGGCAACAAACATTCTAAGTGAGTCTGGCGGAACACAAAAGATCAGTATGCAGAAAAGCACCTCATGCCCACTGTGAAGTATGGGGGAGGATCGGTGATGCTGTGGACCTGTTTCTCTTCCAGAGGCCCTGGGAACCTTAATAGGGGGCATGGCCTCATGAACGCTTTGAAATACCAGGACATTTTAAATCAACATCTGGTTGCCTCTGCCTGAAAGCTGAAGATGGGTCGTGACTGGATCTTTCAGCAAGATAATGACCCTAAACATGTGGCCAAATCTTCACAGAAATGGTTCACCAGACACAAAATCAAGCTCCTCCCATGGCCTTCTCAGTCCCCGCACCCCAACCCCATTGAAAACCTGTGGAGTGAGCTGAGGAGGACAGTGCAGAGGAAAGGACCCAGGTCGCTGGATGATTTGGAAAGATTGTGCAAAGAGGAATGGTCAAAGATCCCTCTTTCTTTATTCTCCCATCTTGTGAAACATTATAGGAGAGGATTAGGTGCTGTTTTGTTGGCAAAAGGAGGTTGTACAAAGTATTAACATCAGGGGTGCTAATAATTGTGGCACTCATGATTTGATGTAAAAGAATTATTCCTTAATGTGGGATTTTCTTTCCCACTGAATAAATGCACTTGAATTAAAGGTTGGATTTTCCTCTTTTTTTCCACTGTGGTCCTATATTATTTGGAAAAAAACTGAATTTATTAGAAGCTAAAGAACACATCTTAACCTGGGGTGCCAATAATTAGGGAGGCCGCTGTATGTTAGACATTGAAACTGAGAATTTTTTTTTTTTTTTTTTTTGAAAAGTCCCATCATCTTTTAACAACACTTTGTAAGTATTATGGAACTGAGGGGCCAACTGCTGAAGTTTTGAAAGTAAAATGTTTTTACATTTTTGCTTGATGGAGGTTTTCAGCTGCTCAACACTTCACAGCCTCCTTTGTCACATTTTTCATTTCATAATGCAGAAAATATTTTCATTGGGTAACTGGTCTGGACTGCAGCCAGGCCAGTTTAGCACCCAGACTCTTTTACTATGGAGCCATGTTGTAGTAATACATGCAGTGTGTGATGTTTTGCATTGTGTTGCTAAAATAAGCAAGGCCTTCCCTGAAAAAGATGTCTGGGTGGCAGAATATGTTGCTCCAAAAGCAGTAAATATTGTTCAGCATTAATCATGTCTTCATAGATGTGCAAGTTACTGATACCATGTGCTCTAATGCACTGCCATACTATAATGGATGCTAACGTTGAACTGTGCGCTGATAACAAGATAGTCCCTCTTCTCTTTAGCCCAGAGGATGCGGCGTCCAAGATTTCAGAAAAAAAATTCACATTTTGATTGGTCAGACAACATGACAGTTTCCCACATTGCCTCCATCCGTTTTAAATGAGCTCAGGCCCAGAGAAAGCAGCGTTTCAGGGTCTTGCATATGTATGGTTTTATCTTTACATGGTAGAGTTTTAGCTTTCATGTGTGGATGCAGCAACAAAGTGTTCACTGAAAATGGTTCAGAATTCAGAAGTGTTCCTGAGCTCCTGCAGTGATTTCCACAGCCAAATCCTGTTTTTAATGCAGTACCACCTGAGGGCCTGAAGATCAAGGGCATTCAATTTTAGTTTTCGACCTTTTACCCCGTGTACAAATAATTTTCTGGATTCTTTTAAAGTTTTAATGATATTATGTCCCGTAGATTATGAAATCCCCAAATTCTTGGTCATTTTCCATAAGAAACATTCTTAGATTGTTGAACTATATGCCCATGCTGTATTTTATAATGTGGTGGAGCTCTCGCCATCTTTACCCGATGAAGAAGCGACTCCGATTGTTCGTGTCAAAAGCAGGAAAGAGTTTATTACACAGCCGGCCGTGAGAACAACAGCGTGATGCAAAGTTCTAAAATTCCTTCATTTTGTAAGAAACTTTATACATGTTAAAGTACAGACATTTGCATATGATTTCTTTAATGTTATCAGAACTTGTTGCTGATTGGTTCCAGGGTTTACACATTGATAAAAAGCAATACTCTACAATTGGGCCTCTCCTGAACCACCCAACTTAAGTGCCTATTATCCTGTCGGAACTGAAGACAAACGGAGATCCCAGCTGGAAGTCACAAATAGGCGATATGTCCTGCCGGACCTGGCGGCTTCTCTTTATCTCCTAATTCGCATTCATTACCGATTGATCAAACCGTCTGGCTCCCCATATTGCTAACACCTAAAAATCCTGTTTCCCAACACCTCTGAAAGACCCAGCCTTTCCGGGATGCTGTTTTTCCACCCAATCGTGTTACTGACCTGTTGTGAATTAACCGAAAGCTGTGAAGTGTTCCACCAGATGTTTGTCATGATACAAGTTCTCCAGTCTTCTCTTGCCCCTGTCCCAACTTCTTTGAAAGTTGATGGCATTAAATTCAAAATGAGCAGAAATTTCTCGACAAACAATACAACTTTCAATACAACAATACAAGTTTCAACATCCGATATGTAGTCTCTGTACTATTTTCAATGAAATATAGAGTTTAAATGATTTTCAAATCATTGCATTCTGTTTTATGCATCGAACCAGCTTTTTTGGAAACAGGCTGTTCAAGGTATGGTCGACTGCTATCTGAATTCCAGCCAGACCATTTTTTAAAATTCATCATATTGGAATGATAGTATTGAATACTAGAGTGGCACTCATAAAGCGCAAACTCAGCGAAGGCCAACACTTTTCCATGATATGTAAATCTGCAAGCGTAGCCACTGCATTTGAGCATTTGGACATGTTTTGTCATTATTGAACTTTGCTACCATTTATTTGAAATTTCTGAAAATGTGCATGTATTCCACCTTGGCAGCCCTATGCCGTGTCTCACAATGTTAACCAAAGTGAAAAATAATAATTGAAGAGTTTATTTCCAAAATGCAATATATCCATTTTACTTGTTTTCAGTAAATCAGCTTCTTATGGAAAAACACAAACTTTGACTATGTAAAAATACACCTTACAGTATGAATTTCTGAAAACAGATTTTCGTACAATGTGTCTGATGCACAGGGCTATCACTCTGTGGTATTATCTCAATTTTTGTAATTTTGGCACTTATTGCATTTTGGAAACAAACTCTTCAATTATATCCTCCCCATAATTCCACTCCAAAATTTAATGGCTTTTTCCTTGACCGATGCACCAAGTTTCATGAAAATTGGGCGAGCAGTTTCTCTGTAATCCTGCTAACCAACCAACAAACCAGCAAACACGAGCGATAACATAATCTCCTTGGCGAAGATAATAAACAGATGGAAACTCTGGTGTGTCCAAGAGATCCTGTCAATCATTGTGTGGACAGGTCTGTACAGCAAACAGGAAGTATCCTGGAAACTCAATGTTCAATTTGTAGTCATATGATCAGAGGTGAACTTCTGGCCTGATTTAAACATATTTGTCATCATTATCTCTGTCACGGTGGCGCAGTGGGTTGCACTGTTACTTCACAACAAGCAGGTTATGACTTTCGTGAGGAATTTGTATGTTCTCCCTATGTTTGCTTGGGCACTCAGGTTTATCATACAACCCAAAAACATCCATGCTAGGCCATCTGGAGGCTCTGAATTGCCCTGATGTATGAGGGTGTAAGTGTAAGTGTGTGGGCCCTGTGACGGATTAGCGAGCTGTCCGGGGTGCGTTTCGCCTACAGTCCGTAGGGATGGGCTTCAGCTCCCTTGCAACCGTGTGATCTCTTGTGAACCTAATTCAAACATACAATGTCACTTAAATATGCACAGAATTACTGATGCAATGTGGCCACTTTAAATAACTGGGCACTGCAAAAGTGCTTCAACTGGCATCACAACCAGCTGGTCCTTTAAAATTACAATTTTTGCATGCAGCATTCAAGTCTCCAATGTATACTTAACTCCAAAAGAAATGCAAGGGTGAGCTATGTACTGTATTTGCGGCAAATTGAAGAATCGATTTTTATTGCTTTTCCAGTAAGGCATGTTATGACTTGAAAATCACAACAAAGAAAACCAACAATGACAGCTTAAACAAATTTATTCTTCACGGAATAAAAAAAAAGTTTTACAAAAAATCTACTGTTTAATCTTAGAATAACACTCTAATGCCACTATGTAACTCTGTCACCAAAACAAAAACTCCGCCTTTGCTCTGCTCTGCTCTGACTAAAATCACAGCATTTATATAGACTAGCAACATTCTGGAAAGATCTGCAGGATTCCTGGGTAATCCCGCCCCCTCCAAGCAAGAAGGTGCCAGAAGCTTCTATAAAGTATTAGTCTATTACAAATGATATTACATCAGATCATGTTTTGCCACAGACATACCACCAGTGGGTGCTGATGAACAAAATAAATAGCTGACCAGCAAGGCAGCAAAACAGCATGTAATAAATCTAAGTCAATAGCCTACATAAAGCCAAAAAAGAAAAATACCGAAAAATTCTACTGCATCAAGGAAGTGGAATGGCTTTTGACACAGGAGAGAGAAAAAGAGCCATTAGCATGTTATGGGCAGGTCTCAGCCGCCAAGAGGTGGTGCGTCATTTGCACTGTCACCGTTCAACAATCAGTCAGCTGTCTTTCTGAGAATAGAGCACCGGCACTGTCATTGACCAACCCCGCTTAGGGCAGCCACCAGTGACTATCATAGCTCAAGAGCGCCACATCTGGCTACAGCCTGTACGTGACAGATTCCGGACAGCAAGCAAAACTGATCATGAGATAAAGGGTCCGAGACGATTCAGGGTGAGCGCAAGTACCGTTTGATGCCGTCTACATGAGCAAAACATGCGTGCACACGGCCCCTACAGAAAATGAATTTTTTGCCCATCAACAGGAGTGGGAACTCTTCCCTTCTGACTGGGGACACCTGCCTCTGTGTAATTTTTTGTCTGTTTATTTCCCTGTCTCTGTCTGTGAATGGAAAACAGGGACTGTCGCTGACCGACACTGCTAAGAGCAGCCACGCGTAAATGGGCAAAATCTGAGTTTTCTGTAGGAGCCGTGCGCACGCATGTGTTGCTCACATAGACGGCGTTGAACGGATTTTGTGCTCACCCTCAGAGGTCTTGGACCCTTCGTTTCATGATCAGTTTGGGTTATTATCCAGAATCTGTCACGTACAGGCTGTAACCAGATGTGGCACTCTTGAGCTACCATACTGCCCTACAAAGTGCAGTAACTACACATTGGATAAAATGTGAGTTGTGCAGTTCTGGGCCTGATAGTAAATGGAGGTCAGGATTTATTTGGATAGAAATTATACCCTAGCAAGTCTGTTAACCATAATCTATCATAGATGTGCCAACAATTCGTTTGTTGGAACAGCAAACAAATTCTGAAGCCATTTTTTTACTGCTTAAATTATTTTGTAGTTACCGCACTTAGCCTTTGTAGGGCAGCATAGTCACTCGTGGCTGCCCTAAGCGGGGTCGGTCAGCGACAGTGCCTGTGTTCCATTCTCGGATAGACAGCCGACTGATTGTTGAACGGTGACAGTGCAAATGATGCACCCTCTCGGCAGCTGATACCTGTCGTGACATGTCAATGGCACTTTTTCTCTTTCCTGTGCCACAAGCCGTTCCATTTTCTTGATGCAGTAGCATTTTTCTTTTTTTCTTTTTTTTTGGCTTTATGTAGGCTATTTACCACACCCAAAAGAACAAGTTAAGGGTCACTGTACACATCACGAACAGCTCAATGTTCGTTATTTCTGAAGTGCTTGGCGCGTTCACGTGGCGCGCATCAGGATTACAATTCCACTCCTTTTCTTTATATCCACTCGTGCCTCTCTGGAAAAGCAATAAAATCCACAGATTCTTCAATCTGCCGCAAATACAGTACATACCTCACCCTAGTGTTTCTTTTGGAGTTAAGTATAGCCTGACTGCAATCCACATTTTTCTGATAGTACTGCTTTACTGCTGTAAGTAAATACTTGTTCAAATTTGTTCAAATTACTGCCGCTGTTATCTAAACAAGTCCACAGGCCTCGAGGCTGAAAAAGTAATGTCTAGTGCCAAGTCTCAAACTCAAGTCCTCGTGGGCCGTAATGGTGGGTTCCATTTTATCTGCAGCTTAGTGGCGCCCCATAAACAATATATACTGACTTCTACGTCAATCAATGACTTCAACTGAGCACTCGTGAGCAAGAACAAACCAAAATCCCGCCGATACAATCCACGGATTTGCGTTTAAGACCGTTAATTTAGCGTTTTCAAGCTCTGTCATCATTGCACACTTAAACAAATAAAAACGGAATTAAATGGAAACCTGTAGCCTACTGATTGGGACAGGGACCTTTTTTGCGCACTTGTGACGGTGTTATGTATTTACAGAGAGTGACTGGAACCCTTGCCCTTTCTGTGTTCACTGCGGTTTTGGGGTCCCTTGAATTTGGATACAATATTGGTGTCATCAATGCTCCCCAAAAGGTAATTCATTATTTATTATCATTATTTTTTATTTTTTTTGACTGGTTTAAGTTTCTGTGATCAGTTTATCCACGTGAATGTATCATAGGCCTACTTTGAACTGCGTGCATGACAGCACAAAGATGCTCTTTCGGAAAATCGGCAACTAGCGGTAAAGTTGTCGAGAGCGCTGAAGTAGGCCAATTGATAATCTAAAATTACATATAAGGAATGAAAGTCAAAAATTTGACCGCGCGTTGTGATTCGTGAAAAAAATCAAAGTGACTACAATGTAATTTCGAAATTGCGCGTTAATTTTCTAATGCACAGTGTCGACGATAAGGTCAAATACGCGCAAATTTAATTTTTGAGGCTATTAAAATGTGGGGTGGCTAGGAACGAAAAAGGTTCCGTATGTGAAGATGATAAGGAAGAGTACACGAGAGTTATAGTGAGACAGAGAGAGCGCATAGAGGAGGCAATGGGAGAATTTCACTAATGTCAACACGGGGGGTGTGTGTGCAGCATGGAGTCTGCGGAAACACCGACCGGCCAAAATTACCAATGAAGTCCCATACACTGCTGCCGCCTGCTTTAAATAACCCTCGACTCGGGTGTCCAATGCTGCGTGGACTGCAACCGGAGGCCGGAGGAGGGCGGCGATGTCGCCGTCATGGGAAAGAAGGTTATTTTGAGCTTCGTTCATGAGGTTCGCTCAGGGTTCACTCTGTGACATAGACAGGGGGAGACAGATCGCAGTCAGGCAGAGTGGACTCAGTCAGTGCTCGTATTCACGAACTGTAGTGGGTGTGAAACATCAGCCAGATCCTGTAGCCTATACTAAAACGCCATTGCTCTTGTGAAGTTTTTCGCTGTCTATTACTTTCGTTGCATCGTACCGATGAGTTCACGAACAGGCTGGTAGAATAGGGAATGTATAATCTTATCAGAAAAGACCCGGTGTGGGTGCTGGTCTTTGTCATAGTTGCCTACATCACTGACACACCTGATTATACTTATCGGCGTCGTGACTGAGCACTCACAGTAGCATGTCCAGGGCTAATATGATTCCAGGCGTGTGTTTATGAGTCCAGCAGTACAGAATAAGAGTTGATACAACTCTTAATATTTTACTGTGCCCTTATAAATTGAATCATGCGTTGTAGTTCAGCTGGGCTACAATGAAAACCTTTTCCCACACCGGTGTTCTGTCAAATTTTGCTCCCTAGTCAAATAATGCTACCGTAACGCAAAGCGATCGTAAAGTCTTTGTTTTCGACTTGACATTGTAATATGAATCAGGTTACAATAGTAGCCTAACTTTGTTATTTGTTAGCTTATTATAACAAAAGCAGATGTTATAATGAGTTGGATAAGTTTGTTTGAATATATATGCCCACATACGGCATTATCATGTAATATCTACATTTTTAGGAAAACACAGCGTGTACATGCAAATATATGTACGCTTACAGGTCGAAATGCGCACTGAAAATAAATATTTTTATAATTTTTGAAGATACTTAAGATATGAGCGAGGAAACAGCTCGAGATTTCGGGTTTGTGCAAGCGCAGAAACACGAGGTAGCATATTTTGATGGGTAGCAAAATTTGACAGAATTTCTTTTTCGCTTCTGCTCCCGGACAGATTATTGAACAGGACTATAATGCCACATGGATCCACCGTTACAAGGAGCCGATACCCCAAACAACCCTCACGTCACTGTGGTCCCTATCAGTGGCGATCTTCTCCGTCGGGGGAATGCTGTCGTCATTCTGCGTAGGAGTTATCTCCGAGTGGCTCGGCAGGTATGGTGGACCTGACAGAGTGGTACTATGCGCCATCAGGCAACGTGGTATCCAGCCTTCAAAGTTAGATCACCGAGTCTAAATCATGTCCTAGTCTGACCAGCGATGCTAACTGTCATTTACAGCGCAATTTAAATACCGATGTGGATTAATTTATGCATTAATATACACTTTATGGCTGAAATGAGGTGGTAGCCAAATTAACCCCATGGAACTTCAAGTAAACCTAACAGGTACATAGGCCTGCTGTTAAATCGATTAATACACAAACTGTCAGCATAAAAAGAAATACATTTTTATAGAAGTATGACAAATTTTGTAAATGGGGAATCAATGTAGGGCCATAAAGCACCATGAACAGATGCTGTAAAGGAAGGGGTCGATGACAGATGCTGTATGACTCATCTGTGAGGATGGGACATGTTATAAAAATACCCTCAACTTCCAGACGAGCACACTGACCTAAAAGAACACATACAAAGGGCTGATGTGACCTCACTTTGTCTCTGAATCCTATTTGAGGCTCTATCCTCCATAAATCTCAGCCCAAGAACTGGGCTCAAGTCCAGATTGCATTGCTCATCATACTACTGCTGGAATTAAGGACGGAATTACTGGCTGTGTCAACAGACAACATACGATTCATTCCAAAATCACACGCACCAATATGGAATTCAGTCCCTCCTTTGCTGCCATAACAGCTTAGACCGTTCTATGAATTATTTTTATGTTTGAAAGAAGATGAGGATGTGCTCTGTTTGGATTGGTCAAGTATTTCTACACCAAACTTGACAAAATCATTATTTTGACCCTTTTTCTGTGCATTGCGGCACTGTAATGCTGGAACAGTAAAGTGCATTTCCATAAACAGTTAAAAATCATCTGGAAAGCCATTGTCTGCTAGAATGTTAGGATTTGCCATCCATGTTATTTCAAGGCCTGGCTGAAACAATGCAAGACTGCCCCTAGCTGTGGACTTTCTTCACAATTTTGTCCTTGTCACAATTCTAGCCTTGGAACTACTTTTCTGTATCCCTTTGTTATTATCTCCGCCAAGGAGGTTATGTTTTTGCTTGGGTTTGTTTGTTTGTTTCCAAAATTACTCAAAAAGTTATGGACAGATTTTGATGAAATTTTCAGGGATTGTACAGATTGGCATAAGGAAGAAATGATTAGATTTTGGAAGTGATTCGGAGCTCCGTCTGGATCCAGGAATGTTTTAAAGGATTCTTTAACATTGGGAGATAGGGCCATTTTCGACATATATGCATATAACTCCACCAAAAATGGCCAGGGCACGTCAAAAATACAGGACAAGTTTCAAACATGTTCTACTATATATCAAAGACTGATCCTGAAAATGGAATAATTCCGGATACTGTGATACTATGATCCAGTATTCGAAAGTAGGGGACCTTCGGACCTTTCATTATAGGAGGAGAACAAATGAAGCTACAAACATGTGACAAACACCATTATATATCCAAGATATTGCAGAATTAGGAGGGTGTCACCGGATTTACTGTATCTTCAAAAGCCAGGGAACTAGATCCAGAAGAAAACCACCATTACAGAAAATTAGATTTTCGTGAATAACTACTGAACTAATATTGATATCATCATGAATTCAGTTGCTAATGGAATGTTTTGTTGGTCAGGGAATCTGAAAAAATAGATGAAATAAATGTAGGACTAATATTTATGTGTAAATCATAACATGAGAGGAAATGTTGCATCATAAGAAAAAAAAACAAATGAAGCTAGAAACATGCAACAGACATCTTTAAACAGCCAAGACGCTGTGGAACTAATATTGATATAGCATTATGAATCAAATTGCCATGTTTTCATGGTCAAGGAATCTAAAAATGAAGATAAAATAAATGTAAGACTAATATCTATGGTGGAAGTCGCAATATGGAGGGAAATGTTGTGCATGGCGGAGGTCTGCGCTCTTCGAGTGCTTTTCTAGTTTCGTAAATGTCCACATCTTGTACATTTCCTTCCATGCTGGATTTGTTCATTTTTTATAAAATAATGTGAAAGTTATGTGAACTTATTTCTTCTTTTTGACTCCACTTGTCATGACAAGTTTTAGGTATTGAACTCAAGTTGATAAGTTTTCAAAAGGAAAACTTAGTTATCCATAGTCTTGACTGCTTGTGAGTTTAAACAAAGCTTTTTTTTTTCAAGTGGAGTTTACTCACATTTTGTTAACTCACATTTTTAAGGCAGCCAGTGAATTTTCATTTCTAAGTTTAACCGGATTGAAATATTTTACTGTGTTGTTATTTGTCGATCACCCTAAAGTAATTAATAATGAACTATCATTCATCATTGCATTATCATTTATCCAATATTGTTGTAAGTTACCCATTGGTGGAATCTGTTATACACCCACTTCTATGAATGGAAAATTAACTGTGCCTTTGTTTTATTTTAACTGTTGTGTGGAATCTGATAGGAGGAAAGCCATGCTCATCAACAATCTGATGGCATTCATTGGTGGAGCCCTGATGGGCATGTCTAAGCTCTGCCACTCCTTTGAGATGATGATTTTAGGCCGGTTCGTCATTGGTGCATATTGCGGTAAGCAATTTATTCCCTCTTTTAAGTGGGCATACATTTTTTCTTTGCATTGTGCTCTCATTCTGGATCGTTCAACAAAATTTTACTGTTCCATTTTTGAACGATTTTACTGCATCTCGCAAGATTTTCTTGGAGCTGTCCTGAATGACCAACGGAATTATGTTCAGGTCTTTATAAGAGATATTTTATCCACCCAATAGACTATTACACTCTGAAACAAAGGGAAGATAATTTTGCTAATTAGTTATACGTGGTGTAACATGAAAATACACAACCTGGACAAGAACGTAAAGTAGTATTTTAGTAGTATCTCTATAGTATTATAGAGATAGAGTATTATAGTAGCTCTATGGTCCCTGGCCTATTTTCTGCACTTTATCTTTCCCGTTTGTGTGTTTGCCTTTTCATTCTGCCTGTTTATAAAGAGGCAAAACCAAAGCCTGTCCTGAGCCAAGTGGCTAATCAGGCCGGTGCTTATTTCCGGTTTCTGTGGCATGAAGCAACTAGGAGTATTGTTGGTCCCCCTGGATGGGATGCAGCTCTTAGTCAGGTTTCTCCCCAACCAGTTTGCTGGTACCCAGTTATACACCTGGGTGGAGTGGGGCACTGTAGGAGTAGAGTGTTTTTCCCAGGAACTCACCATGGAAGCTGTGGCAAGGACTCAAACTCAGGACCTTTTGATCCCAACAAGCACGCATGACCTCTGCACCACTGCACCCCCCTTGTTTATGAAGAGGGTCACTGAAAACGTATGTATCTGGATGAAACCAGATGAAATTGCTAAACTGTATTTGTCTCACTTCTAGGTCTGGCATCAGGGCTTGTACCCATGTATGTGGGGGAGATTTCTCCCACCAGTTTGAGGGGGGCCTTAGGGACTCTACACCAGCTGGCCATTGTAACAGGGATACTAATAGCCCAGGTAAAGATGTGTGTCATGCTTATTTTCTATGGGGAACTGTGTTTTCCACAGTGTCATTTCATGTGTGTATTCCTGTATCTGCAACATAGTTTTAACCTTCCGAGTAGCAACAGTTTTTGATAAGTGAAGACATTTTGGCCAGTCCTCAGTTTAGGTTAGGTATATGCTAGTTATGACTAAGATTGAAGAATGGCTGTAGAGACACAGAAAGAATGAATGGAATTCAATGAAATGTTCTCACGAGGATTGAAGCATGTGTGTGCGTGTGTGTGTGGGTGTTCACACCTCTTGTAATGACTGAATGTTCTCACGAGTGATTGAATACCAGATTTTTTTCATCCTGATGGCAGTGTTTTTACGGATTAAAAGCAGGTCTATGCTAAATCCTCACAACAACGTTTGTGTGTTCATGTGCGTGCGTGTGCATCTCAGAGTCTGCATATTTTTCACTTCCTCCATTCTCCAGATCCTGGGGTTAGAGTCCTTATTGGGCAGTGAGGATCTGTGGCCCGTGTTGATGGGACTGACAGTACTACCAACTGTCCTGCAGATGGCGCTCTTGCCCTTCTGTCCAGAAAGTCCGCGCTATCTTTATATCATCCGCTGCCGAGAACACCACGCCAAGAGCGGTGGGGACCTCGCACTGAAACACCCACAGCATATCCCACACTAATTTACCTCGAGTAACACAAGATACACACCAATGAGCACTGATAGTGCTGTGTCACAAAAATGAACAAGATAAGGCGTGACACTGCATAACGACCATCGTTGATAAATGGAAACATGGTTTGTTAATAGTTATTTTACTGTTAAAGAACAATGAAATGATGTTACAAATGATTATCTCCATTGTGATTTCTTTTTTTCATTAGTTAATGTAAATTTTTTCTTTAAAGAAAGTAATGTATCATAACTGATGAGATAATCAGCAAAATAACAAAGGATTGCATAACGAATAATTAGCAAATACTATTATTATTTCATTGTTTGTCGACAGCTAATGTATATCACTAAATGGTTTTATTTACTATGATTTCACCAATTATCAACAATGGTTTTTATAAGGTGTTACCTAAAAAGATTATTTTATTTAATATTCACAAACATTAAATCAATTAGCTGCATTGCAGCATTTGCTCCAATTATAAATCAAGCCATAAAACACACCAGTCTTAAAAATTGCATATACAGTTTTGTGCTATTGAATTTGCACAGAAGTTCTTTTCAGATTTTCACCCTCAGTTATCAGAACTAATGCTACACTTTACTGTGAATGTGTGAGATGCACTGTCTATTTTCTGGGTCTTACTAAGTACACAGATATGATGACCCGTCTCTCTTTCCATTGCTCTTTCCTTAGGCCTTCGGCGACTGACAGGGCTACAAGACGTGGGTGACGCCCTTGCGGAAATGAAAGAGGAGAAGAGGAGGATGGACATGGAGAGGAAGGTGTCCATCGCTGAAATCTTCCGCTCGCCGCTTTACCGACAACCAATCATCATCGCCATCCTTCTCCAGCTGTCACAACAGCTGTCCGGGATCAATGCTGTGAGTGCCACATTTCAGCGTTACTAAGCAACAGGGGCTAGCTAGAAGCAAAAATGCAAAGAAACTCAATCAGTGGTCACCAACCCCGTTCCTGGAGATCTACCGTCCTGTTGGTTTTCATTCCAACCTTCATTTGGCACACCTGATTCTAACAATTAGTGGCTCAGTAACATCTCTGGTCGTCGAATTAAGTGTTGTTTGTTAGTATTGGAACAAAGCACTACAGGACAATAGAGCTCCAGGAACAGGGTCAGTTACCACTGGACTAGCCGTCAGATGCCTGTGATTTGTAAACCCCTCCTGGGGCACCAGTCCGATCCTGGTGTTTGTTGTGTTCCACCTTACACTCACCCGATTGAATTAATTATGGGCTTGAGTTGTTGCATCAGGGTGCTAGTGGAGGAACACAGTGAAGTCTTGTTATTGGCTGGTGCCTCAAGGATAAGTTGGGGCACTGGCGCTTTGGGAGTGTGTGTGCTGGAGACTTGTGCCTGGACCAGGATTGCCAGTTTGCAGTGTCACTCAAAGTGAGAGTAACCCAGCCTTGCTCCTGGAAATCAACCATCATGTTCATTTTCTCTGCAACTCTGACAAAGACCACCCCATTCAAAAGTAGTCTTGTTTAACTGCTAATTTGTTAGGTTTAGTGTCCCTGAGTTTGGCTGGAATGAAAATGTAATGGATGGCCCATCTCCATGAACAGAATTCCTTAAACTGCTGTATTTTATGTTCCTGTATGACTATACCCCTTTATAAATGGTCTCTGTTCCATACCCTCCTCAGATATTCTACTACTCCACCAGCATCTTTCAGAAAGCGGGGGTACAAAGCCCAGTCTATGCCACCATCGGTGCTGGAGTCGTCAACTGCGCCTTCACAGTGGTCTCGGTAGGCTTACAGTACGGTGTAATGCAGGGATCCTCAAATCTGGACTTCAGATCTGAATCTGACCTGGTTTTCTATCCTCCTGGGAAACTAAACAATTAGCAATGCTGATTGGCCAGAGTTCCTTCACATCTGACTCCTTGGTAAAGGAAGGGGGGAAAACCTGCAGTTCTTGGACCTAGAGAACCATGATTTGAGGAATGGGCATCATGGAGTGATGTGAGCTATTTGATACCGTCATATTTTAAAACTCATAGGTCAGCATCAGATACATTCAAAAAGTCTCACTAATTGTAGCCGTGTATTTTCAGTTACAAACGGGAAACCTATTTTACATTCCTAATACTAGCCCACCTCTAGGGCTGTGTGGGCCACGATGATGTGCGGACTTGCCAGAACTCTTCATAACACCTAATATTAGGGAAAATGGAAAAATCAACTTTGCCAGTCAGTGCTTATGGGATTGCTCAATGCCTATGTGCAGTTGCAGGTCGACTGGCTAACTTATTGTGGAGAAAAAAGGGATTTAGACAGACGAATGGACAGTTTTCTCCTGATTTTATTAAAGGATTTAATTAACAGCATTTTTTTTTAAGTGCGGACAGAGCTACTGAACATTTATCACTCCACAAACAATTGCACTGTGTGTTTACATCTTGGAGTGTGTGTGTGTGTATTCGAAACCATTGTGTAATATTGTTTTTTTATTCTTTTAAAATCGTAAAATGAATATCTGTTATTCCATTATTGAGCCAAGGAATGAGCTTCATGCTGACCTATTTTTTTTCTTCATGGTTCAATTTACAGCTTTTCTTGGTGGAGAAGATGGGCCGTCGAACGCTTCATATGCTGGGACTGGGCGGCATGTGTCTGTGCGCTGTCACCATGACTGTGGCTCTCTCTCTGCTGGTGAGGTGAAGGGTTGAAATGATTCCTGTGAATAACATACGCGTGTTTATTCTGCCACTGCCTCTATGCTCTCAAATGTGTCCTTTACTCATTCTTGCCAGGATAAATAAAAACGATAACATGGCTCAGCACTTGAAGGGAAAGACAACCTTCACACAAAACCAACATTAAATGGAGGAATTACCCAAATTGAGTCAAAATATTATGCCTTGGAGCTTTTTTGCTAATTTTTGCAACAAAAAAAAACAAAAAAACTTTTCAAGTGGTGAAAATTTGACCAAATTATGAAAAGACTGCAGGATGCCATCTTATCATCCTTCAAAAAGCTTCAGCCAATGGGAGGCAGAGGAGCACTTTTGTAGTCATGGGACAGTAATGTCGAAGAACCATAGCTTAAACAAAAAGCTGTATAGGCTTAACTCATTTTGTACTGAATCACACTGGTGTTGAGCATAAATTGGTTATTTCGAGAGCTAGTGCATCTCTTTCCTTTCTGTGTTGGTTGTCTTAGAGGCGAGAGATTTGCTAATGGTTCATTTTTTTTATGTCATTGTTGATGTCTTTTTTACAAAGTATGAGCAAGTGAAACATGAGTTTTCTGTGTATTCATTATAGTTAGAGGATATTTACATTAGCTCAGGTATTATCGTTACTAGTTGTATGTTGCTCCTTTTATAGCTCTGGGATCTGGGAAGTTTGCAGCAAATTTGAACGTTACGCACTGCTTGCATGTTTAGGGAACTGATTTAAATTTTAGCTTATGCAGTTTGCCTAGCTGGCATCATTTTCAGAGTACTGTGCACAAGCAAGTGGTTCCTTCACGCGGCAATAGAGTTTGTACAGTTAAATAGCAGGGCATTTGTTGTATTGGTGGGTACGATTCTTCACTGATCATTTAATTACCGGTGTGATTAGCTGTTGGGTGGCTCATGGCAGAGCAGACAGTTCAGGTCAGTGATACTTTTATTTAGCTACTTCTCATGTTAAATGAACTGGGGACGTATGATGTTGCGGTTCTTGGGAAGATGGCGGACTTTGTCCGTGTTTCGATTCAGAATTTTAAATATTTATCATTCAGTTCAGCTTTGTTTTAAAATGATCAAAAATATATTTTGCAACATCTAAGGCGCGGTTCTTTCCTTTGAAGTTCCCGTCATAAGAAGGTTGTCTTTCCCTTTAAGTCCTCATCACTGCACATTACTCCTGTGATCAGGAAAAACCTAGTATGTGTGTCACTCTTGGTAGAAACTGAGTTTAACTTTTATTTGCAGTCATTAAAAGTGGTAAAAATCTCAAAACACAAGCTATTAGTGACATTTGAACTTTCAAAATCAAGTTTCTATCATTTTTTCCTTTTAGGAAAAGTCCAGAACCTAAACTTACTAGGTTTTTCCAGGTCACAGGAGATTTTTTAAGACACTACAGCCCCTAGTGGTGCAAACGGGTATTGCGCCATGCATGCGCGTTTTTACCTTCGGCCCGACTTCAGGCCGAAGGGTATTGTCATCAGTTCGTCGTCTGTCTGTCCGTGTGTGCACCATCAGGCCGAGGGTGTTCAAACGCGGGCGTTTCTGGTTAAGTTTGTTACAGACACGCACAGATGGATTGACGGAGATATGATGATGATGATGAAACCCCTTCAGAAAATTTCTCTCTTGGGGGTTAAAACGGTTAATGCCTAAGCTACATCGAAGGGCTATATTTTCTCGAACTGCCTCTGGCCTGCCTTTTATATCCAACTGAATGAATAGGAAATTGGAATATTATGAAATATTGGAATATTGAAATATTGTATTGTGCAGCCCTTCATAAAATCATTGCCCTTTGCTGTAAAATCTGTCAGATAATCCCTATGCTTCCATATATTTTTCAAAGTTTGCATTCACTCTTCGTGGTGAATTGAACCCAAATCTGGTTTTGATCCCTTCATATTTGACACAATAGTTGTTGAACTTAATGTGCTCATACTGGAAAGTTCAGGACAGTAGTATGTCTACACTTATTACGGACTCGTGCCACAACCAAAGACGAATAAGAACAGTCTGGTAAACTCATGGATTTGTTTTAGATATTTACTGGCACAATGTTGTCACAACACCAACTTTGCCAGAAGGTTCTGCTCTGGAGGTGCTCTCTGTCCCATGGGCACAGCAATATCGCACCAAACGACGATAAAAATTAAGCAGAGAGCAGAACTTCTGAATCCTCCCCCCCAATGTCAGACTGAGCAGAATGAAGCATGAGAATGTAGCAAATGAAGCAGGAGTAGTGAGTGAGGTTACCTGTCCTTAAATAGACTGCCAAGGTATTGCATGTTGTCGTTGTTTGGTGTATTCTCAGAGATACTGGTGTAGTACAGTTCCAGATTCAGCTGCTGTAGATTCTGACTCGAGGTTCCAGCTTGTGCAAACTTCACTTATGATGCAAAGATTGAATTTAAGCAAAGATTGAAACTCAGTGTGTCAGGCTGGAAGGAGAACGTGGTCCAAGTGATCTCTACAACCTGTCTGGCCCCGGCAGGACTCTGTTCCCTGGATGAGTTACATCAGTATGCTGGCCATCTTTGGATTTGTAGCCTTCTTTGAAGTGGGCCCGGGACCTATACCCTGGTTCTTTGTGGCCGAGCTCTTCTCCCAGGGTCCACGGCCAGCTGCCATGGCTGTTGCTGGCTGTTCCAACTGGACCGCCAACTTTATCATCGCCATGGGCTTCCAGTACATTGCAGTGAGTATGAAAAGTTGCACAGTAATAGATATCCAGCTGTGCTCAATTCAGCCCACTGCTGGTCTGATTCCGCTGTGTTGGCATTAGCAGCCAGGTGCAGCTGCCACAAATCTAAGCTTAGGTGTTTTGAATAATAGGTTGTAATATTTTAATGTAACTGTTTTCCTTCCTTTAGAGAACTTTTAACCATGATGCGAGTGTCCAACAGAAATAAGATCAATTACAAATGCAAAGTCCTGATTTTGTAATCAACTTATCAACCCTAGAAATTGATTCTGACAGTTGTGTCATTCACCAGGACCTCCCCAGTTCCACACCGCAGTGACCCCACTATTCTCAATTTCTCCCCTGACGTGTAGGAGCTCTGCGGGCCTTACGTCTTCCTCATCTTCGCTGCACTCCTCCTCTTCTTTCTTCTTTTCACATTCTTTCGAGTTCCGGAAACGCGGGGAAAGACCTTCGACCAGATCTCCGCCGGCTTCCAACGTCGACCCGTCAGCATGCTGGACCTCGATATGGGGATGGACATGGACATGGATATGGACAAGGCCAGCACCGAGCTGGAGTGCTTGGGGGCAGGGAGCACAAACTGAGACATGGGGCAGGGTGGAGGGAGGTAGGAGTTTGGCTACAGGGATAAGGGTGGAAGGATGGCAAGGGAACACCTGCTGCAAGTCAGGGAGGGAACTCGACGCCATTTTTGGTGTGGTGCAGCAGTCAGTGGCATGGAAGAAATAAAAGGAGACCTTTTGCAAGGCCAGTCACGAAAGACTTGAACAGTGTGTCGGGATTTTACTCCAGAAATTTACTCGGATGCTCAGGAGAGATCGATATTCCTGCTCTTCAACACATGGCAGATTATTTGCCTTTTGGAAATTGATGCTCTTTCATTCTTGACAGTAACTGTCTTATCAATCGCCATACGATGAACACAGCTCTCAATCCTAGGGATTAAGAATTGTCCTAAAAGTGGTAATGTTGTAATTATTTCGGGCCAGAAGTCAGTCGAAGAGCAGGTGAAACTGACTCAAGGACAAGATGCATCCCTTGGAATTATGTCCTAAGGGATCTCCTGGTATCAGATAAAAGGAATTACTTTTGCTGCTCGATAGAAAATGTAGTATTAGAATAGATTCCATTTAAGTACATAATGTATATAGTGTTTTAAAGGTTTTGGTTATTTAATTTTGGTTAAGGGTCTCTAGGTTAATGCACTTTGTTTTATTGATAGTACTAGTTTGTGTCTGATTAACTCCTAAACAAGCACCATGAATTTTAAGGTTCAAAGTTTGTATTAAAGCTGTATGCGTACATCGCAGGTTTTGCTGATTTTCTGAATGAAGCATGAATGATGTTTGATGCCCAATCTATATTGATCTGTGTGTCTGTTACAGTTTCTTATAAAACAAGCTATGAAAATGAGGAGCTGTGTTTATTTGAAGTCATGATGGATGAAAATCAATTTTCTTAATTATTTTGGTAAACCAGCGAAATGGAAACAGTCATTTTTGGTGCATTTGTAACACACACTCTCTGAGCCATGAGCTGATATTAGCAATCTGTTTTGGTTGGTCACAACTGAAATGTAAAATAATATACAACTACATTTACGCCAGTTGAGAAAGTGCGTTCCTGTAGCCCCTTAGCGCTGAGGAACAGTAGCCATTGACGTCAGTTTCGGAAAGATTCCGTGATTGTAATTGCTCCTGGGTCACTCCATATGAAGTCAACCAGAGGATCCCAGGTCGACAACTCAGATTTGGCTCAGATTTATTTTGGGAGTACTTCTAGATTCATAATGAAAACTTGAAAAATTTTAGGCTCCCATTCCGAGGGGTTTCCGAGATATGTTTCCCCAAAAACCAGGGGCTATGCCCCAAGCTAATCATGAACGTTAATTTACAGGGATTTTGGAGGCTAATATCTTTGGAACCAATGTTATGGCCCCAATTTGTTAGTACATTTAAAACAACAGCAACAGCAAGGGATGACACACTGTTTTTAAAACTTAAACACATTTAATTTTTGACAAAGACAAACTAACTACGAACTAATCTACTGACCAAGATTGAATTATGTATAAAACATAAATATTTACAATCCCTTTTCGTGGGGGTGGCTTGGTGATGTCCTGGATGATGAAAATGCTCAAACACAGGCAAAGAAATCCACAAAAGAAACGTCACAGGTCTTGAACAGAATGGCAGGTCTGGTCATCTTCTTGCAATTTCTCCTACTACTTTACTGTCTCAATTCTTTTCCTTATATACTCTTTTGCAGACCCCACCCACATTTAGACCTCATTTTTTTAAATTTTCTGAGACTTGCCCCAGACATGTCCAGGACATGTCTAAACATGACTCCAGTCTGAGCTTAACAAAAAAAAGGTAAATACTGCCATCTAGTGGCCTATATTCACATTACACCTCCATTCCAAAAGGGAAAAATTTTGACTCATAAAGGCAAAATTTTTCTTTTCAATACAAAATGGTTAAGTGAACACTTGTCTATATATACATATCATACAATATTCAAACACATGATATATATATACACATTCAAACACGGGATAAGCAATCAGCAATTACATTGTCTGTACCCTTCACATGCTTAATTTCCAAGTCAAACTCCTGTAAAATCAAACTCCAATTCAACAATCTCCGATTCTTGTTTTTCATCTTACTCAAAAACATTAACGGATTGTGGTCAGTGTACACAATCATTGGCTTTTGTCCTGTACAAACATAAACCTCAAAGTGTTGTAAAGAAAGGACCAGAGCCAACAGTTCCTTCTCTATTGTGGAATAGTTCCTTTGGTGGCGATTGAACTTCCTGGAGAAGTATGCCACGGGATGCTCAATGTCATCAGAGTCACTTCTCTGTAGGAGCACAGATCCACAAGCTTGGTCGCTAGCATCGACCGCGATGGAGAACGGTTTGTTGAAGTCAGGAGATTTGAGCACAGGGAAGTGACACAGCAGAGACTTCAGGCGATCGAAGGCTCTCTGGCATGCATCATCCCAGGTGAACTTTACGCCTTTCTTCAGTTGGTTAGTTAGACTGAGAGCAATCTCAGCAAAGTTCTTGCAGAACTTGCGGTAGTACCCGATCATTCCAAGGAAGCGGCGCAAAGCTTTTTTGTTGTCAGGAACTGGAAAGTCCATGATGGCTTGGACTTTAGCATTTATGGGTGCCACCTTACCCTGGCCTATGACATAGCCAAGATAGGTGACAGTAGCACAACCAAAGTCACTCTTGCTCAGGTTAACAGTCAGGTTAGCCTGGGTCAGGCGCTGGAACAACGTCTCTACATCTTTTAGATGTTCTTCCCAGGAGTCACTCCATGTGATCAGGTCATCGATGTACACACCCGTGTGTGGCAATCCGGCGATTGTAGACTGTATCATCCTTTGGAACGTGGCTGGGGCATTTTTCATGCCAAAGGGTAGGACTTCATACTGGTACAGTCCAGATGGTGTGGCAAAAGCAGAGATGCTCTTGGCCCTCTCAGTTAAAGGCACACACCAATAAACCTTCAATAAATCAATCTTGGTCAGAAACTTTGCTTGCCCTACTCTATCAATACAATCATCAATCCTAGGTATTGGAAACAAATCAGTTCTAGTTACAGCATTGACTTTGCGATAATCTGTACAGAATCTAGGACTTCCATCAGGTTTTGGAACTAGCACACAGGGTGAACTCCAATCTGAGTTGGAGGGTCTGATAATATCATGTTTTAACATGTACTCAACCTCTTTCTCAGCAATCTTTCTCTTTTCAGGATTCATCCGGTACGGATGCTGTTTTATTGGTTTGGCATCACCAACATCTACATCATGAGAGGCTATAGAAACTCTTTTTGGAACATCAGGAAAAAGATCCTCATATTTCTTGATCAACCTCTCAAACTGATCTTTCTGTGAGGGTTCTAAGTGCTGGAGTTTTACATCAAGATTTTGCAACACTTCAGAATTTGACAATTTACATTAAAGAACTTCAGCTTTAATTCTAGGTTCATCATCTTGAAACTCCCCCTCATCTTCACAAGTCTCGACCATTGGAGAATCTGAAGTGACAGCTGCAACCCTAGCATTTCTGTCATGATAAGGCTTTAGCATGTTAATGTGACACAGTTGTTTTGGTTTTCTCCTATCTGGAGTCTTCACAATGTCATTGAGATCATTGAGTTTTGTCAGAATTTCATAAGGACCATGAAATCTAGCCTGCAATGGATTGGACTGCAAGGGAAACAACACAAGGACCTTTTCTCCTGGTTTAAACTCACGGCTTCTAGCCTTATGATCATACCAAGTTTTCATTTTTCCCTGACTTGATTTCAAGTTCTCTTTGGCAAGGTCACAAGCTGCACGCAATCTTTCCTTGAACTTGCTAACATAGTCTAACAGACTGATATGCGGCTCTTTCTCTTGCCATTGTTCACTCAATAATAGCAAAGGTCCTCTCACTTCATGACCAAACACTAGCTCAAATGGACTAAATCCAGTAGACTCCTGCACTGCTTCTCTAGCTGCAAACAACAGCAAATGAACACCTTCATCCCAGTCTTTCTCATGGTCATAACAATAAGTCCTCATCATTGTCTTGAGAGTGGAATGAAACCGCTCTAAGGCACCCTGACTTTCTGGATGATAGGCACTAGAAAGAATCTGCTTTGCACCTAGTTCATACACAACCTGCTGAAACAATCCTGAAGTGAAATTGCTACCTTAGTCCGACTGAATTTCCCTGGGAAGGCCAAACAACGTGAAGAACTTTATCAAAGCCTTTGAGATTGCAGTTGCCTTGATGTTGCGTAGAGGTATGGCTTCGGGGAATCTGGTAGATGCACACATGATTGTCAACAAGTACTGATTTCCAGATCTAGTCTTGGGTAATGGACCAACGCAATCAACAATGACCCTAGAGAATGGCTCCCCAATTGCTGGGATAGGCTGCAATGGAGCTACAGGTGGGTCTAACTGGTGTTTTCCAACTACCTGACAAGTGTGACAGGTTTTGCAAAAGTTGGAAACGTCTTTCCGAAGCCCAGGCCAAAAGAAGTGTTTCATGATCTTATCAACAGTCTTGTTAACACCAAGATGACCTCCTAAAGGTAAACTATGAGCCATTGTCAAGATCTCATTCCTATAGACCTTCGGAACAACAATTTGCCTGACCACTGCCCAATCTGCATTGGCAGGGATATCAGGAGGGCGCCACTTCCGCATCAACACACCATCCTTGAGATAATACCCAACTGGAACTGCGTCTATTTCTTTATCAGGAAGGGCTCTCCTCTTTAGTACACAAATTTCAGGATCATTAGTTTCCTCCTCAATCAACCGCTTTCTGGACAGAGACAAGTCTCCAGACACATCAGAATCACTAGACCCATCCGGCTGGCTGAATAGAGAACTGATAAAACTATCTGATAAGTCCTCAAACGGAAAAACCATAGTAGGCCAATCAGAGTCATGAGGCGAACCATCTGAGTCCTGACTATTCAATGTACTGGACGGCACCACATCATCTTCTTCTTTAGCCTTCTTGGCCATAGCACGAGTCACTGCGCAAGAAGGATACAGAGATGGGTCCTCATCCCCATCTTCAGTGCTCGGCAGTGAAGTAAGATGTACAGGGGGAACTACTTTGCCACCAGCCAGGTCATTGCCTAGCAACAGAGAAACACCCTTTATAGGTAGACTTGACATAAGTCCCACCTTTACCTGTCCTGTAACTAAATCTGACTTCAAGAACATAGAACGCAGGGGTACAGATACAGTCCTCCCTTCAATACCTTGTACAAGTATGAAATCCCCTGAAACGGTCTCATCACGTAACTCCAAGGAGTCCATCAACAAAAGTGACTGAGAAGCTCCGGTATCCCTTAGGATATATATGGGGACAGGAGGAGAATGCTCATTCAGAGCCACAAATCCCTCTGACACAAATGGAAGAAATTCCTCCCTCACGAAGTCAGCTGTATCAGGCTTTTTAGCCCCACAAGAAGCAGGCAATTTAGCAGATTGGTTATCTACTACAGGGGTTTCTAACCTTGTTTTCACAAAGGCATTTGGTTTGGTATCCTTTTCTTTTTCTTTCTTAGCTTTAAGGAACCAACAGTTAGTTGTAACATTACCAGATTTCTTGCAATAACTGCAAACTAGACCACTTTTGTCACTGTCAGCTTTCACACTTTGATCAGACCTGTTACTGGATTTCTGAGCACCATCACCAGATTTGTCTTTGTCTTTGGGTGAGGAATCTTGGGTATCACCATAACCCTTTTTCTGAAATTGGGACCATCTATTATTACTGCTAGACTGAAATTTGGACTTATGTGTTAGAACATATTCATCTGCAAATTTGGCAGCTGATTGCAAATTCAGTGCTTGCTTCTCATTAAGGTAGGTCTTAATATCATCCTTAACACAGTTCTTGAATTCTTCAACTAACACCATCTCTTTTAGTGAGTTGAAATCATCCTTGACCTCCATAGAAGTACACCAGCGCTCAAAGCAAACCTGCTTTTCATTAGCAAATTCCACATAAGTCTGATTTTCAGATTTCTTCAGACCTCTGAATTTCTGTCGGTAAGCCTCTGGAACCAACTCATAAGCTCTCAAAATAACCTTTTTGACAACCTCATAATCAGAGGAATCATCTGCAGACAAAGCCGAATAGGCTTGTTGAGCTTTACCCTTGAGGACAGTTTGCAACATCAGAGGCCAGTGTTCCTTTAGCCACTGGCAACTCTTTGCTACCTTTTCAAAACACTGGAAATAGTTGTCAACATCCTTTTCCGAAAATGGAGGCACCAGTTTTACCTCCTGACTGGCACAAAATTTATTTTTAGTTTCAATTTTAATTTTTAGTTGCTCCATTTGGAGTCTTTCTTCTCTATCGAATTTCTCTAATTCAAATTCTCTCTGTCTTGCAAATTTTTCTAACTCAAATTCTCTTTGTTTTTCTTTTTCCTCCCTTTCTATTTTCTCTTCTCTCGCTAATTTTTCTAACTCAAACTGCCTTTGTTTTTCTTTTTCTTCCCTCTCAAATTCTCTTTGCTTTTGTTTTTCCTCCCTTTCAATCTCTAGCATTTTTAATTTAAGTTCCATTTCTATATTTGGATTTTCCACTGGAAACTGTTCCAGATCTCCTGGTGCAAACACATTTTCATCAATGTAATATTCAACTATCTCTCTAGCAGTCTTGCTTTTCGCATGGCTGGTTTTACCTCTGTCAGCTCCAAATGTCTGCATATTTCCAACAGTTCTGTCTTTTTAAAAGACTTCAAAACCCCTACGGTTGGTGATGCCAAGAAATCATCCATTGCTGTTGTCAATATATTTATATAGGAAAATTCAAAAAAACAATATTACAATTTGAAAGTGTTAGATTTTCAATAAATTACTCACAAAATGGTCTATCCCGGACCTTGAGCCCCCAATTTGTTATGGCCCCAATTTGTTATTACATTTAAAACAACAGCAACAGCAAGGGATGACACACAGTTTTTAAAACTTAAACACATTTAATTTTTGACAAACTAACTACGAACTAATCTACTGACCAAGATTGAATTATGTACAAAACGTAAATATTTACAATCCCTTTTCGTGGGGGTGGCTTGGTGATGTCCTGGATGATGAAAATGCTCAAACACAGGCAAAGAAATCCACAAAAGAAACGTCACAGGTCTTGAACAGAATGGCAGCTCTGGTCATCTTCTTGCAATTTCTCCTACTACTTCACTGTCTCAATTCTTTTCCTTATATACTCTTTTGCAGACCCCACCCACATTTAGACCTCTTTTTTTAAATTTTCTGAGACTTGCCCCAGACATGTCCAGGACATGTCTAAACATGACTCCAGTCTGAGCTTAACAAAAAAAAAGGTAAATACTGCCATCTAGTGGCCTATATTCACATTACACCAATCATAGGTATCGGCTAAATATTGCTATCCAGGGTATTTTTGGTGCAGGTTTTCAGAATCTCTTGTCAAAATGTATCTATCCATTTAAAAAAAACCATATATTACATACCATGACTAATTACTGAAGGAGATGAGAAAACAAGTTGTAATTTTGATCAAATAATGCCAAGATATATAAATTTCATTACCGTGGGTAACTGCCCACATGGTGAACTTGACCTTCACAAAAAAGTGACTTTTTCAGCTAGGACCCATTTCAGGGTCTCCTAACTCCACTATGATGCCTTGGATGCAGTCAATCTTCCTTGTAGAGACAGACCTGTCCTCATAAAGAAGGAATCCAGCAAAATTTTGTCTCTGGAAGGGATTCTGGCCTTATGGGGGGCCCTGGAAAACTGAATTTTTGATTTCCACCCACCCATTTTCATATTTGAGAGGCCAATATCTTGAAAAAGAAAATGGATACATTTTGACAAGAAATTCTGAAAACCTGTGCCCAAAATACCCGATAGCAGTTTTCAGCCCATACCAAATATTGGTTCCAAAGATATTGGTCTCCAAAATCCCTATAAATTAATGTTTGCGATTAGCTAGGGGCATTGCCCCTGATTTTTGGGGGGCCGTATCTCAGAAACCCCTTGGAGTAGGAGCCCAAAATTTTGTATGTGCTCATTATCAATATAGAAGTACTCCGAAAATGAATTTGAGCCAAATCTGATCTGATTTGTTGACCATGGCAAATTCTTGTATGCCCGTTGATTCAGTTAGCACTGCTGCCTCACAGCAAGAAGGTCGAGGGTTCGAATCTGGCCTGGGGCCTTTCTGTGTGGAGTTTGCATGTTCTCCCCGTGTTCACGTGGGTTTCCTCCGGGTACTCCGGTTTCCCCCACCCACGTGAACACGTGCATCATAGGAACATTCTAACCAGTACCCCTGACCAAGGAACTGGCTTTAGAACTGGAGTTGGTCCCCAGCCGCTGCTCTGTGGCTGCCCACTGCTCCTAACTATAGGATGGTTCAAATGCAGAGGACAAATTACCCCATGGGGTTCAACAAAGTATATCTTATCTATCTTATCTAATTCATACGGCATGACCCTCCTGGAGCAATTCAGTGTATATTGAAAATTCGTGAGGTAGTACACTAGAACTATTCAAAAGATGGGAGTTCTTAAAGCTGCAGTCCATAACTTTGGAAAAAAGTGCATGAGACACAGATTTCAATCAAACAAACCTCCGCCCCTCCCCATCTGCTGCTTCACTCTCTCCAGTAGCCACCCCTCCAAGCTTGCTCACAAGATGAGTTCACCAAGCAATATACATAAATGCACGAGGAGCCTCAGAACGTCTAATTGCAACGTAGGGAACACCGGCAGTAACAAAGTGTACATGAAGCATTTGCATGTTACTCACACACATAGCACGTTATGTCGAAGTCATTGTAATTGTGCTTGGTGGTAAAAGGAAGCCAAGCAAGAGAGCAAAGTAATATTACTGACAATGCACAACGTTAGTATACACATACACACATAAAAGCTCCCTAGCAATGAACAACACACAATGTTTTAACATTATTAGCTAGTGCATTAATACAAGATGAGAGCCTTGGTTCCAATGATAACTGCATTCTGGGTCCAAAACTGGATGAGGGGAGCTGATCTTGTAAAAGGACAAATCAGCTAGTTTTCATCCCTGTGCACGACACTGGCATCCCATTCCATGCTGCAAGCTACTGATTTGGCTCTATGTGGAGTAATTCTTTTGCCGTCTCACCTGACTAGGCCTCACAAAATCATCATCACAAAATGAGGCTGTATATTGGCCGAGCAAGTGAGCGAACCAACTTTACCACAGCAATGTTACCATTAGCAAACAAACCAAGTAACTAGCTGCACATATTGCAATAGCTACCTTGCAATGAATAATGTTTAACTTTTTTGATATTATGAAGAGTGTACAAAATGAGCGCCTTGGCTCCAGTGATAACTGACTCCAGGTACAAAAACTGGATGAGGGAAGCAGACAGCAAAGACAAGCTAGTTTGCATCTCTGCATACTACAGTGAAGTCCACTTCACAGCCACTAGCGACTGATTTGACATTCTGCGGACCATTTTCACTGCCTCACCAGGCCTGGGTTTTCAAAGCTACAATGCTACGCTATGGTATCAATTATTTATTGATAAATAATTAGTTATTTTTATAAAAGTTACTTACCGCACCTTAAAGTCTAAAGCCATGAAATAGACATTGCAGTTACACGTTTAAAACTAGACCTGCGTCCAGAGAGCGCAAGTACCTCCGCCAATGTACTCAGTGTTATTTTTAGCAGTATTAGCTAGCAACCCTTGTTTATGCAGTCCATTAGTCTTCCCGCAAATATATTTTTGTCCTTTTCCATACCCTTGACCTCCAAAAATCAAATCACTTCTCCCTTAAATAATACTTAATCATTCCACCAAATTTGAGGAAAATCCATCCATAACTTTTTGCGTAATCCTGCTCACAAACTGTAATGATCGCATCCAACTTCGTTGGATGGAGGTAAAAATGATTGTTCAGGTGCTGGTCAACGAATTAGAATAATTTGAAATGGTGCAATCGTAAAATTTTTAAATGCATTTTTTGTGCAGAAAGCAAATCAGGTGTTCACCGCGCCTGTCCTACTTGTTAGAGTAATCACAGAACTCGCTACCTGTAAAAAATTTGCTCAGCTGAGCTTTCCAAAAGGCCCATTTAGGCCATTTAACTGTGACACTGTTGTTTTATTGAATTAGAATAATGGAGAAACGGTTTCACTGAATTAGAATAATCACTTTCTCAGTATTTTGTGGCTGCCCCCATGGCTTGTAAGACTGCCTGAAGTCTCTGCAGCATCGATTTGACCAGCTTGTTGCAAGTTTCTGCACTCACTGCTTCCCAGGCTGTGGCGATGTTCTGCTTCAGTTGGTCCAGCGTAGTCGGGCTTCTGTCGCGAATTTTCCGCTTGACGATGGCCCAAAGGTTTTCAATGACATTGAGGTCAGGCTAGTAGGCCGGCCATGCCAAAACTTCAAGCTGTTTTTCGGCGAACCAATCTTTGGTCGACTTTGGCGCATGAGCCGGTGCAAGATCCTGTTGAAATATGAGGTCTTCTTCGCCGAACTGTTCCTCAACAATCGGAATCAGGAACGTTTCCAGAACATGTTGGTATACGGCAGCATTGACAGTCTTCTTGAGGAAGCAGAGTTTCCCTACACCCCGAGCGGACATGCATACCCAGACCATAACGCTCTGGGGAAACTTGACAGATCTTTCCACGGCCTTGTGGTTGTAGGTTTCGCCACCACAACGCCAGACACGAGGACCTTGGTCACCGAAGGAGATGCAATAGCGTAATTCGTCACTGAAGACCACTTTCTGTCAGTCTTCAGCAGTCCATTCGCCGTGTTCTTTGTCCAACTTAAGCCGTTTCTCCATTTCTTTCTTGTTCAGCATTGGTTTTACTGCTGGAACGCGAGATTTGAAGCAGAGTTCGCACAGACGACGGTAAGTGGTTGATCTCGAGACGTTAGCGCCGGTCTGCTCGTTCCACAAGTCGCTGAGCTCAGAAGTGGACTTGAACCAGTTGCTGACTGCGATCTTTCTCAGCTGCTTGTCGCAAGCAGAAGTTTTTCGGACGCCGGAACAGTTGGTGCGCTTGCTCCAGTCTTTCTTGAGAGCTTTGCAGACGGAAGACTGGCTGATGCCGAGCTGCTCAGCAATTTTAGTTTGGGTCAAGCCTTGTTGGCGAAGGGTTGAATTTGAGCCACTATTCCGGTTGAGAGGTCGCGCTGCTGACTCATGATTGATTTTACAACTTAGAAATTCTACTCAACCCTGACTTTATACTGCACAGTGAACACTTCACAGAAAACAAAAATTCAAGCACTCATTCTAATTCAATGAAATGACTTATGAATTATTCCAATTCAATTAAAAAAACAGTCACAGTTAAATGGCCTAAATGGGCCTTTTGGAAAGCTCAGCTGAGCAAATTTTTTACAGGTAGCAAGTTCTGTGATTACTCTAACAAGTAGGACAGGCGCGGTGAACACCTGATTTGCTTTCTGTGCAAAAAATGCATTAAAAAAAAAAAGAATGCACTTTTTCAAATTATTCTAATTCGTTGACCAGCACCTGTATATTCGGTCAGACTAGTTTCTGGCCACAACTCATCACACGTTCAAATGGTGCAGGAGAGCTGGCCAAGTATACAGCAGTCTGGAAATAGATTGGTTTACTCTTTTCATGTGACAATTCCCAGATGTAATCACTATTGTAAACACATGCACACAAATGGCACCTGTTCGCCACGTACCGTTTTGAGACCTGCTGTTGAAGTGACATTTTCAGGATTTGGGAGTAGTAATCTTGTGATCTCAGTAAATGCTGAATTGGTAGTCGATTTCCGTGACCTATTTCTGATTTTGTTGTAGATTGTAACACTTGATGCCATGATGGAAGTGTCAGTGTAACAATTTTCATTCAATGCCAAGGAGTCATTTCAAATCAGAGTTTTTGGCCATTTGTTTTTTATTCATTTGAATTTGTCAGATAGATTTTAAAAATTTAGTAAGTTGCCTTACTAGATCACGGTCAAAGTTTAACTGGTCTCTGCTGTGGAGTAGCAGTAGCGTAGTCCTTTTTCCACTGGTACCATTGGCCTGGCCGTGCTTGAGGCCGGTGGTGGGACTTCACTTGACTCGCACGGAATTTGAATGTAATCGGCTGCGATATTTGTATGCGGATATCTAGATCTAGGTGATAATTTGTTGGCACATTAGGCATAGTTGTGCCATGCTTTTAGGGTTGAGCCATTTGTTGAGAAGTTTTAAAGGAAATGTATTGACCGCTATCAAACAATTGACAATTATTTCCATTAGACCATTTTTGTAATTATGCCTTTTTTGAACTGATCTGAGTTTTGAAAGTTTGAATTTAATCATGTACCCCATCTTCATCTTCTAGCAATGGTGCAAATATGGCAGAATCTTTGGTGAAAGCTAAGAACACTACCAAAATGGTCCAATAAATTACCATTTTGATACCATGAAGTGCAACAAATCAATACATCTCAAAAAATGGTCAAAACTAATATAGCACATTCCTAGTGACAATTCTTCAGTACCATATCAAATTTTATCGCAATTCATTATCTGTATGCACATCTTGTGTGTGGAACAGTGTTTATTAAAAAAAAATTGATAAACTCCAGACATCTTTCATAATTGTATAATTTGTTAAATACTTAGTGTGAAATATCCATTTTTCCCAAAAGTTTGCATCTCTGCATAAAGCCTGATCTACAGCCAGCCTGGCATATGGCTGGCATAGTGAAACACTAATATACACCACAAATTCTTGCATTGTTGGTCAATTTAATTTTAACATGGGCAATGGCATCATTGTAATTTTACGTGCAAAAGGGTCCTTTTCAAAATTTAGCATTATTTTCCCTTATGCCGGATTCTTTTAGAGGGGGGGGGGGAGGGGGGCGGGAAAGGCATGTCTGAAAATTCTCTGCACATTTCCCGTTAAAACAGTCACACAACCCTGGAAAGCAACAGCGATTTAATCCAAGATATGCTTTTATGATTAGTAATACACCATTTAATCTCATTTGAGGGGAAATCTACCTTGTAAAAAGACCTTACATTGATCGTCTATTTTAGCACATTACATGCAGGAAACTTGAATCCTGAAGTGACAGTTTGGGGGGGGGGCAGCTCTACCAATTTTGTCAATAAGCTAGTGATTGCATAAATGTCCCATTTTTCAGTAATAACACTTGTGACCAATAAATAAGCCTCGATAAGACGAGTGCGAGGCAAATAGTATGTCGTTTTATTGGTTAAATTACCCTTGCGTCATTTTCCATATTTGTACCTTTGCAACAATGAAACCTCTAGTAGCTTTTACTTGAATAGCCACTTTTCCCTGGTATCCAACACCAAAGCCATAACATTAGTGCCAGCTGTAATCTCATGGTACGTTCAAAATGAATGCAAATTTGCTCAAGGATTGATCGGAAACTGACTTTTGTAAAACATCATGCCATTGCAATGGAATAAATATACTTTGGAGTGTAGCAAAATGTTCAAACAGTGAAAGGAGGCTATATTATAAAAGGATGCTAGTTAGTTTCTATAACCAAATAACTTTTCTATTTAGCTTGGACACCAAATGGATAGGGACAATGATACCGCCCCCCCATTTGACTTTCAAAGGTTCGAAAATAACATTCATTTGACAAAAGTTTGCATCAGGCATCAAAACAGTTGGAAGGGAAAAAAATGTTTTTTTTTTTAAATTCACACAAGCAAGAAACTGAGGTTTTTTGCTGTTTGGAGGCATATGGAGGCAGCTAATATTCGGCCCTACAGAATCAGTTCTTGAGTAGGACACTCAGATTTGGCACACTTCTGCTCAATGATTTTATGATCCAGAAAATGCATTTTGTTTCTCAGCATCTCCGCGCAAAACAACCACTGAATTCATGACATTTCCTTTTTTGCAGCACCGTCCCAAAATTATTTTAATATATCAAAATAACTCATTTCCAGATTAGACAAGAGTCTTGCCTCGAAAAAAAAAAAAAAAAAGCAAAAAACAGCCTCTGGGACGCTGAAACTTAAAGTCAAAGCCTTGAGTCGATGTCTTGCACAATAGACAAGGATTGGCCTGACTTGTCATCTGCATGAAGGGGCTAATAGTAGGGTTGAAAGGTAGCCTTTACATTTTATAGGTCACTGGGGCAACCCAATCAAGCCATTAAACTGGAGAGATGGTCTGGACAGCAAATAGCAATTCGAGAGACCGGGGGGGGAATAAAAAAAGAATAAAATTAACAACCAGGAACATGCAGGATTGTGCACAGAGGATTTTTAATTTACAGTTTTTTTTATTACTGACGTTTCATCATGCACATCATTCCCTCCACAGTGCAAACAAAACCAGGAAACAAAAGGGTTATTTAAAAAAAAAAAAAAAAAAAATTAACCAGCTCAGGCCTCGCGTCATTAGAGGGACAGCATTCTTCGTGTTGGCAGGCGGTAGACAGGGAGCAGCATGACCTCAAATATGCCAACCCCTCCACTCCACTGCCCTAACAGTTTTACCTCATACTATAACATAAATAGCCAAATAGGCCTGGTTACTATTTATTTATAGCGCTTTTCGAAAGATTAAAGTAAACTGGCGGGAACATGGAAAAAAAAGGGTCGTCAGTGCAGATTTAAATTTGGTTGAGTCGTTCTTTCGATTTCGGTTATCATTGGACATTAGACTGCCCTTCTACCCCCGCTTTTGTCCAGAAAAAGGGCCCAGACAAGTCGCGTATGGTGTAATGAGGTGGTGGGGGCGGGGGGGCATCGCCCCCAGCCTGTGGCGAAACTGGCCTGGTCCAACCCCAGCTAACCTACGTCAGGACCTAAACAGCAGTGGAAGGAGGGAGAGGAAAGAGTATGAGTTACAGCCGCAAGTTCAGCTCAACCCAAAATTACTTACTCGCTAGATTTGCAAATTCACTGATGGTACGCAACACGCGTCTCCGATCCAGTTCACAGTAGATCTCTAGTATTAAGATTCTGGAAGGAAAGAAGACACTATATGCCAGGGGTATTCAACCTCATCTACTAATCAACTCTTGGAGTCTTTGCTTTAAATCCTTGATTTGTAGATAAGTTTTGAATAGACCTGGTGCAGAATCTGTTCAGTACAGCAGGAATGATGGGATGGATGTGGGTGCACTCTCAGATTAAGGTTGAATGCCCCTACCGTAGGCTGAGCATTGTCTGAAAAGTTGACAAGTGCCTGGTGCGAGCCTAGTGCTCTAGGGTTTTGATTGGACAACACCGCTGTTGCCCATTAAAAACAATCAAATAGCCAGGTTTTCCACAAAGTTGCTATGTACATCAATCCATCATAAGATGGCCATGCAAAGCATGGTAATATGCCTCAAATGGCAGCTCTGACGCGTTATGACGAAAAATTTTCCAATAAGTAAAATCAATGGGGATACTCTTCACATCATTGACCCACAAAATAAAAATGAAAAGAATACAACAAAACTTGTAGACCATCAAGTGAGAACAAATTGTGGGTAGGACAGATCAACGGACAGACGGGCAATTGGAATATACACCCATTTGGTGGAGTGGGCATATAAAAACGAGCAGCAAATCAAGATTATAGGATACTGCATTTCTGGCAAACTACCGGGCCAAAACATCAAGTATTCAATTCACAAGATTCATTAGTGAACGGGAGGGCAGCTCGATTAAAACCAGCTCCCACTCATCTGATGCAACCTCAGCCAATGAGAGACCTGTGAGCAAACTGGTCTTACGACTCGTCAGGCACTCGGTCAGGAAAATGGTCACCTGCAAATCCAGGGAAACATGCAGTATTTCACAGAACCAGATATGCAGGTACTTATGCGCAAGTACTTTAACATTCTGAACATCAGTACAGAACTACCCAGCTCCACAATCACTGGTGAGCAAACTGACAAGCAACTCAAATACAAACAGTGATAGAGCAACTGGTATTGAATCAACTGGCCGTTTCGACTAAACCCAGACTATAATTAAGAAAATTAAGAGCGCAACAGTTCTTGGGCACAGACTGACACTTGAAGAGTGAAATGTTCACCATCAAGAGCTACACAATATTGAGGTGAAAATTAATGTGCAGAAAGTTTATCAAAACGGCACATTACAAATATAATCTGCCCAATGTATCAACATATATTAGCATGAATGGGCATTGCAATAATTACTGCCACAATAAAATATTGCAATGTTATGACAGTTATATAATTTAACTAAAACACTGCATTTAAAAACAATTCGTACAAGGACAATATTTCAGCAGGGAAGGGTTAATCACAGCTGTCCCTTTCAGTGAGTTCCATGGAGGAAATTATGTCTGTGTAATGCAGCAAGTCACTCACCTCTCATTGGGTCACACACCAACTAACCCACTGGAATCATTCAGAGGGCGGAGTCACTGTCGTCTCAGGCACCTGCGTACACAGGGACAATGACTATCAGACGACAGACCATTAACAGACCTCATCCTTTCATGCAAGAAGCACACCTAAAACAGGTACTGCAAAATATAGATCCACTAATCTAAAAACCACAAGTTGCCGGGTCGCTCTTAAGAGGTGGCAGAATTAAAAAAAGTTCCAAAATCTGGCCAAAAGATTAATACTGCTTTTTATTGTGACAATTTGAAATTATTTTCTTAAATGTGCCAATAGTTGTGACAGAACACATCAAATTGCATAATTTTCTATTGTTTACAGAGCAGTGCATTTTGACACCAAAAATAAAGTATTAAAAAACTTCTTGCGACTCAAATTGTAAAAATCCTTCAGTTTGTGTGATTCATTTGACCCATAGACTTAATTTTGAATGCATTAGGACAAAATGACCTAAAAAGCAAAAAAGGAGGAATCTCAAGATGACACTACTACCATAGAAACCAATATATATTCTTTAAATAAATTCTCTCAAAATTAGGCATCTCTAATACCGCCCGAATTTGGAATGTCCAATCAGCGAACTATGTACATGCCTGCTCGTAAGCATCTTATGCTGCCAATGCAGGAGCAAGATAATTCACTATTCACAATTCACTCACACACGCGGCTGTTAGCCACGGCAGCTTAGCACTCAGATTCAAACCTCACATACACAGAATGAGAATGGAGGAAATCTTAAATTGTGCCTACTCAGAAACTGACCAGAGCCCAGCGAGACAGCAGGAGACACCCAAGCACCAAACAAATCAATGCTAACCTAAACTGACAGCATCCCACCCATTTCCCCCAGCAGCACAAAACCAAATATTCACTGCTTTTTCAAGGCTGCTGGCCACAGTCAGCACTGGAACAATACGGAATTCAACCTGTTGCCATTGTCACTGTTGTCACTCAGCGCAGTAAAACAGAGCCTTTCACAAATAAGCCAACCCAGCAGCCAGAAAATGCAATTCAAAACGAATCCAATTTGTCTCACCTCCCTCCCTCCCACCCCCCAATTACAGTACTGTTGTAGCACAGATTGCACCATGATATGGTATCCACTGCAGACAACGCCAGAGGAGTCGTTCCAGCGACGCCACAGTGAGGTGAGAACCACAGATGCTAGGAATGACAGGGCTTAAATTTGCCGCTAAACTCTTCCACTAAACGCAAGTGCTCATGTGCTTTCCAAATGCTTTTCCTAAAATCAATCACATGTAACACCAAACAGGTCTGACCCATCAATTCACTTTGTTTGAAATCATAATGGCCTGGTAAATGGTTAGTTTGTGACCATATGTCCACAGTTTTCAAAAAAAAAAAAAGAAAAAAGATTTTACAATTTCAGGGGTCACAAATTTCCTCTGTAATGCAAATTTCTTCTAAATTTCTAATAAAATTTTAATATACAGCTCTCCAGCAACCACCAAAATAGCCATTTCTGACAATGTAGCATAAAACTGCAAATAATCCATATGAGTAGCGCAATTAAGAAAAATTAGCAACTCATTCAAATATTGGGATTGCAATTGTGACGAACAAAAACCAGCAGACAGTGGGCCCCAGAACCCCTGCTCAAGTCCGACTTGTAAGCAGTGGTGCAATAAAAGCTGCCGCGTTTAGGACCAGTTCTGACCTCTGCCAACTTAAGAGCTGATAATTTAGATATTCCAATTTAGGTGCAGTGAGCAAAACAAAACTTCATTTGGATCATCAAGCAGTGGTGCACCATCAGCAGTATCCTCCAGTAACCTCACCATTCATAACTATTACCTAAATCAGTCAGCTTACATTCTCTGATTAGCAACAGTTGTCAAGTTTCATTTGTAAAAAGATTACCTTTTTTGATAACACTGTATATTGCATCATGTAGTTGAGGCACTTCTCTCTTCAGATCAATTATACAAAACATCAATACACCTTTAGAGGATTCTGAACTCATGAAGCTCATGAAAAGGCAGGTTTGCATAAATTAGTTTTCAATGCTTATTATAATAGCATTCCACCTGAAATCATGGTATGATGCACCCAAGATGTCCTCCTCTTCAGATGTATTCGTTTGAAAACTCATTATTCAGAAGAAATCAAACATAACTAATCACACAAATGCAAAAAATAAATGCAAAAATGAGATGGAAATCAGAAAGTTTTGGATTTTGAGTCATTCGGATCATTTCCACCCTTACACTGTCACATCCATTTTATAAATGTACCCAACAGGCAATCACCGTCATCACCTTATTCAATATAGGCCATTTGTTAGTCTTGATTATTCAGTAAATTCATCTGAGTAATTTTTAAATCGGGTAACCTGGCACATGCAGCTTAAGATCAAAATTAAAGGGTGAGGTTGCCGATGGTCTTTCTAACCTAACAGCACGCTACTACCATCAAATGACCTCAACATACCGTAACAAACCACCTCTTTCAGTTATTGTTCATCTTTACCTGGTCAGATGGCTGGCTAGCTTTGGGTGACATTTTGGGCGAGGATTTCGGGGAAGCTTTGGGCGAGGACTTAAGATCAGCAGGTTTTGCAGTTTGTGCTGGTGAGCTGGGCTCCCCTGCAGGTTTTTCTGTTCCGTTCTAAAACAGAGTGGAAACTCAGCAAACTTTCTACCCCCAGTGAAAACTTCAAGCAATACATTCAAACAAAAAATAGATCTAAATTTCGTTTAAAAAAAATAAAATCCGACACAGGGTTCTCAAATGAAACTCCATGACCAACAACTCAACAGCTCATTGAAATATTTAAAGGGGACCTCAAATTCTACAAGTATTTATAGTTTAAAAAAAACAGTTACTGCCTTCGTCAGCTAGAAGATGCACCCAAAAAAAAAAAAAAAAAAATTAAATTAAATTCAAGTCAACGACACATTAAAGGAGAATTCCGGTGTGAAATTGAAACATGAAAACGAGTACTAACTTTTGTCAAATACCCTACCTCTGTACAAACGCAACATTTCGAAATACATGGCTTTTCAGCCGAAGCTCCCAACAGGCCTACAATGGTAGTGAATAGGGCATAGAGTTGCCATGCAAAGGAATCACTATTTTTTCATCTTTAATAAGGTTCAAAGTAGCTCCACACTTCATTGGTAAAATTCCGAGGGCCCTGACATTTAAAACGAGGCACTGAGAATGTTGAAAATGCACAGGTAGTTTATTAAAAAAGACTTTATACAAACTGTACCTTGAGGTAGTTTCCAGTCGCCTCCATCTTGAAAGTCAGGATAAGTCTATTGACGAACACGAACGAATAGGAAGGATGGGGGAACAGATTGCAATTCATTCGTGCTCGTCAATCGACTTATCCTGACTTTCAAGATGGAGGCGACTGGAAACTACCTCAAGGTACTGTTTGTATAAACAGTCTTTTTTAATAAACTACCAGTGCATTTTCAAAGTTCAGTGCCTCGTTTTAAATGTCAGGGCCCTCGGAATATTACCGATGAAGCATGGAGCGACTTTGATCCTTGTTAATGATGAGAAAAAAAAAATAGTAATTTCTTTGCATGGCAACGCGTTGCCCGATTCACTACCATTGTAAACCTGTTGGGATGTTCGGCTAAAAAGCAATGTTTTTCGAAATGTTGCGTGCGTACGAAGGTGGGGTATTCGACAATAGTATTCGTTATGTTTCAATACACCCCAAATCAATTTCACACCAGAATTCTCCTTTAAGTACTGAATGTTTGAAGCTATGTCAAACATACTGCAACTCTGGGGAGCAAATTATGCAGACTGTACTCCAGTGAAACAGTTGCAAGATTAAGCCCAATTTAAACTCTTAAATATGGAGCTCGAGGCTCACCTTCGATTGTGCAGACTCAGAGTTCCTCTGCCGGCGACGACCAAACTGCCTGCGAGGTCTCTGTGCTGGAGCCTCAGGCGGCCCCCCGTTAGTCTGGGCCTCTGGTTTTTCAGCCTGACCCTCGGCAACGGCGGTCTGTTGGCCATCAGTTGGCTGTCCTGCAGGCGGGCGAGGTCGGAAGGGCCTGACCAAAAACCAGAACACAAAGCCAGTCAGCCTCGCATGCTGGGGTTATCATAATGCTGAGATTCCCAAATCTGGCCCTTAAAGTCCAGCTCTAGTTTTTTCCTTCCAAGCTATTAAGTGAGCAATGATTGCTACCAATTGATCAGACTCGTTACACCTAACTCCCAGGTAGGAGGGTAGAAAACCGGCAGTTCTCAGCCCTGGCAGATGGTTTCGGGGACTAAGGGGTACCATGAGCCTAAGTGAGCTTGCACAGGGCAGCTAGAAAATGCCCCCCAAACCCCTCCAAAGCAGTTATTCCCACCTCCGCAGTGATGCCCAAACCAGGCAACAGAACCAAAAAAAGTCCACAGAGACCAACATTTCTGCAAGAGAATTATAACCATTTGGCATGTTTTTCTCCTGCCATTTTACAGCATAAAGCAAATGGACAGGTGTCTGGAGTAATATTTATTTTTACAGAAAAATACGAGGTTAAAGTCAACATGGGTGTTTGATTGATACCATCAAGTACAAAAGCCAGTTAATTTGCCCCATCATAAGCCGCTGCATAAGCCTGCAGTAACAAATAAAAAATATTACATAACTGCAGTACTTATTCCATAGCCCAGCTCATGACATTCTTGATAGTAGCTTAGGACAATCACTTTTGCAAAAATTTCATTGGTTGACAGCAGAGGGGGTGAAGGAAGAGGGGGGGATTAAAAAAATAAATCTGTGCTTAATCATGCTGTTAATTTCGAGCCAAACTGAATGCAAAGAGTGACGTTTAAATTAGTTTGGCTCAGTGCTGTTGCCACTCATTTACCAAGTTCAGGTTACTTAGCTAGTTGAAAATGTACTGTGTACATGTTGGTTATGTGGATTATGCAACAGTTTGTTAGCTAGCAAGCGAACGTTAGCTAGCTACTCAGCTAACTGAATTTACAAACCGTTGCTAGTTCGGTCCTGAATGCCTGACTCAGAGATTAGCTTTGGTAGAACAGCGATGGAGTGAGTTCAATGTTAAAATACAATGGGCGTTAACAGAAATTGTACTTGTTTTCTAATAAATTACTCAGTTCAATTGTGAGATGAGCAGAATCTTCTACTCTTGGTAATGTCATTAGAAAGGATTGAACCTTGTAAATTTTGGGTTGGTTGCTCACTTTAAACTCGTTTAACTTAGTTTAACTTCCATATGACACGCCTACTCATGTAAGATCCTCCATTTTCTGTATAAAGGGTGAGCACCAATCCAGTGTTCAGATTTAAAGTATTCAAAAAACAACTGTGGGGGTGGGGATCTCAAAACAATTCAGGTCCTCAAAAACTGATAAATCAATTGTGATCAAATATGAAAGTCAGATGAAAACATTATAACAATGCAGAGACACTAATGCCATTTCAAAGATAAAATTGCACAACACCAGGATCCTCAACTGTGCCCCTTGAATCCAAATTTGGTCCTGGTAGTCTTTCCACCAAGTGATGCACTGTTAATGCTGCCAAATGGCTGAACTACAATCACACCTGACTCCCATACAAAGGGAGGGAGGAAAACCAGACGTTCTCCACTCTTGCAGCCCACAGTTTGAAGAACAGGGCTATACACAGCAGCTGTCCATAATGCTGTTCCAACCATTCTTAAAGTTATGGGTCTCCTAAAAGGGTCAGTGCGGGTGCTAGGTTTAGTTCTAGCCCAACAGAAATGCCTTATTTGACCAATCTAGATCAGGGGTCTCAAACTGGTCCATGAAAGAGCCAAGGGGCTGTAGAGTTTCATTTCCAATGACGCAGAGACCCCTGATACAATTAATCAACTGTGTAGGCCAAGATCAGTTGATTATCTTCAATGCATCAGGCGAGCGTCAGTGTGGTTGGGTAGAAACCCTGCAGCCCCTTAGCGCTTTTACAGACCAGCTTGAGACCCCTCATCTAGGTATTATTTGAGCACCCAGATTAGATAAAAATAGTTGAATGAGTTCTCCAAAAAAAAAAAAACACTGGAGAGGACTGGACAACCAAGACTGAAGGAAGGTTCTCACACTAGCCCCACCAAAGCATGCATCACTCTCCAGCTAAAGATATCCAAGCCATTGGTCCTCAATCTTGTCCAGAAATGGTCAGTATGGGTGCAGGCTTTCATTCAAACAAAGTAGTAACACACTTGAATCTACTAATCAAGAACTTGAGCAAAGACGTCAGAAGTTAATCAGAATCAGGTATGAAACTGCTTAGTTACAATGAAAGCCTGCACCCACGTTGGGGTACATTTCCCTAATGCTTAGTTGCAAACCATGTTAGCAACTTCTCTCAACATTACTTTAGCTCAAACTATGCAAGTTGTTAAGTTAGCAACATCCTTAACAACTACACTTTTAGGAAATTTACCCCTAACCCTCTCTCGATAAGAGAACAATTGCACAAAGCTAATGATAAATCAGAACATGTCAAATTCAGGTTGAAGTGAAAAACCTACAGGATGGTAGCTCTCCAGGGTTACAAACTGCCATACTGCAGCACTGATTCACACTACAATTCATTTACAGACAAGAGTTGAAGGAGCTTGGTACTGCCTCTGGACCAGGGTTCTCTCAACCTTATCCAGATAGGGCCAATATGGATGCAGGCTTTCATTCCAACCTTGCAGTTTCACACGCAAATCTACTAAACTTGACTCAATGGTCATTTGTAAAGACCTTGATTAATAGAACCTGGAGTGTAATTGCTGGGTTGGAATGAAAGTTGGCACCCAAACTGACCCTTTCAGGACAAGTTTGAGAAGGCACAAGACATCGGTGAGGATTTTGACCTCACTGACCTGCGGTACTGAGGCCTGAACCTCCGAGGAGCAGGTCTCTGCTGGGCAGCCAGGTCCCCTTCAGCTACGACCCCTTCATTCTTCTGTTCACCCGTCACCCCCTAAGAAGAGACGTCTCAAACTACATAAGAAATGGACAATGTAGGGCAGCGGTCACCAAAGCTGCTCCTGGAGATCTACCGCCCTGAAGATTCCACTCTGACCAAAAACAAAGCGCTCCTCATTCAACCACTAGAGATCAGCATTGCACTGCTAATTAGTGTTTTCAGTTGCTTCAAATTAGGGTGTAAATGAATGCCTACAGGTAGACCTCCAGGAATAGGGTTATTGATCATGGCTCAAGAGTAGTGGTTGCCAAAACTGTCCTTAGGTCACACCAGCCCAATCCAGGCATTTTTATTGCAGTAATTCTACCTTAAACATGCCTGATGTAACCAAATAAGTCCATGTTTAGTTGGATCAAGAGTGCTTTAGGTGGAACACAAACAATTGGGTCTGCATGGTGCACCCAAATGAGAGTTTTGAAAGAATCACCTTTAGGACAGGGCTACCCAACCCCATTCCAGGAGCTCTACCATTGCATTTCTTACTGGTTGCCAACCCAGTACCTGGACATCCATAATATACTTCAGCTTTTCATGCCAAACCAAAGAAAGCAGGCCTCAGTCAACAGCAATGGGTCTTGACATGCAGGTAACTGGTAGAAATGTGCACAAAGTTATAGTTGAAATCATGGTCTGGTCTGAAGGATGGTGGTTATCCAGGGATACAGATTAATCAATGAAAATTCAGGGATTTACATGGACAGTGCAGTAAATAAAATATAACTTCAATTACTCATTTACACCTTTATTCCAACAACAGGTTTACACCCTCAGGATGAAACATTCGGTGAGGCCAAATTCAGGACAAGCTGATCTGAGGGCATGATCCGACAGGAAGTCCACAACAAAAGCATGCACACCAACACCTGTAAACAGCAACGTCCACTCAATGTGGGTATACCGTGACCCCGCCCTCTCCCAATCCCTCCTTAACCTCCTCACCTCTTCTTCTTGAACCTCCGGTCTTCTGCGGGGTCGGCGACGACGAGGGATGGGTCTTGGTGGTGGGGGAGCACCGCCCTCCCCCAGCCCCTCCCCCTCGGACGTGGGGCCAGAAGAACCATCTGCAGCCTTGGCCTGATCGGCCTGGGCAGGCCGCGGGCCGCGAGGGAAGAATCGCCGACGGAAACGACGCTTATTGGGAGCGTAGCGGCTGCCTTTGACTGGTACGCCCCCAGGCCCGGTCACATTAGCAGCTTCCGATCCCTGTGAAATACAATAGTAAACCCCTTTTTAAAAAGGCAGTCTTTCACCATTTTTCAAGATGAAATGCAAGTGGTCACATTAAGATTCACCTTAAAGGTCCCCCTTCGTGTCAGCAGGCGCACAGAATATTAGTCATTAGAAGCCATTTCAAAATGTGTTTACATACATTTTGAAATGACCGCTTAGAAGCAAGAGGGACTGAAACTTCAGCCAACCACTTAATGAGTGACATTATTCTGGGTGGTCCCACCTCCCTGGGATGTCACTGAGCAGACTTAAATGGCTTGTAGGGGACCTTTAATGGAGAGGTGTTCAATCCAGGGGTTCTTGCCATAGTTTAATTCTACCCATAAACCCAATAATCCAGTGGTCACCAACCCTGTTCCTGGAGATCTACCATCCTGCAGGTTTTCATTCCAACCTTAATCTGGGTCTACTCACAGTTGAAGGAGATATCCAACTGTTGAATGAGGCAAGCTTTGTGATGGCTGGAGTGAAAACCAACAGGATGGTAGATCTCCAAGAACAGGGTTGGTGCCCACATGACTAATCTCCTGGGCAAGGGGTTGTTCCAATTACTCAATCCAGGCAGCTGGAGCAAAATACTGAAGGAATTTCACCTTTTTTACAGATGGTCCACCTCTGCATAGTGGCGCAAAACCCCCCTCATTAAAAAACTGATGCAATCATGGCTTCTAGGGCTTTATAGCTTAATAGAATTGGGAGGGGACTTTACCTTTGCCGCTTCAACCACGTCAAACTCTACAATCTCCCCATCTCCGACACTGCGAAGGAACTTCCTGGGGTTATTCTTTTTGATCGCCGTCTAAAGCAGAGGAAATCACAGTGAATACGAGTTGAGATGGCCTGAAGCTTGGCTGAATTGCAAATCACAGTAAACCTACCTGATGGACAAACACATCCTCTTTTGTATCATTTCTAAGACAAACGACAGACAAGCAAGGTCAAGTCATTATCCATTTAGATTAGAATCCACTAAAATATACAAATGCATTCATGGATAGACCAATATTAAAAGGTACATGGGCCAAACGACAAACTTTTCCTGATGGCAAAAATGTCCATTGACAAGAAATGGCTGGTGAAAGTCAAAGTAGCAACAAGGCTGAATGACTCAGCATTCATGCAATCTTCTTTTTGAGGAGATATCAAAAAAGAAATATTCAAGTGTAGCTGTACATACCGGTTTATGAAGCCATAGCCATTTCGCACATTGAACCATTTCACCGTGCCTTGAACCAGGGTGGCTGTAACAAGATTTGCCCCAATTGTAACAAAAATATCAGCATACAAATTGCATTTGAACAATTTACCCTAAATAACTTTTGAGTGCCTTAAATCATGGCTATAGGCATTGTTGTTAAGATAAATACAATGCACTACCTTAAAATGTTTTTTTTTTTGCCATTTCTCAAGTCTGAATTCTGCAAGTATTGCATTGAATGGGCTACTTCAAGTTCAGTAGTTTTAAAATTAATGATAGAAAGGAATTGTCCATTTAATACTCAAAACACATGCATTGTGACTGAAATAACCCAGCAGAGACTTTGTACGAAGTCATTTACAGTGGGTATCCTGTAATCCAGTGCACTTATCTACTAGAAAAAGATTCAAGTTGTTTGTACAGTGAGCCTATTCGTTAATTATTAACTATGAACTTTGAGATTTGTTTTCCCACACCTAGGTCAAGTAGGACAAGAAACGTGGCCAAGTACAGAAATTTCCATGAGCAACCAAATTGAAATCAGCCTTAGCATTGATAGTGAACAGTTGTGCATTTCCATATCCAAATTGAACATCGACTTCCAGGGATTAAATACATTTATGTAAATTGATTCAAGATTTAAAAAAAACAAACAGAATTACATATAAAAGCAATAGAATCAGCGGGTAACAATCTATTAAATTCCCGCATCGATTGGCCGGAGGAATACGGTTTGCGTTACAACCGAAAAGCAGGTCATCAGAGGTCAACATGACCACCTGACACAGTTCGCAGATTGAACCAACCGCACCAATCATTCAAGACGATTGGTTCAATGAAGGCGCTTCAAGTATATTGGAATAAATGTCCCACGTTATACTTTACGCTCATTATAGCAATCACTTTCTTGTAAAATAAAATGTCAATGACTAAAAAATTGCACTGGGATAGCCTACTGAATAGAATATTTAGTCAATACTGGGCATACCTAATACCACTCAAATCACGCTGCCTCCTAGATCTTATTTGACAAAATTAAAAAAAAATTTTTAAAAATTAAAAAAAAAAAATCACACGCTTATTATGAGCCTATAAATAATTTAATGTTGATCAACAGACTCGTATGGGGAAAAACGTAGATTGGCTTTTGAGTGGAAGAAATGTTTCAGCGCTAAGTTGTAACGTACAAAATGAACAGAGATAATTAGTCATTAGTAAGGATACACCAAACACGTGGACTACGGTAGGCCATGTACAATCATTAGAGGTCTCAGCAGCCCATTTACCAAAGCCATGCTTCATTTACCAACAAGTTGTTTTAACACACCAAGGATTGTGATTTATACTATCTTGACATGGGGGAAAAAATAAAAGCACAAACCATGGAAAACCAAAAGAAATGCAGCTGCAATAACTGTATGCGGAGGAAATATATAATATAGACTAAATAACGTCGCCTGAGCGGGTGCCCATGAGCCATAAAAACCACAGTAGTCCATTTAAAATATTTACATTTTGCAGCGTTTCCCAAAAACTCATTCTCAATGGAAGGATTTATATACAAGCCAGTCTGTCATTGCCCTACCGATAATTTTTCTCTCCACTTGCGGCTGGTCTTCAGACGGCGCCGACGGCGGTGAGCCCACTACTTCAGCGTCGCTCATTTTCACACACTATTACGCTTTTTAATTCTCGCCCCCCTCCCTCCTTCTCTCCTAGGCTCGCTCGGGTCGCTAATGCAAACTTTTTATGCTTGTAGTGTCATGAGTAGCACCGACTTTGCATCAATGCTATTGGCTTTTGATTGCCTAACAGCCGGAATCCCATTGGTCGAAAGCTGCACAACAATTGGCGGCATGCAATGTGCAGAGCTGTAGCGGGAAACCTGGGACAGGTTTGAAACGAAAACAGAAAAATTAAGGTGTGACTATAATGTAATGTTCTCTTCATTGGCACTTGATTCAGTAGCGAATAAGAATGAACATCAATCAAATAACGCAAAATTATGCATCACGGGAAAAACACTGGACAAATAACTGTGAAATGAATTCCTTCATGAAATTATAGCCTATATGTCAAATTAATGTAATGCAGCATAGAAAGGGACCTTTCGGCACTAGGTATCAAGCAGCACGGAAAACGACTTTTTAGCACCAAAAGGTTGGATCATGGATCTCAGAAAGGAAGCATGCCAATGGAAGTCAAGTGAATTGTTATATTTTAATGAAGCAAATCAAGCCTATACATGATATAGACAAGGCATAATACGGGATTTCATTTTCAATTATTCAAATTAAGAACGAACATTTAAGGTGTTCACTTGGTTCACATTTGCATTAGATTTTTGAAAACGAATATCAGTTTGGTCCTCCGCATGTGCATTAATTCTGATCACATTTAAAGTCAATGTCATTTTCTAAACGAGAATATACAGTTTATTATTAGAATGGGTAGATGCAGTATCGTAGGTCCCATAACAAATCATTTGCTGAATGTCAAGACAAAAAAATGATTGCGCTCCATTTCAGCTTCTGTGCCCTGTCCTCTGCCCCTTTTTCCCAGCCTCGCCTGGCCTACCAGGCATAGGTCAGTGGATTCAAGTTTCACTGGTCTATATTTAACCAGGCAGCTCTCCCACATGGCGCAACCACAGGTCAGTGCCGTGTCCCAACTTCAGGCCACGTTCATTCAAACCAAACATGAGATCAGCGCCATGCAGTCAGGGTAGGCAGTGAATAAGTAAAATCAGTGATTATCAAATCAAAATTACAATCATCGAAACTCAAATTACATCAGGAGCTATTTTTCCCCCTTAAATATCAGGTTTGTTCTTCAATTATTGTGGTCTTCAAAATCTTTAAGTGACACACAAATCTTGCTTGTGGTTAAAAAAAAAATCTGCCAGAGAATGCATAGTCAATCAAAGACTATCTGCTTATTCATGTGTTCCATGTATTTGAAACTGTACCATACGGAATTTTGCCTCTGGTTACTCTTAATGCACAGGGAAAACATGTTAAACCACAGTGTTTTGACCATCCTACAGCAGATTTAATTATTTTTGCATGCATATCACCCAGCTCCTGCAGTCATATAACAGGTAAAAAAGAACTAGCCAGGGCCTGCAGGTGAAATGACCAACATTAATTGGCTGCTATAGTGTTAAAAAGGGCAAGGCAACTTTCGTCTGTTTTACTTTTGAAATATACATTTGGAATGTCAATAAAATAGTAATCTGATGTACAATGCACTGAAGGCCCATGAATGGACCAGTCTTTCACTGGTTCTTTCTGGCCATGGCAGATTCGTAAAATCATGAATGAACAACACTGAAAAAATTGAGACTTTGGATCAAAATAAAAAAATTGCGTCAACTTGTTACAGCTAATTTTTTTAGTTTTTCTCAAATGAAAAAAGTTACCTTTGTAAAAAAATTTTCAATTAAGAAAAACTAAAAAAATGAGCTGAAACAAGCTGACGCAATTTTTTTTACTTTGATCCAAAGTCTCAATTTTTGTGAAGTGAAGTGTCAGGAATGTGCACTGTTGGTGAGTGCGCATTCAATAAGTTTTTTCTTCTTTAAAGGCATACTGTTAGTGAATGAGAAATTAGCAAAATTGAACATAATAAATGTATCACACCTAGTTTTGCGTCATTTGAGAATATGTCTCAGCATGGAATGATAGCACAAGAGCACTAACCTCAATTTGTCAAATGGCCAAAAGGTGAGCTTTCTCTGCCACCAAGTAACCCGTTGTTCGCTTCAATGTTGCACGAGTAATACGAACCACCAAGTTAAGCCCAGGTGCCATTGATCTCAAAATACTTCATATATTTTTTTTATGGATGGGAAGTTAAGTTTTTAGACCCAAATGACATGCAGTAATACCATATAATGACATTGACAAACAGGAATAGTTTTCTTTCGAAGGAAATTATTTGGGGTTCTGCACTTTAAATATCCAAGTTATGCATCAAGTTGGTTCATGTGTAAACATGAGATTTCAGAAATGCAGTAAATATAATCCAAAATGATCAGCTCAGCATGTAAGTCCATTTAGGGTGTGGTCAGATACAATATTGCCAGTTCATAATCTGTTGTAATCTGTCGTAATCTGTGCCCACGGTTTTGTAATCCGTGCCCGTGGTTTTGCAATCTGTGACCACTGTGGCAGATCATGAATCCAAGGGCACTGTTTAAAAACCAAGCACCCGGATTTGTAAACTCAGCGTATGGATTTAAACACTGCTCCTGTTTTGTTGTTTTGGATGACCCCAGTGATGCTCTGTAGACACAAAAAAGGAAGTATACATGAGATAAATGATGGACTAGCTGTTATTCAGGACCAACGTGCTTCTAAAGGGAGAAAACTGTGAGCCACGTTTGTTGTTTTGTTAATAGGATGCACCTACTGTTAAATTATGCTGTCAGTCATGTCACTAGTATAGTAGACCTGAATTGATAGCTATGGCACTGAACTACACCCCTGAGCAAATAAATAAAAAAATAAATAAACTATGCCCAAGCCTAAAATGGCAAAATATGAAGCTTATAATGCCCTGAACAAATCAATGGTCAGGAAATTGGCAATGAGATAGCTTTCATTTTTTGATTTCTTTGAATTTTTATTTTTTGTGATTAAGCTTGTAGAAAGTTATTTACAGAAAGAACAGTTGGAAAAAATAACTTCACAAAACAACTTCTCAGTTTTGGAAGCAAGCCTCTCTGCAGTGTTCTCCAGTATTCGAGAACATTGATTGACTTTTCTCAGTGAAGCAGCTCAACCTCACAGCCAAGCAGTTTCCCGCTTTCTCCTCATCTGCTCAATGCAGCAAAAGTTAATTTCCAAATGGTGGCACAGAGGGTCTTAATGGTGAATTTGTTTAGTCCTTGTTCATTTTCTGATTTGGGCACAGCTCATTTTGTTTAATGCCCAGGAATATAGTATTGCTCATCGATTTCCCTAATAGTTCCTCAACAAGACAGTGAAAAACTTATAAAGATCGAGAATTGGGCACCAACATTTTGAAAAATGAAAAACTGGATTTGTTGCGTAACAAACAAATTTTATTTGCAGGTTAAAATTAATGGCGTGTTCAAAACCACATAATCAATGACGGGAACTCAATGATGAAGACTCAGCTGAAAATAGAGGAGGCAGAAAAAATACATACAAACAGATTATTCTTGATGCATTATGAATCATTTTCCTGGTTGGTTACCAGAAAACATCAAAAAACAAACTCATGCACCTACAGTTTATGAAACAGACCTGAGACTTCCAATGTGGTCAAATTCTTTGGTTAGATGACACCAAAATAAGAGCTCTTTGACATTAACCCTCCCATTATGTTCTGGGTCAATATGACCTGACTCAAAGTTCGATGTTTCTAAAAACATGGTTAACATAATTTTTTCGATTGGATATTTTTCCTGACTTTTCGGGTAAAGCATGAAATTAACTCAAACAAGATTATTTTATGTTCCGTACACATGTTGTAAGCATCAGTGTTGTTGAGGTCATTTTGACCCCAGGATCAATTATTACATCAAACCATAATTTTGATCTCATCTTTGTAGTGTTGCCTGAGACTGAGGGCATGTTCAAATTAATTTCTCATTCATTTCACATTTGGTCTAATTCCTACGGCTATAATCATGTAAAATCAATGGTTGATGTATAAGGGGAGGAAGGGGGAGACATGTTTCATTTACTTGGCTGTTAAAATGGTCAGTATAAAGGCATAAATGAGCTGAGAGGAGATTGGATAACACTTTCAGTCACAAACATCTTATGTAGTTTTTCACTGCAGGGATCAAACTGACCTCAAACCAAGTATGGTTAATTAATTTGAACATAATAGGACAGTTTAATAGAGGCGAATTTGGGGTTAAGACAAAGAAAATTTTTTTGAAAAACATTCCCATGCCTACTGTGAAAAGTGATGGTGGATTTTGATGTTGTAGGGCTATTTTTCCTCCAAAGGCCCTGGACACTGTGTTAAGATTCAGGGCATCAAGGATTCCATCAAGAATTAGCAGTTATAAAATATAAAGCATACAGCTTCTACTGTAAAACTGAGGTCAGCTGAGCCATAGTTGAATCTTCCAACAGCATAATGACCCAAAATATGCATCAAAATCAACTCAAAATGGTTAATCGACCATAGAATCAAGGTTTTGGTCTGGTCATCCCAGTTTCACGACCTAAAGCCAGTAGAAAACATGTGGGAAAAGCTGAAGAGAAAAGTTTACAGATCTGTAGAACAGGACCAAGGAAGGATATGTTCTCAAACTTCTTGCCATGCTTTCTCTAAATCTCATTACATATTATGTGAGAAAACTTGAGGCTCTGATCTTGGAAAAGGGAAGCTAAACAATGGATGAAGGAAATATTAAATGAAGAGAAACCAATAATTGTAGCACACATTTTTGCAACAAATATTTGATCCATTATAATTTTTTCCCCACTCACAATATTTCAATGAATTGTTATATTTTTTATCAGTATTTTGAATTAATTTTCAAGAAGATCAACAGCAAATTCTACTTTTGTCAAGACTGATAATATCACTGCAGGGCACTATGTGTTTTCAGATATTTGGGTCCAACAGAAGTTTGCTTGAAATGAGTCAATGGCCAGGATTGTATGCTATTGATGAAGACCAATGAGTTCAGTGGCCTCTCATTATGATGACTACGTTATCTGATTTGGGAGCATGATTAAAATGATCAGGACAGAAAATTTCTCCTCAGTCATACAGCACTGAAAACTGCGGCAGGTCGTAGGACTTGCTTTCCGCCAATCAAAACTCGAAGATGACAGACTGTCAGGGTCAGGATAGCGATACTCCAAGTACCGCGGCGACCTCACTTAATTTATAGACCAACCAGCCCAAATGGGCGTAAGGTCCTCCGCTATTTTAAGAGGGAACGTGCTGGACGGCGTAAGAGAGCATTGCTCTTACCTGAAACAAGCAATGACGCTGGCGTTTAGGTTAGCGCCGCCTTGCGCCGAGTCCAAGATAAAGCCCATGGTCTTCCTATGATTGGCTGAGGGAGGGGTGCGATTGAGAGGGAGTGAGTAACGGACAGTGAGAGATTTGGCCCCACAAAGGCTTGCGGCGTGTGGTGCTCATTCTCTCGGACGGTGGCTTTTAACAAACTCAGAAGGACAGTACAGAACGGAGTAGAGACGCAAAAAGGGGCGCCTGGGATGATTGGATCATTAAAAGAGTAAAGGCACGACCAAGTAAACGCGCAGACAAGAAAGTGACGGACGACAGACTGGCAGAGAATAAGGAAGAGAGAGGGGTAGAAAGAGATCCCAGTTGTTTGGAGTAGATAGTTAACCAGGCACCGACAGAGGGGAAACTTGCAGACTGGGTGAGTCACTCATGAAAACATTAAAAAACGGAACGTTATCAGTCGTGAGCCTCCACCTTCCCCCATCGGAGTCACTCCCTATGCACTTGCTCCATAAATGCCTGACAGACTTGTCATTTTTGGATTAACTGTATAGTTTAACTACGCGTAGTTTCCCCGCTATTCTACTTAGAATAGCCCACCGATTTTACTTTGCTGCGGCAGAGCTCAGTCTTTAAAATTAATTGATTTTGGCGACAGTTTAATTTTAGTACCAACTTAGTCCGCTAACCATAGCCTATCCTACATTCTCACCAATGAGCTAGGCTAACAGATGAACAATTTTGTCTTTTGCCATTCTGTACTTTTATCTGATAGCAAAGTAGAATTGTCTCAAAAGTGCCAATGACGTATAAAACTTATGAATGTATTTTTAGTACACACAGGCCACCCCCGTTCGTCCCGTTATGCTACGCGGCAGGCTGCTGTTAGGTAACCGTTATATTACTTTCTAGCTAGCTAGTGGGCTACAGTACCACGGGCTACGTAGCATGCGGTCCAGTTTTTACGGATCGGCTTCCATTTACATTGGCCTACTCGTCAGGTCACTATCAAAAGTATGATTCTGAAAAGCCGATGTATCTGCTACACTGTAGCAATGCGGTGTCTGAAAGCTGTGCAGGGAGTTATTGTTGCACCCGCCCAGTGAGAGTGTCATAGCTGTGGGCCTCAGAGAGAAGCTGTCGGGGTGAACGCGGCGCTGTTCCTTGCGCACAGGGTGCGAGCACCAGGCCGTGCGGAAAACGCATGCGAAGTGGAGCGAAGACATGCCACAGTCGTATGACCGTTTGTACGACTTCTTTGGCTGAAGTAAACGTTACCTCTGTTGTCGCAAAAATGTATCTGAATTTGTCTCCTTGGGGTATTTGCTTGTTAAATAGTGTCGAGTACCTGTCCATTTGCGTTTTTCGTTGTTTTTTAGATGCTGGGCTAAAATTGTAGTTGCTTTCTAAAAATAGCCTATATATTTTTTCCCCTGCAAAAACAGGAGAGCCAACTGGGTCTGAAGAGTACACGTCAGGTTTTATTTATTCGCGAATAATATTCATAAAGAGTATTTTTTCTACAACGTCATGCCGAGTTTGGATAGCTGCCGCACGATTGTGATTATGGGGCCTTCTTGCGGGACGTGTGCGTATTCTGATCCTATGTCCGTGCTTCGTCCTTCTATTATTGCATTTAAGGGTAACGTTTAAGTGTGATTTATCGCATTTCCTGACGAAAGTATTGGGGAAACTATGGATCAGTGATCATTAAGCCGCAGAGATTTCCTGGCAATCGCTTGAGAGCCACGGCTCGCACCGTTAGTCCTGGGGCCCCTGTATATGCTAGTTTTTGTTACAGCCACAGCTGAAATCATAGAATTTTAACAAGATCTTAACTTGTATTAATTAAGTGCATTTAATGTGTAGAGCAGCTATTTACCCTCTTAAGCCATATTTTGACTGAAATATCCATGCATAAGAAACCACAACGACCCTTAAACGTACTTTATTTTTGTATACTGTGAGTTATATAACGCACTAGTATTTTTAAAAGATCAGATTAGAGACTACAAAACCAGCAAGAACCAAGTGAAGTTGTTGTTTCCAAACACTTTGCCTATATAAGCTTGAAACAGAATAGATATGACTCTATCATTTGTTTGCCTGTACATCGTTAGTTTTCGCGATCACGTGTCTACGTCGCACCGATAAGGAACTAATGGGGCCTGTGATTTGATCGTTTATATTTTTTCTGCGCTCAGGTGTTTCGAATATGTCGCAGTGTGGATATGGCATTGTATTTTCTTCGCAACTTGCATGTAATTTCCTACTTCATGCAGTGTAAAACGTTGAAAACGTCCTCTAACCCGTAATTGAGAACAGCAGATTGTTGAAAATTGATAGTTAAAATCTTGATATTGCAATTTTGATTGGAACATAAACTAGTTTACTCTGGAGGGGCCGGGGACTGAGTTTGAAAACCACTGCTTTAGGACAAACATGTATTCTCCCATCAGTTTCAGATTTTCAGTGGACCTTGCTTATAATAGAGAACAAAAACCAACGTTTTGGAAAAATAGCATAGTTATTTATAATATAAGGTTATGTAATCTGCTACTTTATTAACAGATTCTTGTATTGCTTGTGAATTGCAAATACTTGATAACAAATCATTCTTTGTTTTCAAACAGCTTAATTTGTCTTTATGTTTTCCACTGTGGAAAGAATTATGCAACAATAAGAAAGTTGCTGGGCCCATGATACTAAGATGGCATGGCCATATTACAGTTGCCATTAAAACATGGAAAGGGACTGTTGTGCAGCCTTGGTTACTATTACCATGATGATTGTTTACTAACATGAGTACCAGGACGTTAAGTTCCAAATGCACAGGGATACTCCTAAATGACTTTTCTAATTTTTGAATTGGCTATATCAATTGGATGGGCTGTTGGAATGTATTTGTCAATGTCTTTGAGTTTAAAAGATGGCATTGTGTCGAATTGAAGAATTATTTGACTTTTTGTTTTGTCAGTTAGACATTTATTTTACAGGTGCAATCTCTCCATTGCTTATTTTAGCTTTCCAAAATTACCCTCTCTCGCTCCTAGCTAATGGAGGTCTGAAAAATCAAAATCTTTTGTTTAAGCTGTGTGAAATCAGGAAATGGGCCTTAATAAAATAAAAATTGTCATTTTACAAAAAGGTGTGGCATTCTAACAGTAAATGGCAGTGCTCAACAGAATAATTCTTTAAAAGATTACACATACTGAGGTGGCCAAATATCAGAGGCACCCCTATGATGTTCAATTCAGTTCAATTAAATTTTATTTATATAGCGCTTTTGGCAGAGAGACTGTCACCAAGATGTTTTACAGTGTGAAAATAAATTCATTCATTAAATGAATAAATAAATAAAGGGGCAGGACCCAGCCTAATCCCCACTTTGACCAAATTATCTATGGAGGTCATTCCTATTAATTTGAATACTATTGAGCAGCTCTTTTCTGGTTTGAAAAGGTCTCACTAGCAGCATTTGTTTGTGCTCCAAGTTTCCATAGCAAAATGTGGACACTGACTGTTCCAAAGGGGCCAAATAGTTGGTGCTTGAATTGCAGACGCATTAGTCACAAAAGACGCAAATTATTTGAGGCCATGAGGGAAACTGTCAAAATTTATGGAAACATACGCCAAACAACAAAAAACAGCCACAGCAAACCAGAACTGAGGCTGTGAGTCAGAGCTCGTCAACAGGAGCAGATGCACAATCGGAGGGAAGGTTGTGATTAAGCACAGACTTGCAGCTCAAAATAAATCACCTCAAAATTGAATCAATCCATACGTAAACTGTAAGCGCACTTTGTAGAGAGCATACCTCTACCTGCACCATCGTATTAGGCCTTTTCTACAATGTTTACCTTGAACTTTGACAATCTCATTTCCACTACTCTTACTGTGGTCAGATGTATCCTTCCCACAAAGTTTAATCAGACTCAGTCTCGTACTTTTTTTGTCATCGGCTTAGAAACAGACGGACAAACAAACTGAGGCAAAAACAATATCTACATCCAACTTTGTTGGCAGAGGTAATTGGTTTCAACAAGAACGGCTAATTGTGGGCTTTGCAAGGATGGCATTTATGGCAGTGTTTCTGAAGCCTTGACCACCCACTATAGTCATCTGAAGGTCACTTAACACTCATAGTGATGCATTATGTTATTACCCCTGTCCTTCACAAGCAGAATTATGACATGCTAAATAGCTGCTATTAACCCTATAAAACCTACAGACCCTTATATGGGTCTGTCAAATGTAGCTGCTGTATTCCAATCTGTGGAGCTCCAGGCATATTTTAAATTCTAGAGGAGATCCTAATGTTTACAAAGATTCCGACGATGTCCTGCTGAATTACAGGGAAATGTGCATAAAGTGATGTACAAGATCTAGATATTTTTGATCTTATGTAAAGCTGTGGCCATAAAAATATGGTGTCCTTGGTTTGAATATTTCTCTTAATATATGTGTGATTTACAGTCACTTCAGTGAAGTGCTGCAACCAGCAGATACGGAAGAGAATATGTATGTGGCACTGTCATAAATATGAAAAAAATGCTTTTAAATGGTTGAATCTTATAAACAGAAAATGTAAGTGAGAAAGCAAGTCTAAGGGGTTAACCTTAATGAAACTGTTGACATCCCGCAGTGCTGGCATGGCAGATGTGGATTTGGATTTCCATACCGGCGATGCTGGGGCATCTGCCACCTTCCCCATGCAGTGCTCGGCCCTGCGCAAGAACGGCTTTGTCGTGTTGAAAGGTCGGCCCTGCAAGATCGTTGAAATGTCCACCTCCAAGACTGGCAAGCACGGCCATGCCAAGGTTTGTGTGCCATCTCTTCCTGTTTCTGCGAAAGGGGAGTGTCTGCAGGCTGCGGAAAAATCTCGGCAAACAAAATTGACTATGTTCCAGGTGTCCTGATCTGATTCGGAACCTGCTTCACGCGCATATTTGGCCATGCATTTTTTTTTTTATCGAGGACAGAAAACTCAAACAGCACTTAAGAGTTGAATACACAATATTAATAATTTAGAATGGGTTATTAAAGTTACAGTATGTTCAAAATTCAGCTGCCAGAATTCTAACGCACGCCAGTCACACTGCTCACATTACCCCCATGCTTCATAAATTACATTGGCTTCCCATATCATCTAGAATTCATTATAAAATACTTCTCTTAACATTCAAAGCCCTCCATAACCTGCCCCTCAATAGTGAGCTCTTACAGCCATACACTCCTGCCCATACACTTAAGTCCTCTGTTTCCAGTTCCCTTGTTGTCCCCAGATTTAGGCTCTCCGGCGTGGGTGGCAGGGCATTCAACGTCATGGCTCCTAAACTTCGGAACTCATTACCTCAAACTCTCCATGATATATCTTCAGTTTCTGAATACAAATCACAAATGAAAAGTCACCTCTTCGGACAGTAATATCAATCTTGTTGTCCCTCTTAAATTTTATTGATTATCGATTTTATTTATTTTTTTCCTCTCAAATTTTATGTTGATCTTTTTGTCCAGTCATTTTGTATTATTTTTGTATTGCCTTGTTTTATATTTCTTCTCTGTGGCATTTAAAGGGACCTTGGGTCTAAGAAAGGCGCTAGATAAATAATAAAACGTATTCTTCTTCTTATTATTATTACTTTCTTCCTTTCTGTATTAGTTTGAATTTCTATGCTTCTCCTCAATGTTTCATATTCTGTGCACATTGGTTGTTGACAAAGTGGTGTTACGAATGCTGTTCATTTGTTCATTTAGATATATTCCTTGTTTCCTGATTAAGGTCCACCTGGTGGGTATAGACATATTCTCTGGGAAGAAATATGAGGATATTTGCCCCTCCACTCACAATATGGATGTCCCTAACATCAAGAGGATGGATTATCAGGTATGTGGGCTGTTGATTGAAGGAAATGAGGAAAGTGTTTCATGGGCATTGAGGCCTTGTGTGAGGATGACAAGTAAAGCATCCAATCCAAATGGAGGCATCGCAATTAAAAGTCCAAACCCTGAGGGTGGTGATAGAATATTTGCGTTGTGATCTACACTTCTGGTGTCAGCCGTAGTATGGAAACAGTTTGTGGTTTCAGCACAAATCCGGTTTTCCTTTTTGCATATTCATGCTACAGGCAACGCAAGCAAGTTATTTTGGAGCTGTTAATATATTTTTTCTTGTCCTGGAGACATAATGGTGTGTGTGCGCACAGGAATGCCATAGCTTTATATCGTACGCTGACCTGGCATTGCGTTCCTCGCGGAGAGCATCGTTTGCTGTGTTCACCAGAAGTGCACATTCCGACATGCAGAATTTATGTCCTTCAGCCCCCAGCATGTCAGCCAATAACGCGCAAGGATTCGGCAAGAATAGCAGTAGTAGCCACCGGCCGCAAAGTTTGGAAATTTAATTGCCACCCCTTCGAATTCTTTATGCCTTGTCAGGGCTCCTAACGTGCAAAAAATTGTCTCTCTTCTCCACTCCCATCTCTCTGAAACCCAACCGCCACCTCCTGCCTCACAGTTGATTGGGATACAGGATGGGTACCTGTCCCTCCTTCAGGACAGTGGGGAAGTGCGTGAGGACCTAAAGATGCCCGAGGGAGACCTGGGAAAGGAGATTGAGACGAAGTTTAATGCTGGAGAGGAGATACTGGTTAGTGTTTTCCCTTCCCTTTCATGCTCCTCATTAAATTAAAATCTTCTAAGTTCAGTATTTACCTCTGGCATGGAGGTCATGTTTTACCCTCGGTTTGTGAATAAATTTGCTTGTTTGCCAGCAACATTGAAGAAAAAGTTATGGACAGATTTTGATGAAATTTAAGAGAGGAGTGTCTTGGATAATCCTAGTGGTGGTTCCATTTTTGCAGTGATCTGGATCAAATTCTGGATTCAGCCATTTTTTTTAAAGGATTCTCCCCCATTGTGGGATTGGAAGATTGAAATAATGTATGCCTTACATCCTAAAATCTACCAGATGGTCGTAGAGCTCCAAATGCCTTGGCGGAGGTATGAGGTCTCTGACTGCTCTTGATCTTGAAAAGGTTTTCCTGCTCTCCACCTTCCACAGATTACGGTCCTGTGCGCGATGAATGAGGAGTGTGCTGTTGCAATCAAAGCCATGGCTAAGTAGAGAGTACAGCAGGTAGGGTCTAACCCCTCGAACTTCACCATGAATCTGGGTGCTAGTTAACTTGTGTGGTCCACTTCAGGTCTATTGCGTAGATTTAAACGTGCAGTAGACCAGCATGTTCGTACGTGCATGCTTGTGAAGGAAACTAGGGATGCAGCAATCCGACGTCTTCAGTCCCAGTACCCGTACCAATGCCTGGGATTTTGATATTGACCGATACAGAGTACCTATACTAGTGTTTAATAATTAATAAGCAGTGAGCCTCACTGTGTGGAAGACTGGGATTATTCTGTCAAGTGTAAGGCAACATCAAACTTGGCTGAGACATTACTTTCCTAACTTTGTTAAACAAAATAAATTAATACTTGGATATAAATGTAATGAATTGGATTTTATTAAAATGATCGTATTCAACAGAACAGATACCAGTATTGGTGCATCTCTAAAAGAAATTAGCTCTCTTTGAATGGGTGTTGGGAGGTTTCTCAGTGTCGAAGTGAAGGCCTTTTCTGACATGTTTAAATAAGTACTAGACCACACAATCAGGGCATTATTTTGAATATTGAGGCATTTTGGGTGCAACATTTGTTCATTCAAATAACCAAGTCTGAAATGCTAAATGATAAAAGATAGTAATTGCTTAGTATATAAACTTTTGGACATTCTCTATGATGAAGTACAAGTGCACTATATCATTAAGGAAAAAATCAGAAATGAACATCTTTGGTGGGGCAAATTAGGGTTTAAGTTGCTATAGAACCGGTCATGTAATTTACCAGAGCAGTGGACAATAGATGGACAGCTCGCTGTTGCAGTACGTCCATGTAATAAATGTATATAGCAGGTGCCGCTGTATGAATGGAGTATGCTATATTATTATGCGCAAGTGTCTTATGCGCCCTGTATAGGTTGGATACTGTGACTAATAGCTGAAAATAAAGTTTCAAAATCTCTCTCGTTTTGGAGAAGATGCTGTATTTGTGTTTTTATTAATGTAATTACAGGCCTTATCCAGGGAATTGTTGAAATGCGTATCATACTTTGTCTTGTAGTATTCAGAATAATTGCTATTAATACTTTGCACAAGGACTTCATCCCAGGCAGTTCATTTTCTTCATGCATTATCTGATTATTGACTGACAGAGAGCATACTGCTCATTACATTGTCTTTATCAGATCATGTGGCCAATGAAGGCAGTTTTTACTGTGAGGGATGTATTATCTTTCATTAATGTCATGTTCATTTGCTTCTCTTTTGCACTGTCCCTTTTTTTGTCTTTTCTTTCCATCCTTTTCCATCTCTTTTCTCTTTCTGTGCTGCCTCCTCTTTCCCAGGGATTGCAAGATGTACTGGACCTGAAAAAGGAAAGATTACGACCTCAACAGTGCTATTCTTCCTCTGTCCTTCTCCAAATCAGCCTGTCCCTCTTTCTTTCTGTACTTTCTGGCCCTTATTGGGGTTAAATTAGCAAATAAATTTAATAAATAAATGGAAATTGAATGCAGTGGAAAAGTCTTAATATGCATGTAATGATACACAATACCTACTGGAGCCAGTGTGAGAATTTACACTTCCTGCATACTCTCTTCCTAATTCAGTCTAATTGGTGAGAGTGTGTGTTTCAAATATGTATGGCTGTAAGTTGGATGATTTGTCCACCATGCTAAAACAAGTCAGTACTTCCAGAGGACGCCGTCTTTCAAAAGTAGTCTCACTTTTGTTTTGGCAAGACCTAGTCCAGTTTCCCATCGGGGCATTCCCTGCTAGCTGCTTTAATACCACATTTAAAAATACTTGTTTGGCCGTTTCAATACCACACTTGACTGAAAGAGGAGAAGCTCATGCAGCAGTAAAAGTTCAGAGAACAATGAAAGGCCCTCCAGAACTAAGTGTTTTTTTTTTTTGTTTTGTTTTTTTTTTCCGAACAATGATTCTCGTCAGTCTTTTTATTTGAATTTGACCACTACAGCTAATTAACTCGCCAAGTCCTCACTGTTTCAGTTACATTTTTGCAATGTGGTGCCACAGCAATGACAGGACTGCCAAGAGTCTGCCTTTTATCAGCTGATTAAAGAGGGATGATTATTGTCACAGGCATTTGACATCACAGCACCCAGTTATAATTGTCAACTGTGCAGATGTGAGATACAAATTCACGGTAATATGTTTGAAGTTAAATCGACCATCTCAGTACATGTTAGATCCCTCACTGGCAAGAGTGGGCTCATGTGGGCTCAGTAAGAGTTATTTTCGACTCAGTAGGTGTTGATTTAACTCTAAACATTTGTGTTATTAAAAATTGGTTATCACTCCAAACTCACCCAGTCAAGCCTCAGTTTGCCTCATGCTTCTTCAAGCCTTCTGTCTCCAGCCTTAACCCATGACTCCCACCAGGTGTGCAGCTTCCGTCACTGATTGGGAGTTAAGAACTGAACAGGTGGACAGATAATTGCAGGCAGAGACAGGTGAAAAATCTAATTTTCTCTGCTTAATCGTGGTGACCTCACAGAAGGACATTTCCATCTCTGTGATTTTATGTTGTAGAACTATACTGCTGTTAATGTTCATTAATTGATGTCCAAACATTAATTTAATTGCTTGTTGAAAATATACAATGTGATGACTGCAACAGATACTAAACTGGTTCAGTAAACCTTTTATTCCCTGTGTAACATCACTGTCTTTTAATCACGCTAATTAAGTTTTTGGGCGCTGAAGATCCCAGTTGGTTGACTCCAGCGAGAGGAATTTTCCACTCTCCTCCACTATGCAGATCTTCAGCTGTGCGATTATACAGGGCGTTTGCTTCATTATGCGCCATGAATTCTCAATCGAAGACAGATCGTGACTGGCAGGCAGGCCGGCCAATCCGGAATCCATACTCTGTGTTTACCCAGCCATGCCGTTTTTAATCCGAGCAGAATGTGGTGTGGTATGGCGCTGTCTTGTTCAAAAAATCAAAGAAAGTCCCTGGAACAGATGACGTCGAGATGGCAGCACATGTTGCTCCAAAATTCTTACATATCTCCTTGCAAAGGTGCAAGTCATATCTTACATGTGCACTGACACATCCTCATATCATCTCAGGCTGCAGACCTGACTCTAATAACAGCCTGGGTTATCCTTGCCATCTCTGGTCCAGAGAACACGGTGGCCATTTTTTTAAAGACCCACTCCAGATGTTGACTCAAAGCACAGAACATGCTTCCACAATGCTGCTCGGATGACAAAGAGCCCAGAAAAGTCAGCTTTTGGACAGTGTTGGTGTATGGCTTCAGCTTTGCATAGTAAAGCTATTACTTGGCATCAGTGGATACAGCAGCGGATGGTTTTGATGGACAAAGGCTTACCAAAGTATTACCGAGACCATGTTGTGCCATCCATTACAGTCACATGACAGTTCTTAAAACAGCGACATCGGAGGGATTGAGGATCGCATGCATTCATCCTTTGCGTACCGAGATTTGACCAGATTGTTTCCATCCTTTATCTATGCATTGTACAGGGTTGATTGCCAAAAATCCAGCTGATTTGTCTTTGGGAAATGTTCTCAAAGTGATGGATTATGAGCTTACACGTCTGCTAACAAATAAGTATGCCTCAACCCATGTTTGCTCTAGAGCCACTGGGCCTTTTTTGTGGCTCTTTTTAAACTATAATTATCTCACCAATTTACCATCACCTATCTCACATCGCCTCACTATGGCAACATATCACATCATTATTAGCCAAATCAACTTTTTTTGGAGTCTGTCAGTCTCATCAGACTTGAGATAAGGGTATATCTTCAATAAACAATTGAATTGACAAGTTAAAAATCGAATGCATTATTGTGGCATTTTCAAGATCGTAGAGGGTGAATGAACTTCCCATGACTCCTTTATGACTTCATATGGATTGCCCATAATTTGCCAACATTTTTGGAATTGAGAGTTGTATTCACAAAAATACACTTGTATTGTGTCTCAGACATATTTTAAGTATAAATATTCCCTTTGGCTGCACTTGACATTCAGAGGTATTTCTGAATAAACTACATGTGCAAATATGGGTGTGATGTCTCTGGAGACCTTGCTTTCGCCCGTCCCATCTTTAAATATTAATTGTTATAACTTGTCAGAAATCAAAATATTTTGTCAACATGTTGAATCCCAAGTCTGAGTCTTATTAATATAAGACCCAATAACATGCGATAAATGATACATTTCCACTCAATTCACAACTAGACAACCTTTAGGGACAGTACACTCAGCCACAACATTAAAACCTCCTGCCTCATGCCACTAAAACAACTTCTGCCTGTTGAGGCATGGACTCCATTAGGTCTCTGAATATGTCCTGTGGTATCTGGAACAAAGATGTTAGCACCAGATTCTATAAGTTTCAAGATGGGGCCTCCACGGACCAGACTTACTGTTTTCTACACGTCCCACGGACGATTGTTCGGACTGAAATCTGGGGTATTCTGAGGCGAAGTCAACACCTTGAACTGTGCCATGTTCCACAAGCCATTCCTGAACGAGTTTCACAGTGAGCATTATCCTGCTGAAAGAGGCCACTGCCATTAGGGAAAACCTTTTCAATTAAGGAGTGTACTTGTTTTAACCCCTCAGCCCTCAAGGCTGACGGGGTATTGCTATCCTTTGTGCGGTTGGGTGGGCGGCGGGCGGGCGGGCGCCTCCAAAAACTCTGACGTCGGGCTGAGGGGTATTCCGTGCATTGCACGCCTATTTTGCTATGATATTTAGGCAGGTGGTTTACATGTTCCAGTAACATCTGCATGAATTGCAGGACCCGATGTTTCCCACCAAAACACTGCCCAATGCATCACACTGCCTCTGCCTGCTTGCCTTCTTCCCATAGTGCAGTGGTTATCAAACTTGATCCTGGAGCCCCACTGTCTATGCTGGTGTTTGTTCCAACCAACATAGCAAATGTAGAATTTTAAAAAGCTGTTAATGTGTCTCAATTAGCTACATTCCATTTTTAGTGCAGTAATTTACCTTCTTAAGCCCCATTTTGATAGCCATATCCATTGTGCCATGAAGAATAAAAACCCTGCATATTGTGCTTATTTTTCTACATTGTGAGGATTTTCAGGTAAAAGACGTTTTTAAACAGATCAAATAAGACAAAAAATAGTAAGTTCCAAATTAGGTTTCTGATGGGTGATAGGTGTTTTGAATTCTTTCAAAATAGTTAGCCTGAACTTAACATGAACATGACACCAAACAGGTGTGACTCTTGTTTGCCAAGTAAATTGTTAGTTTTTGCAACCATGTGTCAACAGTTTCACCGATGAGAAATCTATTGATTGTTTATGTAGGTTACATGTTTGGTTAAATTGTTTCCCTCTGCAGTTATTCATACTAGTTTGCAAAATATCTCAATGTGGATATGAAATTTTTATTCTTCATGGCATGAGTAGATTTGTCACATGTGGCTTAAGAGGATAAATAACTGCTCTAAACATAAATGTACCTAATTAAGACAAATCAACAGCTTGTTAAAATCCTATGATTGCAATTGAGGTTGGAACAAAAATCAGCATGCGCAGTGGGGCGTCAGGACCGAGTTTGAGAACCATTGCCATAGTGTATCCTGGTTTCATCTCTTCAAGCTAAACACTGCACACACACCTATACATCCACCTGATGTAAAAGAAAACGATTCTCCCGGGGCCTCATTTATAAATGGCGTGTACGCTACTATCTTTGCAGATTTCGGAGTTATGAAAACAGATGTGACTTCAAAAACACAACATTTCCGGGATTGTGCATGTTTGCAAAATTGCAAATTGATTCAGATCATGCAAATAAGGCTGCTTTCACACTTTGAATGTAATCTCTAAGAAAAAAATTTGTTTTGCGTCCTGTGTTAAAGCGGCTTAAAACACATGCACTTCAGCTAACTCACTATTTTATAAATAACATTTTTTACCATACATTTATTTTTTTTTTCTTAAGCAATATTGATGAAATTCGCGCAAATTTTAATAAATGAGGCCCCTGGCCACGTTCTTCTATTGCTCCGTGGTTAAGTTATGTAGCCCCACACACAGCAAGCTGTGATGTACAGTGTGTCCTGACACCTTTCTATCATCGCGACCAGTAACTTTTTAGGCAATTTGTGCTACAGAAGCTTTTCTTTAGGATCAGACGAGACTGGCCAGCTGTCGCTCTCCACCCGATCAGTGAGCTTTGAGCGCCCAAGACCCTTTCATCAGTTCATTAGCGGGCTCTCCTCGGACCGCATTTGGTAAATGCCAACCACTGGATACTAGCAACACCACACAAGACCTGCTGTTTTGATGATCATCACAGTTTAGCCTTGTTAAAGTCGCTCAGATTCTTATGTGCGTCCATTTTTTCGGCTTCTAATGCTTGACCTACAAGTCCTGTCTGTTTACTGGCTGCCTAATATATCCCACCCACTGTCTGGTGTTGCCATAGCAAGATAAAGTTATTCACTTTTCCCGTCAGCGGTTTTAAAGTTGCGGCTGGCTGGTGTACATTTAGCTTCATGCTAATTTGACGAGAATTTCACCTGTAGAAACATTTTTAAGAAAGAGACCTTTGCGAGCCTTTTAAAGTACATAGAGGATAAGTGGTGCCACGATGACAGAGTGTTTGACTAATGACTGATGCAACTGTGCACTGTTGTCACTACAGCAGTGGGACAAAAAAAAAAAAATCTACATACGGTGTTGCAAGAAGGTATGGACCACTCTCTCCATTCCTCTATTTATTTTTGAATTTTCCAGATGAAATGGTCTTAAAAAAAAAAAGATAAAATTTAATGTGTGGCTAAGGAAACCTGAGTAAACACAAAATTTTTCTAAAATTCGAATTCCAACCATTTAATAAACACATTATCAAACACCATGTAATCTATGAGAAAAAGCGACTTGGTTGCACCAACTTCAGCAGCAATAACTGCAATCAAATGCTTCCTATAATTCACTCTAATCTTTCTCATGGCAAAGGAGGAATGCAAGCCCATGGTTGTTTGGAGAGTGTAATGCATGCTCTTTTATGCATGCGCAGATTCGCTCGTGAAAAATGTCCACAGTAATGATCTTCTGCACAGTTTTGGCTAACAAATTTTATTAGAAGCTTGACTGATTGTCAAGGGCAGTTAGCCTAAGGGAGCAACAGCTGAATTGACGAAATCAAGCAAGTTCCCAACGATAAAATGCGAACACAACGCAAGGCGGAATTCAACAAGATCTGTAAAATGGCTAAAATGTAGATAATACCTATGTTTTCCCATAGACCCCAAAACCTCTTTAATCCTCCTATTATGTTCTGGGTAAATTTGACCTGACTCAATGTTCACTGTCTCTAAAAACATGTTTTATTCCCCCCCCAATTTTACAGGTAAAACATGAATTTAACCAAAAAAAAAAAATTTAGCATAGGTGTTGTTCGGGTCATTTTGACCCCAGGATCAGTTAATGCATAAAACCATCATTTTGATCTCTTTTTAGTAGTGTTGCCCAAGACTGAGGGCCTGTTCAAATTAATTTCTCATTTGGTCCCATTCATTTTGCAATAATCATGTAAAATCGATGCTTGCTGTATCAGGAGAGGACGAGGAAATCTTGTTTTATTTGCTGTTAAAATGGTCAGTATAAAGGCATAACTGAGCTGAAAAGAGATTGGGTAACACTCTCAATTACAAACATCTCATGTAGTTTTACATTGCAGGGATCAAACTGCAAAAACCAAACCAAAAACAGTTAATTAATTTGAACAAAACGGGAGGGTTAACAGCCATCAAGGCAGATTCCAACAGAACAGCATGGTTAAATGATTCACACCGAAGATGAAAAATAATAAGACCTTATGAGAGTAATCTATAAATGGATAAGACTGAACAGAAAATAATACCTGGCATGCATGCAAAATGCCGGTGATTGATCACACAAGTGGCACTGAACAGTTAAGTGTGCAAACTGAAACCCAAGGTCACATGATCAAACGTGCAAAGATCTCCCAGAAAGCACACTATTTTACAATCTATATGGCCCTCCCAGTTATTTATTTTTTTACACTCCAGTGGCTGTTGGATTTTATCCAAAAGCGTCCAATCTCCCCACTCAAAAGTCAAGGAATATAATCTGATAGGAAGTGGCATTGTTTCAACTGATGTTTGGTAACCGTGGTTACTTGGTGTGGTGATAAAACCTTTGTCCTGCTTGTGTGTGAGACAGGTAGGCATGGCGAGGGGCCGGCTGAGGAGAACTCTGGAAAGTCTGTTTTGAGGGAAATAATACAAGGAAAGTTTAAGTAACTACAGAAAAGACACAGTGACCATATCTGAAATGTTTCCCATTAAAAGTACAACAGAAAACAAAACAGTAGTAGGCAAATTCCTTGAACAGAGCTACCAAAATCACAGTCCTTCAGGGTCAAGAACTGTTAGTTGTCATCCCCCCTTTACAGGGGAGTCAGCTTTGATGACAATATGGTCAATGAATGAAAATAACTGTTCAAATAATTGCCTGGAGGTAAGAAAACCAGGGCTGGATTTGGGGAGCCCTGCCCTTGCAACATAAGGGAGCTTGTCAATATTCTGAACGCATTTTAATTTGAACAGGCATTCAAAAATGAACAAGTCTCCGTTCGTGTTCAGCTAAAAAACAAACGCAGAGTGTTCAAAAATGAACAAGCATGTGTTCATTTTGCTTTCAAAAATGAACAAGCATGCGCTTATTTCTGACCGGACGGCATCCCAAAACTAGACAATTGCAATTTCTTCAGAAATTGCGAGTGTGAATGCTAAAAGCTGAAGCCACGCTGCAATGCTATCTTGAACACAATAAAGTTTGAATGATTTGAATGTTTGCTGACACCACACTGAATAGCTGCCATCAAAATATAATATTTGAATTATGTAGAATACTAGAATGTTTATTAAAAAACCGAAATCTGAACAAAGAATGAAAGAACAATGCTAACCAAGTTACTCAGCTAACTCGGCTAATGTTGTAGGCCATTATCTAACCATGCTAACCACGTTACTCAGCTAGCTAAGCTAATATTGTCAGCCATTATGCTAGCAATGCTAACCACGTGACCATGCAAACCACATTACTCGGCTAACGTAGCTAATGTTGTTAGCCGGTATGCAAACCATGCCAACCATGTTACTTAGCTAACTTGGCTTATGTTGTTAGCCGTGATGCTAACTATGGTAACAATGCTAACCACGTGACCATGCTAAAAACATTACTCAGCTAACTAATGTTGTTAGCAGTTATGCAAACAATGCTAACCACGTTACTCCGCTAACTTAGCTAACTATTTCACTTTATATGAAAAAAAAACCTAACAATGACAATGAGAACTATTTCACTTTAAGGAACTGAGAATTTAAAATAGGCCTTTACAAGTGTGTATAAAATCCGTTATCCATTTTCAGCCACAAAAGAATATCCGTGCCCATAATCTAAATGCTCACTTCACACATAGGTGAACGCATCAGGCCCTGGGCAGGCATCGGAGAATGAACACATCGGGAAATGAATGCATCAGAAAATGCACAGAAGGGTGTTTATCATCGAACGCCGTGACCAGGTTTGCAGCATTGAACGCAGCCAAAAATGAACAGGCGTCCATTCAAAAATTAATGCGTTCACTGTTCAGAATATTGACAAGCTCCCTAAATAAGAAAATATTGTTAGCCTCATAGCATAATTGCCCAAGTCATATTTTTTCCAAATTGAGATAACTTTTTCCCACAACCTTAAAAAATAAATAAAATCCATTCTCTTAAATAATAATAATAAATAATTAAAAACCTTAAAAATGAGATAGGCAATTATGCTATGAGGCTAATGATAGAATGTAAACGGAGAAAATTTTCACAAAGCTCTCGACAGAGAGAATGCAGTTATAATACAATACCATCAAGGGCAAAGTAGGAAAGCTGGAATTAAACCTGACAATATGTAGAGCTGCATTACTGGAAATTGAAATGCTTCTTACAGAAACTCCCAATACCTTGGAAATCATTCAATACCTTAAGTGAGAACAGCATGCAGCACCCACACACAGCTGCTTCAATGGCTGGCAGTGTTCTCCCAGTGGAATGCATTTTCCATCTGAAGGCTGCATGCTCTACCACCAATTATATGGCAGGATATCTCTTGCCAGATTTAAATCGCAATTTAGTCGCCTTTACCATCACATAATGCTCATAAAAAGGGCAAATGTAGCAATGAAAACAAGAGCCTTTTGGCTTCTGCTGATGCAACACAGTACCTGCGCATCCAGGTGCCATTATTTTGCCTGGGATTGTAAACAATTTCAACAGGTCAAAGTCCAAACCTTACATACTACAGCCTCATTTATCAACGGTCTTTCAAACCAAAGTTCACTCAAAGTGTTGATGGATCTCGGTGTTGTAGGAACCATTTTGGGTTTGCTGGGAGACTAAAATGGCTTCAAGAAAAATTTTCCCAAATCAAATCACATCTTTTCTGTGGTCCCAAAGTCTTTATTCTAACCTGCGAGAAGTGAGACATGATGCGTGAAAAAATCTTAGAAAATGAGAGATATTTGAGCCTATTCCAGAGGCTCTGTGACAGTTTCCTACAGGTTAATGAGGTACAGTAGGCCCTGAGCCAGGGCATCTCCTGTCGAAGCAGTGTAGTGAAGCGTAAGGATCTCACCGCATGGGCCTGCTGGGGCGGGGTTCCGTGAGCAAAAGCTCCGGGAGACGCAGCACGCGGCGGGTGAGCGTACGGCAAGCCAGACTGTCAAAAATAAGACACGAGAACCTCTGAACCGCCATCTCCGAATCAGCAACGGACAAAAATGCATTTCACATTGGTTACAACTAGGCTCTAAGTGCCTTAACAACAGGCACACCGGCACATTTATAAAGCAAAATTCAATATACTGACAAAAGGACAGCACAAACGCGGGGGTTGTGGAAGTATCATCAGTGATTTAAGTGAGTAGGTGAGTGTAAAGTATTGTTTGGCAATGTTGTCTACTGGAAAGCAAAATGACCACCAAAAAATGTGACGGAAACTGTGAGAGGAGAGGTCCCATTAGCTGGAAACATGCTCAGTTTAACAGCCCAGAAAACAGGTCATGTGCTATCAATTGAGCCTGCTGCCCTAGGCTTTGCCTACCAGACACGTGTGCAGTGGCAAGACATTCAGGTCGGGCAGGGGGCCGTAACAGACTGAAAACACGTTTCAGAGAGCTCTGGAATGAAGCAAGGGGCTGCAACACACTGTAAATGTGTTTCAGAATGCTATACCCTGAAGCAGGAAGCTGTAACACATTGAAAATGTGTTTCAGAGAGTTTTAGAATGAAGCAGGGGGCTGTAACACACAGTAGATGAGTTTAAGAGAGCTTTGGAATTGAGCAAGGAGCTGTAACATGCAATAAATGTGTTTCAGAAAGCTGTAGCCTGGAGGGAGTTGGAAGACAGTGAAAATGCGTTTCAGAGAGTTTTAGAATGAAGCGGGGGCCATAACACATTTTAAATGTGTTTCAGAGTGCTGTGGAACTAAGCAGGGGGCCGTACCATGGTGTAATTGTGTTTCAGAGGGCAATAGAATAATGCATGGGCCTGAAACACAGTCAATGCATTACAAAGAGCTATGGAATGAATTAAAACAGTCTCATGCACAAGCCTTGAGTAACGAGTCAATCGGTTTATATTAGGCTGATCTCAGGGTGTGGGCCTGATACTGAAAGTGTGGATGATGGGTGATGGTACCTTAGCCGCAGGGATCTGGACAGCAATGGAGGGAGACGGAACGAGCCCAGCGGCAGTGGGGTGGAGGGCCTGCTGGAGCATTGGCCTCATGGCGCTCTGAGTCACACACATACACGCGCACGCACACGCACGCACACACACACACACACAACATTGGGTTACTGATATAGCAGGACCATTTCACTGCACACATTCTCTATTATCAAAAAGGTCCCGGCAAGCACAACTGCGAAAGCCATCTCGGAAACTGCTGAATGCAAAATAAGCACATATTTTAACCCAGATAGCAAGCTCCTCCGCTCCGAATCTGCCGCGGATCCGCCCCGGCTCCAGCTGATCCGGGGCAGATCCGCGGCAGATCCGGAGCGGAGGTGCTTGCTATCTGGGAAGTTATTGACCCATATTTTCCCACAGACCAAATATACAGCAGTATTTTTAGCAAAAACAAAAAATACTGACCACAGGTGCAGAAAGGTGAATTTTTCACTGGCACCATTAAGGGGTTTCCGTTCAGTATTTCTCATCACATGCAAGTACATATTGCAAATACAGAAGGGTAACAAATTATTGGAGAAATTAATATAAACACTATCAGTGAGGCATCGGGCTTCCATACGCCTCCAGATCAGCTTCAGCGCTGCTTTGGTGAAGTCTACAAGAGTTAAACTTTACTGGAGGGATGCATAACCTCTCTTCCAAGACATAGTCCCACATTCGGTGTTTTGATGAAGGTGAGAGTGTGCTGTTAAACATGTTGCTCCAAAATCTCCAATACGAGTTCAGTCAGTTCAGTCTGATGACTGAAGGCAGCAGCAAATGATCATTTTTCTTACCCATAAATCCAATCAGTGGCACCTTGTGCCCTGTTAGGGTTGGACCGTTGTCATCTTGGAAGAGACCAATCTCATAAGGGTAGGAATGTTTCATCATAGGACATTAAGATTTTCTCCTTTAATTTGTCACCCATCTGTAAATTTTGTGCATATCCATTTACTAGGCCTTGAATGGTGGCAAATGTTCAAATTCTGGCAACATATTCAATTTGGTAAGAACATTAATGAGTTAATTCTGTCATGAGCCATGTCATAAGACACTTAGGACGGCTTTATTGAAACACGTTTCTCATTAAAACTCTGAAACGAAAGGTGTAACACTGCAAGTCTTTTATTTTAAGTGCGCATTCTTGCTAAATCATTCCTTTCGACCACTGGACAGCAGAAAAGCAGACTTAAAATTTTATTTAATCAGTTTTTTCATTGATACTAAATCCATTGGGATCATAAAACTACAAATAAAAATTTGAAAAGGTTAAAATATGTGCCAGTTGTCTTGCCGAACGTGTACATTTTTTGAAACTGCAAGAACAGCAGACTGTCAGCATTACACAAATCTAGTCTTACCACTGCTGCTAAATATAGATGCTTACAAGTCACAGCTGCACAGACATATACCATCTGTGACACACGCAACCTTAAAATTCAGCGTGAACACAAACCATCTTTACTCCCACATGCATCCCACTGCCTCACCGAGTCGGTAAATCCAGACTGTTGGTTGGCATGTTCCAGCTGCTTCTGCAGAGGTATCCCAGCACCGGGAATAAAGCCTATAAACAAGGACAGACACAATCACCGGGTAATGACTCATAATCAGAACAGGGAACTTTCCCAGCTGCTATGCATTTCATGCAATAGTTTCCAGTAGCAAATTAGCCAACTGTCATTCTGTCATTGGATGGAAGTTGATGTGACACAAATAAAAAAATGCATAAATTGCTTCAATTTATATCCTTACAGAAAAGGCATTATTATTTTTTCATATTTTATATCCCATAAATGCTGTATCAGTTCCAAAACTTAAATGATACACAACAGCTATTGAGTTCAATCCTCATTAGTTAAGACTAGGCAGATTCCCACAGGGACGGGATGTAAGAGGTGGCTGTGTTGGTCTCGCAGGTGCTGATTCAAGGAAGTCGCTCGACATTTAAGACCCAAATGTTTTGAACCAAGCTCGGTTCTTCAATAAAAAATGAAGGGAGCTGAGGCTAAAAGGTCATGTGTTAATTTCGGGGGCAAATGATGACCAACCCCCCCCCCCCCCACCACCACCACACATACAAACCAAACTTTCACATTGACCATACGACACCATCAGTAAAGTATAATTCATTCAATAAAAACAATCATATTTTAAACCTTGTGTGTGTGTTTTTTTTTTTTTTACACTAAAGAGGACTTCTTTCCCTATTCAGGAAAACACTTTTACTTTATACTTTATACATACTTTAACGATGTCACCATTCGCCAACCGACAAGGTGTTGATCGAACGCGCCTGTCATTTTCCCCTCTCATTATAATCCTTGAACACACACTCAAACCAACCACGTTTGGAACACACGTCAAAATCTGACATCGATCAAATATACTCCCCTGCTCTCCTTTTGAAAATTCCGCCCAAAGATTTGTGTCACCCTGAGGTAAGCTGTACCTCAGAAGCTTCTTCCTTCTTTTTTAATTCAGTTTCTGAAGGGAAGGGAAGGGCAGGACAGGAGAGGGTGTGTGAGGCTGACCTGACTGTGAGGGGAAGTGCCCGTGTACAGTGTATCCCTGCTGCTGGTGAGGCAGGTACTGCATGGTCTGAAATGCTGATGTTCCTGTGGATGGGAGACTCACATTAAAAACACAAGCAAACAATCCATCTGTATAAGGCTGCGTCACTGACTCAAACAGAGCCCAGCCATCCCACACAAGCAAACTTATGCGCATACGACATCAGAATATCGGACACAAAATCACATCAACCTTGGCGAGTACAGCATAGGACCTGTGGGCCCATAATGAACAGCTCCACTTCACTTCAGGAACCCTAACAAATCTCTCCTAAAACACAGTGTAGGCATTCTGGCCTGAAAATGAAATGCAACAGAGGGACAGACGGACACGAGGACAGAGAGAGGTATGAAAAGACACATCTACACTATAAGATGTATCTGCCTATTACAGTTTGTGGGAAACTGTTGAAGATTTTAAAAGTTCTGGCCCAGTGACAAACGGATATGTGGGGGGGACAGAGGGACGGATGGAAAACTGGCAGGGATGACAAAAGCCTTCGTTTGCCTGTCCATGTCACACTTCTACAAACACAAACACTTAAACCTTATAACGAGTTTGCTCTAACGGAAGGGTCCACGTATTCTGAGCTTGTCATATTCCCTCACCTCGGAGCTGGGATCCGCCAGCGTAGCTGACTGGCACAGACTGGGTGGAGGCGAAGGGAGAGGCGTGCTGCGGCTGGGTGACGCCGTAGGGCCCGTGCGCTGACTGACTGGAGGAGAACTGCCCGTGCTCAGACGCTCCGCCGCCGAAGCCAGGCTGGGGCTGGAAGTGCCGCCCCTGTAAAGTGAGAGCAGTCCCCAATTCAGCACATTCACAACTCCAGCGTATTCACACCTAACAGGCATCACAAATCCTATGAATTCAGCTCCGAATCTAAGATTATTCAGACAACAATAGCAGGGTTCCCAGCATTTCATGCAAACAAAATTCCCTGAGTAAATCCTGAAATTTCAGGAGATAATTCAATCACACAAAATACTCAGAACTTAGGAGAGGGGCACAGGATTTACTGTAGCAGTGAGTGATTGAACATTTGAACCTCAAATTTCTTTTCCTTTATGAAAGTAGAATAAAAAATCATACAGTTTTGGAAAGCTTTCACACTCCAGTGATTGTTAAAATTTGTTAGGCTTTGCAAGCTGCCTTGTACGCAGAGCAATGATCGATTGAATGACATGATGTTTGTATAGGATTTCCCTACACGATGGCGTACTCGATACCAGTTTCAACCAGCCTTTTGCCAATTTTTGAAGTTCCTCATTATGGGGAATCTCAAAGCAGATGTCATTTTAGAAGTGGATTGTTCTTGTGTAAGTGACCAACCTACCAGGCCCCATAAAGTACCATCAGCAATGCCAGCTACAAACTGTGTCACAGTCAGTTACAGTTACAGTTACTGACTGTGTCACAGTCAGTTACCATACCAAATTTGGTGAGGCTGCAATCAGTAGTTGCCGGGCACTGACCCGTACAAGATTTCCAGGGTCAAGGTCACAGAGCTAAGGTCAAAGGTGAAATCCAGCAAAAAACCTGACGTTGCAAATCTATGGGTCATAGTGAGTTACAATACCAAATGTGGTGAAGCTGCGATCATTAGTTGCCGTGTACTGGCCCGGACAAAGTCATGGACGGGCGACTGACGACAGACAGACACGCAGGTGACGACAATGGCTTCAGAGTTTGTTTGCTGTCCCAACAAACAAATAGTTGGCACATCTATGATAGATTATGGTTAACGGACTTGCTATGGTATAATTTCTATCCAAATCAATCCTAACCTCCAAATACTTTCAAGCCCCAAACTGCTCAACTGGAATTTTACCCAATGCGTAGTTACTGCACTTAAGCTTTGTCGGGCAGTGTAGCCTACGATATGCACATAAGGCAATCATTCCTAATATACTGTATAACATCAGATACTAAAAAGCCACCATAGCCAATCAGTAAGGATACATGCATGTACACTGTAGAAGTGTAGAACATGGACTCATTGACACAAGATTAGAATTACTAGCATTAGTACACGAAAACTTCAAAATCTCAGAAAGATAATTTTTAGTCAGTGTTCAAATTCTCTGGGTTTTCCCTGATTTTTGCAGTTTTTCTCAATCTCCCCGAGTTTTCCCTGACTGGAAAATAAAAAAGTAATTCTCCAGGTTTTCCCTGATTTCCAGAGTCGCTGGGAACCCTGGATATGAAACAAAAGACACATTAGCCCTGGTCAGACTAGGAAAAACTATGCAATCTTTACTTCTCAATCACTTCCCAAAGTTTCAAGTACGCGATCACACAACCGAAAACTTCTCAAAGTTTGAGCAATGCCAAAATACTTGTATTTCAGGCCACTACCGTGCATACTGAGCAACAGCAGAGACCACGCTGATACTCGCCTGTCGTGGAAATAGTACAGTGAATCTGATATGCAGGTAATGCAATGCTAATTACTATGCATGCCGTCCCAGGGTGGCCTGTCACACCAACCCGTGCCTGATATTCAGGTCTGCCTTCATTAACTTAAATCACTAGCTCTGTATCTCTCGCCGCACCGCTCTTCAACGGGAAGTCGGTAAAATCACAGCACTACCTGCAGCAGGCAGGCTAGCTTGATGAGTAGAATGTACAAACGAATACACTTGCGCACAAAAATGTAAACAAACTGAAGGCATAGCAGGAGATCATCTTAATCACCTGAGAAACTACACGTAGTTCCAAGACAGCCTGGCCAGTCCACTGAAAACATTGATAAGTTTCGTGGGAAGCGAGAAACTTCTCAAGTTGGAGTGGGAGGTTTTGCTGGAAGTTTCACGTGTAAGTTCTTGAGAAGTTTGAGGTCAGACAATCTAAAGCACGAGAAGTAAAATACCGGGAAGTGAAACTATGCGTAGTTTCGTGCAGACTGACCGGGGCTATAGTCCCTGCATTAAGACCCCCTGGGTGCACGTTTGTAATGACACTGCAGACCCTAGTGGTGCAGCAGGTGTTGCGCAGTGTATGCGCATTTTGTAACTTTTTGCAGAACGCACACACGCAGATAGATGCACCAAGATGACGATAACAATACCCCTTCGAAAATTAGTTTTTCAAGGGGGAAAAAATACCTATAGCATGCTATACAGGCAAGGCATGACAAGCAAGGCAGTATCCATAACTTAAGTTCGTTTTTTTTCGGGTGAAAGAGGTGAGTGAGTAATTTCATATTGAACACAAGCGGAAATCTCCAGTCATTATGCTATTGGTCCATCAGTGCTTTCCGCACTCACCGGAATCACAGGGGCCTGGAACAGCTGCTTACTTCGCTCGCCCAGAAGCGGAGCTGGCCGACCATGACTCACAGGACTGCCTGTTGGAGCAGGAGAGCCCAAGAGCGAATGAAACGGACAGGGCCAGGCAAGAGGGAGGGCACAGAGGGGGAAAAAAAAAATTTAAATCAGTTGATCCACCACCATCTACTGTTATACTGCAGCTATTAAGAACAAAATCTGGAATTAACTGCCCTTGAAATGGTCTTTTCCAATTTCAGTTTTAAGCATCTGTCGACACATTGCCACTTTCATTAACAAAAGCCACAAACATAAAACATTATGTACAGGGTTTATCAAATGTATTTCATTATTTAAAGGCAATGTTACCAAATTTGGATTAACCAAGTAGTAATCACTTTATTTTCTACAGATAGTCCCCATTTAATGGCACCATACGGTTTGGAACATCGTAATGTCACGAAAATGAATGTCATCTGTTAGGGACTTAGGTTGCATATCCTTGGCATACAATTAGAGCCTGAGGTCAGAGACAAATGGACATCACCAGGAACTGAGCACCTCCTCTGACTGACTGCTTCAGCTCCAGCAAGTCTTAAGAATACATTGCCAGAAGTTCTGTCTTCAGCATACCATATGATCAGCCAATCAAACGTACATGTTTGGTTCTGAAGCACCATCCATTGACTTTGAAGGCATTTGAACTTGAGCTGACGAGACACTTATGCCATAAACTGTTTCAGTGTCAAAGACACTAAAGCCATTACGTACCGCAGCCAAACTCAAATGCAATGGCTAAAAATAATAAAGGAAGCTTTAATCTACTTTGTCCCAAAAATTAAGTGGCCACCTGTATGTTGAGCAAATACGTCTGACTGCTTTTGCAACCTCATGCAATAACTTCCTAATCAGTTGCTCATTAATGTACTTCCACAATGCAGAGGAACAGCTGTCATAAAATCAGCTGTCATACCACAGGCAAAAACTGATGAAAATCAGAGTAAGTTCAGTCACAGCAGCAACACTGAGATTTTTTTTATAGCGTCACCATGCTCTGACATTTTCATGAGAAACTCTTAACTGAGGGCTGCTTATGTTGTATCCACAATATTAACGCACATCCTGTATATGTTCTGGCTGCATAATGGATTGAAATAAAGTTCTTTTCCATGTAGCTTTTTACAGGATTGTTTTAAGCAGAATGGATGTGTACAGAGGATGTGTCCATGCCGACAGTCTTTATTGTGTCATAATACTCACCCTGCATGCTCAGTAAGTGCTGACTGGAGTGGATGGGCATGTTGCCCTGGTAGCTCACAGAAGGCAGAGTGGTCATGTCACTACAAGAGAGGGGCAAAGAACGACAATGGGGGGGGGGGGGGTGTCAACTCCACAAACCCAAAACTTTTTGTTTTACTGTCATTGAGGCATTAGCCAATCAGCTGATTTGTGGTCATTACAAAGCACAGAAAGATAACATGCCTGGACACTTAAGACCCTGTCGTCGCATGTAAGTTAAGACACTGCGGTCGTGCACCATGCATGAGCCAATTTAATACAAACACACACACGCGGAAGAGGACGGAAAGACACAACAACAAAAACATTCCTTCAGCAAAATATCTCCCGAGGAGGTAAAAATTGCCCCATTACAGTGTCAACCCAGTTTCCCACAGCTGCATACAAAAACAGATAGAAATGAACGCACCTCAAAGAGGTTTAATAAATTTTTTTGTGGATTTATCCTTCACTCTGAATCCCTGCTCCATGACTATGATGACTGCACAAAAACACAGCGATAATTATTATTTCCCTCGTTCCACACCTCTGTTCCTTCCGGCGCCTCTTCTCCTCCTCGTGAAGAACTTTCTTCAGCTGCAGGAAGAGCTGGTGTTTCTCCTCCTGCAGACCCTGCAACTTCTCCCCCATCTTCATGATCTGAGAGAAACAACAGCTTTTATTTCCAACATTAATGTGAATCTCACTATTGGGATTAATCACAAATACCATCCCAAGAACTGCATGGAGCACTGTCTTGTTCTAGCTGAAGAAACATCTGTAAAACAATCAATACATTTGGGCTCACAAACTGGCGTACTGTACAATATCATCACCTGTACAGTAGTCATCTGCAGTGCCAGTGTACACAATATCATCACCTGTGCAATACCCATCTGCAGTGCCAGTGTACACAATATCATCACCTGTACAATACCCATCTGCAGTGCCAGTGTACACAATATCATCACCTGTACAATACCCATCTGCAGTGCCAGTGTACACAATATCATCACCTGTACAATACCCATCTGCAGTGCCAGAGTACACAATATCATCACCTGTACAATACCCATCTGCAGTGCCAGTGTACACAATATCACCACCTGTACAGTGCCCATCAGCAATGTCAGTGTACACAATATCATCACCCTTACAGTACCCACCTACAATGCCAGTGTACACAATATCATCGCCCATACAGTACCCACCTACAATGCCAGTGTACACAATATCATCGCCCATACAGTACCCACCTACAATGCCAATGTATACAATATCATCGCCCATACAGTACCCATCAACCATGCCTGTATATACAATATCATCACCGGTGCAGTACCGACCTACAATGCCAGTGCACACAATATCATCGCCCATACAGTGCCCAATTACAATGACAGTGTACCCAATATTATCGCCTATACAGTACCCATCAATCAAGCCAGCATATACAATATCATCATCCTTACAGTGCCCAGCAACCATGCCTGCATATACAATATCATTACCGGTGCAGTACCAACCTACAATGCCAGTGCACACAATATCATCGCCCATACAGTACCCACCTATCATCACCTGCGCAGAACCCATCTACCATGCTAGCACACACATCTTACCTGTTCTTTTGTTTCCTCCAAAGACATTCTTTCCTCCATCTCTTTCTTCCTTTTTCTCTCTTCCTCTTCTTTCATCTTCTGTTCCATCATCTTGTCAACTTCTTCCTCCTCTGATACAAGGAAATGATAAAATGTTTACATGCTCCTGTGAGCATTAGTTTGATGATGCACACTGCATTACAAACAGCAAGTCATCATGAAAAAAGCCCTTGATGTGTACAATATGCAAAATAAGAAAATGTGATTGTTGATTTTTAAATTGTTATATTTTTAAATTGTCATTTTTCTTCAGTCAAATGGCTCTGAAGGTGCACAGTCGACACCACTGTAGAAGATGGCACGAGCACGTTCCATGAGTGGGTCTCCAGCTGATGACTTTTCGATCCAATTAGCCCGACACTAACTTGATCTTGCTTCCATTATCGGTAAATTGAAAAAAATCTTCTACAGGCCATTCCACGGTATTTTGAACAAAAACCCTGTAGTCTCCGCGAGAGAACTACGATGATTTATTTTAAATTTCACACAGGGAGGGCGAGTTGTTCCCTTGTTGACATTAATAAATATGCGCACTGTCTCAATGGTAGAGTCATAAAGAAAGCCAATTACCAGGCAATTCAGAGATTTCAAAACAACCATTGAGTACCAAAAATTCGCAATTCTCTGATGTCTCTCCGCAACGATAGTGCTTTCATTGTCAATCATATCAGATTTAAATCTGCCGTGTTAAAAAGTAGTATTATGCATCAACCTTGGAGTAAACATGAACTCACTATAAACCCTCATGTAGGCAAATAACTTGCAATTCATGCCTTCCTCAAATTTGTATTGACCAAAATATATGTAGATTGTTCTGGATTGACTCCAAGCACATAGGACCGTTTTAATTTATCCCCACATTTCGGCAACTATTCAAGACTTCGTTAACTATTCACATTTGACTTGGTGCCATTTGGAGTTAGTAACACAAGCTAAAACTGCTCATGTAATTATCACCAAAAACAAGAACATAGTGCAATAGCTTTTGACTGCGCGCTTTAGTATTAGTAGTGCAATGCCTGAAAATGGGTTTTAAGAGGATTTAAAGAACAAAAATAATAATAGTGTTGATCTCTGTCGACTGAGTCACCCTGTCTTTTCCGCTCCCTCTCATTCATAATGTGCTTGTGGAGGGCTCTGGCCATGGCGTTGGACAGTTTAGGTCTCTCCAGCAGCGCAGGCATGTTGACGCGGGGTGGCGGCCAGCTATGGAAAAAAATAATATGACACTTGAAAACGTCAAAACAAAGCAGACACAAGTCATCCACAACATTAGCCGGCTGGTTTGCCTCGTGGTAAGTAACCCTTTAATCGCTTTTTTAACCGATTTCTATGACAAATGTCAACATCAAGCTCGACGCAATATTTACAAATGATCTACCTAGCCAGCTAACTGGCTCCCAACAGTTTTATCATCGTTTCCATTTCAGCAGGTTAGAGCACGCGCTCTTACCGGGCTTCGGGACTGGAAAAAATGATGGTATCTTTGGGAAGACTTTTCCAGCCTTCGTCAAGTTGTTTTTACTGATAAAGTTGCTGTCAACTTTGAGAGTGTTCAAAAGTAGCTAACGCATTCAGTTCTAATTTGGCTGGGGAAGTACTTTGAAGTTGCAACCTCAAGTGCGAGCGTCGCACTTCCGGTGACGAAGGTCGGAACGGCGAGTAATTTTACACCGGCATCAATTCAAATTGCAATATAAATTGTTCATAGCCACTGATTGCTCCCATGAACACACGAACATTTTTTTTCTCTCGAATAAAATAGTACAGAAAGACAATGTTTAGACTAACATTATATAAATGATACGCAAGTTGGATTTTCTGCACCGTCCAACCCCCAGAATAAAACGGATGCCTTGCCTGTTACACCTCCCCGGACGACGGGTGATGAGGGATAATAGTGCCGGTGAGATGAAGCTTCATGAAGCGTTGAAGCTTTCCAGCCAGATGTGTTGAAGTGTGGTTCATTTCTTGAGGTTTCGAATGCACTCTAGAGACCCCTACTTTGGTTTTTTTTTCTCTCAAATAATAAGCGTTTCCCCTAATAATAAAATGGAGAACTATCAAATTGAGGGAATTTATTATGTATTGGAGGTTATTTGTAAAGGTTTGAGTATATGACAACATATAATAGTCCAAAATGTTGTCTTATAGCGTAACGAAGTGACCTTATCTGGAGGAATGAAATCAAAGTATTCCTAAACAGGTGAAAACTTTCTCTTTCTTGATGGCTCCAACGCAAACGATGACAAACTCGCATACCGCACAAAATCGCAAACCGCACTGACAAACTCTGGCAACTAACAACAACCCACGAGCTGCAGAAGAGAATTGGGACATTTTAGGCCCAATTCCAATACGACCCCTTACGGACTCACTGACTTAGAGGCGCGTTCGTGGGAAGTTCGCGAGTGTGTGAGGGCTGTTCCATTGTCAGGTCATCAAGTCAGTGAGTCCGTGAATGAGCCCTTACTGTAAGTCAGCACCGATAAGGAAATTACCCACAGTTCATTGCGATGAGAAGTCAAATACGGGGGATGCCGTCGGAGTACCGAAAATGTAAAAAAAAAAAAAAAAAAAGGTAAATAAACCAAAGAGCGGTCCGATCGAGGTAATGGAAGGAGCAAAAAAGAAAAAGTTAACGTGTAAGTATTAACGTTGATCATCACAAATGCGTGTAGATTGGTAACGTGAGAGAGGGTAAGCGCTGTTCCATTCCAACTTATAGGATCTGGAGCCCTCTCAGACTCAGTCCCCTACAGCTGACGTCAATTAAGTCAGTGAGTGTTCAGAGATCGAGTCTTCAGGGGGCGGATTGGAATTGGACTTCACAGTAGAATCACCGCCACAAGTGAACCCACTTTTCGAAGCAGCATCCCAGATGAGGCTTCAAACATAATTAGTGATGTCATTTCGCCAAGACAATATAAGCCTCGACACAGAGCTCCGTTAAGAAACGCGTTTTGACACTGGCACCGAAGCCCTGGTATCGACAGTAACAACACTAGCGGAAGATGCCTGGTCTTCTCTGTAATGTTTTTCATTAAAACTAAGTGAAGGAAGGGAAGCACTAAGGTTCTCACATTTTATTCACTATGCTCAAGCAATCAGCCAACATATTCTGGGGAGAGGAAGATGGTTATGGCAACATGCAATTAGCAGGGTAAGAGCCTTTATCATCATTGTGTCTACTTTTTATTTCAGTGATATGTAAAGCATTATTTTAATCAACCAAAAAAAGTGAAAAATGTCCACTGTAAGGAGTCTCCAGGGAATAAATTTCAATATTTTTTTCTCAAAAATGTCATTATTTTTCTTGATTATGAGTCAAGGAATGCAGTGAGATGCCAGTAAACACCAAGAATCTATGATTTTTCTCTGCCTCAATTGTTACCTGTGACTTTAAATGCAAATTATCAAAAATCACAATTTTGACTGATTTTAAACCTTGTGGCATTCATAACATCATTAATATTCATCTGATTGACTTGAAATTTGGACTGAAGTTGTATCTGTTGAAGATCTATGAAATGACGCAGGATTTTCTAGATAGGTGCATCCCTAGGGGGTTAATTTTAAAAATGAAGCAAGTTGATGATGGTGATTTTCATTATGGCTACATAACAGAGCTCATTAAATATACTCAAATGTTCCAAGCAAAAAAAAAACCTATGTCATTTCATAGAACTATCTTAAGCCTTTCATGTGAGACTAATTTAAGTAAAATCTGACTGTGGGATATTGAAATATCAGTGCCACAAAATATTTTCAGATTTTGTCATTAAAGTGCCTTTTCCATGGCAACCATATACATTTTTATTAAAATACTACATTTTATGAGGTTAAAATCATGTTGAGCATGTCTATTTCTTAGTTTTTAAATTATTATGGTTATTTCTACACTTTACCCTGAAGACCCCTTTAACGGATGCTCATATCCTGTGTGTGATATCACCAACCCTGTTCCAGGTAATCTACAGTCCAGTTGGTTTTTACTCCATCCCTAACAAAGCACATAGCCAACGAAAGCCACAGATCCTGCTCTGCTGCTAGTAAGTAGAGTCAAGTGAACCAGATTACAGCTGCAATGAAGTCATGCAGGATGGAAGATCATCGGGCACATGCTTGCTGACCACTGAAAGTGGGCTTACGATTTGTGAGTTCATGCATAGATTTTGGCCAATAAAGTCGTCTTTCCCCGTTTTAGCCATCACATTCTACAATGAGTAGATACAGACAAGAAATCAGGTGAAACCTTTGCAGTCTTGGAAACATTCTTCAAATATCCCCCACCAAGCTTTGAGGAGGAGGTTATCTCAACATACCCAGAATGTCATAAGATTATTAAAATATTTTTGGGTGTCATTCTAGTTTCAAGTGGACTAATTTTGTGCAAAAAAAAAAAATAACCACTGCTTACATGGTAACTAATTCGAGTTAATCGTAAGAGGTTTCTGACAGGACTGACTGTCATGTGAAGAACTGAATTCTAAAGCAGTTCCTTTCGTGGTTCCAACAACCTGACTCCAGTATTGTGTGCATTCAGTGTATGATTGAGAGTAAATTTTAAACAAAAAATGTAAAAAATAATTTGTGGAGCATTCTTGTTGTGTTCTCACATCCTGAGATATGTCTGGATCAGCACACCCAGAGGTTTGAAGAGCAAGTACTATCTAAAAATCAAACAAAAAAAAAAATCCCTCAAGAAATTCACAAGATATGTAAGAAGTCTGATGTGCTGGTAATTTAACTGTGGAGGGGAACCATTGGTATTTATTTTACTTAACCAACAGGCAAAATAAAGCTTTCTGCAAGCAACATATTTCCTTAGAGACTTTGCGACAGCATTGACAACATTAGCTTTTTGCTACCTGCCGATAGTTGGTGAGTCACGGTAAAATGGTAAATCATGGTATTTAACAAGCATCTGAAAGTTCAGCTGTATGATACGATCACGTTCTTGCAATGCTGGTCCAGTGTAACAAGGCTAGCAATACATTTATATTAGGCCACTTTTATTCTTATACCAGTTTTCTAAGCCCCACCATTATAACATGTTTCGTTAATGGTTTGAGATCATGGGCTCAAAATATATAGTAGTGTTAACTATAGCTGTAGCCTAGGTTCATGACAACCTTACGGTTATGCTCCAGTAATCAATCGTGCTTTCTTCTACTTTCTGATGAGTTTGCATAATGATATCCTACATATTTACGGACAACAAAAACTTATCAATGACTTTTTAGAAGAAACAAAACTAGATAACTTGGTCGCCACAGGGACGGAGTCGAGCATCTCCCCGATCCTCCAAAATTGCCAAAAATTGGTCTTGGACATTGTCAAATAAATATCTTCACCTGTGCAAAATTAGAAAAAAATCATGTAATAATTCTCGCTTCCAGAGCCCGGAACACAAAATCTCTGTGGGCATGGCGGTGGCCCCAGAACTAAACCATAGTATCTTCCCACTATCGTCGTCGGGGAGATAAAAATATCAGTTCTGCTGAAATTTGAGAGCATATGACATGACTTGTCATCCAAAAACAGCGAGACTTTCTACCACTTTCACAAATTACATCCTTTATGGTGAAAAACTGGCTAAGCACAATTGTGTTCATTATAACACAGGCTTAAGTTTTGCCAGTCAGCCGAGCACAAGCAACAGTGATAAGTGGGGCCTAAGACCTGTGACATTCGCTTTTTTGATCCATACTCTCTCAATGAGGGAGAGAGTAGACATGCTTCCAGCCCCAGTTTTTTTTAACAAAGGGAATATGAGGTTAAACAAAAATATTTAACATGGCAGAGTATTTTTACAAATTTTAAAAAGTGTCTGGTCCTGGGGATATGATTTAAATACACTGCTCAAAAAAATGAAGGGAACACTAAAATAACACATCCTAGATCTGAATGAATGAAATATTCCTATTAAATACTTTGTTCTTTACATAGCTGAATGTGCGGACACCAAAATCACAAAAAAATTATCAATGGACATCAAATTTATTAACCCATGGAGGTCTGGATTTGGAGTCACACTCAAAATTTAAGTGGTAAAACACACTACAGGCTGATCCAACTTTGATGTAATGTCCTTAAAACAAGTCAAAATGAGGCTCAGTAGTATGTGTGGCCTCCACGGGCCGTTAACCTCCCTACAACGCCTGGACATGCTCCTGATGAGGTGGCGGATGGTCTCCAGAGGGATCTCCTCCCAGACCTGGACAAAAGCATTCGCCAACTCCTGGACAGTCTGTGGTGCAATGTGGAGTTGGTGGATGGAGCGAGACATGATGTCCCAGATGTGCTCAATTGGATTCAGGTCTGGGGAACGGGCAGGCCAGTCCATAGCATCAATGCCTTCGTCTTGCACGAACTGCTGACACACTCCAGCCACGAGGTCCAGCATTGTCTTGCATTAGGAGGAACCCAGGGCCAACCACACCAGCATATGGTCTCACAAGGGGTCTGAGGATCTCATCTCGGTACCTAATGGCAGTCAGGCTACCTCTGGTGAGCACATGGAAGGCTGTGCGGCCCTCCAAAAAAATGCCACCCCACAACATTACTGACCCACTGCCAAACCAGTCATGCTGGAGGATGTTGCAGGCAGCAGAACATTCTCCACAGTGTCTCCAGACTCTGTCACGTCAGTCACATGTGCTCAATGTGAACCTGCTTTCATCTGTGAAGAGCACAGGGCGCCAGTGGCAAATTTGCCAATCTTTGTGTTCTCTGGCAAATGCCGAACGTCCTGCATGGTGTTGGGCTGTAAGCACAACCCCCACCTGTGGACATCGGGCCCTCATACCATCCTCATGGAGGAGTCGGTTTCTGACTGTTTCAGCAGACATATGCACATTTGTGGCCTGCTGAAGGTCATTTTACAGGGCTCTGGCAGTGCTCCTGCTGTTCCTCCTTGCACAAAGGCGGAGGTAGCGGTCCTGCTGCTGTGTTTTTGCCCTCCTACGGCCTCGTCCACATCTCTTCATGTACTGGCCTGTCTCCTGGTAGCGCCTCCATGCTCTGAACACTACGCTGACAGACACAGCAAACCTTCTTGCTACAGCTCACATTGATGTGCCATCCTGGACGAGCCGTACTACCTGAGCCACTTGTGTGGCTTGTAGAGTCCGTCTCATGCCATCACTAGAGTGAAAGCACCGCCAGCATTCAAAAGTGACCAAAACATCAGCCAGAAAGCATAGGAACTGAGAAGTGGTCTGTGGTCACCACCTGCTGAACCACTCCTTTATTGGAGATGTCTTGCTAATTGCCTATTCCATTTGCACAACAGCACGTGAAACTGTCAATCGGTGTTGCTTCCCAAGTGGACAGGTTGATTTCACAGAAGTGTGATTGACTTGGAGTTACATTGTGTTGTTTAAGTGTTCTTTATCTTTTGAGCTGCGTAATAATCGATGAAGCATTAAAAATGATCAATGAAAAAACACTAAAGAATCCAGTGTTTAGTTTATCAGATTTATACAGTCACAAGCGCAGCTGCATATAAATCAAAACAAAATAATAAATTGGCAACAATCTTTACATAAACGTAAATATGCATAGGAACCTTAAAAATGTTGAAAGCTAAAAATAATTACAACAATATCTGTAAATGATTAAGAAAAGAACCACAAAGAGACTTTTCAAGTCTGAATTTCTCTCTACGGTCTTCTCATTTCAAATTTTGCAAACTGTTTCAGATTTTTTCCCCCCCCCATCTTCATTTAAGTGAATCATCATTTCACCCACTTAGTGTTTATAGAATTACAAACATTAAATTCTGTTTTCAAATTTCAATAATAACCCATAAGTGAAATGGTCTCAATCAAGGATAGGTACCATTACCAAAACCCAGCACTAACATTCACCACGACCTTTAACAAAACCTTACAATTATCATTAATTGTACAGTAATGCAACTAATAATTTTGCATTATTAAATCAAAAGGCCATTAGAACCTTTAAAACAACATTCATGGCAAATGAATAATAAAAAAATTGATAAAAAAAAGAACAAGGAACAAAAAACAGATGAATACAATGCAGACTCCAGGTGCAGTGGTAGATACACGGGTGTACTAGGGCATTTGTATTTGCGCTGGATCTCTAGGCTGTCAAACAGTCTAGATTTGAGAGGTGGAAGGGGCGAAGTAGATAGTTGAGGGGATGGGGAAATGGCGTTAGATTTTCCTTTGACACCCGCCATAGACACTCTCGTCACTGTAGGCTATATAGAGGAAGAAGTCCTCCTCATGGTGCTCCTGAATGAAGGGCAGAAAGCATAGTTGTCATCAGGCAGGCAAAGACCAAGATCAAAAATCCGTGACTTGAGAAAAGCGAGAAATTACTTTGCATGAGGCAAGATAGGGCTGGGCTATCATTTGATTTCATTGATTTTATTTTAAAAAAATTTTTTAGCTTTTGAGAAAAAAAAAATGCATTTTTTTCCGACACAAAAGAACCGGCAGTCAATGTCTCAATTTGCCAAAAATATTACTTTGGCAATTATGCTATTAAGCTAATGCTATACTGCAGAATTGCATGCATGTCATAGTGGGCGAAATAAGCATAAAGTTAGAGGAGAAAAAAAAAAAAGAGTGCAAAACAGAAATTTAGACTAAAGGCCAGAAACCAGATAACAAACAGTACCCCTGACTGGTAGTCAGTCAGACTAAGAGGATATTGCAGCGATTGGGAAGAAAGCAGAGAGAAGTACCTGGTATAGCAGGCCCATGGTAGCGGACGTTGGGGGAATTACATTGTTAACAAAGAAGAAAAGGGCATCCTCGGCTCGCAGATGGATTCTTTTTCTTATGAGGAAGTAGAATTGGCCCACTAGGCAGAAGCAGAGACAAGGTACAGTGTTACACAGAGTTTATTATTATATTATAATTAACCCTTACAGAGCTAAATGCAGCTATTGTTGCTCAATGATGTAAGATATTAAAATCAAAGCTGTTGAAAACCTATCACGGTGACTTGTTTAAAAGAGCTCCTGAGATAAAGTGCATTCAAAAAAAAAATTGAAATGTAATTATCTTGAGCTGTTGAAAATCTCTCATGTGGCAACTTTTAAACAAGTTTCAACAGTACAAGATACACTACAGGCCAAATGTTTGGGGCACCGCCAGATTTTTAAGGCACCAAGTGGAATATGACCCCTTGGTTTTGGGGAAGGCATTTATACAGCATGCCTTCTTGTTACATAAAATTATATTATGTAACTAGAACATGAACAATTTTAATACAAAGGCATTGGAACTCAATTCTAAAAAAAATTGCGGCCAGTGATTAATCAGTCAAAACAGCTTTAAAATGTGGTCCATGGTCTGGATTTCACCCAAAACCCATTGACTTCCTATATTTTATGCACTAGTCAATTCATGTGCAAAAATGAGGAAAGAACAGTTGATATTTAATTCTTTTTCTTTTTTAATCTGCGGGAGGCCCCAAACTTTTGGCCTGTAGTGTAATTATATTTGCATTTTTTAAAAATGCACTTCAGCACTCTAAGGGTGAACTGCCATATCACCTATGAACAACCAATTAAATGAATGGACAAATGCCAAGCTGTAGTTTCACTTTCGAAATATGCCGTCTGGAGAAAACAAATCTCCGAAATGCCACTGATTCCATACCATGTTACATACAGAGACAATGTTAGCCAAATGTGAAGGATAATATAATGGTTCGCATAAAAGTTTTGCAACCATCCCGTATTTACAAAGGAAAGCATTTGCATGATCACAAAAAAAAAAAAAAAACCTCATAAAATGTTATATCTAGTGAATATATTACAGCTGCTCTGATTATGACTAGCAGCAGATTCGGATACTGACGGGCACAGAGTGGTTCCTCAGTGCACAATTTAAAAATGGTCTTTTTTTCCGCAACACATATCACAATGTCAGCAACATATATGTACGCAGACCATTAGCAGCACTCTAATGTTTAGTCAATACAAGGAGCGAAAATGTCCCGTGTAAAGCTTATATTTATAACATTGCACCACTGAAAAAAATGCTTAAATCAAAGAAAACTGGTAAAATATTCATAGCACACTAATTTCCATCAAAAGGGGCCCCAAATGGCATTTCAAATGCTTTAAAGCAGGAGTACAACGTGTGAGTCACCTGTGAGGTCAGATGGTACCAGATATTTCTTTTTGTCCAAATCTCCTATTCTGGCTTTGGGGGCTTTCTCTACAATCACCTGAAATTAAAACGAAAGAAATCACACCAATACAAAAATCAGAAACTTGCATAATTAACCATCCAAAAAGCAAGGGAAAATGGAAACCTAACCTGGCATCTCAGTGGTCATGTATAGAGATGTTGACTGATCCCAGAAGTGACAGTTTTCTTACATTCCATTTAAGTACACCATGACGTCATCACTTCAGTACTGCTATATGTTGTTTGAACTTTGTACCAGATAGTTGACATACATTGCCTTGTATAAAGTTCAAACACAATACGTGTCTACTGAAAAATGTCCATAAGGTAATCGAACAGAACCATGATTAAGCAGTTCAAATGAATATCAGCTGGTATACTTCATTTTGACAACATATTACACAACCATATAACTCACTCTGTTATTCCCTGACCTAGTGCTTCCAGCAAAATTCTCAGACCAATCTCAGAATGTGTGTAGAATTTTGGTAACGTTATACGCACAAATGGCCGAGAAACCTCAATCGGTTCAATGAGTCAATATCCACCGGTAGCGTAAGGGATCTTTATTACTGTATTCTGGGCCACAGTCTGCAAGTCATCATAGTGAAATAGATTCACCGAGACACTCAACGTTCATGGAAGAATATAGCTAGCAATCTCACTGCATCTAGTTTTGTCGGGCCAAAACAATCTTCAGGTTCTCGCAAGTTAATGGAGGTGACGCTACTACGCTTGTGAGGCAATCCTTGCTATCTAGTGTTTGCTCCGACTGATGAGAGGCTAATTTCGTCAATGTTAGCAAGCCAACAGAAGCAACACATAGCTTTGGATTGTCGACAGACGTTATATTAGCGATGCTCAATTAACGCTGACGATTAAATTGTAGCCAATTGTTGCTAGCTGTTAAATTGTCGCCAAAATCATCTCGTTCAGTGACTAACCACCCGTAGCTGCATGGCTAGCTAAGTGGCCCGCTATTAATGGTAACTTAACCAGGTCAAAACAAAAATGGTTGCTTTGGTCGAGCCCGGGATCAATTAAAGAACAATTAAAAAGACATTTGTGACGGAAAAATTATGCCTGCCTGTGGCAATAGTTACCGTTGACATAGCTAACTAAACACGAATATCAGTGACCTCAGATTGCCAGTCATGTAGCTAGTTCGCAACCTAGCTACTCAGTTAAACTATAACATTGGGAGTGTTTACGTTTAGCAAGCTAAATAAAAATGAGCCAAGCTCGCAGAGATATACTCACTGGCACCCTGTCCGGATACTTCTTTCTAATTTTTTCGCCCTCTGACCGTCTCTTCCCAAACGGGTGCTCTTCTTTATATTGAAATTTCATTGTGGGTTCGCCTGAAAAGACTCGGAGAGAAGGTCCGGACCACCGCTCAGGGTTTCTCTCTGTATCTTTTAAGCTCGGAAAGAACTAGCTTGCTAACGTTACAGCTGAGTGTTATTCTTTCATCTGCGGATGGATACGAAAACGTACCTGTTTACGCAGCGTAGGTAGTTACGTAGGAATTGCACACGAATTTTATCCACGCCCGGTATCACGCCGGAACGTTAGTAAATCGGTTCCTTTTATCGGTGCAAATACGGTACCAGTATGAAAGAATGATGGTTCAAAATTTTACAACCAGTGCATTTTAAAGTCTTACGGACCATTGCGGAAGTGATTGCCTTTATGTCTGCTTGGAGATGAACGACGATAGGCTAGTGGCAAAAGCTAACATTGCTTGTTATGCCGGTTTCTCTGTTGTGATTATGCAATACATTCTGGACACAAATTCTTATAGTGTTAATCAGACAGAAAAATGGCCCGTCAGAAGGCTCGGGGTTTACAAACATAGCTTAATATGACTGATTTTCATTGTTGCATGTATTTGCCTGGTAACCTCAGTACGAAATGTATGTTCACCGCGAGTCGTAACGACCTTATTTTGCTACAGGGCAAGGAAGGGAAGGAATGCAGCCAGATTATGCTGTAACAGTATACCAACGGCACTTTGAAAGCCTGAACTAAAAGGCTTCTGACCTCTCACTGTCGCTAGAATTGCTGTTCAGTGGCTTGGTTTTAAAACACTTTCACAAACTCTCAAACTAAGAGAGCCGTTGACTAAGTTATGCCAAGCTATATTGCTCAATCGTGGTACTAGCTGCTTCGTTGTAACACACCGGATGTTATTCACAGAGGCGAGCTGACACCGAGTCAGTGATGAGGCAGCAATCATGATCATGTGATCACAACATCTTACCTGCCAGCAGAGGAAATCCAAATTGGATTTAATATTAAATCCCAACTCCATACTTCACTCTTCTGCAATTAAAACAGCAGTCATTAAACTTCTGAGGATTCTTTTTAAACTTGACCAGTGCCACAAAGAATCAACATGGTATGTCAACATGGTATGGGCAGACTTCTTCAATGCTTTGCAATAATTGAAGATGAGGAAACATCCTCACCATAGATTTGTTAAATCTTGGCATTGCAACAACTAACAAAATGGTACAAGTTATCAGCCAAGGAAAATGGCTGATATAGGCCTACTGCAAGACATGACCGAAAGTCTTTATTTTTAACCTTCACCTGTGAAAATGTAAACATCCCTTACCGTTTTCATTTAAAATATTCCCTGCACATTTTCATCAAAATCCATCCAGAACTTTTTCAGTAATGCTGCTTACAAATGGACAGGGCAAAAACATGACTTCTGTCCAACTTCTTGGAGGTAAATGATGCCATTTGAGGTAGTTTTTTTCCAATTTAGCAAGGTTGCACAAGTAAGCACAAACACATCCTTAAAATGCTGCATATAGTATATGATTATTAACCCCATTATCACTCAGAGTACTTCACTCAAGAATGGTACAATTAATCAACGCATGCTTTCATTGATAAAGCTCACAAAGATGACTGACAGGACTGCTTGTGGATACACAATGTAGTACCAGCACCTACTAATAAAGTTAAGATAACCTGATTTAAAAGTAGTTCTAGGGAGGAGTTCTTGATACTGAGAAGTGTTTTATTAGAAACAGGCACAGACCTGGGAACCAAGCCAAAATAGGAGCTGCCTGAAGCTATTAAAATAATTGCCGTTTTACTGACAATTATGAGATTGGATGGATTAAGATTAGGCAGAGTTCCAGTGGAAAAAAACAGTACAGAAATCCCTTCAAAATAAGTAAACTAGAAACTGTAGAAACAAATTTGTAATTTGACTGTAAAAAAAAAAACAATGTTCCAGGTACGGAGTTGAGTGGTTGGAAATGTACATCGATGTAAAATCCAAATGACTGGAAATGAGTAGTGTGATTCCTCCAGTTTTAATTTTGTTTTTATCTCGTTTACTTTTCATATTTTATCTTCAGTATTTTCAGTTGATTCTGAGGAAGACTCAGAATTTAAAATGAAAGATTATAGGACTAGTCACCACATTTTAGATATCAATGATTTAAGATGGCTTTGAGTTTATCCCACCAGTTTTAAATAGCGTACCGGCAATCAAACTTTCCTCAACAAAGCCCTCCATCTTAAATCCTAATCACCATGCCTGGAACAGAAAACTGAAGACACTTCATTCCCCGTCAAACAAATGTTTATCATCCAGCTTTTTGTGTTCAATTGCTCTTTGCTACATTCTGTGATATGAAGTCCATCCATATGAAACTAGCTGCGCAGCAAGATATTGGGCAAAAGAGCTCAACGGGCTCATATGTCAAGTGATATGCAGGACAGAGAAAGGGCACAAGGAGAGCCCTGAAGACAGAAAAAGAGGGGAAAGGCTCATAGTCTCTCTGTCCTTACTTGTGTTCCACTGGTTTTCCCAATGAGTTAAAAAGACTTTGCGCGAAAAAAAAGATGAATGTGCAAACATTCTAGCATACTTCCACGCACATACGCAAACATACTCAACACATGCACTCTCAACTTCAGGATGTGTAAGGCAGAGACTCAGTTTTTCGGGAGGCTGGCCACCCCTCGTGTTTCCAGTTCCCCTGTCCCGCCCATGTCCTTCAGGTCATCCTCTTCTCCCCACCCCCCCACTCTCCATCCTCTCCCGTGACATCACAGAAGGGATCATGGAGAAAAAAACAGTCAGCAATATGGGTGGGTGGGGTAGCAGCTCGTAAGGATGGGATTTATGAAAATAAGTGACCAGAGTTGAACAAGATCCGGCAGCCAGTCACCAGAGTCGATGCTGGTGGAGGTTTCGGCTGAGGACAGACCTGACGTCGGCAGTGAACCTGAGAGTTTCAGGGACGAAAGAGAGCAACGTCACAATAGCATAAATAATTATTATCGTGAAGGCGGGAACAGACTGCGGCAAGTGTATCGCTTATAATCACCTAAGTGCATCCAGCATGGGCAGCAAGTTAAGCAGTGATGTGTCACTAGGGTCGCTGAACCACGACTTTATTGGTATTGCGTTATCTGTAAGGCAAGCACACAGATTACATGAGTCCCGCACCACAAGAACACCAGACTGCAGTCCTGATCAGATCTGTGAAATAAAATTGCAGGGATGATGAACTTAACTAGGATAAGTTCTGACATAATGTACATCAGTGGCAGTGGTGAGCTGAAAATAAGAGTATGCGCAGAACAATTTTCGGCAGCAACAATAACCTAATTCCCAATAATCAATGCACCATCTTGATTCTTAATGCATTAAACTTCATTAACTTTCCATTTTCTAATATAGAATCAAAAGAAACCTTTAGGATTACTTAAGTTTAGGCAAATGGAATTTAAGAGCATTATAGCTAATAACAGAACTTTAAGTGTAGCATGCATATTAGAATATTCAGCCTTACTCCTTGTGCTACATCTTCAAATATATTTTTCCCCTCGCTACACAGTTACCCGTCATCCACTGTCAACAAGCAGTGTGTGAAGTGAAAATTTTCCAACATTCATCACCAACAGATCCACAACGAACAGCTGAGTAACACATCTTAAGCTACCTCTGAATTGGCCAAATCATGTAATTTACTCCATCATGCAGCTGCCAGCCATAGATATTTATTTATTTGCACATTTCATTTCAAATGCATGACATATGCAAATAAATTGAGTGGGCAGAGTTAAGGGGAGAAAAAAAAAACAAAGGCGCTTTTTCAGCATACAAAAACCTATGACGGCTCTTCCACAAACAGCTTTTTATTCAATCAGGCTACTTCATAGAAACCAGTCTGACCACTTCCACAAACTGCTGTCTAAGTTTAAACGGGGAAAAACAAGAGAAACAGGGAGTTTCTCATTTAGTTGACTTCTCCTCAGTTATACAAAATGCTGCATTATTGCTGCCACCGGGTACACCCACTGGTCAAAGCGGCACACTCAAAATAAGAAGCGGCCCTTAAAGACATCACTAAAATTTTGTTTGCCCCATGATTTCCTATTTTTCAGAGGATTCTTCCATTCATGGTAGATAAAGTTCAGTGGTAACAAGCCCGATAATACGCCGAACCTGTAAGCCAGACACATTTGGTAGATATTCCCATTTGTCTGGAGGTTGAATACATTTTACAGGATGAATGTGGAGAGGTACTTAAAAACATGGATTTGATTGTGTTAATGCTCATAGATACAATTAATCTAAAGTGGTGGTCAAGCTGTGGACCAAATTTTGGCCCGAAATATTTAATTTGTCAAAACTGTAATCAATGGAACCTCCATTTACTTACCCTAACAAAGAGAATAACCCAGATCACTCACAAGGAATCCAAGCCAATATGACCATTTTGTAAACCGCATTCATAGAGGATGTGCTCTTCAATACAAGACAATTACTGTTATTTCTCAGCGCTAGCATTTTAAGCATTCGAGTAAGCTGCTTGAATGCATTTTATTTTTTATCAATTTCTGTATAAATTCAAGGTAGTCAAAAATCATAATGCAGAATCTCCATCAATGAAATTATCAAAAGGTCAGTTTATAAATTAACCACTGAGACATTATATAAAACAAAGGTAATAAAATATGTATGGTCTTCCACAAAATGAACGCAAAATTCATTTGATTTGCTTACGACATGCACGCAATATTAAGTTCATCACTTTTTCTCGCGGACACACATACAAATTCTCGCAAAGGCGCACACACACGTGCAGCTCACCTGGATGACTGCGGTACGCTCCGGGCGAGTTGTCCAGAATGACTATACTCGAAAGATCACTGTGTACCACAGAAAGGTCTTTAATATAACTCCCGAGGTCCAGCGTACAATGCTTTTGGGAGCGACAGGGGAAGAGAAAAGATGACAGGAATCAATAAATGCCAGCAGAGTATTTGAGGCAGAAGCAGACATTGTGTTCTTTTACAGACAGTATTACACTCTGGCCATGATAAACCAGAGAAGCACTACATGAAAAAGTGAGTAGCTCAAAGATATAATTGCCAAAGATGAAAACAAACATCTTGAAAAATGATTGATGATTTTCCAAGATACAACAGCTACAACAGCCGAAACTGCGCAGAATAAATCGGAGCAAACACAGAACATCGTGTTTCTCTCCTTCAGCATGTGACAGGATTCAACCTTAGCTTTGTTCAGTTATTATTCCTACTCTTTGGTGATTATTAAGTTCACTACTTTCACAGAAACAAACTAGTTTTAAAATGGACATAACCAGTGTTTCCTGAACTTAAGACTGGCAAGCATCAGGTATGCCAGCTCATCATTATCTGATATATCTTTCAAGAACGTGGGAAAAAGTTCAATCACAAAGCTGACCATTCTACAAAACTGATGCTTGTTAATAACCAATTCAATTCAAACAGAATTACCCTCAGTACAATACATTCAACAATAATTCAGTGTGTGCATGCAAATGTGTTATCTTGTTGTCATGCTCTGACACTGGGGCTCAAATCGAGTCTGTTGCGGACTATGGTGACCACACTATTCTGGGATGGGATACATATAGAAGACCAATCAAAAATGACCTACAGTGCCATCACTTTGATAACACCTCAAATTTTATTTACTACCAAGCTACTCATGATGACAGCTATAATGAGACAAATTAATCACATAGTGCCAATGTGCAACATTACTTCAATGTGTGGAAATCAGCGAGCCAGCCATGAGGAGTGAATGATGACAGACACAGCTGCTTTAACACAGATCCTGTTATTCACGGTGGCTGCTTTCTTTATACAGCAGCACTGTAACACAGTATTCATCAGACGCATTGCATCCTGAAAATAACACCTGCAGGTCCAAATACAAACTATTCTGACCAAAAAGCCTTCAAACCAAAGTCACCACAGTGTTTTTAATAAGTGGTAATCCGGTAGTCGAGGCAACCTTCGATAGATTTGGATAACCTAGACTACCAACAAGGTCGTCCGGTTGGACAACCAAAAATCCCGGCAGTTTTATTACTTCAAATATACCAAAAGGTTATTTAATTCCCTATGCTATGGACGCAACCATTTTGGTCATCTTTAAGTCCAACTGCGCGAAAGTTTCACATATCTCGTACAAACGAGAAAGTGGGTCTTTTTTATAATGTACTGCAGCAAACAGTAACCTAGAAATAGACCGCACACTTCGGCCTTGGGCGATCCAGCCAACGAAAACCTGCGGCACGAATGAGCCAGATGTAACCGTGAATGACCTAAGGGGATTTAGATTTGAAAATTTGAGAATAAGCATCTTCCTTTGTGGTGAATTTTATAAAATTATACATTTTGTATAGATTTTTACATTTAAATATAATATTATAAATGTTGACATATTGTGTGCATATTTTGTGTTTAATTGAAATTACTGCAGTAAATTGAAAAAAAAAAATTGTTGCGGAACTGTGTCCAAGTGCTGCAGTTTGCGGTCTTCTAGAATCTAGCAGGAAACTTCACTAGCCTTTGTCATTGAGAGGCAAGTTGCCTAAAATTATACTGCTTTATATCAAATTTAATAAGTATTCATTTATATTAAGTAATCCAACGCCACTAAGAAGCGGGAATCTTAAGATTGCGTTTTTGGGCAATGGCGTTTTCAAGTAATTGCAGCCTTCATATCTCTCTTCACTAGTCCCGAGCCATGTCAAACAGGGTCGGAAATTAGCGGTCGCCAGTCGCCAATTAAGACCAAAATATTGTGTTGGCGAGGTCAATTTTTCATGAGTCTCGCCGGGGGCGAGTAGGAGAAATAGTGTCATTTCAATTTCAAAATCACGTCAGTCTCGTTATCAAAGCTGTAGCCCTCCGTTCTGTTCTTTTTGATGTTGAGGAGCGCGTGACATTGTTGACATTTTGTGTCTGTACGAGCGCGTGCCATTGTTTATGTCGACTCATAGCGCGCCTCTTGTCAAAAGGCTAGAACCGCGCAGAGATTAGTTTGTTTTGTTGACAGTTAAGTTTCGACTTCAGCATTATAAAATGGAGCGATTTCTTCGACCAATTAATCCGCCACCGGCCAAGAAAGCTAACGTTACAAACTGGGATGATGAGCAGAGTGTAACGTTAGGTCTACCCCATGATGTTGAGACTCCGGGTGCTGTCAAAATGAGAGCGGGGGAACGTCGTCCTCGTCCCTCCCAGGCCTCCCCACCCCGTCCCCGGCATCAGCCACTCCACCCACGCAAGCAAAACCTATCGCTGCCACCCAAACAAGCAGAAAGTTTCAATCCCGGTGGTATATAAATGACAACAACGAAAGGCGAACATGACTCATAAACCGCAACAGCATGATGTTTTGCGATCTGTGCTGCTTATATGAAAGTAAGGCAGCAATCAAGTGTCGGTAATCCCTTTATCGTTGGTTGTCAAACAATGAAATTGGAAAGCATCAAATCCCACGAAGGGTCCGATTTACACACCCAATGTGTCGCTATCGCCAAAGCACAAAGTGTGCCCCCAGAGAAGTCTGCTGTCGGCGAAGGACTCTCAAAGCTGACTGACGCGACAAGGAGGAAGATGAGAATATTGTTCTCAAACGCTCACGCCATCGCTAAACAGGCTCGCCCCTACTCCGACTGTGTCTGGATGTGCACGTAAGTCACTAGAAGCCATATGGTTTATTTATATTGGATTAAAAAAAGACCCAACCAGGGACTGGGGTTGCAAACTAGCCACCTTCCATCGGCTTTCCCAGCGCTCAGCTCACTGAACGCAGCTTTGTTTATATGTTGCGATGGACACAAAACGGGCCATACCAAAATCACTATTTATGTATCTTTGGCCATAAAATCCGTGGAACCCATGGTAATAAACGGGTTCTATCTGAGCTTGAGCATTGACCTGGAATATTTCTTCAGACGGTGATGATGATGTTATAATGTACGCTGCATTATCCCTGACAGATGAATAAATAAATAGCCTACATAGTGAGAGTGATGATGACACTGTTTTCTATAGGCATCTCATTATTGGTAGTGGGTCTGTGACATGGTGTTTACTAGTAACTAGCTGGCTAACAGTAATAATAATAATACATTTTATTTGTAATGCAGTTACAATTCATGTGAATTCTCAAAGTGCTAGTTAATAGTCAAATTCAAACAGTATACAGTATATATATATAATATACCACCCGTGGCACAAAGACAGTATCTGCTGTTGAAGGCCTGACGTTATGGCAGGAAGGAAGAGAAAACATGTACTGTCTCAGTCTGAGTCTGACTCTGACTCTGAAGAAGAGTCTGTAGACTGCTGCATTGGAGAGGACATATGAAACATTTTATTTGTTCTATTATCATATGTTGTTCTATTATCATATATATAAGGCTAAGTATGTTTTAGACCAGGAGGGGGTACTCGAGGCAGGGCTGGTAGTACTCTGGGATTGTTCAGAAATTGCTTGGGGTGACTGCTGTTGATTAATGTATAGACATGTCCTTATTTTTTTAATAATCCAGACAAGAATTTATACAATATACCTGCTCTGTAATTGTTCTTCTATTATAGAATATATATATATATATATATATATATATATATATATATATATATATATATGAGGACGAGTGTTACGTTGAAGGCATACTGCTATTTATTCCTTCTAATATGTTACTCTTACTTACTTCAATTAAATTATAGCTGTATCATTGAATAGAAATAGCCCATATTAAAACAGGATGGCTGGAAGTTCGTACTATGATGACTGCTTATATGTTACTGATGTTGAAATAGATTAACGTCAGTGAAACAACTTTTTTTTGTTTTGGCCAGTAAAAAATCTGACTGGCTAGTAACTTTTTAAATCTAACTAGCCAGTGGCCAGTAGGTAAAAAAGTTAATTTCAGACCCTGATGTCAAATAGGGTGGATCTGTTGATAGCCATATAACGAGCTAATGACGAGTCTGAACACAAAGGGAAATGCTGTGTCATCTGGAGGAGAGACCTTTCTTTGCCTGAAATTGTGATGGAAGAGAGGGCACTGACATACTACAGAAATGGCACTCAATTGAACCAAGCCATTGAGTTTCAGGAGAGTGGTTTTGGTTAACAGTTGTTGAGCTTGATATTTACTAATTGTTTTTTAATAATACACAGGACAACTGAAAATCCTTGCAGACAACCCGATTTGTTTCCTTGCTGTTCACTGGACAACCTCATTTTTTTTCCTTACTTCTAACACAGCAACTGTACATACCGTCTAAATGTGAGTTCTGAGTATTGTGGTGAGTGGGCATCTCAATAATGGGTACTCGTTAAGTTCTGTGATTAATGAAGCGATCAGATAATTTCGCAAAATGCATTCATCTTCAGGATAAGATCACTGTCGACATGTTTGCTCTCTTCTCACCATCTTGTAATGTAATAATCTGTTAGGCTAATGTTACTACCACACCCTGATAGAGACATACAGCCCAAACAAGTTAGTATTTTCACTGTCAAATTAGAGATTTATAACTGCATGAGGAGAGGCCAACCACTTTCATTCTTACCATCCGGATAACTGCACTGTAAATCCGCACCCATTTCTGGGTGTGCACTCTTATTAAGCTCTTATTATACTTTTAGCATAGAGGGGCAGCCATCAGCCAGGAGCCTGAGTGGAAGAAGAGGTTACCTGTCTGTAGTATCTGCGCTTCAAGACGCTCCTGTTGTTGTCGAGCTTGTCAGCCACAGCAGATCCATAGATCTCCATACTGGCCGTAAACACTACCAGCTCATACCACTGACTCACCTGCAAAAGAGTCACACAAGACTCAGTGAGAGAGAGTCATGAATCCAGCACTCCTGACATGAATATCTTGGTTCATTAACAACAACAGGAGCGCTGACCAGCAAAACCTCATAATTAGGGCATTAAGGGCAACTCACATACAATACACAGACTCAAAGAACCAGATCTCACTCACCACCTCCAAGAAGAAGTCCACATGGGGTCTTTTATGTACAAAAAATCTGACTGGGTGTTTATCTATTACCACCTGAAGAGACAAAACGAAAGGAGGTGAAACACTGAAGCATGCCAGTGCACCACAATGCAAAACATACCAGCTGATGACTTTTCTGTTTACATAATAACTAGCCATGAGAGAATGTGGGCTGGCATTGTTTTGACCTTGTGAGTAAGTGTGTCTTTGTGTGTGTGATCATGGCAAAATGCGGTGTCGGAGACACGCACTACAGCAAGAGCCACCACAGAAGCGGTTTGGAGTACTTTTGACAGGTGTTTATACGCCTGTCCATCTGTGGACAGATTTTGTCAACGTGACAACCTCACAAGTTTGCAAGTTGTCACCAAGCTTGACAGGTGTGCAGCGGAAATCACAATGCAGGCTGAGATTAAAAGTGGGAATGGGGTCTCAGCAAACACATGAGAGGTGTGTGTGTGTGTGTGTGTGGGTGGGGGGTAATAAGAGCTGCATGGGTGACCCTATTGTTAGATGGTCTCCAGTTCCGCATCGCTCTTTAAGTAGAGTATGCCTCAATCACATTAGCCCTTAAAGTGCTTGATTTTTACTCACCCTTTTGCTCTGAAAGTTAATAATTCATTATTTAGTTGACTAATGATCTTCAGATGACCCCAGCTGAAGGTCACTGCTAACTAATTTGCCGACAGCAAATTGACAAAATTGTCGACCTTTTAAAGGCTGAAATCTGAAATTTTGCGCCATGTGTGACTATAGAAGTGATTAGCAATTTGATGGTCAACATCTCCCCCCGTATACTGCAAGGGATTTAAGTTTACTTCGTCAATTAACAGCCCCTGAATTAGCAGAGAGGAGGAGGTGTGCATCCATTGCTGATTTTGATTTCATTCATTTTTTACTAAAGCAATTGTATGGTTTCCATTTTGAAGATTACAGCATAATATTACATTAATTCAGTACTTGCAGCTCTTGTACAGCTAGTACGTCTCTGCCCACATCAGCCATGTGCCGCTTCAAGAGATCGATTAGTAATTGCCAATCAGGCTCTCCTATGATCGCCTCATTTCAGAGCAAAGGGAAGGATGGTAACGGAAAGTGAAACTTGTCTGTACTAGGCTGTAGTATGCAAACAAATCCCCTTGTGATGTCAATAGGGCCACAGACTGCAAACAGGTCACGTCACTGAAGCATTGATTTCTTAAGGTGGGCACGACAGCAACAACACTGAAAAACATTGTCAGACTTTAGGTAGAGAAAGGGCAGGGAGGTCAGTTTGCCATCAGAGAGGATCTTAACTCTTTTTCCCCCAGATCTGAGTGGCCCCGTCTGAGCATGTACAAAACAGATTCACCGTCACAATGAGAAAAGAAATAATTACCAGGGCATTTCAATAAGACTACCCAAAGTAAAACACCAGAGCACTATTATCTGCACATTTTTATTGTCAGAGAACGGGGGTGTGACTAACGTTTCGACAAGATGTCTTCCTCAGAGTCAACAAAGAACTTGGTAAGGTTTAAATATCCTCCCACACAGAGATAATGGGATCATGGGTAATTGACAGCCATTTAAAATGGATTGATTTTAAAGAAATTTTAAATGTATACATACACATGTAAAATAAAAAAAAAAACAAGGCTTATGCCGTCGGAGGCGAAGGGTGGTATATCCCCCAATCCTTGAATAGACCTTGAATAAGCTTTCATTTGAACTTAATTTCAGGTCAATCGGTCAAATGGTTCTGAAGATATGGCCAAAATGGTAATTTTCCATCACAAAGCACCACCTGGTGGCAAAATATTGAACCATACAGGTATGGTGTCATCATGTGACACGTTGTGAGGTCATGACCTTGCAGTTGCACATAGTTTCATGTCAATTGGAGAAATAGTTCCAAAGATATAGCAAAAATTGTGAATTTTATGTGACAAAGCTCCACCTTGTATCAAAATTTTGAACCAAACAGGTATAGTGTCATCGTGGGACACATCCTCAGGTCATGACCTTTCATTTGCCCTTGATTTGAGGTCAATCGGACAAATATTTCCAGAGATATGATAAAAACAGTGATTTTTTTCAGTTTTTGGCCCCTGGTGGCCAATCTAGAAATTGTAAGTTGTCCAAAATCGAATCAGTTCTTCCTCTTAATGATACTTACTTATATGCAAAACTTGGAATTTCTATTTGAAATATTACTGCAGTTATCGCGTTAACACTGAAATCAGTTTTTGGCCCCTGGTGGCCAATCTAGACATCGTTAATTGTCCAAAATCGAATCAGTTCTTCCTCTTTATGATACTTACATATGTGCAAAATTTGGAATTTGCAATTGAAATATTACTGAAGTTATCGCGTTAACATGTAGTGCGGCCGCGGAGGCGGCGGCAGGACCAAAAACATAATATCCCCCGCAACGCCATTCGGGGATATGATAAGTACATGTTCTGAATATTATTTCCCACACTTTTTCATGTCAACCCCAAACTACAGTAATCAAACCAGGAGTAAATAGACCTAGAGGAAACAGGACAGACTTGGTTCATCATTTACACCACCAGGTGTAACCACCAGTAATTTATAATATTGCCTCCCCTCGGCGATGGCTTGACCTTTTCTATTCCTATAAATTTTAAGGAAGAAACTGAACCATGGTTGGGCTCTGCGTAATGATACCATAGTGCATTTGAAATTTGTATTTCTGATTGCTGTTTTGTGTTCACCTATCCTCATTTTAAGTGCACGTTTGGTCTGACCCACATAGATCAATCCATAGGGGCATTTCAACATGTAAATAATGTTGGTAGAGTTGTAATTAATGAATTCTTTTATTTCATATTTGGTACCATTCAGTGGATGATAGAAGAATCTGGATTTGTGTGAATTTGAGCAATGTGCACAGTGGCCGCAGCTATAAAAACAGCAGGTGCGCCAGGTAGCCAGGTATTAGGGGCTATACTGCTTGGTTCACGGTCACCTTCAGAGTGAAATCTGGCGGGGTTCCAGGCCGCACCGTTGGACGCAACACCCCATCGTGATGGGAATGGATTAAGGTCTCGTCCAGATCCAGGACCAGAATCTTCTTTTTTACGGCATCTGGGGAGCAGAAGCCAGAACCCTTTCAAAGGCAAAGAACATCCTGTCCACCCCGACACAACACCACAGCAATGAGTCCGAGTACCACCCAACCCTCATTACCGATACAAAGCTATTCAACAGCAAGGCCCCACCTTCCACAACAAGCACACACATACACCATACAACACAATACCACAGATGCCCTTCCACATCAAGCACACACATTTGCGGTGTAACGATTCTGAATCAATGTTTTTTTAAAGCATAGATACACCACCTGCTACCAAGGGGCGAACATTAGAGCTTTCCCTTTTGACGTGTCCTGAACGAAAGTGCCTAGCATCAAAGGGCATGGGAAATGCTTCCGGAAAAAACTTGACTGATCAGTATTTTTCGGCCACGTGCTGAGAGGAGCCAAGCAAATGAAAACAAAATTGTCTCCTATTAACCACTTAGGCAATTCTAAGAAAAGTATACGTGTTCCCGTTTACTTTGTTTGATTAGCAATCAAATGGTGGATTCATTTACTTTTTAAGTTGAATGAGTAGAGCTGTTTATTAAGACAACATGTTTGATTGCTGCAGTTTGAAATTTAAATGGCCATAGAATAGCACAGATTTGCATGAAAACGATTGCCATTGCCACGCCATTTCGTGTGACTGTGATATTTTATATCTCACATTCACGTTTCATCCGCTTTTCAGAATTTTTTCCACCATGCATTTTTAGACGCTTAAACTCCGGGCGATCTTATAACAAATCTGTTTAAAATTTATCTTGAATAATGTCCTAAAATGCTACAACGAGAGATGTAATTCAGAGGCAGATTTTCTTTAATTATTCTAATTGGCATTCTTTCAATCAAATACCGTAGCCCAGTTAGGTTTGTCTGCTTTCCACCATCACATCTTAATCGTCATAAATTGGCTAAATTTAGCCAATCATTGGCTAAATTTCTTGATTGTTTTTTAGGCCAAGTACACGGGAGCAGATTTAAGGAAGGGCAGAGCACCTGCAATTAGCGAAATCTAAACTCAGACTTCTTCCCGATGGCATTTTAAATTGTTTTAAGCCGCTTCAGGTGTGCACGTTTCAAGAAATTACACGTAACTGCCTACACGCTCCATGACGGCAAGTTGTCTCATCGCACTTCACAAAAATCCTTGTTCAATATCTCCACATCCCAAGTCAGCATTTCATCTCATTGATGTATTTTTAGATCTATAATGATAAAATAAAAATAAAGAGACTTATTTTCAGATCGCCCAAGACTTTAAGCGTCTAAAAAATACACAAGGTGGAAAACATTAAACCGGATGAAATGTGAATGTCAACTATAAATTATCAGTCGCATGAAATGGTCAAATATGCGTTCTCGCAAATCTATGCCCATTTAACTTTCAGAATGCGGCAATCAAACATGCTGTCTTAATAAACAGCTCTACTCATTCAACAAAGTAAATAAGCGAATCCCCTGTTTGATTGCTAATTGAGCAAAGTAAACAGGGTCAAGATCAGTGCAACCCAATTGGTTAAAAGGAGACGATTCTGTAGTCCTTTACTTGGCTCCGTGCAGCATGTCCCAAAAAATACTAATCAATCAAGTTTTTTTTCCCGGAAGCATTTCTCATACCCTTTGATTTTTGGCACTTTCGTTCAAGACTGCGTCGAGTTTAATAAAGGAAAAGGGATAGCTTGGATGTTCGCCCCATGGTGGTCCTATGCCTTAAAAAAAACATTGCTTCAGAGTCGTTACAACCCTAACACACATACACTATACAGCACAATACCACAGATGCCCTTCCACATAAAGCACATATCTACACCATACAACACAACACCGCAGATGCCCGACTAGACCGGATGTAGCCTCAAAAAAATAGTGTAACTGGTAATATACAGAGGTTTTGCGATGGCATTCAGTGATTACAGTACAATTACATACCAGCAGTATATTTTAATAATGCAAGTTTCCTAAAAGACATTGCTGAGCATGATAATACAATGCACAAATGTACCCAAAATCTGATTTACTGACATTGAATCTGTGGTGGTTGAAAAATATACCACACAAAATTTGAAGCATTGGATATTCAGACTAAGTTTCAGAGACAAAGTCAATGGCTAAATTTCAGAGAAGCCGTTCTGACAGCCGAAGGTACTTACTGAGTCTGTTTCTGGATACTGGGGAGAGGGGTAAAATATCATAACGCACCGTCTGGTACTGGATTATCTGCAGAAGACAAAAACCAATTAGAATGGCCCAACATTTAAGCCCATTAAATCAAAGTATTACATTTTTTTTTTTAAACTGGACTCAGCATGTTGAAGGGCATTTCAAAAAAAAAAAAAAAATATTACACAGAGCCACATAATAGTTTCACATTGGCAGGCAAGTATGAACTAATTGGACAGACAAGATGGATATTAATGGTAAATGCTGGCCAAAATACACTGTAACGCGACTTATCTGAAAGGAGCTAATTAAGTCGCTGAATGAGAGGGCTTGACCAGGGAGATCTGTCCGACACGCTGCATTTGACGAACGAGCAGGAATCCGTAGGTATATTTGACAATGTTTAATTAATCATGGCAAGCGAAAACTATTGCACTGTACAGAATGATAAAAAAGACAACTTTAAAATGCGATGGAAAACACAATTGCGGTCAACAGAACTATCGGCACCCCGACATAGCCTCTCTTTGTGCAAACTTACAAACACCTGCAAGGACACGTACGCACATATAGACACAGGTGAATAAACCTCCACCCCACACACTGATGACACACCCACATCTCCAGACAGACACACCCACATGACAGGTAATTGACTGACATACTTCCATGCCTCTACATACACATTTCTGGCAACAGTACGAGAGACTGATTTTCAGAAGTGGATGGGATAAAGTAGGGGTGTGCAACATGACGACATTAGACCGTGAAAGATTAGAATGTGTCCCCGATCCGACATTACATGGAGATCGTTTGTATCGTGTGTCAAAGCACATTCTATGTGTTGCAGCTCTGGGCTCATACGCTGGGGTGTAGAGAGGAGAGGGAGCGCGTAACCCACTTCTCAAAGAAGATTTGATCAGCACACTGACCAATTGACAGCTTGCCAACTTATCAATTGTCCTCTTACGTGACTGCACGAGTGTTCATGATATTTCGTGATTGGAGGTCAAGTTGTCGATTTTTTTTTTAAGGGGGGAATTTGGGCAGGTACTGGGCAGTATTCCTCAAGAGACAGTATGGAGTTTGCCGCCTAGAGTGCCACAAAATCAAATGCGATCAGGCCAACAATGCGAGATCGTCATCATGTCTTAACTTAAGCAATCATCACTCTTAAAAAGAATCAGAACGGGACCATCTTAAACATCAGTTGCTGTGGAAGCAGCATCGATTAACCCGAGATTACCTTCGTTAGGATGACAAGAGTAAATTCTAAGATTATTTTATTAACTACTTGTTGCTGGTTACATTTAGACTGCTGGGGAAGTGCTCTGCATCAGGAGAAGAGCCGCTGGGCATAGCCGGCGAGCTAATTTACGAACGTGGCCCACATTCTCCAGGCATCAGGAGATTGTCTGCAAGATAAACCTGAAGCCCAGAAGATAGTATAAATATGTGTTGTTCTATAACCCGGTATGTGCTCAAAATGCTTCATTTTTGGTCTACTTCATTTCATTCAGCTCTGCGGAATGCGATTGTGGCTTTAGACTGATGGACCTAACCATGTCAACACCCCTTCACGCGCCATTTGTATTTTTCGCGTGGATCGGCACTGAAGATCGTCGAACACAGAACTGTAGGCACTACGCAGGTCCTGGAATCCCCGAGCCCTGTGTTAACTACTTGGCTGCTGCCTATTGCTCATCAGCAAGCGCAAGAACTGGCTGAAGTAGCAACGGTCGCAATCGATAACCCAGACCCACTTTGACAAACTCGGTTTTTGAAAATGAAGTGACACCTATTTGTATTGATTGGCTCGTTTCTTATCCAATTCCCGAGTGTTTAAATATTTTAGAGTAAGTGAAACACATTGATTGGACATACACAGAGCATACAAACCTATGCGTATCAGCAGGATCGGTTGTATCCTGTCTACGTTATGCACATTACGCGGCTAAAATAGACGCGATTTATAGAAAATCGGTTCGCAAAACTGGCCTTGAAGTGTTCAGTTACATTTACAGGATTTAAATGAGATAAGGATATGGTCAATTGGAATTATTTCGAATGAAACAGGACCGGAGGGTTCCTGCTACTGGATACATCGGTCTCTGGAGAAGGGATTTCTGAAAAAGGTCAGGCTGGTACTTTAGTTTTTTTTTGTTTTGTTTTGGAATGTATACGAAATCAACAAAGTCGAATGTTGAGGTTCTTTCCTGTTTAAAACGCGAACTGCCCGTGCATATGTGTGGACCCCCTGGTACGTTCATTGCACGTTTCTTTTGAATCGGGAGAGGCAATGGATTTGATATTCCCCGAAAGTGGAGTGTCTGTTCTGTTAAAATAAGGTATATTTCAGAATTCAGATATTACTGAATTAGTGAGGTGTACTTGTTCCTTATAAGTGTTGAAATGGGTTCGTGAGCTAAGAAGAGGGGACTGGTAGCTTCCATTACAGGGTGAATGTTCTGACTGTTTAATAAGCAGTTTATTTAATGCGTGTTTGTGCTGGCTTTGAAGAAAAATGGCCAAAACTCTAAACTTTATTATGGAGAAAAGGCATGTTTTGTGTTTGGAGAGGTTACTGGTGACCACTGATATTCAACTGCACTGATATTGATAAATTCATAGTAAACTCAACCAGAAAATCATTTGTTCATATTAAATGTCATGCTATTAAACTTTATTTGTGCTAAATACATGATTTTTTAATGATTTGACAGCACATCATTTTGAGACTTTGTGGAGACACTTGGGTAGCGGTATAATTTGGCTAATAGCATGTAGGTAATCTATAATGTAATGTTGAAGATGAATTCTACTTGTGCTCAAGGAGTTTAAGATACCAGAAATGTGAAGTTTTAAGCCCCAGCAGTTTTTCAATCCTCAAAATTATTATTTTTTGCAATTTCAATGGTGAATTCTCATGAAGATTTTTTTATGTTTGCTGCTCATTCTCTCTACCAAAATCAAGAAAATGAACTGAAATACAATGTAATTCTAAATGCTGTAAGGGTCTTTTCTGATTTGAGCCACATTTTTCCTCTTTATGAAGCTTAAATCTTGAATTATACAGCATTAAAGTGGGTAACCCATAAATAGCCAAATTTGGCTTCTGCACAAAGGGGTTAATTACAGCAAGCTTCAGTAGTCGCCGTTAATCAAACTTTAAAGTTACTTCTCACCGGGAGCCTCTGCGATGACAGAGCATAGCTATATTTTCTGGATGTTGACCCCAGCAGTTTGTGCCTTAGACGGAATATTATTCATAAAATGTGTTGCCACGCTTCGTTATTGACGTGATGGCCTCAAATGCAATTCTCAGTTCGGGGAATGCATGCGCTAATTTCTCGTCATAATCAAATTCACCTTTGTATTGTTGGCTAACGTTAATGTACATAATGGGTATGGCAGTCGGTTGAGAACAATAACTTAATCCGAAACTATTTGATGATAAACTGATGATGGGGGTAAGATGAGCAAAGATTGACTGGAGATGCACATAAAATTTTCGGAGTAAAGTAACGGATTCGACAGAGTAGGTGTTTGTGGCACTCTGCTGCAACACAGTTGTTGTGCAATCATATACTTTCGAAGTACCAGATTACTGACGCATCTCTTATTAATTATCGACTACTGCACGCTCAAATTGCTCTTGATAGCTAGTTTTTACATGCTGGGGATTCATGACTATGTTTTTATTTAATCCTTATTCCTCTTCAACCGATTTAGGCCTAATTAAATTGTGTGCTATATGGTATGCGTCAAAGTACCAGTTTACAGACGCATCACTTTCATACATACATTTACCTCAATATGTTCATATTTTCTTTGTCCAGTAAAAAGCCACCAAGTCCTCCATCTCCATTTCATTTGCCGGTGTTCTGACAAATTTTGCTACCTATCAAAATATGCTACCTCGCGGTTCTGCGCCTGCGCAAACCTAAAATCTTGGGCTGTTTCCTCGCTCTGATCTTAATTATCTTCAACAGTCATAAAAATAGATTTATTTCCAGTGCGCATTTCGACCTGTAAGCGTACACATATTTGCATGTACGCACTGGGTTTTCCTGAAAATGCAGAAATTAGATGATAATGGTGTATATGGGCATAAATCTTTGAACAAACTTATCCAACTCGTTATAAAATCTGCTTATGTTATAATAAGGTAACAAATAATTAAGTTACTACTGTAAACTGATTCATATTGCAAAATCAAAGCGAAAACAAAGACTTTACGATCGCTTTGCATTACGGTAGCATTTTTTGACAAGGGAGCAGAAATTGACAGAACACCGTGACTTGTAAAATGGTCCTTACCAATATGACAAATGAAAGAATCGTGATAAAATCACGATCATGATCTTGCCATAAAAAAAATCTGGATATGATATTTTTGCCATATCACCCACCCCTAGGATGAAGTAAAAGACTAACACATATTTGCCACTGCCTCTCCTTGGTTGAGTTATTAAAGCTGAAGACTATACACTGAAAAGTCTGCTTTATGTCACCCAAAACTTAAGTGTTCCAGTGCAGCTCTGGCCAAATCACTGCAGTATTCTCCATTAATCAGTGCACAAAGACACACTCATCCTCTGACACACGCGCAACTGGCTGCTCCTTCTGACCAGCTGATCTGCTAGAGCTACAGTTCATTCCTGCTGTATAATACACAATGTTTGAGGGCAGTTTTCAAGATCTGAGGGAAATCCTATAACCAGAAGAATATTCCAAGGCAGTCCAGTCTCAAGTGATTCTGTGACTCTTGCGAGAACAACAAAATCAAAACTGATGACTTAAGTGACTACTAAAGGTAACCTCTGACTATGCGGTACCGGTGGAGGGCGCACTTCTTGGATTGTATAGACATGGCAGAGATTTTTGTGAGTGACAGCCATTAAATGCAAGATTCTCTTAACAGGAATTATTTTATTTGGTTGTGCGTACGGTGTGTTTATAACAAGAGTGTAGTAACTCACTGACCACAGCAAAACTGCGACTCCCCTAGTCCAATTTACGATTCAAGATGCAGCTAGCCTCCCATAATTTTTAACCCAGAGCACCAGCTTTTCCAAGACCAGCCTTGGTCCCATACGCAGCAGCAACTCCATCTATTTTATGAAAGAAATTCCAGCAACACACACCTCTACAGTAACAACAGGAAATGCTGGCAGGCCTTGACTAGGAATAGCACAGTAATCCTCCAGCCCATTTCTCTCCGAGCTGGAGTGTACGCAGGTCAGTGTACAAACTTCCGGAGCTCACCTCTTGACCCCACTCTCTTCCGGGCTATTTTTAACCCCACCCCAGCTGTCTGGGAGCATCAATGGGACAGGGGCTGGGGTGTGAATGAGAGGCCAGGGATGCTGACGGGGTGACTTTGAGAAGCACTAGTATCATTCACACCACCTCCACAAGCCCTCTTGCCCCCACATGGCTTATGCACAGCAGAAGGGCAAGTGAGACCGGAGACCAGTTGTGCGGCAACTACAATTGACCCCAACTCGTATGTCCTTCAAGTTTCATACATCTACAGAAGAAAGATTAATTGCTAGCTAGACAATATCCAGTGAAGTCTACAATGAAAGGCACCCTTAATGCAAATGAAGGCAAAGTGCTGTATATAATAAACAAATTAAATAAGTTTGAAAATATGAGAGCATATATTTATTTCAATGCAGTTGTTAGTTACTCCTGTGTTTCAGCGTTTCTTAGGTAGTCCCCAGAGTGCCATACACCACTCATTTGGTAGGGGGCGGGCAGGCTTGGGACCGAAAGGGTTAATGAATCTCGTAACTTGTGAAAACCACAAATTTTAAAAATATTGCAAATGATATGAATTACTCTAAATACACTTCAACCAAGTAAAATTGATATTTGTTTTTTAGCTACATAATTAAGATCACCTCAGCTATTGAATTAAACTGGCTGGGAAAAAAACTACAGAAAGGAAGCAAATGTAACATTGCTGGAGAGGAAGACTGTAAAGGAAGCAATAAAAAAAAAATCCAAGAATGGAAGAATGATGGTTCAAGAATTGCAGCAACTGGTGGCATCTTGAAGTCACTAAGTCAGAAAAATCGATGGAAAAGCCTGGTCGTCCACTAAGGTATAACAATATCCACACATTAATGGTTAAGTAAAATCCACACTGATGTTCCGCACTGGCCATCTCAGTCACAAGACTTTAATACCATCAAAATCCCACCATCTGGACCAAACAGGCCAGTACATTAGAGCACACCTAAGGATTTGAATGACGTTTAAAATCTATGTATGGAAGAACGGTGACAAATCCCTCCAGATATACAAGAAGACTGAGGGAACTGTCTTTTTAACCGGAGGTGTTTGAATCAAGTCATAGAACATGAATGCCAATTTGTTTGTTGCCTAGCTTACAGAAAAAAATGACTACTTCAAGAACAAACATTAACACAATGCACTGACATTATTGTATATCTTTAGTCATTTCAACATGCAGCCATTTTCCTTCATATTTTTCAAAAATACCAATAATTATGGGAATTTTTCTCCTTACAGTCACCTTTCCTTGCCGTGTAACCATTATTTAACAGGTCCCAAATCATGATGATGCATTTCAGGTAAAGTACAATTAGCTGCATCACAACATAAGTCCATAAAGCAATTTTTAGATTAGAATAGCTTAAAAAGCCAAAAAGTGTACACTCCTTTGGGCACTGGAATCAGAACATCAGAGGTCTCATTATTAATTTCAGAGTTATAAGTCTGAACCACAGTTTAACTTCAAAATGCATCATGGTGTCTTTCAGGCCAACAACCTCTTTTTATCGCACACTTAAGCTTAGACTAGAGATTGTTTTTAAGGCAAAGAATATATTATACTTCTATATTACCCTCCCTTCTGCTAACAGAGCAGGGACTTGTACAATACCCATTCAATCCCAACCCTGTGATGCAGCTCAGTATTTCAAACAAGATGCCACATTTTCACTCAAGCACAATATCAGACGTGCCGGTATTTATTTTTTAATGCAAATTACAATAGAGTTTATGCTTTCATTTCATTGATCCTTTTGATTCTTTTCTTCACAAAGGGCACTTTTCACACTGTCAGTGAAACAGAGTCAATTTAGTAAGCTGAGAAAACACTGCCCAGTCAACCATCGACCTAAGGCAATGGTGTCGGTGCACGTAATTATATTTGTGCAAACATTTTTCGTGTCCTGCCATCTAATGCACATTACTTTGCATCCTCTCCTCCCTCTTCAGCCTTTGCGTGATCACAATTACTCCTAAACCCCAACACAGCATAAAGCTGTAACCAATTCATCAAATTCAATTTATTTCTCATCGCGGTGACCCAGTAAAGAGAATAGTCAGTAAATAAAAAACAAACAAGCCACTGAAGTGCAATGCGCTGTATCTAGCACGTTACACTTCCGCTCACTTGCCCTATGGCACAACAGTGGCCATGATAAATGACTTTGCTTCCAGAGATAACATGCAACCGTCAAGTTACCATTAACCACAGCTCGAGCGGTAACTTCGCTCGCCAGCCGCTTGACAAAAGTTTGTGAGCAAAGAAAGAAAAAGTGGGTATGTCAACATACAAAACTTAACGCTGCGATGGCAGCGTAGCTGTTTTTAACCATTAAACTCGCTCACCGTGCGAAGGTGCTTCCTGAGTACGTACAAAATGAAGCCCCATAATCTGGATGTCACTCCAAGGAAAGCGCGGATCCCAAATAGACACTGCCGGGTCTTCAGCATGTCGACAACCACGCAGAAACCGGGGAAGATGAGGCACCTATATGCAAATCCCTCTCAACTGCAAACAAACTACAGAGTGGGACCGGGGTATCTCAGAACCTCCTCCGCAGCTTCTCCAAAATCTTGAAAACGTCGCTAATGTTATCTGTAGTAGCGAACTATAGCTACCGAGCCTGTCCAGATCAGTACCTGTGACGGAAGAAGCGCATGGACGTGTCAGAGCTATAGCTATCTAGCGAATCGATTCAATTAAAATCAATAAAACTGGGTTAAAAACTATAGCTAGCTCGGTTGCACACAACCTCGCATACACAGGTTACCTAAGCAAAGCAGCTAGCTACCGCTAGCTATCTAGCAAGCAGTTTCGCGAACAAGCAGAGGCTTTCTGGAGTGCTGCATAAAAATTCTGAAAAATTTCTGCACTCCTAAGTTCATTCTATTATCGCCCTTCAGCTCTCCGTACTAAAAGATGCATTCAGCGAGACACCGTATGACGTTAAGCCAAACCAGTTGACATCAAAACTGTTTCTAGCTCACAGACTATCCCGAAACGAACTGCAAGCCGCCATCGTCGTCATACCGTCACTTCCGTTGACAAGAAAACTCCTTCAACTAACGTGGCTGCACGCTCCCGAGTCCCGAGACTTACTTCGGAAACAAACGTAGCCGCTTGCACTTGGGGGTCGGCCTTCAATGAACTTCATCAGAGAAGAACAAGATCGCGGACGTGTCCACGAGTACGCAACACTTCTGTTCCATAAAGCAGAAACCAAAATATGAATTGTAACCCCTGCATTTCAATGCACTTTAATGTTTGAAGTTTGGCTTGCTGAATCTTTTCACTTGTTTCTGAGTGTGTCCAGGGTGTTCAATGTTGTACTTGTGCTGGATAGTACAAGATAGCGTCGACTGCTTCGTCTTGATTCTAGGCTTTTGGTTCTTTGCCTCTGTCTTTGGAATTTTACATACACTGATTAGCCACAGCATTAAAACCACCTGTTTAATATTATGTTGGTCTTGCCACCAAAACAGCTCCACCAAACTGACGTTCACTGGATTTTCCGGACCCAGTATTTACCTGGTAGAATATAACCCAGAGCATCACACTCCCTTCACCATGTTTTCATCTTCCCACAGTGCATCCTGGCCCATCTATTCCCTAGGTAAATGGTGCTCACATATCAGGCCAATAAACAGAATATAGAAATTAACAGGACTCCAGTCTTCAATGACTCCATGGTCCAGTTTCAACACTCTTGTGCCCATGATAGGGACTTTGAGTGGAGATACAGGGTTAGGTTGGGCACCGTGACAGGTCTACTGCTAAAAAGCCCTATGTACAGTGGGTTGTGATGGATTGTATGTTGTGACAAATTCCTCTCATGGGTATGATCAAAATTCTCTGCGACTTTTGCCACAATAGCCCTTCTGTTGGGACGGACCAGACAGGATATCCTTTCTTGCCCTTGCTTATTGTTCTGCTCTTACATAGTGAGTGCAGATTCCCCAACCCTGTCACTGGTTCGGTTTGTCCCTCCTTGGACAACTGGCAATAGGTATTCACTACTGCTGACTGGCAGCACTCAAGAAGCCTTACCAATTTGGAGATGCTCTGCCTCTTTCATCTGGCCATAAGGACTAGACCCTCATCAAAGCAGCATAGGTGTCATTACTCCTACACCCAATGCATTGACTGAGAGAACCACTTATCATCTAACGTCTGTCTGTAGACATTAACGTGCTGTTGTTACAATATAATAGAACTTATTTACTGTATCTGTAAGTGGTTTTAATGTTTCAGCTCATCTGCGTACCTTCATCTCCATCAAGGACCAGAGCTGTGCCAGTGAATTTTTTTCATTTAAAGAAGCAATGTCCGTTCTATGCAAAAGTTTTAGGCACCCATAATTTCCCAATTTGAATTTGGTCTCAGGTTTTTCTTTCCCCCGCATCAGTCTTGTTGATGACACTGTACAGATTAGAGATACCAACTATTCATTAAAAAAAAATTACAAATTATGTTTACATTTTATTAATCTTTAAAGACCACTGATATAGATCATATAGCCTTGACAGAGACTTGACCTCAACATCACCATGGCTGTCAGGGATTATTTAGAGTGACAGAGGCAAGTGAGACTATCAGTCTGCAGAATTGTGGCAAGTTCTCCAATTTGTCTCGAGCAAGCAGAAGGCCTATCATCTTCAAAACCTATGAGACTACAGGACAGTGCTTGTCATATTTAGGTAAAGGGCAGTTGCACCAAATATTGATTTGCTTAAGGTTTTTACAATCCATGCCTCTTCATAATACATTTTTCAGTATTAAGAAAAACTCTTATTTCATGATTTTTGGAAGCATCGTTGCCTCACTGCATGGTGTTAAATGCGCTTAAAACTTTTGCATAGTGCTGTGTGATGCTCACAAATGGCATAAAACCAGTCATGAATGAAGGCCAAGCCCAAGAATTAGCTATATCAGTTATTTGAAACACATTAAAGAATAAAGCCATGGAGATCTCAATAATTTCTTGAAAAAGTTTTTATTTTTGCACAGTAAAAAAGAGGTCCAAAGTAAGAGCATTTATCCAGTGACCTTTGACTAAGGCGAACTTCACATGATGGTTGCACAACCAGACATTGGTATAAACACGTCCCTAAAGTATGAAGCCCTTGTGCTAAGTGGTTGCTGAGATCTTGTACGCACAAAATAAGACACATTTTCATGTCCAATGACCTTGACCTTTGTCTTAGGTGAACCTTACATGGTGGGTGCACAGCTAGACGTTAGTATGAACACTTTTGAAAGTATGAAGCCACTGTGCCAAGCAGTTGGCAAGATCTCGTCTGCACATGAAAGTGTGACGCTAACACCAACGCAAATGGGAAACCAGAATAAATCCTATACGTACGCCCTATGGGAGATGTCAATATAGGGCCCTGTGGACCAAGGTTAACCTCAGCAGTAGATAACTGAAGAATTCTCACCATAATGGAAAAGAAAACACCTATCTGAGAGATATAGAATGCTAACCAAGAGGCTGGGATGGATCTGACACTGGGCTCGTGCCACTCAACTCAACAGCATAGTTTCCACAACCTTCCTGTGTTTTTATTTACTCCTGGCATCACCCATCAAGGATACATGAAAGGTAAGTCAGAAAAGACCGGTGTGTTGAAGAAACATGAATTAGCAAAAAGTAACATCCTTGCTCCTTCACTTTGTCTTTGGTTGCCATTTTCAAGAGGAACCAGTTACACTCAGCGACACATGGCAGATGGGGAGGGGTCAATTAACAGGTCAGTCTTTAATTCATTACACATCTTGGGCAAAAACTTCTCATGCAAAGGATGGTCTCTACACTCCTCAACTGAAGTTACCTTGTGAAAACCACCATTTCTGAGACGGTTTTCTCCACCGAATGCCTCATGGCTGTCCGGTGGACTCTAAAATCGGGAACTGGATTCAGGACTCAAACAAGAGGCTGGGGAGCGATGAGTGGGTTTAATAATAAAGAAACAATGAAAACACAAAAGGGGAACAAGGTCCCAAAAGAAAATATAACTAATACAAAGAAATATCAAACTGAAGCAAAACCAAAGAAAAGCAGAGTGGCAGCTAAAATCCCTTAAGACCAGCAGTTGGGAGACTAATGCAAGGCAGTTGAGGCTGGGCTATACCCAGATGGAATGATTCTTTTATCACTGAGAAATCAAGAAAAGTAGATTTGGACTTAGGTACTTTTTGCAACAAATTGGCTGGACTTTGGTGCTTTTTGTCAAAAAAAAAAAAATAATCACGGACTTCAGTGTTTTTAACACCAAAAACCCTTTATTGATTTGTTTTCAATACAAAAGTTTTATTTTAGCTAAGCTTCCTTGCTTTTGTAACTTTGTGGTAGGTAGAACTACTTGTTTAATGCTGATATAACTTTGTAAAATCCAAGTCACTTAGGCAAATCAGACACGAACTTTCGAAATGCAGAAACCATTCAAACCATTCTGCATTTCCTCCATGGTCGCCATTTTATGTGCTTGTCACATGACTCATTCTGGCATTTTGATTGGCCCGTCATGGACTTGGGCACTTATTGCACAAATTTTATGGCCTTGAGTACTTCTTGCAGAATGAAGAGATGAAGTACTTCTTTTTCCTAATCTTGGTTTCAAATGATTCATCAATACAGATTCCAGAACTGGTGCCAACTTGATTTTTTCAAAAATGTGACTTCTTGCACACAGGTCTTCATGAGAAATTTTAGACAAAAAATACATGATTAGTTTCCACTAGACTCATTTATACTTTGTCATACCCAGATATTTACAAGTAATTGAGCACTACCATTTAATTGAAAATACCACAGTAACTCCTACGTAGACATACAGAATTTTACTGGTGCAGTGAAACATGATCGATATAATCTACAGTGTAAATAGACAGGCCAACTCGAGTGCATATTTGTTGGTCAGTGCTTATTGTGACATAAGTAGATCAGAGGGATCTAATAGCTGCGACCTGGCCTAGCATCCGTCACGTGGCCTAGTGTCCATGACTGGTGGTTTCTTGTACAAGTGTGACCTCGAAATTGGCAAATGACCTTGAAAATCAATAGGGAACCCTTCCTCTGTACCAAGAAGCTTGTTGTAAGATTTAATAGCCATCCATCAAGTTAAACTGGAGTTACGGTGCGAAAACAGTGAAATCGGGGCAAAATCGACATTTTTTTGACCGGTGTGACCTTGGGATTCGACAGATGACCTTGAAAATCAATAGGGAACCCCTCTTCTAGACCAAGAAGCTTGTTCTAAGATTTCATAGCCATTAATTGAATTAAACTTGAGTTACGGTGCGAAAACCATCAAATCGGGCAAAATTGACACTTTTTTTTACCTGTGTGACCTTGGGATTTGACGGATGACCTTGAAAAACAATAGGGAACACGTCCTCAATGCCTAGAAGACATTTCCAAAATTTCATAGTGATCCATGAATTCGAACTGGAGTTACAGGGCGAAAACCCGCAAACAAGGTCGTGACCTCTGTGAACTTGACCTTTGACCTCGACCTTGAGCATGGACATCACTTTGGTGAAGGTCAATAACTCCTGAAAATTTCATGATGATACGACGACAGGAACAGGGTGAAAAAGGTGTCACAGACGGACGGAGACAGACAGAAGCGTTCATAGAGCTGCTTGGTCGCAGCTAAAAACTTTAGAAAGCATGATACGGTTGTCATCTGTTTGTTATTGCTCCAGGAAGGGGTGGCAAATGCCAATTCCCTGCAGGACATTTTCCCTATTAGCTTTGCTTTTTATGGCTATACCCAAATATTAAATGGATCTTAACTAGTAAAGTATTTGCAGGACACTGCAACAACAGAGCAGCCCCTTCATTCCACCTGCCCTTAGGACATATTTATAGGCAAATTTCATTAAGAATAATGAAACATATAAAAAATATTGTGCCAACAAGACGTTTTGTGTGAGTACATCCATGACCATGACCTTACTGTGACCATAACCATGAACAGAATTTGCCCAAAAATTGACAGAAGCGGAGTTCTGCAACCAGTGATTATGCCAAAACAATTTCCTGGCAGTATAATAACTGTGACTTTAGTACTAAATGGGTTCAAGATAGCAAGAAAGTAATAGATGTCTCAACAGTAATTAAGTTTTGCTGTGACCTTGAGTGGAATGACACCCAAAGCCCTGCTACACATTTGCTACATGCCAAGTTTCTATCATTAACATAGACAGGTTTCTATCATAAATTCTTTTGAACTATAGTGTTAAGAAGCCTTTGAGGGGCATGGTCAGATGTCATGACCTCATTGTGACCTTGACCTTGCATGGAATTTGTTCAAATGTTAATGGCTGAGCCCTGTTCTCTAGCTGCAAGATACCAAGTTACAACATTTTATCATAAATACTTTTGAAGCTATTCTGTTAAATATATTTTGAGGGGCAGGGCCAGTTATCATGACCTTGACCTTTGAAGTGACCAGTGATTATGCCAAAAGAATTTCCCAGGGCAACAGTGACTGTGAGTAAAGTATTAGAAATTAGTTGAAGATATAACTTTCTTGCTAAGCGAAAGAAAGTGTGGTGGCAACGGATGCGGCGGATAAACTTGCGCAAGTACTAAATGCAGCCCCACCTTGTCGGGCTGCAAATTATGACACCCTCATGTTCTAATCCCCTCTTGCCCGTATTCAGGAAAAAGAATGATGACATTATGCAGGTCACTGAACACACAAATACAAATAGACTCACTTTCCCATTAGAAGAAAATATTTTTTTTTCATGCCAGAACAAATAAATGGATATCCCTATTTATTCTTATTGCTTTATTTTCTGGACAGTATTCTCATACTTCAGACCATTCCAAAAGACAACAGCACAAAAAAATCATAAATGAATTGGAATGAGCCCAACAAAAAAATATGGATGGCAAAAATGATCAATCATGGGAGAAGAAATAAATCAGTGGTGGCTGGTGAGCTGAAAATCAGTGTGGATGGGAGCTATACCTTTAAATTCATGATTGGTCTTGGCCCGTTTTCAGTTATTTCTTTAATTTAACATAACGTCAACTACAAAAACACTCAGCACAATCAGGTGTGGCCAGTAATCCTTTAAGGCAAGATGCAAAATAAAGCATGCCATTGATGTGAAATTGCATTTCAAAGTTAACTATTCAGTTAATTGTGGATAAGTGCTGTTGGTCTTTATTTTCTTTGTAATTTTAACAATCAAGAAGCACATGTTAGATAGCGAGCAATCAGGATTTGCTAAAGCAAACATGAAAGTTAAACGGTACTTCATCCAATTTTGTATAGTAATAAAATATTTTATTATCTGTATTTAATTTACAAATTAATTCCTGCGGCATTGCGAAAAGGAGGAACCGGTGAATTCAACTACCGCTGGATTACTATTAACACTTGTCAAACATGGAAAAGTATTGAAAAAAAAAATAATTAAAAAGGGACCTTTCTATCCACTCTAATTTCAGCTAAGCAGCCATCGTAGATTCACCTACACACAAATATGAGCCCCCAGATTCATAAAGGGTGTTTTTCCCTTGATCACGGTTCACTTGACTAAACAGTGTAAAAACAGGTGATGATCCAGCGGACAAATTTAGGCCCGAATTCATAAAGATGTCAGATCAGCTGCTGTATATCCAACGTACATGGTTAGTCACACGTCTAATAACAAAAGAAATTCTAATCGTCCCAAGGGGCTCGTTTATCTCATGTACAAGCTACCAATTCTCTGTTGGCTCGCTTGTGTGGCTGGACGTATGACCATGGATCTCTTGCGCATAATTGAAAAGGCACAGAAAGAGAGGGCTGACCAAAGGCAAGGTGCCGAATTGAGGGTTTTCAAAGACAGGACGAATCTTTCACAAGAGTATAGCGACACAAAATTTGTCAAGCAATACAGAATTTCCAAAGAATCATACAGTTATATTCTAGACCTAATCGAAGCAGACATTGACCATCCCATAAGACGAAACCAGGCCCTTCCTCCAGTACGAACTATGTATTGCCAAGCGCTTTTATGCATGTGGTGCATTCCTAATGGCTGTTGGAGACACTTTTGGTGCATCACAGGCTACCTGCTGCTGAGTAGTTGGTCGTGTAACCGAGGCAATTTGTGCAAAGAAAAACCACTTCAGGCCAGAGTGTCACATGACACCACTACACATCGGCTGAGCAGGGACTTGTACACAGATGGGTAAACACCCAATTATGTTCTACCTGAATTGTGCTAGTCACAGGAGTTTATCCACACGCGTTCTTCTCTGTTTTAGCCATCGTACAGTAGTTGTATGGTGACTAAAATAATCCAAGATCATCACCCTTTATGAATTCGGGCAACAGTGTTTATTAGGTTTATGAAACAACCCACCCTGAGAAAAGCCATTCTGTACACAAAAGCCTTGTAAACTAACTTCATGTGCGGCTAGATCAACATTCATCTCAAATTTAGTTGTTATATCCATATTCGTAACAAGCTGCCTTAGACATCCAAATCATCATCAGGGTCCTCCTGGTCAAAATCATCATTAGCGTCAGGTTCATAGAGGATTCGTCCGGCACCAGAGCGAGGCTGAAGGAGTGCCGACTTCCTGCGAGGAAAGAGAAACAAGTAGCGCCAAATAAAAAAAAAAAAGCCTGCTTTTTTCACAATTTCTCATACTTCTGAACGTCCAACAGGGAGATTCATACACTTTTCGGCAAAAAAACTCCTAAATATCCATAATTTCTAGTCCACTTGATTCCCGTCACTCTCCCTGCTGAAGGCTTTTTTTAAGAGGATGTTCCCTCTGAGACAATGAGCTCTACTCTGAATGGCTGGCAAAAGGATGCATTCCTGCTACAAGAAAGAGAAAGGTGGGAGGTCAGGCAAGGGTGAAGGAGAGAGCAGGGCACATGAACAGAGCTGGTAGTTCCAAGCCGTGAAGATCAGCCCTGCTTGTGATGTAGAAAACAGCAGGAATTTCAAACTGCAGGTTTCAAATGGTAAAGTGGAAAGCGCAGGGGGGGGGGGGGGGGGGGGTGTGTGTGTGTCCAACAGCTAAACTAGGGAGTCTTTTAAAGCCAAACTAGCCTGTTACAGTAGAGACTGCATAAGAGGCTGACTGAAGTAAAAAGCATTTTCCATAAAATGGGCCCTTTAAGACCCTATTGCAGCAGTCGGCAACGACTTTTGCCATCTATGTACATTACATGAGCTACAATTATGCGAAGTGTTATAAAAATAATGACCCATACAAATACAGCTGTAATTCAGCACAGTGCATACCAAAGGTGGCTGGAGAACTGGCAATAGGGGAGGCTCAAAACAATCCCTTAAAATTAATGACTGGTCGTGACCCGCTTTCAATAATTCACTGTAGCCCCGGACGGAGTGTCCAGGGGTACTACGGATTCGTGGTCGTCGCGTGTCCGTGTCCATAGATATTTTCTTGCGAACGCTCTACAGACTGCAATTCTTATCCAATTCTTTTGATATTTCACATGCACGTTAAGTGATCAGTGGATGAAGCCTATTGATTTTGGTTGAGTTTCATCGCCCGGTATCCAGATAATTCCCAAAAAACAGAAAAAATTTTTCCCATTGGAATGAATGGCAAAAGCTACAGTGCGTCATGTCACAGCTAGAGTGGGAGCTGAGAGCAGACAGAATTAAAAAATACTTTTTAAATCCCTCTAACTTCCATAAATTTGAATCCCTCTTCATGAAATTTCAAATAAATGTCGGAAAATTTGTTGTCACAGTACTGTTTTTTGTCCCAGAGAAGTTTTGCCCCAGGGAACAGTCAAAGGACATGAAGCACATTGAATTTCTCCATCTTTTCCATTCAAAACTCACCCAGACATTCTTGGAAGAACAGCAAACAGACAGACGTTTTAGATTGCTGTAATTCTAACATATCACTCAGAGAAATAAATAAAAAAAAAAATAAAAAAAATTACATCCACACACTCAGCAAAGTCTTGTGCCTTGAATGACGTGGTTACATTGGCAGCAGGTTGAACATTTTTTTGCGCGAGAAGCAGGAGTTTGAGGTGTGCGCGAACAAGGATTTCTTTGACGAAGGCTACATTCAGACAGCAGGCAAATGTGGCCCAAATCTGATTTTTTTTGCCCATCTGTGACCTGTATCCGATCTATTAAAGGCAGTTTGAACAGCACAAATCAGATTTTTTTTTTATCTGACCCAGGCCACTTTCATGTGTGGTCCTAAATCCAAGACATATCTGATATTTTGCAATGCGTCTGCTGTCTGAACGGCCAGGTCGCATTTATCCGACCTTAAAGTCATTATTTGTCTGTAATGGTACTGACTTCGGTTGCAGATAAACTTTATCAGTGCCACACATGCGCCGAGAAGACATGCCTCCATATTTACTACCGTAAACAAACAGTGCGTGCCTAAAAAAAAAAGCCTAAAAGGTGGGAGGGGTCTGCAAAAGAGTATATAAGGGGGAGAATTGAGACAGTGAAGTAGTAGGAGAAATTGCAAGGAGAAGGATACATGTGACCAGACCTGACATTCTGTTCAAGACCTGTGAAGCTTTTAGTGAATTTTTGCCTGTGTCAGAGCATTTTCCTCACCCAGGACATCACCAAGCAACCCACCAAAGGGACTGTAAATATTTCTGTTTTTGTATATAATCAATCTTGGTCTGTATAGTAGTTTGTTGCTAGTTGCCTTTGTTTAATTAAATGTGTTTTAGTTTTAAAATTTTTGTCTGTCATCCTTTGCTGTCGTTAATGTCATAACAAATCGTGGCCATCACATCAGATGTGGCCAGTTTTCATTTATAATAATACATACGGATTAAGACTCTGGACTTCTCACGCTTTTCTTTATTCAGGGATTGGAAGCAATGAATGCGTTTCATGATCGTTTAAATTAATTAAGATCATTTGAAACGTCTTTATGCAATTCCATTGCTTCCAACCCCTCCAGTGCACAAGGAATTCAATTCCGTGCGAGAATCTCGTACATACGCGCTGATTGAACAAGAGCCATCTGGCAATGGCGGATCCCCCCGGCTGTAGGTTGTGTAACCTACAGGTTGTGTGGACAGACGGACGGACCGAAACCCCGAATAGGCGCAACTAGACCATAAGGAGAAGCTCCATACCAAATTTGGTGTTTGTAAGTGGTATAGTTTTCGAGTTCTGGTCCGGAAACGATTTTATTACAGACGGACGGACAGACGGACGGACGGACTGATCGCTATATCTCCCCGCATTATATGCCAGGGGGATAATACTGAAAATCAATAAAAAACAAGAAATTAATAAATGTTTCTTCCAGGTAAATCCTAGAAAGCTGAAATTTCAGGAGCATGTTCAATGAAGAAAGACAAATTTTATACACTGCTACTTATGGTGAATTCAGAAGTGCGTCGAAATATTTTTCAAAAAATAAATATTCATAACATGTTAATATCTCAACAAATATTCATTCAAATGGTACCATGCTGGGCGGTTTGTTTGTACACATGGAGCTTATAAAGTATACCAAAGGCCATTTTGATACGATAAACGATTTGTCCACAGTAACAAATTATATAATACTGTACAGCGTATTATGAACATAATTTTTTTATTTCAAAAAGTCTCAAAAGGATTTTCACGAAATTAGGTCACAGTGCAGGGCATAGTACAGCAATGATGTGTGTTTTTTTTCAGAATGTTATGACATTGCGACAGGCCTTGGTCAAAGCAAAAGTCCCATTTTGGTGTATTTAGGTGGCGCTAGAGAGCTATTTTGTCTGTTTGGTGAAGATTTTAGACATTTAAAAAATGTTGAAATCCACTTTGAATTAACTATATTTGGTTTGTTTTTCAGCATGTTTAAGGGGTCAAATTAAGGATTGGAATTGTGTACGCATCGAAAGAAGGCAGTGAAAGTGGCTGGGGAACCCATCTTTGACGCCTCAAGAAATCAAAACCGTTCGACTTTTGAAAAAGTTTTACAGTAATTTTCATCAACAGAGTGTGCTTTGTCATGTATTAGCATTTGCGGTCGATATGATGAACGGCCTCAAAGGAGTTTGCGTTTGTTCGAAGGCAAATTTTGGCCAAATTTAGGGAAAAAAGGAAATTTTGATATGCAAATTGCGGACTTCCTGTTCCATTTAGATAAAGGGTGTTGATTGTTTATTTTTAGGCCTTGATGAGTTGAACAATATAGTGTTGGTTCCATCTCTCTAACGGACTTTCCTAACGGTCGTGGTGGCCGTCTAAGTGCCAGTGAAATGTGTCTTGGTGGTGCTAGAGAGCCATTTTGGCACCTTAGGGGATACTACCCCCAAAAGGCACAACTAGACCATAAGGAGAAGCTCCATACCAAATTTGGTGTTTGCAAGTGGTATAGTTTGAGTTCTGGTCCGGAAACTATTTTATTACAGACGGACGCACTGATCGCTATATGCCCCCGCATTATATGCCGGGGAGATAATAATTGGAGACTACAGCAGAGAACCGTAAATATGCCACTTAAACTAAACTGAATGCATGAGAGTTGACAGGTATGCGTTCAAAATGAAAACTGGCCTCACGTGATAATGTTGAGTTTTCGGAGTTTCAGTAATGGTAATTTAAATGAATGATTGAAAACAGGTCGTGACCAATCATTAATTTTAAGGGAATGTTTTGAGCCTCCCCCATCACCAGTCGCCACTGGTGCTTACCTAATTACCTCCGCCAAGGAGGATATGTTTTTGCCAGGGTCTGTCTGTGTGTCTGTCTGTTAGCAACATAACTCAAAAAGTTATGGACGAATTTGGATGAAATTTTCAGGAAACATCGGAAATGGGACAAGGAGGAACTGATTAAGCTGGGGGGACTCTACTGCTTGGCGGGGGTATGCGCTCTCCGAGTGCTTTTCTAGTTTATTTTGGGCCTTCATCACTAACTGAGAAATAAGGCATGCGAGTCTCTAGTCAGCATGTTTTTCTGACCAGCAGAAGTCTTTGAATTTGCATTTCTTGTTTTCTTCGGATGATTATTTCAAGCCAATCTCATTCTCAGTCAGGTAATGAACAATTTTTTGTAAAAGTACCAAATTTTATCTTGAAAATATTGATATGATGTTTCAGCTCTTATAGATAACATGTTTTGCTTATTCAACTTCAGGTGTGTCAGAGAGGGGACAGAAATATTTCATACTTCTCTTCACTGAAGACAAAAGGTAGAGACAGTTTCTCTCTTGCCTCCCTCTCAACTTCTGACAAGCGGAGGTTGAAGGTCAAGTTTGCCGCTGGATCAGTCTGCAGTAACAAATCAAACATGAATCAAATACCCAAATTTCAAAACAAATCAATGAAAACCAGTCAAAGACTATACACTACTTATCCTGGTTTTAACGACCAATTAAAACAGTATTATAATGTCAAACTACAAGTCGAACTTCAACATAGTGTCTTTTTTTTGGGGTTGAACCCCTGGGCTCATTGCATTTGTAAGTAGTTACATAAGGGCCTAACTGTGAACACCTAATATCTTGGATACACGTTCATGTTTTATTTGTTCATAATTTTGGAATGAATATATACAGCTATGCAAGATGGCCACCTTTCGAATTGGCTTTATTTTTCCATCAGAGTTTTGATGTTATACATATGATCACCAAAAACGAATAGGCCTATTAAATTCCACCATCTTATTCAAGACATATACTCAGGGTTTAAGTATTGGTTTGAAGGCAAAGTTTAAAGGGGTGGCTTGGATACACACCAGCACCGTAATTATTGAGCAGTCAAACCTGATGGCACAATTCTCATTTAATCCCAGTGGCTAGCAGGACCATTGCACAAAACCAGATCTAAAAAGGATTCCCATTAAAAGCCGGATATTGGGGGGAAAAATCATTCCTTTTCAGATTTTTCTACACTGCATGATTTCCTTCCAGTTAATTGGACCAGTGACAGGAGTCAACAGTCAAAACTCTTGGTAAGCTTGTTTTGCCCATCCTGAAGTCAAGCCATTTATATTGCAGCCTGAAGTCAGTGACCAAACTCCTCCACATGCCCCACTGTTACTTCTGTATTCTTAAATTTAATTAAAACCAACATGAAAGTAAAACTTCCATAAAAGTTAATGCAACTAATTTCCTGTTCATATTTACCATAAACTTTTCCAAGTATTTTTACACATCATAACCAAAAAAACACTTTCCAACAGAACTCCGGGCAAATGTGAATTTCCAGGTGTTCTTACCTCATATTGTTCTGGTTCTGCATGTGGGGTTTCCTGGCTGGATTGCGCTTCAATAGTGACTGTAAAGTCCTCTGAAATATGACAGACCTCCTCCTAACAAAATAACACAAAATCAAAATGGAAATCAGTGGTACAGTCAATACATCAAAACCAAGGATCATCAAACTACTGCCCTCAAGGTCCCAGATCTGCTGGCTTTCCACACTATGCTTTACCAGAGGGTCAGGTGTAAAGACAAACTGGCCAGTCAAAAACACAAATTCCTCAATTATTTGGAGGAAGCCCCCCACCAAAAAAAGAAAAAAAAAAAAACTGGGGTTGGATTTGAATATAAGGTTCAGATCTGATGAGCCAATATTTTGTTTACAATAGAACATAGTTTCAACATTTTAAATGCAGCTTTAAAAAAATAGCTGGGATGCAGGCAAAAAAGGGCTGAAAAAGCAATTAATATACAAAGGAATCAGCTGAAAGAACATATAGCAAGTAATTACATTAACTGGCATCAGGTGTGTAACATGAATGGCTATAAAAGGGATGCCATAGAGAGGCTGAGTCTCTCAGAAGTAAAGATAGCCAGAGGCTCTCCAACCAATGAAGACTAGCAGATAAAAAAATTGTGGCATACTTTAAAAACAATGTTCCTCAACGTCAAATTGCAAAGGCTTTGAAGGTCTCATCTTCGACAGTGCATAACATCATCAAAAGATGCAGAGAAACTGGAAAAATCTCTGTGCGTAAGGTACAAGGCCGAAGACCTTTACTGGATGGCAATGATCTTCGGGCACGCAGTCGCCACTGCATCACTCACCGCCAAGATTCTGTCACTGATATTACTAAATGGGCCCAGGAATACTTCAAAAAACCGCTGTCTACGAGCACAGTCCGCCGTTACATCCACAGATGCCACTTAAAACGCCATCATGCAAAAAGGAAGCCATTGTTGAGCATGATCCAGAAGCGCCGCCATGTTCTGTGGGCCAAGGCTCATTTAAGATGGACTATAGCAAAGTGGCAAAGTCTCCTGTGGTCAGATGAGTCCAAATTTGACATTCTTGTTGGAAATCATGGGCATCGTGTCCTCCAAGCTAAAGAGGAGAAAGACCACCCCTCCTGTTATCAGCGTTCAGTTCAAAACCTAGCATCTCTGATGGTATGGGGATGCATTAGTGCATATGGTGTGGGACACTTGCATGTTTTAAAAAGCACCATGAATGCAAATGTATATAAAGAGCAACATTTGCTCCCCTCCAGATGCCATCTATTCCAGGGAAGGCCTTGTGTATTTCAGCAGGACAATACAAAACCACATACTGCAGCTATTACAACAGTATGGCTTCGTACTAGAAGAGCCTGTGTGCTGAACTGGCCTGCCTGCAGTCCTGATCTTTCACCAATTGAGAACATTTGGCGCATAATTAAACGAAAAGTACGTCAAAGGAGACCGAAAACTCTCCAGCCGCTGGAAGCCTGTATTGAACAAGAGTGGGATCAAATTCCAATAGCTAAACTCAAGAAACTTGTCTCCTCAGGGCCCAGATGCCTCCACTCTGAGTTAAAGAGGCGGCGATGCTACACCATGGTAAACAGGCCCCTGTCTCAACTTTTTTAGACCTGTAGCAGCCATCAAATTTGAAATGAGCTCGTTTTGTGGTTAAAATTGTAAAATTTCTCAGTTTCAACATTTGCCATGTTATCTCTGCTCTATTGTGAATAAAATACTGGCTGGTGTGATTTGAAAGTCATTGCATTTTGATTTTATTCACAATTTACACTTTGTCCCAACTATTTCAGAATTGGGGTTGCACAACTTCATATATTTATTAATAAATACTACATTTATGAAGTATAATTGTTTTTTTCTCAAAATCACATTTTGAACTTTCATTGTAAGCAAGATCCACATTGAATTTCATGCTCATGGGGGGGGGGGGATGGTTTGCTTGTGCGATCACAAGAAAAACAAGTTCAACGACCACACAGTATGCCCCAATACTTCTGTCCATTGAGGATATTTATCATGCCATTCTCAGGCCTATGTCTACAGGTGAACGGTGTGTTGAGTGTTCATCAAACCATTGTGGCACGTGGACTCCAAAGCACAGAGAGCGGTCCAATAAACCTCCATCAAGAAGCAACACACCCCTGAGGAGTAAGCACAAAACACGCCCAACTATCCTTACCTCTCGAGAAACTCGACCCGATTTTGAGCGCCTCGTCATTTTGGCAACAGTATTCTGTCCACTTGTCCCAGGAGTCACCGAGATAACAGTAGTAGCTAGGTAGCACAAGCTACCCACAATGCCTTGTTGGTGTATGTCACAGTGCAGTAGCGCCAGAACACTTTTCAAAGCGCCCCCTGGTGGACAAAGAACAAAAGGATTGGAACTATAAACTGGGAAAGCAGACACACCACAGGTATGCACCTTTTGATGCAAATCTTTCTGAATAAGAGTCATTCATTAACAACTTCATTAAATACCAGTAATAATAACCGCAGCAAAGTGACCTGATAAAGAATTTTCCTTTGTTAGGAACTTTCAAGAAGGACTGCGGGGCGATTGACAGTGCAGTTTTATTGTTTATAATTAATTATTTGATTCAATCATTAATACCAGTGCGTATTCATCAAGTGCTACTGTCAAATTTGTTAAGTGCACGAAGTGTGAATGTTGTGCCGTTGGGAATGACGTTTTTAGCAAGCAGCGGCTGTTTAAATGAGCACACGTAGGCTACAATGTTGCATTTTGATTGCTTAGAAACATTGATGTTGTTTAATTCAGAATTCGGCAAGTCCCGTTACTCATTCATATGCTTTTCAATTAGAGCATCTGCTCAGTGCACACTGAGCATATGTATAAGATACTGATGTACATAGATCTGATCGTGTTATTTGTTTTCAAGGTGACCAGATTTCTTAAAGGAGAATCTGGGCCATTTTCAGCACGGCAGTGAAAAATCATTAAATATTATCAATATGAAATAAAAATGGGGACAAGTACTTTTTTCAATTTCCCCCCATTCAGTGTCAAAATTGTGGACATTTTCGGGGACAGCTTTAACGGGGGACAAGTCACCCAAATCAGGGGCTGTCCCCGGAAATCATGGACATCTGGTCATACGACCCAAACCCCAACTGTATATACACTGAAATATTCATCATTGATGAAGTTCTGGAGGATATCATGAAATGTCTTCGGAGGCATTTATATCAGATGCCACACACGGACCACCATTCCCCTCACCAAAAATACAATACAGTCTCTCCAATGAAAAATTTTGGTCCTTCAAGCTGGACAGCTGCAGCTTGCTGTGTAATAACTGAGGATGTTTTCTGATCAGACACAAGAGGGACCTGCTGGTGCCCACATCAGCTTGAAGATCTTACCAACAGCACCTCAGCTGACAAGCCTGCCCGATCTGATCACACTATGCCACACTAAAAGAAGATGGAGTTCTTCTACAGTACAGGTGAAAGAGCTGACAACACTGCTTCAGTTTTATGAAGAGACCACAGCAAACACTGACCTCACCAATGCACTGTGTGCCAAATCCTGGCTACTGAGAGCCATAAAAGACCAAATACACTGGCTCAGTGCATCCATCCCCAGTCCTGGGTCGCCCCAGGACTATATAACCTTGAACCGTCAATGTTGCACAGCAAAGCCCCCTGCCAGCAGATGCCATGAAGGAGGCATAAAAAATATCAGATACTTATGAATAACCTGAAGTTGAAGGAGGCACTGCCAATCCCCAACTCCAGGACAAACTGCTGAATTCTTAATCTTATGGAGGCATCGAGCATTTGCAGCAACGAAATTAGCCTGTTTAAGAAATTTGCTCCAAGAGTAAGAGCTCTAATCAATGGCTAGATCAACTGGCAGGCAATTAACACGAGGAGCTCAAGTCCTTTCATGTGAGATGTCCAAGCTTAACCAGGCTGAGAATGAGGGGAATCAGCACCCTAAGTGCACTTGTATCCCAAAAAGACATTGCCGACATGGACCTTGGGACCCCAAATCTGCTCCCCATGATGCAGCGCAACCTATCCCTGCCATGGAGTGGACCTACAGTCTGAGCTCCAGGCATGCCAACAGTGGAGACGCTGACAAGGTCTCAAGGAACTGTTCTACATGCACTTCCTCTGGCGCTTCCTCCCAGCATTAAACTAAGACTCACTCCGAATGGTAGGAGGATCCCACGTACAAGAAACTAGGCATGGTGGTGATTGCGTGGAGCTCCAGTTCTCTCTAGTACGGAGAAGCACATCAGGCATTCAGGTCAGTGACAGAACTTACAAATGGGCCCAGTGCACCAGTCAGAGCACTTCATGCCAACCTGGAGACACATCCTGGCAGGTCTCCTTCTTTGTCGCGATAGCTATTTTGACACATAACTTTGATTTGTCCCAAACACGTTTGACACTTCCTTTATCAACACGAATTTCCAGCGCTGTTTCAAAACTTCAGTCACGTGACCAAATAGAATTTGTCTCGGAAAAAATGCCGTAACCCACCCCAGGAAGGTTTGAATGCTATGTTTAGCATTTTAGCGGTTATTGATGATAGAGACAGCTAGTGATTGGTGATTAAATTTGAGAGACATATTTTTAATTTATGTAGTTTAATGGATATATTGATTAAAATACAAGCTAGATAGTTGTATGCACACTGCCGACATGTATACAAGTTTGCTCAATGAAATATATCTGTTGCTGCACTGGTGCAAAGGCTTGACTCCAGTTAGCATTACTCTTGGAAAATGAACATCTCCTGGCAGCATTTCCAGTATTATGAGAACAATCTCACCACAGTTCATTTCGGAGTGGACTTTCGAAACTTCAAGTTCCGCCTCATCTCCTCCCTCCAAGCAGAGCACTGGTTCTAACCAACTGATTTATTGTCCAATTAAATAACAGCAAAATTAAAAAGAAGACAGTTTGGTAGCCATCCTGCTGGTCAAATGGGTTGAAAGCAAAATAACCGACACAGTGGATCTTTGTCAATGCTATTATTATAAATTCAGTTGGTAAAAACCATCAGTAATAGTGATCTGCTGTCAAGGCTCATCTGTGATTATCCCAGCTTTTTCAGTTCAAAACATTTATATTAGCAGCATTAAAAGTTTCAGCCAATATGGTGGGCACTACTGGTAGAAATGCTGTTTTGAAACATTTTGAGACAGTGGTTGTCTCAAAAGTTCCAAAACTGTTTCAAAGGTTTGAAGCTGCCATCTCCTCTTCTTTGGTGTACAAATTGGGTGTGGCAAAGTCACGGTCCTCATCTATGAAAAACGCTTCCTGTGAAAGGACTTTTAATTTACTTCTGCATTTTAAACCCAAATTTTAGCACCTCTTTCTCCCCAAAACTGTTTATTCACTTCTTTCAAAAGCAATCACAGCTGATTTTTGGCCCCTGTGTCACAGGACCCCACAGCATTTTCATTGGTTATTTGAGGGGAACATTCAAGAACATTGAGTTTTTTATTAGATTTGACTGGCGTTTCCATAAATGCAGTTATTATGTCCCAGTGACCATTCAAAGTGATGTGACAGCTCTCTCCCCATTCATTTAGATAGCCTGGCCTTCTTTGTTTAAAATAACTGCCCGGGGCGGTGCCAAGATGGCTACCGAGTCGCATGACTTGCCAATGAAGCCTTGAGTTATTCTGAAGCTTTTCTCCTAGTTCCCCAATATTGAATTGAAAGGAACTGACACAAACCTCTCCTAAGCTCCTGAAGTCGTTGACAAACAACAGCAGTGGAATGGTGTCTCAAAATCCAAGACAGAGAATCAATGACAAGCATGACTCCCTTTGGCTCTCCAGTCTGTCTGAGGCATGAGCTGATCTCCTGAGGGATGAACTGTTGCAGCGTAGAGGATGGAGATTGGATCCAGCCCAATGGGTCTGTGTACCCATCATGAAAGCAGAGCCTATTTAGGGTGGAAAAACATGGCACATTAATATCAAACACTGCTAACCTACCCACCAGATGACACATCCTGCAGACACAAACACAACCAGAGTGAACTGTAATATTCAAGGTTTTGGTATGACAAAAGTGCGAAAACATTTTTTGGTCATATAACCATAAGACTGCCACCACTGCAGGTAATAAATCGTGTATGGATAGTTCAACCAACATCCAAGTAATAAATCCTGTACAGGTAGTTAAACCAACATCCGCAAATAGATTACGGAAAATCCTTGAAACGTTCTCGATATTCACTCGTAGATACATATCAGTTCGTTCATACATTTACGAAAGACCAAATCCAGAACATTTAATCTTACTTTGCCGTGAATCTGCTGTCCAAGCCAGCCCGAAACTCATCCTCACAAACTTCGAACCCAAGTACATGTACGGTTTCGTCTCTGAAAAGCACACCCACACAATTTTCGCACAGTCCTCAGACCACTGCAGACAAGCTTAAAGTGAAATAGCATTTATTGTCATGCAAAGGTGCTAACGCATTCAATTTCTCACCGTTTTAGTGCATCATTTACAAAGCCCTTTAGAAGCTGTCGTCCATTACAATCCACCGTATCTAAAAGTATGCACAAACTTAATGTTATCTTGCGGTCTCCAAAAAAGGCAAAGAGCCCCATTCAGAATCTGACCAGCCAGTTAATATAAAATGCACTAAACTGCATTGTTAACAACAAGACTGCGGATAGAGCACTAAGAACACTGACTAGCTAATATTGTTATTTTAATTGGCTATCACTACTCATGAACTGACGTTAGCTAACAAGCTGCCGTTTGATAACCGATAAAACGTCTTAAGTTTTAGCAAATTCTCTCATCTAAGAAATCTGTTTAGCATCGGCGGAAATCAGTGTAATTTGCCTTGGATAATGACGAAGCCGCCCCCGTCGTTCATCTGCATTACATCCCGCAACATGGTGCTTCTAAGTCGCTCCAGTTATTGCCGCTCCTTTGCCTCACGTGTACGCTAGCTTTAGCTAGGCTGGTAATATCAACTAGCTAAACAGACGAATTGGGGCCTGTCCTCTTACTAACAACCGACATTTTTCGTACGCCACAGGAGTCAAACATTTTGAAGCGCATTCTAAATTCTACACACTATCTTGTTTAAATTAATATCCATTTGGACCAATCGCAGCTGCTGTGAATAATACCAGATGAAATGCGAAAATGCCGTCCCTCTTTTAACTCAATTTCCCAGCAACCAATGCATTAACATTTAACTACAATCCCCAAGAATCCCGAGTAGTGTGCTGAATAACCACAAGGGGCCACTCTAGAGGTAGTTGACAAAGGTGATGATGGCGTTTGCTTGAAGCGCGCTGAAGACGACACGGAGGCGACATCAGAACTTTGTGCGGTTAGGGTAAAATAGTATTTTTCAAGATTTTTGCAGCGAACCATTTCATCGCACACGAACAGCGAAACTACAAATTAGAGTCAGGTGTATAGGGATTCAGCCATACAGAAAGAAGGTCTTTTCACATTGCCAAGAGTTTCATGCTACGCCGTGACGAAGAAATTAATGTTAAGCTCAGCTAGTAATCAAGGCTGGCTAATTTTTGGAGCTAACAGTTGGCTACTTACGGATCATTGATCTGTGGTTTCAGTCGGTAGTGTAGAGCCCGGTGACAGCGGAGTTTCACCATTCCTCGGGATTCACCTTTTCGGTGAAGGTGTTGTCTTGCAGTCCTCTCACCCCGACCGGGGCTGCGGTTCGGCGAACTGGGTGAAACTCGTAACGCTGCCCGGTGAGGCCTTGCTTGGGCGACAATGTTCGAAATAATGGCTGAGCATCAAGGTAAGTTAAGGGGTTTACAAACTTTTCCAAGAAGGAAGCACAGTTATATATTACAATAGTAGACATCAAATGAATTTGCGATGATAAAACCAGCGAGGGCATGTGTTGATTTAATTTACCCTGCCCTCGAGGAAAAAGTTAGTAGTAACTGTTAGCTAACGTTAGCTTGCCAGCCTGTCAAGTCCGACAGCCCAAAATTTTAATTTGGCTTTTTGTTCTGTCGGTAACATCGGCCAATTCAAAATCTAAGCGTGAGATAACCGTAGAGATCTTTGAATTTGTTGCAGTGCCGGGCTCGTCAGTTGTCCAGCTAATTGTCGATCATTGCTAACCATGTTTCCATATTTTAACTAGCTAGCTAACTAACTAGCCAGTTAACGTCTGCTGAGTAGCAAGGTAGCATTGAATTGGTGGCTAATTACGAGGGGAATGATGGTCGAGTAACCTAGGATTAACGCCGGTATATCTGACCAGCATATAATTTTATAATTATAAATTAGACTAATAACTGGCGTTAAGTTACTTACAGAAGTGTTAGGTTGTGTTAAATGGCAACAGTTGGCTCGCATGTAGATGTCAGTTGGCGCTGAGAGCCGCAATGGCTCATTAAATCTCGATTGTGATGTAACTTGCCGTAAATTAGCCAGCTAACGTTACCTTGGTTGTAATTCTTAAGCCGCTTTCACACCGGACGCGAAACGAATTTTTCGCATGACAGATTACATTCGAAGTCCATAGAAAGACGCGACTCCACGCGTGTATTCGCGTCTTTGCCTTGACTTTGAATGTAACGTTAATCTGTCGTGCGAAAAATTCGTTTCGCGTCCGGTGTGAAAGCGGCTTAAAATTGTAGGAACGCTGTATGTCGGCAATTTGTATCCATCGCCAACTTATCGGTAACGTTAGCCGAAAACGGTTCCATTGCATAAGTTAGCCTGACACAGCGAAGTTACACATTTACGTTAGTCACCCAGTGAAGCGTTTGGTACATTGAATTAGCCGAGCCGGGTAGGGCTCATCTGCCGAAAACATTCATCTGAAAAATCGCTTACTAATTGTTCTTTCATCAACTCCGTTAGATATTGATAGATGTACATCTCAAGAATTACTGGTGAAAACGTCATCGCAACATATTAAGAAATAAAGCAATTAAAAAGGAAAGTATCGACGGTTGCAGTTCGTCAGCAGAATGTTTTCTGCAGATTTGCCTTAGCAACCCGAGTTAGCCTTTGTTAATGCTTTGCAACTGTAGTTAGTTATAGCGAATAGTCGTATATCAGCGATTAGCTAGTTGCCCTCGTCTTGTTGTTCCGCTAGCCAACGATAATTGGCTTGTTGGCTAACTATTCTGCTTCAACTGACTGTTTTTTAATTCAACGAAGATGGAAAAAACCAAGTTGATTGCTTGACTAGCTTACTAGCTAATACAGCGGCGTTAGCAAAGTTGCCTTCCCAGCTAGTGTGTCCTGGGTGACAACGATGGCTAAGTTGGGCTATAACGTTACCTGCCGTATGTTCGCGTGATGTGACGGCCGTGATCATGCAATATCGGACAAGCCTTTTGATAAGGTCTGAAAGCTACAGCCGCTTGCCTGAACCTTGGCTATCATAATGGTCAGCGGCGTTGGTTTTGCCATGAGGCTGTTAAGCTGTCTACTGACCATTTCTCGACACAGCTGCGACGTGAACTCGGCAACGGGGCAAAAGTCACTTACTGTTCCTGACCGATTTTGGAGCAGCCAGCGTGCTTACATTTCGGGTTGGGCTAATCTTCTGGAAACATTCTGCTGAAAAACTACTATCATCTATACTTCATCATTTTTTTATTTCTTAATACATTGCGATAACATTTTCATCAGTTGTTCTTGAGATGTGTATCTATCAATATCTAGTTGAGTTGATTGGGGGGGGAAGAAAAATTAGTGAGCGAATTTTCAGCAGAATGTTTTCAGAAGATTAGCCCTACCCTTACATTTCCTAACCAAGTTGCGGTACCACTTCCGCTCTGAGCCTCACCTCAGCCAATCAGACTGTACCTAAGTGGAATTTTGAACCAATCAGATTATAAGTAACTTCAATATTCCCCCTAACTTGGTTATATTATCCGGCGAGCAGCGACTTCTGAGTTTGCTGAAATTGCAGTTCAGATTGTAGCTAGCAATATGGGTAGCTGTCCCAGCCAGATTGCTGACTGTTCGCCGTACTGATACCATAGCCAAGTCAACTAGCATTAGCTAGTTAATTAGGATGACGCTTGTCTCGAAATCTGAAGGCACTCGCCTGATGTTAAATTGGTTATTATTCGCAGATTGTTTGCATTGTGGTGGCTAGCAAATTTGAATGTTGGCGAGGTAGCTAACCTAATGTATTGAGCGAATGTGACGAAAGTTTGAGCAACATGATCAAGTCACAGCACCGTCGGTATTTTTTCCCTTTATCTAGAAAGCTAGCTTGCTTGCTGACTTTAGTTTCAGATGTTCTACCGCATGTTTCAAAGGAATAGCCCAGTTAGCCATGACAAATTGCGACATTTCGATGTTTCTCTAACGTTACCTCGATCCAACGTTAGCAACAAGTTCGCTATCCGGCTAACGGTGACTAATGTATCTGTCTCTCCCAACAGATACAATATTGAAGTGCAAAACGGAGCCTCTGGTAAGTTCAGTGTGGAATATATCATCCATTTCTGTGGTGAACTCACTCATGTCTGCTTGCGCGTTATTGTATTGGGGTTTGACTGTATGCTTGTTGGCTGTGCTAAGTTAGCGGGATGCTAAGTACTTTCCCGAGTGAAACGCTGTAGGGTTTCATGCTTCCGCTCGCTTACTTCACTGAAAATTTAGTTTGCTCATGTATATCGTTTGAAAAACGGAACATTTGTTGGTACGACGACATGTTATTCATCCAAGTGCATTTCTGCCATTCAGTACATCGTAATGGGTGTGAAAATTTAGTATAAATGCTCGTACTGTTACAGTTAAATGTTACTGTTGAAGGACCGATTCGTGTAGCAATGTACTCTTCTGAAAATTTACCTTCCAGACTGAATCGGGAGAAGAAATGAGACACTAAAGCTGCTTTCACAGCGGACGCGAAACCAATATTTCGCAATGCAGATTACATGCAAAATCAATGCAAAGACACGCGTGTTTGCGTCTTTGCATTGACTTTGAGTGTAATCTATCGTGCGAAAAATTCGTTTCGCGTCCGGTGTGAAAGCGGCTTAAATCTCGGGATTGCGTCCAGGTGCATTTATTCAATTGATTCACACAATGCACATCAGTGGTTTTAATGACAGAAACACTAACGGTGCGTGTTAGGATATCTTTTGATGTTTGCTTCATGAGCGATGTCATTCATTATGAAATTACAGTGAGTTTTCATTGGATTACTGTTGCTTAGACAGTGAGTATAACGATGCTTAAACGGACCTGAAACACGAGCTGAGCACTCGCGCTCAACACGTGGTTTGCGACTGGTTCAGTACATTATTTACATTGGACTATCTGTGGTCCTGCATTCAAATCTAAAATTGACACCCATTGGCTCGAAAAATGTTTTGTTAACTTGGGTTTTTTCTGCTACTAGCACTGGAGTGCAGCAATATCAGAACCATAGATGCTCAAATTCAAAACAACAAATTTTAATGATCTGCCTCTGGCGAGACCACAACCGTCTACTGCTCAGTGGCGGTCTTACCTAAAAGGGGCAGGGGTAGGGGGTCTGCTGTCACCACTGTATTCACTATATTAAGTTTGATGATGTGCTGAAGGGGACCTTCATGAGATTGGATGAAGGCAGGCATTTTGGTTGGGTGAGAGAGTTGTGGCGGTTTGCGAGAAACAGTTGGTGGTTCATACTCATTTAAGCATTCTGTGGCAGTTAGATTCTAAATACGTCCTCCATTTTTTTTTTTTTTTTGGTCATTCCTCATTTCCCTCTGCTGCCTTTCAAAGCCTGATGACTGGATTTTATGGCAAATATGGATGAATTTGAGTTTTGAATTTTCTGGGCTGAATGTTTATCTTAAAGGGATAATTCAAAAATGAAAATTCACTCATCTACTCACCCCAAAGCTAATCAAAGGCTCTGTGAATTATTTTTGTCCTCAAAACACTTTTGGAGTTACAAAGAAAAACTGCATTGAAGACCAATCCTAATCAATTGGTCACTACTCTTTCAAGCGTAAAAAACAACAGTTTAAAAACTCAATGCCTCCATACTGCTCTAGTAGCGTAATCAAAGTGTTTGTCAGACCTGGCATTCAAATTTGACTCAAAGATGTCTTTTCACCATGTTTTTAGCGTAAATGTCCATTGTAGCCACTTGGAGATGTTTGGGGCCATTGCAGCGTCATTTAGCCTCGTTGGCCACCGTTTTGAAGTCAACTTCTTCCATGAAAATAAACAGGGCTCCTAGCGAAGCTGCTACATTGGACATTTAGGCTAAAAACCTGGTGAAAAGACGTCTTTTCGAGTCACTTTCGAATGTTGGATGTTGTGGATACTTGGATTACGCCGCACAAGCAGCATGGAGGCATTGTGTTGTTTTTTTTTTTTTTAGTAAAAATGTTTTTTATGCTTGAAAGACTGGTGACCAATGACCTCAGCTGATTTGGATTTGCCTTTAATGCTGTTTTTCTTTGAAACTCCTAAAGTGTTTTGAGGATGAACAAAATTCTTGGGCCTGCAATTAGCCCTGGGGTGAGTAGATGATGAGCAAATTTTCATTTTTGGATGAATTATCCCTTTTTTTAAGATTGAGCAAATCGCCCAGAATCCTATGAGTGGGTGCTTCACATCACCATGTAGTGGTTCCTGTTTAATAGGTGCCATAAATTCTTGCTCTGTTTATAGCCCCCCGAGAGAAGAAAGAGGACTGTGGAGGATTTCAACAAATTCTGCAGTTTTGTCCTTTCCTATGCAGGGTACATCCCTTCTCCGAAAGAGGTAAGTCACCCAGTAGTTTTCTTTGAATGATCCCGCCTTCATCCATTTCCACACAGTGAGGTTATGCAGCTTACTTTGTGTTAACCTTTTCAGCACCGGGTGCTCAATGGTGTTTGATATCAAAACCAGATGCTGTTGAAAACCTATCATGTGGCAACTTGTTTAAAAGTGCTCCCGCAAACACATGAAAGGTTTTCAATCGCCCAGGATAATTACATTTCTAATTCCTTAAATTCATCCAGCGCTCTAAGGGTTAACCCCAAGGACCCATATATAGACTTGTCTAATGCAGCTGCTTTTGGTGGAACTGTGGATAAAGCTAAAATCTGGTGGAAATCCCAACATTTCCAACAATCCTAAAAATGTCCTGCTTTAATTATAGTGAAATGTGTGTAAAATGTTGCGCAAGGTCTTGATATTTTTTTTTAGTTTATGTAATGCTGCGGCCATAACACGGTGTCCTGGGATTAGATATTTATCTCAAGCTCCAGTGATGTAGCAACAGTTAAGGGGTGCAACCAGCCGAAATGTGACATTCTTTCAGTGTGGAAAATTATACTGTGATGCTATTTAAGTCATGTAGGAATCAGGGTTTCAGGGGTTAAACGGTGTCATAATGTGCAGTTCAGTAATCAGTAAGATGTCACAAATTGGAAAAACATCTCACTCCTGTAGGGTTATTTTTTGGCTCTGTCGGGAGAGTTTGAGAATGGTCCCGTAGAGATACTAATTATGGGGAGGGAGCAACATGTTTGTAATATCTATCCATCTATCTATCTTAACCCTCTTCAGGAAAGTCCCTGGTCTCCGGCCTCCTCCAGTTCCCCGCACAGCTCCGGGACGTCCGGAGAACTGGGCAGCAGCAGTGTCGGCCCGAGCTGGCGAGACGGCCCCTCAGATCTGCACACCATTCACACTTTTGTGCGCAAGGCCCGCGCTAACAAAGGCAAGAGCCTGCGGCGACTGCATTCGGAGGGATCGCTGCTGGATAAGATGCGCCTGAAGGACTCACTGTTCGAGGGCCAGGCGGGCAGTAAGGCCGAGCGCAAGAAGGAGAAAAAGCTGAAGAAGCTCTCGCTGGGGGCGGGAGGGAGCGACGGCGGAGAGAAACGAGCACGAATCAAACGCAGCAAGAACCCCAAACTGCCCAAGTCCCTGAAGAAGCTGAAGAGCTCCCCGCGGAGCGAGACGGACTCTGAGACCGGCCCCAGCCGCCGGGAGGAGCCTTGCGCGGGCGCCGAGACCTGCGTGCCCCCCCAGGGGGTGGCGCTGGCCAATCGGCTGAAGGAGGAATCCACGAGGGAGGCGGAGATGAGCTCCAGCGAAGGGGAGACCTGGATCGCTGATGAGGACATCATGGTGGAGTCGGGTGAGTGGTCGCTTCATTTAGCCGGTGGAAAATGCGCTTCGGCGATTCGTTGTACTGAAAATGCAGACTTTAGCAAGTAAGATCAGCACAAGCTGAAATTTCTGTTTAACTCTTTGCCAGCAGCACTATCTGAGAAAGGAATATTAACGTTTGCTTTATTTCTTCCATACGTTGGATTACTTGTTTTTGGACATCAGAAGAAAGCTGAGAATCTGCTCTTAATGATAAGAAAATGATCGGCTATTTACAGAATACCTCTCGTCCTCAAAGTACAAGATGTCATCTTGTTTGTCTTCTACACACTTTGAAGTGTGTTTTGTTCAATTTTGATGACTTGTGGTGTAATGCAGGGCTTTTCAACCTTATCCAGAAAGGGCTGCTGTGGGTGCAGCTTTCATTTCAATCACTTACACCCCTGACACCACTAATCAACCACAGGAGTCTTTGCTAATGAGCTTGATTAGTAGTATCAGGTGTGTTAGTGTTTGGTTGGAATGAAAGCGGCACCCGCACTGGCCCTTTCTGGATAATGTATCTTGTGGATAATGATTTAAAAAAAAAACAAATTTTGCTTGTTTTTACCCATTTTCTCATCAATGAACATGAGGGGCAGATTTGCTTTATGTGTTATACTTGGGCTGCACGATCTATGGAATCACGGTTATCGCAAGTGCGATAAAAGTAACTGCCACTAGGAGGCAGACAGACGAGCTTGCTTGTTACCTACTCTATGACCCGTGTCATGCGGTCATTTGAAATGCTTCTGGGAAGAAAACTGTGATTTGAAATCTGCTAATTACCAGCGAGGTTGGACAGCGTCCATCACCTTGGCCTAATTGGCTCACCTTAAATCAATTCCCGTGTACTTTGCCTAACTTGCAACGGCCTAATGGCTTGATTGCAAGTTGGGCAAAGTACACGGGAATTGATTTAAGGTAAGCCAATTATGCCAAGGTGATGGAGGCTATGAACCTCGCTGGTAATTAGCGAACTTCAAGTCAGTTTTCTTCCCGAAAGCATTTCAAATGACCGCATTAGGTATGTGTCATAGAAAAGTTAATAAGCAAGCTCGTCTGTCTGCCTCAATGGCAGTTACTTTTACTGCTCTCGCGATAACCGCTATTCTATATCGTGCAGCCCTATAACAGACACATTTTTACCCCTCAGCCGGCGAAAGTCGTAGAGGGGTATTGTTGTGGCGAACGGTGTCCCTCTGTCCGTTAACTTCTCGTTTCTGAACGATGGCTGAAAACGCCGTGGCCAAATGCTCATTTTCTGGTGGTATGTTGGGGGTGGTTAAAGGAAGCTTCCTATCTATTTCTGTCCCGCTGCGGTAATCAATATGGGCGCCAAGGCAGGGCAAGCGCAAGGCTTAGGGGTCCCTCTCGCGACTGTGTGCTGTTTTTTCATAATCGTACTCAGAAGGTCCAAGTTTCAAGCTTTCTTATTGGGTATCATGAAAACATTTTGGACCTAAAAAAAAATGTTAAATTTAATTTGTTTTCAACATGGCAGCGTGTCTTCTCGGCCATTTTGTCCTCATTTAGGCCAGTTGGGTGAGAGTGAATGATAAATTCTCCATTACAGAACTCCTGTGCTGGGACTTCTATTTTTCCTTAAGTGTGACCCCTTCTGTCTGTGCCTGCAGGTGATGACTCATGGGACCTGATCACCTGTTATTGCGGGAAGCCTTTTGCCGGCCGGCCCATGATTGAGTGCAATCAGTGCGGCATCTGGGTGCACCTCTCCTGTGCGAAGATCAAGAAGTCCAACGTGCCCGACATCTTTTTCTGCCACAAGTGCAGGGACTGTCGCCTGGACCGCCGGTCGGGCCACAAGAAAGACCTGTAAACGCGGGACGGATGGCGTCTCTGCTCAGCACTGTCCCTCTCTGTGACCGTCCCTCGTTCTCCACCCCTCTGTTCTGAGAAACGCTTTACTTTTTCGTGAAACATTAGTCTGCCGAGCCCAAACACTCGGATGAAATGGATAGATGGGTCTGATTGGTGCAATCTCAAACTGGCTCAAAAAGTCATTCTTTTTCTTCTCCAACCAAGCACAGCCGAGCTGAAACCTGCCTTTATAAACTGTAGATGGAAGGAGCGCGGAACACCCGTTGATGCTAATTTAGGTGGCATGTCTTTGCCCTGCTGGCATGTACTTGTATTAGGTTTTCATGTCAGACCTGTCAAGTCAAATCAGAATTCAGTGCTTTTGATTGTTCAGACTAATTGAAAGACACATTTCAATGTGGTTTCCCTCTGGGACCTGATGGAGTAAGGGATCTTTCCCTTATGTCGTCCCAGAAAATCTTTCGTATTACACTTGTGTTGTGTCTCCCCCTACATGCAGTCCAAATGCTGCCAAGGTCAATATAAACATTTCATTACTTCCCCTTGAAAACCTCATGGGGATCTGCATCGCTTTGTTTTTTTGTTTACTTCAAGCCTGCAATTTCATGTTTGGCAAATGCGGGGATTTTTTTTTTTTTTAATTATTATAATTTTGTAGTACGTTCTGTTTGATTCTATGAATCTGCACTGCATCTTGGACACAAGTGAAATCATCTTGTTTAAAACAATTAATTGGTTTGTTTCATGAGTTCAAGTTGAAGGGATTGGGTCCCTAGTCTGTGTTTTTGTTCAGTTTTGATGTGGCCAGGTGATGGTGGTAAACTCGCAGAATTTCTGACTGGCTGTTTGGATTTAGCGACTAGGAAGTCCTGTCTCAGCGGAGCGCGATGGTGTACATGGGTCTTTGTATCAAACTATTATGTAAGATTGTCTGTGATTTGAACATCTGCACTTAAACCCAATATCCAGTTTCGCTTGTGTACAGTGTTACTGCGTATCGTTTAAAGCCACTTCCATAGGGTTATTAGTGTCTTTGGGTCTGTAATCCAATATGTGACTCAGACATTTATCTGTCTTGTATTTTATTTATTTTTGTGCATAATTACAAGGATTTCTCTGCCATAGAATGTCACTTTCCACCAGTTTATGTACTTTAGATGGGTGGACTGCTATCAGTGGATTTAAGTCAACGCACAATGTTGCCGCTGCCCAAAAAGATGCGACTATGAGGAAGTTTTTAGTGGAAAAATATTCAACTTGTTTTCTGAATAGATTTTCTCTTCGTAATCGCTCAAAGTAACCACATTATGGAATTGCAATGTTCCTGCCAAATTGGAAAAGGATTCCAGGTTCGAATGGTCAGTTTTGAGGTTCTTTTGTGCGAACAGAAATGTGCTGCTTCTTGAGGGCGGTTGAGATTTTGCGATGGTCAGTCAAAGGGAAGGTCTGGAGGGATACTGCTGATATTGTGGCTCTTTGATCAGTTGTCGCAATTGATAACTTGATGGTTGTAATTTATTTTTCCCCCCTAGGTTTTTCTTTTTTTTTTTTTTACACAAATATCCCGTAAAGAAAATGGTGGATGTCTCCCGAATATTGTTGAAGAGGACTGAGGCACTATTATAAGCTCCATTTTGGTTCTTCATTTTTGTGCATAGAAAGTTTGCTACAGGCTTGTGGCCTAATCTTTTTATTTTCAGTTTTTGTTTTTTATTTTTTGTTGGGGGGTGTGGGTAAGGAGGCCTGGTTTTGTTCCCCGAACCGAACCCCATCTCAGCCCTGTAGCCCCCCTCCCCCCCGCCCCCACCCTGTATATACTCTGCCTTTGTGACAATTGTATATATGTGAAGGCAAAAAAGTCAAAGTAGCTTGTTACTTTTGTAGCTTGATAAATAAACTCTTTTGGGGATTCCTTGGCTGGTTGGCTTTATTTACTTTATTTTTTATTGAAGTATTTTGTTGTACACTTCAGTTGAGTCCTGATACATTAACTATAGAAATTCATATGTTCACAGCCTGTGCACTTGCATGCCTGTGGCCGCACAAAACGTTTGTAATAAATAATGCTCAATTTAAATTAAGCTAGCTTAAGATTGACATTTCATTTACTCTGTCAGGTTCAATACCCCGTTTGAGGGGAAGAAATGGCAGAAATGGAATGTGATCCGCCTTTCAGGACCGTTAATGTAGTGAAAGGCGGTCAAAGGCAGCACAGGAACAGACAAAAGTTCGTCACACGAAGAAGTGCCCGTCAGAATTCTGCTTCCAAGTGACCAGAGAAGAGATGAGTCTTGGCTTTCCTTACTCTGTGTAATATTCCCAGGAGTCCCCGGCTTCATCCTGCAATAAATGTGAATTTTCTTTTCAGATAAAGGGACACCACTGTGCATACAGGTTTATAACAAATTACCCCTTAAATTTGAGGATATTTCCTTAATAGCTAATGTGCATCATCACATGCAGATCTTTAGAGGAGAGTGCTCGCAATGCATTTAAGGGTGTTAACCCTTAGAGAACTGAAATCAATTAAAAAAAATATAAATTGCCTTGTGCTGTTGAAAAGTTGAAAACCTATTGTGACTTGTTTAAATGAGATCCCTTGTGGGAGCTCTTAAACAAGTCGCCACATGATGGGTTTTAATCAGCTTTGATTTTGGTATCTTAAATAGTTGCGCAATGATAGCTGCATTTAGTACTCTAAGGGTTAATTTTTTTCTGGTTTTCCACTTTTACTGGTGACCAAATTGCCTCATTTTGCAACTAGATCTGTTAAAACCACTGACATTAAACTGTTAAGAACTCCAGCACACTTGGCTGTTACCTTTTTGGTCCGGTGGTTTGATAGGAGTGAGCTGCCAATCATATCGAGCGGAACAGTGATCCTTTTCCTGAGGGGGTGAGGAGGTTGTCTTGTAAGTCTTTATAAGTGGGTGATCTGGGTAACATTTACTGTGATCTTATCGATTAATGAATTTCCCATACATCTACTTGGCCTCCCTGACCTTTCACCATTGACAATAATTGATTCCTCTTCTCACCTCTTCTCCTTGGATTTGCGACGGGAGGGCTTGTTGTGATGGGTGTTCAGGCGCTCCAGGGGAGCCGGGAAAGAGGAGATTTGGAAATTGCGGGTCCCCGACTCTCGAGTGGTGTCTGCGTCATCTCCCGGAAGTACATCTGCTTGGTCCGAAAGCTCAGACAGGTGCTGGGGTCCCTCCGAATCTAACCATTCTGATTCCTAAAGTACAGCAGTACAGGAGGTGATCATAAACATCACTGAGTCTTAATTCTGATATTACTCACTACAGCTTAAATACAGTCTTACAGAGTTAAACTGGAGCAGGTAAGTGAGGGTAACATTAAATTAACCGGCAACATTAAGACATCTGCGTTATTTTATGTTGCGGAAATTTGAAATGTTCAGATTTCAGTCTAAAGGTGTGAAAATGTACAATACCAGTCAAAAGTTTGGACACAATTAGTGTTGTAGTTCACTACCTTGGGTGAAATTTAACTGGATAAACCTCTGTATTAACCTTAGGTTGCTCAAGGCAAGGCACAGTTTGAGGTTATAAAGTATAGTGTTCAAAATTTTGAAATTTATAAAGTCATATTTGGAAAAATTAGAAGCCAAACAAATTCTTTCTGTTTTCTAATGTCTGAATTAAAACTGAGCAAATTTGGGACTTATTAGACAAAAAAAGTTAAGGAGAGGAAAACCACAGGAGCAGCATAGCTGTGGGAATTTCAACTGTCATGTTGAGCTTAACTCTTAGAACCATTTGACTGCCCTCAAAGAAAATCATTCTCAGCAGTGATGATTGCAAACGGTGGTTATTTTGATGAATTGAAGATTTAGAGTTTTTTTGCAAAAAAAGGTGTTTTGTTTTTTTTTCTAATCTCTGCTTGTTTGAAAGTTTTGGTTGTGTCCAAACGTTTATATGGTACTGTATGATTGAGTGACAACTCTCTGTAACTGACCAATACTTGTTCATGAATGCATCGCAATTCGTTGTACTTTGTTGACTCACCCGTCTCTGTCGTACCCTGTCTGGTAGCCAGGAGGCAGAAATTGCCTCAAAGATCAGGTAAAGGGCCAATCCAAGCAATAAAACCTTGGAGTAAAACATCTAAAAAATTTTAAAAAAGAACAGAATGAGGTCAAGGAAACATCAAATGTCATCGCATGATTTTGTCTCCAAACAGTTTCTTTCTTGGTTTTTATTTTATTTACAAAAATAAAATAACTAAAATTAATATGAAATTTCATTCGTGGACACAGGGCTCCAAGCAGATTTTAAGATATCATTTGCATGTAAATAATTTGAATACTGCACATATAAATTCACAATTGTTTTCATAATGAAAATCAAACAAAAACCGAAAACACTTAGATGCGATATTTTGGCTTGTGATGAAAAAAAGGTTGACTTACCATGATTTTTTTTTTTTTTTTGTTCCTCGTTTGAAGTCAATTGGTAAGAGACGTTCTGTGCGGTTGAATCAAGTATCTCTGCGTGTTTGTCTTGTTGGGTTCTTCTCTCTGTCCAGTGTTGAAGTGCTGGGTTTTTGTAGCCTTAAACTGGGGTGGGTTTTTATGTAAGTAGGATGGTTGGGTGTTTATCCTGGGGTGTGCGAGCCTATGTGACTTCAGACACAGCAATTAAAGTTAATGCCCAGCCTTCAATTGTTGAACTTGGGGTCAAAGCATTTAGACCATTTCAGGATTTTGACAACATCCCCCAACCCTACATTAGTCAAGGGAAGAATGCAGATGAGGACATGATTAGAGCATCATTAATGTTGTCAAAGGGCATTGTTTCTGTTTGAATCTGGATTCAATAGACTTAGTTGGCATCCTTGCCCTATGAAAAAATATTGGGACAGGGTGAGGGAGTCGTGCAAAAACCAAAACATTTGTTTTATATGGTCAAAAATTTCTGCATTGAATCATTTTTAATGAAAGTGTACAAATCCCAATTCCAATGAAGTTGGGACATTGTGTAAAACATTAATTAAAACCGAATACAATGATTTGCAAATCCTTTTTGACCTATATTCAACTAAATACACAACAAAAACAAAATATTTAATGTTCAAACTGATAAACTTTTTTTTTGGAATTATTCGCTCATTTTGATTTTAATGCTTGGAACACATTACAAAAAAGATGGAACAGGGGCAACAAAAAGAAAAGACTCTGAAAGTTGAGGAATGCTCAAAAACCAATCCAGAACATTCCACAAATGAGCAGGTTCATTACAAACAGGTGAGTGTTATGATTAGGTATAAAATGAGCATCCCCGAAAGGCTCAGTCATTCACAAGCAAGGATGGGGCGAGGTTCACCACTTTGTGAACAACTGTATGTGCACATAGTCCAACAGTTTAAGAACAATGTTTCGCAACGTGCAATTGCAAGGAATTTATAGATTTCATCATCTACAGTCAATAATATCATCAAAAGATTCAGAGAATCCGGAGATATCTCTACATGTAAGCGACAAGGCCGAAAACCAACATTGAATGCCGATGACCGTTGGTCCCTCAGGCGGCACCACATTAAAAACCAACATCACTCTGTAAAGGATATTACCATGTGGGATCAGGAACACTTTGGAAAACCATTGTCAGTTAACACAGTTTGTTGCTACATCTACAAGCGCAAGTTAAAAATCTACAATGCAATGCAAAAACCACATATCAACACCCAGAAACGCCGCCAGCTATGGTCTGACGAGTGCATATTTCAAATTGTTTTTGGAAATCATGGACTTTGGGTCCTACAGGCAAAGCAAAAGAGGAAAAGGACCATCCAGATTGTTATCAGCGCAAAGTTCAAAAGCCAACATCTGTGATGGTATGGGGATGTGTTAATGCCCATTGCATGGGTAACTTGCACATCTGTGAGGACACCATTAATGCTGAAATGTACATACAGTTTTTGGAGCAACATATGCTGCCATCCAAGCGATGTCTTTTTCAGGGACGGCCCTGCTTATTTCAGCAAGACAATGCCAAGCCACATTCTGCTTGTGTTACAACATTGGGGCTTTGTAGTAAGTGTGCGGGTAATAGACTGATCTGATAGCAGTCCAGACCTGTCTCCCATTGAAAATGTATGGCGTATTATGAAGTGCAAAATATGACAATGGAGACCCCAGACTATTGAGCAACTGATGTCATACATCAAGCAAGAATGGGGAAGAATTCCACCCACAAAGCTTCTACAATTAGTGTCCTCAGTTCCCAAATGCTTTTTGAGTGTTATTAAAAGGAAAGGTGATGTAGCACAGTGGTTAACGTGCCTGTTTTAGCATTTTTGTAACATGTTGCAGGCATCAAATTCAAAAGGAGTGAATATTTCCAAAAAAAAAAACAATAAGGTTTATCAGTTTGAACATTAAAAATCTTGTCTCTGTAGTGTACTCAATTGAATATAGGTCAAAAAGAATGAGCAAATCATTGTATTGTTTTTATTCACATTTTACACAATGTCCCAACTTCATTGGAATCAGGGTATATATATACGCTGTCCTTTTCCAAAGCCCGTGAAGAGGGCAAATGCTCTCACAACTAGATGATGCGCACTCTGTGGAGATGCTAACCTAACCTCTTGTTGACCTTGACCTTTGACCTTTCGACCTCAAAATGCAAATTTGGACAGGGTACCCTAGGATCATCTACCCCACAAAATTTAGTCACCCCAGCTTCAGTGGTGGCCGAGCTGTCGCACGGATAGACACACACACACACACACACACACACACACAGACAGACAGTGCTAAACTATATACCCATGCTGCCTCATCGGGCGTGGGTAAAAAACGAAACCCTATGAAAAGTCAGATATACTTAATAATGTTATGTCATCTGGTTCCATGCAATAGCTTTGCGTAACCTTTGTTTGACTTCTACCATTTTTGGCCAGTTTAAATAATTGCATTGAGTGGAATGTACTTAACTCAGTTTTGTGGAACCAGCTGACATAACATTATTCAGTAAATCTACCATTTCATATGGTTTCATTTTTTTGAGTGTGGAAGCCATCGTGTTCCAGTGGATTAATGTTGGAGACAGGAATTTTTTTTAGCGGTGAATCTCAATAATTTGCGCATTAATCGTTTTCTTAATGAAGGATATTCCTTAAACCTGCTCAAGCCCAATGATTAAGATCTAAATCCATCCTAGACTTGCATTGCAGACCATTAGTTGGTGACAGTGGATCTGTCAGGTTAATTCTATCAAATGTGTAAGCATTTGATGGAGATAACCATCATGTCTTGCCCAGTAAGAAAACTGCGAGGCCACCCAAGCCACATAATGCCCAGGCCTGGGGGTGGAGGCTGTCCAGGACCATACAAGCTGCTCGACACGTTTTCGCTTTTTCCCTTTTTCCTCTCGGTCCTAATTAACTCTATTTCTGGCCCAAAGATGCCCAAACATAGTGGCACTGTTGACAGATAACTTGCTTGAAAATAGACCATATCGCTCATTCATCATGGCCGCACGCAGGCCTGCCCCACCCGAGCTTGAGTCTGTCAGCAGGGGCAGGGACCAGATAGGCTGAGCTGATTACATTGATTATCAGAGAGGCATCGTGTGCTCCGGTGGCCGCCATTTGTACGCCGCCAAGCTTCTTTCCCACCCTGTTCCGCCTGCCTATAAGTACCGCGATCCGTGGTAAAGCCAAATTTAGAACAAGGTTCCTGATATCACTGAAGTACTGGCATTAAGCCTGTTAGCTTAGAGCAGTGCTTATAGTGATTTACTCAATTCTTTTTCTTCTTTTAGATGTCAACATTTGTTAATATACTGAATATTTAACCGTGATTTCACTCCTCAAAAGGCAGTTAGACTTTTTGAGCACTGAGTGGAATTCTAATAGGACCATTTAAAAAACTATTTTATGGATGTTATGCAATCTCAGCGGTTACACTTTACATTACAGATCAGAAATAAGTGGGTAATGTTATAGTGATATATCCGTAATTTCATGGTAATTGTAAGTCAGGTGACCAGCGGAGAAGGCAAAGGAGACACTGCGTCCAAGATGAGGGTCAAATGAGGGGTTTTCCCCCTTTTATTTTTTACTCAGCTCAAAAAAATAAATAAATAAAAGAAAAAAAAAATGAAGGAAAAAAAACTTTCAAATGAATTCAATTATCAAAATGTTAACTCATAATAGAATAAATCAACCAACAAAAGTAAATTGTCAAAAGCATAAACAATTACTAAATCAGAGTTCCAAATAAATCAGTGCCCATAATAATTAAAGGCTGAGTCTAGGTACTCTCAGTGGTACACTCCATGGCAAACTGAAAAGCCATGTCAAACCCAGGCCTTTTGACTTGACTAGCCTGACCCATTTAACCCCCAAAACCACAATCATGCAAACATAACATAGATAGATGAATTTATCCATAGATAATTACGTTTACACAAAGTCAATAATTTACAAAATGCATTATTTCATGTTTTTACCATCATAGTCTTCTTTTTACACCAATATACAAGTTTTAAGAATACACGCGAAAAACCCCCTTTCTCTAACCGCGAGATGGTATGGGTGACGCAATGTGACGCGAGGGAAACAGCGAAGTAGCCGTCTCGCACCCGACTCGGGTTCTCCATTCGACCGGTGAACCGGTGGCAAGCCGGTTACCAGGCGTGTCTGGTAAGTTTTGTTTGCTACAATCCTTTCAGCGTTTGGCGATTGTAATGAATGAGAATCAAAGTGTCCATTTTAACTTGTACCCAGTTGGCCACCCCGAGCACACGAAACTAAGACAGTTTTTAATGTTTCCACAGACAACGCCGCCAAACAACGCAGGTTCCCGTGACTTCGGAGAACACACACGCACACCCACGCTCAATCACACTCTCTCCCCCTTGCATTTAAACAATAAACAATTAATCTGCAGCGTTTGAGTCTTTGTTTTTAAGTGACGGACATTAGCTCCGTCACAGTAATATGACTTTTAAACAGAGGTGGACATTCCAAGGGTCAGAAAGTAACAGTCCGGCCATGTTTTACCTCCGGCCAAGAGCTGAGGCAGCTGATTTTCCTAATTAGTTCAACCTCTGTGCTGAAGAGTTGCTGCAATTCTTAGATGCAGGCAGTTGCAGCAAAATACTGGGACGGACGTTTCCTTTCTGGGGCTGGATTGTTCACCTCTGCTTTTAAACCACATATTACAAGTAATTACTGTGCAGTTTCCAGACAATTGAATTCTATTTGAATTTACACAGTTCATATGAACGCAGAGTTTGTCCCAATCCAATGTTTTTTTTGGAATCCTTGAAACTCCATAGAATGATAACCACAATAAAAATCAATTAAAAATGACAACAATATAATTAGCCCTTCTCTTACTTTTCTCTTGTGGTACAATTTGCTTTCATCAAACACAATGAAGGAATTTCACCCTCCAATCCTCCTACCAGTCCTCCTCTTTTACATTGTTATTGTCTGGAAACTGCACTGTAATTACTTGTAATATGTAGTTTGAAAATAATATTACCATGAAATTACGTATATATTTCCATAATTTTACCCACTTATTACTGATCTGTAAAGTGTTACTATTTCAGCTGCTCTATAGCATTTATCCATGCAAATGCAAATTTTGGTTCACATTATTTCTGTATTGTCTATGTCTGGTTTATACAGCAGGTGATGAAATTGAACTCAAAAATACATGTAACATGAGAAAATTACCAGCATGAAATGAATAAAATGAAAATTTAAAATAAAACTACACAACCTCAGGATTTCTGAGGGTTGGTTTGAGAAATGGTGATCATAAATTTCCTGTAAATGTGCGCAATGAATATTAAACGAGATGTTTGAAAAGTTGTTGAATTCTTTCATAGCAACATATTTAATATTTAATTGTCACTTACTACAGATGAGAAAAATATTCAGAAAAATTTTTTGTCAAAAATGTACCTCCCACTTGACTTAGGTTTTTTTGTTTTTTACTTACAGCGGCAGTGGTTTATATTTAGAAGAGAGTTTGATTGACACAAAAATTTTAAGCTTGATGATTATGTATAGCCTTGGAAGTCAATGACATGTTTTATGAAGGCACAGTGAACCATTAAACAGTAATTCCCGAGATAACCATATGTCATTGTATAGTAATAACAGAGTATAATTTTGAATTTTCATTCTAAAATCACAGAAGGAATTATTCAGACAACAAAACAGTTTTTTTGAAATGCTGCGAGAAACAGGAGTGAAAAGTGTAGCATATTTCCTGTTTCTGCATAAATGTTATGCAAGCAAGCCTCACCCCTAAACCAGGGCCAGAAAAATTATATAAATCAGGGGTTTAATTACAACTATTTAAAGAACGCAGTTATTAATGCGTGCCAAAGTATTTACCATGTAATTATGACATAATTCACTTTTGTAAGTGATGTATTTAAGACTTAATGCTATTTGTAAAATGTTAATGTACGTATCCTGCTGAAATTAATGAATTTCGCAGTTTCCTCACGATTGTATGTGTTCTAACCAAGGCACTAAGTTCTGCCTCTGATTGATGGAAAACAAGAAAGAAAAGATGTTATTTACTATTAAGTCAGCCGCCACTCCCTAGTATTGTGTATTTGCTCTACATAAATACAAGCTAAACTGAAAATGAATTATTGCACATCCGTAAGAAAAATGTAGTTTAAACTTGTAACAGAGCTGAGGTTTTCCAATTACACAATCACCTCATTATCACTTTAATGCAGGGATCCTGAAGTCTGACCCTTATTTCCATATCTGTCTCTAGTTTTCTGTCCTCTTGGGTGATTAAGAAGACAAATAGCTCAGCTAATTAGCCAGATGGGCTTCACACCTGACTCTGGGGTAGAGAGAGTTTGGAAAAACAGTTCCCGGCCCTTGACGACCGTGATTTCAGGAACAGGGTTTTTTCATGGCAGGGATCATTCTTTACTTCTAGGTACTCTCTGAAGGATAATTATAGCTCTTTTGAAACAGCTCCGACAAAAATGTGTGTTTGCATTTTGAAGAAGTTTAACTATAGCGTAATCAGGCATCATTCCACATTTTTGGCCATGTGAAATGCCCTGTCTCTTCAATTAAGTCATTTTAACATTTTTTAAACAATCTTTAAAAGCATTGACATTGAAAAAGAATAGCACTGACAGGTTCAGATCTGCAAATACTGCATCTAGTTCAGTAGCAGCTGGTGAAGTGGCGATAGGGGAAGCTCAAACCAATTCGCGCAGAATTGAAGTCCTAGTGCATGGAGGTTTATCAGTTTCACATTCGTTACAGTGGATTTCACCATTGAAAACTGATTATGACTCCGGACTTCTCACGCTTTTGTTTACTCAGGGGTCGGAAGCAATTTATGGGTTTCATGATCGTTTAAATTGTTTAAATGTAATAAGATCAGTGGAAGAAATGGAATCGCTTAAAGCTATATTATGTAACTTTTTTGTGTCCGTAAATTTCCATTTCATCTAAGCCACTACTAGAGGAGATGACACAATGCTGATTAAGCCGATTGGCTCCTCTTACATCTAGCTGTATTTTTCATATTTTGTTGTTTTGTATTCCGTGTCGACCGGCGACATTCCCCCACTGGCACACAGGAAATTGCACGTTTTATTTTAAAACAAGAAGGGAGGAGACAGAAGAGCGGAGAGTCTCCTATCAAGAGAGCTCCTGACCCCACGTGACTTGTTTTGTTTGGACCAGCAACGCAGATTTCAAGCCTTCTGAGTTCACAACTCACTTTAATTCGAACGACGTTGGACTTTATGTGGAAGAACTAAATTGGTTAAATTTTACAAACTCGGGGATTTATGGAATAATTTGCGGGTAACTGCATTTGCGTAGTTACGACAGAACAGTAGAACAGTGCCGTGACAAACCAAAGAAACTGGGCAAATGGCATGTGGAAGTGCTGGCTGAATTGTGGAAATAATGTAAAATTTCTTTAGGGGGGCAACGGAAGTTATGCACTGTTGCTTTAAAAACGTTTCAAATGATCTTATTTCATTTAAACAATTTAAACAATAATGAAACTCATGCATTGCTTCCAACCCCAGTGTAAACAAAAGCATGACAAGTCCGGAGTCATAATTGGTTCCCAATTACTAGTGGTGAAATCCACCGTAACGCACGTGAAACTGAGAAACCTCCATGCACAAGTGCTTGCATAAGAATCTCTTACATGTGCGTTGATTGAATAACTGATGACTACTGCAGGGGAACGTAAACATGCCACTAAAACTCACGCTGAGTGTGTGAGAGTTGACAGGTGTGCGTTATTAATAAAAACTGGCCACACCTGATAATGTTGAGAGTTTTTGGAGTTTCTGTAATGGTAATTCAATTGAATGATTGAAAACAAGTAATGACCAATTGTTATTTTTAAGGGATGGGTTTGAGCTTCCCCTAATGCCAGTTCGCCACCCGCCACTGGTAGTTGTACCTATTGGGAATGCCCAAATTGCTGTACATTAGTATCTCCTCCAGTATGCTTGAACTATATTTGCATGCAACCAGTTCCCATAGTTGACTGTGTTTTGGGAGATTCCCTTGAATTGAAGTTTTATACTTGTCTTTCTTGGAAAATCTTGGTTCAGTCAATAACTGTGAGCCCACCCCATAACAATATCCTCCATCAGATCAGGGTTGTTGCTAGCATAGCTTCTTTATGGCATTCCAGCTGACCCATTCAGACCTTACACTAGAGCAGGGATACTCACTCTTTTCCAGAATGAGCCGCAGTGGGTGCAGGCTTTCATTCTAACCATGCAGTTACACACCTGATTCTACTTATCAAGGGTCCATGGCAAAAGCTTTAAGGGTTCATTAGTAGAATCAGGTGTGGGACAGGTTGGATAGAGCGAAAGCCTGCACCCACTGTGGCTCATTCTGGAAAAGAATGAGTATCCCTGCACTAGAGAATGTACCATTTTCAGCATAAAGCTGAAATGAATGCAAATTATACTTTGCACATGCGCGTGTGCGCTATTGGGTGCTAGAGCATGTTGACGCAATTTTCGTCATCAAACAGTGTGCGCATAGCCGCGTACCCTGCAAAATTTTCTGACCGCGCACACAGGAACGCGTGATCAAAACACTGCGCCTGCGCATGCTCTAGCAAACAAACACGGATGCTTTTCGATGCTCTTCTTCCAATGTGTTTAACTATATTTGGCAGAGGACGCGTCCGCATCCGAGTGCGCACAAAATATAACGCCGCCTTAAGGCACAGACAGGCTACAGGTTTTTTCATGAACAGATAAGGTTCTACATGATGATATGCACGTTGTAAAATGAAAGGTTTCCCGCCACTGCTTCTACAGTCCATCCATTGTGGATTATCCATAACAGGCTATGGACATCATTCACACTCGCTCAATCAAGATTGATCCTGGAATGCTGTTGACAACACTTTATTGAGAACAGTTAGCTGAAGTGAAGGTCTGGACTTTTGACTGCATGTTATTTTTTCGGCCTGTCGCATTTATTTTAACCAAAAACAAATACATATCCATAGACATTAGGAAATACCGGATTATTATTACCTGAATAATCATATTTGTTTTTTGAATGGGTTCATCAGTGGCATCTCATAACTTATAAGCATTAAATATTTCCATTTATCATATTCTTCCTTATAAATACAGGGAATCTGCACCTGTGATACACGTTCGAGGCACGAGGCTGTATCAGCCCGCGGATAAAAATCCTGTATCACCAGTAATAGAATATGATATGGGCATTTTCATATCAGATCCTGTATCAAACCTCGACCAGTATCAGCCCTCGAGCTAAAGCTCTCTGGCTGGCACTGGGGTCTTTGTTTGATGCAGGGTGTGATATGAAAATGCCCTCATGATATTCTCTATGAATATACATGGCAAGTATAAGTCCAAGCCTCCTGAATTCATTGCGAGTATGAAGTGTTGTACTCCTGATATTACTTTTGAAGGTTCATCAAAGTTGAATAATTCAAATTTTAAAATGTGCTTGTTCGTTGATATCAGAAGAATTGGCTGAAAGACATACATGATTTAATAGGAAACCCTTTTTGTTCAGAGCCTAATGTTATAGGAGAAAGAATAAAATGGAGTTGAAGCCCTTTCTAATGACTGTGAACTTTAGAAAGGCAAATGAAAGGTACAGAATCATCAGAAATGGGTAAATATTGATAACTGGCTTATGGGCAACTGCAGGACTCCAGATGCAACATGGGACAATGGAGGGGGGGGGGGGGGACTCGCGCGTCAACAGTGTTTACATTCAGGTCAGTTCAGTGGGTTCATGGGCCTACCAGAGAGGGAGAGTTATAGTCCTGCAGGAGGCACTGTTCATCAGTTTTGATGAGAGACCTATGACACCAACTGTTAATGTGAGGCATAAGTTCAGAACTAAAGTCCAGCATAGAATCTCAATATAGACGTTCAAAAGTGAAAGCAAAAAGGCATCTTTGGTTTCTATCACTGAAATATATGAGTGTTTCTTGGAGTTTTAAGACAAAATTTACTGTCGATTGAGATCATTTTAATCATAGAAGCAGCTGCAATCTCAAGGTCCACTTTACAGTCAAAGAATGAATTAGGGTTCTGTCATTGAGGCTCTGGAATAATTGTTACTAGGCATATGGGCTTTATTCCACTGCCACAACAAATCAGAAAAAATTCAATGGCATTTTTAAATAACTGAGGCATGAACAATTGTAAATATGAAAAGTGATAGTTTATCTAAGCCACCGATTTGATATTGCAGCAATAAATGTAGGGATTCAACTAGATGATGCACACTCTATAGAGATGCTAACCCACACCTCTTGTTGACCTTGACCTTTCGACCTCAAAATGCGAATTTGGACAGAGTACCCTTGGATCATCTACCCCACAAAGCTTGGTCACCCTACCTTCAGTGGTGGCCGAGCTGTCGAGCAGACAGACACACATACACACACACACACACACGGAGCTAAACTGTATACCCACGCCTGACGTCAGGCGTGGGTAAAAAGAAAATTTGCCTGAAAGTGGGTTGAGACTTTACCACCCAAAATCTCAGTGATAATATGGAATTGGATTCCTTGTGGTGATTCTTTGATAAAAGTGAAAATATTTTAACCACACATCTGAAATTTGGCTGTTTATATAAGGTACATTGCGGATCTCTCTAAGACAGGAGAGAGGCAAAAGAACAAGGAAAACATATCCGGAATAATTTATACTGTTGAAAACAATGATGAATAAAATCAACGGTACTGTTAACGGACCATTTGTAAAGTTTAAACAGATGTGAATATTGTATACATTAATTTCAATGCATGCACTCATATGGTTTAGTGTAATTAAGAAATATTTTTTAAAAATAAAAATAAAATTTAAAATTACTGGGACCCAATGACACATTCTGTGATACGTGCAAATAATTTCCTTTTTCATTTTTCCTTATTTTGAGTTTTTGTTATGATTCTGCCATGCCTGCCTTTATCTTGCCATGTTTTTATATTTGCTTTATTGTTTTCTTGACACTTTGCTGTGCCTGACTATTCTTTGTATAACGTATTGTGATTTGGTTGCTTTGATTTCTCATGTTTTGTCTTCGTTTACTTTTCCATGTTTTGCATTTAGCCATAATCTCTTTCCAGTTCATGTTTTCTATTTTGTTTTGCACTTTGTCTCCCCCGTCTGGTCTCATGTCTGGTCATTGCACTCAGCCCCAGTCTTGTGTTTCACTCTTTGGGTGATTTATTGGACTCTGGTTTTCAATCTTCCCTCCAATCTTGTTTCCGATCTACTTTTCTATTAACTAACAATACTAACAGTTTATTATTTTCTCATGAGATTACTAACAACAACTAACCTTGTATATAATACTAACTTACTAACGAGCACCAAGATTTTGTATAGTTGCACCTACTAATTGATTAACAAGCTCTCAGCACTCACCCTGTTCTAGTCTCCGCCTCTTTGCTCTCCCTGATTACCTTTGCTGCATTTTCTGTGAAAGCTCACACCTGATCGTGCTGTCCTGTTTCTCATTATCTATGCACGTTAGAAACTCCGTGACTGGAGCCGTATGTTTGTTTATAGGAATGTCTCGTGTTCCCTGTCCACTTTTTGGCTTTGACCAATTTCATGTGATTAGGTTCTCCCTCATCTGCCTTCCCCTTGTAATCAGTCTAACTTCCTGCACCTGTGATTCTCCCCATGTGATCTCCTCAGAAGTGTATATTAGGTGTCTTTTCACTGCCATTCTCTGACAGATCGTTTCCCGTGCTGCTATTCTCTTGCCTTGCTAATCATTGAGTTTCTGATTCTGACTGGATTGCCCGACTTCTGATTCTTGGTTTGCCCTTTTGGATTACTGTTGCATCTGTGTATTTTGACCTTTTTCTGCCCGACCTCGATTTTGTGGATTGCTGCCCTGATTACGATTCGGACTGTCCTTAGGCTTATGAGTTTGCTTCTCCCACAAACCTTCGCCTGTGTACGGGATCGGTTTCTGCTGACTACGATTTTTGTGATTGGTGCCCTGTTTACGAACTCTGCTCTGTCCAATTGGAATTTGAGTTCTGGATTGCGGACTCTGTACTGTTGCCATCTTCTCTGCGGGGGGTTACCCCCCTTACTCAATAAAGCTCCTCATTTTTGCAATCCCGTGTCCTCGCATTTGGTTCCAGATCGCTACCTCTTTTTTTACACTGTTATAAATGCAAATCTGCAACAGCTGCAACCCCTATCGCCACATTCCCTTCCAGCAAAATCAGCATGAGCATAAATGGAGGCCCACTCACACTCTTGACCTAAATGCCAAATTTCAACCTCCAAGGGGAAAAATTGTGGCTGCTAAAGGGTGGGGAAATTTTAGTAAACTGACTGAGAAAGCAAAGTATAAAGCAGCTAAAAATCAAGCAAAGTTAATATGGTCATTTTTTTTCCACAAGGAAAAGGGAAAGCAAAAAAAAAAAAAAGGCGTGCAATGCACGGAATACTCCTCAACCCGATGTCGAAGTTTTTGGAGACGCCCGCCGCCCGACCGCCCGCCCAATCACACAAAGGATGGCAATACCCCGTCAGCCTTGAGGGCTGAGGGGTAGAAACCTGAAAGAATTCACACTTATGATTCTGCCATTCTGCTGTCATGTTTAAGTTCTGTGCCTGGCTCAGCCATGTTTAGGATTCTTGTGTTTAAGTGACCACTGCCTGTCTGACCATTTTTAGGATTATGTATTGTGTTTTGGTAGTTTGGATTTCATTGTGTTATTTTTCATGTCTTAGACCATTTAGTTATCATGCCATGTTTTCGTTTCCATGCATTGCACTTCGTCTACCCTGTCTTGTCTTACGTAGGTCTTTGCTCACAATCCCTAGTCTTGCGTTCCACTCATTCGGGTGATTTATTGGTTTCTGGGTTTTCAATCTTCATTATCTTGTGTGCTTCCTTCCTCTCTCTTTTACTGTCTACTAACCGTACTAACAGTGTATTGTTTTCGATAATTACTAACCCTTATTAACATTGTATATTTTTACTAACTTACTAACATGCACTCGGGATTGTATAGCTGCACATACTAATTGACTAACAATCTCTCAGCAGTCGCCCAATTCTAATCTCCGCCCTCCTTGCCTATCACTAATTATCTCTGCTGCAGTTTTCCACTTATATCTCATGCTTTCCTTTTCTTTAGACCAGGGGTGTCCAAACTTGTCCATAAAGGGCCGGTGTGGGTGCTGGTTTTTGTTCTAGCCAGCAGTGCTACAGCACCTGAATCCACTAATTAACTAATCAGGCTGTTCAATCAGGACCCTGGTGGGTAGAATCAAGTGTGTTAGTGCTGGGCTCTAACAAAAACCAGCACCCACACCGGCCCTTTCTGGATTAGATTGGACACCCCTGCTTTAGACTATGCACTTTTAGTACTCCTTAATCGGAGCTGTTTGTTCATAGGATTGTCTTGTGATCCCTGTCTGCGTTTTGGCACTTGCCAAATTCATGTAATTAGATTATTCCTCATGTGTCAATTCTGATTATTGTTTCATTGATCACACCTGTTCTCCCCGGATGTGTATAGAAGATGTCTTTTCTAGCACTTCCGTGTGAGATCGTATCTTCCTATGCCACGTTTCTCGCCTCGATTCTTAGTAATTTATCTTTCTGACTGGATTGCCCGACTTTCGCTTTTTGCCTTTGTGATTTTGGATTACTGTTGCATCTGTGTCTTGTGACCATTTTTCTGCCCGACTACGAGATCTGTTTGCTGCCCTGGGTGGATTCTGGCTTGTCTCTCTGATAGTACTATTCCTGTGTACCAGACCCATTTCTGTCCGACTACAATTACTGTGATTGCTGCCCTGGTTTTTGATACTATTCTTGCCCAACTGGATTTCGACTGTTGGATTGTGGACTTTGTACTGTTGTTTTTCGCCCTGCGGGGGTCACCCCCCTTTACTAATAAAACAAGCTCTACTGCATTTTCTGGTTCTCGCGTCTGGTTCCTGATCGATACTCAGCAACACTTGGTCCAGAAAAGCGACATTTGATTACTGCAGGAAGCAGATCTACTCCCAACACTGACTTGGTGTATCACCTTAAGAGACTGTACTCTTTCCAAAGAGACCACATATTACAGAGTCAGCGCAACATCTCATAACAGCCTTGAGGCAATTCTCAGGATGACATTTCCTGAATAGCTGCAGTTTGTGTTCATGGTTCATTGAATCAAATATCAATCCAGACTACACTAAGGCAATTCATGTTGGTGCTTCATGGTATCCCAACCATAATTCCAAAATAATTATTTGGGACTCACAGGGTTAATTATTTTCATCTCAGGCTTAAGGAACTGTATTGTCAGTTAATCTCCTGTTTCACTGATGAAAAATTGGGGTAAAATGCATTCAAAAATCCCTTTGTCACCATTAAAAAAGCAAAAGAACCAATAATTCAAAAGAGATGACACTTGACCTTCACCAGCCAGATAATTGGTAGTAAAAAAAGTTTAATAAAATGGCAACCATTTAAAATACTTCACAACACTTCAAACTGGGTTTTTTTGTACTTATCTTTGAGACCCTGAGTTTGATGCAAGGGGGCGTTCTGGAACCACAGGCGAGTACCAGGAGGTGCATCAAAACTGGTTTTATTGAACTTCGGGGTAAAAACCCCGGCAGGTTTGAATGCAAGAGTACAAAGTCCAGACTCCAAAAACACAATCCAGAGGGCCAGAAACGGTTCATTACCAGGGCAGCAATCACAAATCTTAATGTCAGGCAAAACAGGTTCGGTACACAGGCAAAGTATAATCATAGGCAGAATCAAAATCCAGGATGTTCCAGTCAGAAGTATAACACCAGGATACAGTATATGAAAAGAGAAAGCATTCTGACAAGAGCTGGTTGTGATCTGACTGCTTAAATACACATACGGGAAGTCACATGCTATAATGGGGAACAGGTGAGCTGGATCAAACTAATTAACAAAGGAATGAACAAGATGAAGTTCCTAACCACATGAAATTGGCGAAAGCCAAAACACAGACAGGGGTTAAACAGACAGCCTATGACAAACAAACGACTCCAGTTAGGGAGTCCTAAAGTGCACAGAGAGTGAGAGGCAGAACAGTGTTAACAAGGTGCGGAGAATCTGCCGAATTGCAGCAAAGTTAAGCGAGTGAAGGCACAGGGTGGAGATAAGAGCAGAGCAAGTGCTGAGAGCTTGTTAGTCAATTAGTAATGTGCAGCTATACTATACCTCGTGCTCATTAGTAAGTTAGTACTATAAACAATGTTAGTTAATGTTAGTAATCCAAAATAATTAACTGTTAGTATTTATTAGTAAAGACAGAACAGCAAGGCGAAAGAAGCAAACGAGATTGGAAGGAATAATGGAAACCCAGAAACCATGAAATCACCTGAAAACGTGGCACGCAAAACTGGGGAAACAACAGTCTCAAAACACATGACCAGACAGGGGAGACAATGTGCAATGCATGGCATGAAGAAATACATAAACCAGAATGATAATCTAAACAGTGACTATGAGAAATGGCAGGAAAAGGACATGGCAAGGCAAGACAGGCAAAATACAAAACATGACATAGACTGAATCAAAACATGGCTTGGTAAAAGAAGATTCATAACATAAACATGACCTGGCAACTACAGAATCATAACATTTGAAGCGTTAGATATCCTTATGATGCTCTACCAGAAAATTGCAGTCATTAAAGCTATCAGTGGCCCCGTTTACATGGGTCCAAAAATCCCATTTACAATCAGATTGAAAGGTCAATCAGATTCAAAATGTCTCGTATAAACACCTTAGCCAATCTGATTCACCCGGATCCGATTGTATTTCGGATCGGATTGTAAGAGGTAGTCTACGCCGATTGATAATCCTGTAGAACCTGAAAGTTTGATTTGGCTTGATTTTACTCAAGACATATACCAAAAATCATATTATTAGAACACATGCCCATTACGCGGGTATAATCTGAATGTTTGGGTGATCTGACACAACCCAGAGCGAGCAGTTAACTTTTATAATCATACAGCCTGCCGGTGAGAGTGGCATCTTTTGCTCTGTTCACAGCAGGAAGCCGGAGCCACTACGTCCAGGCTGCCCAGTGTTCGTCAAAGTTGTATCACAGTCCCCATTGAAATTTAAGCCCAGATATATTAATCTGCTTAAAACGATCTAAATCTCTGTCAAATTCATAATATATTTCTGTTCAATATCCTAGAAAGGAACCTCATATATATTTATCACACTATTGGGCTATAATATTCCATTTTAAGGCTTTTCCATGACAACTGCATCATTTTAGCACATATTTATATCATGTTTGGTCTCTTTATTCTCGGAGAAATCTAAGGAATTGAATGGAACATGTTTCATTTACCTTGGAACAATGGTACATTTGGTTTCCAAGATTCATTCGGGCAACTACCCTAGTCTCCTCTCTATGCAAATTATCTTATCACCTAGGCCAGTAAAACTCTGATTCGGCCACCCCTTCCTCTACCTTGTTCGGAGGCGTGGTTTGGAGCCTTTAAAGGTACGAGATCCTAAGGGGGCGCTCTCTTCTTTTCCTGTCTCTTCTTTTTGACCGTTCTTGGGGTAAGTCACCTGTTGCCTTGTTCCGGAGCGAGGGAACATTTGAGTTCTCCCCGACCACGTGCAGCGACTTTAGCTCCGCGTGGTCATTCATCTATTCCAGGTATGAAAATATTCTAAATCCTTCTAAATTATATGTAACAGTAATTGGCTTATCATTGATTTGTTTGATTCAAGTTGTGCCTACCTGGTGAATAAATTATTGTTATTCCTTTTCAGCTTGCGTGATTTTCCTTGATTTGTAACACTTGTATATTCTAGCCTTGTTGCGACCGGGACTTAAGGGGAGATTCCTACCAAGACGTGTAGGTAACGATACTTCTAAGTTAGATTGGGATTATGTTCTACCCCTTAAGGATTTATGGAATACCGGCTGTTAAGGTTTAGCTATTAAAGATACCCTGCCGGTGTCTGGTTGATCTTTCAAAGGAGCCCTTGGGTATATACATATAATCTGGGTTCTTGATACGTTCACGCTCAGTGCTATATTGTTTAAGCATCGATGCTGCTATCAAGATAGTCTCGTCTAACCAATGGAAGTATTGTCGAATTGATTCCGGACGTTTGCGTTTAATTAACCCTGGGGACGCATTTACTGAGCAATGATGGTTTGCGCTGCCGTATCTGATGGCAGATTTGTCTCGAAATCCACGCAGGTGTTCCCTAAATTATCAATTCTAATTCTAATTTGGAGTCAGATTTTTAACGAGGTTATAGCTAAATTTTGTATTCTACTTGTTCTATGGAGTCAGATTAATCGTAACCATTGCGTTTTCATGCCCCGTCCTTGGACGGTGAAGATTATTCATTATATTGTTATTCACACCAGCCAGAAGAATGTTCTAATTAAAGTTAGACTAAGAGAATACGTGAGGCCTTCAACCCGGGCAATATCCATCGTTTGGAATTGTCTTGCTGGGGTTTTACAATCCGCTCCATGCTCCATGTAAACGACTGAGTGGAGCGGATTGTGTTGATAAAGAGGATTGTTCGGTCCGCGCATGCGCTCCTAGTACGTAAGAGGCTCGTAAGTGAAGTGACGTACGCAGAGTGACATAATGCGCAGGTAAAAAAACACAGTACAATCGGATTCAGCTGGGGCCATGTCAACGCGGATTGAACGTGGATCTCTTTACTTAAACTTCATGTATACAGATCAAATCAGATTCACTTATTCCGATCGATTTCAATCAGATTGAGGAAAACTACCCATGTAAACGTGGCCACTGTCTATGCTTGTCCGATCTTCGAGGATGACAATTTTATGGGCAAAGATGATGCTGCACTGATTGTAGAGGAAGTTCAGGAGGTCTTCACAGCTATTGTGGCTGTAATGACTGTGAATCGGGCTGAGTGTGAATAAAGTCCTGCTCATTCTCTTGTAGGCATTTCACACCTGGTTGGGATAACCCCAGGTTCAAAAAGCTGGCTTGTTTTCACTCCTGAAATGCTGGCACCGTAGTTACGATACTAACCTTTTTAGCATCAGCTGCTCAAGCTTAGCCCTGGGAAACTGCAGTCCAAGTCCTTATTCATATGGTGTGGATTAAAGGGAGAACCACAGGAAATTGCATTGTTAAGCAAAGCCTCAGCCAGTGTAGAAACCAGGAGTGGAATGGCGTTTATGGATTTCAATGTCAACCTTGAGCTGCATGATCAGCATAAGCTGGAATGGATTCGCCCTCGCCAGCATTGCAGGAATATCCGGGGTCGGGGCCCTATTCCTCGGCTGGTGATGTCAGAGATCTTTCCTGTACTAGTTCAGGTATTCGGCAAAGCCATTTTGATCACGTCTTGCCTCACTGCACAGCTGTTGTTACTGCCACCATCACATTCCAAGACTTGATGCCTGCAGTTCTAATTCTGGTTCCTGTATGGTGATTTTAGTCCCAGCCAAAATGACCATCGCAAAATTTTATCAGGCTGTTCATTTTTGTCAGCTTGACTTGACCCGGTGTTAACGAGAAGATTTTAAAAGTTTACTTGCATTTTTGAATTGAAATTTCAGTCGTAAATTTAAATAGTTAGATTGGCATGTCATTGTTGAAATTGTGTTTTGTAATGTTTTGGTCATATGAGAGGTGATAACATTTTTATGAGTCTCTCCCCCACCCCATAATAACTGTGAGACTACCACTCATGTATTGAATGATTTTCCCTCATTTCCTCATAATTAGGAACCCCAAAATCTTCTAATTTTGGATCTAGTGCGGGATGCAGATGACACTTTTACTGCGAGAAGGTTGCAGATTTGAATCTGGCCTGAGGCTTCTCTGTGGGGAATTAGCATGTATTTTCTGGCTGGGATTGGATTAAATCCAGGTACTTTGGTTTTCTCCTACAGTGAAAAGACATGCATGGCAGGTTAATTGGAGACTGTAAATTGCCCATAGGTAGGAGTGTGTGAGTGAACGGTGTGTGAATGGTGTGTGCGCCCTGCGATGGATTGGCAAGCTGTTCAGGGTGGGTCCCTGCCTTTGCCCGTAGTCAGCTGGGATAGGCTCCAGCTCGCCCCGTGACCCTAGTGAGGAATAAGCGGGTATAGAAAATGGATGGATGGATGGATGGTAGGAGTGTGTGAGTGAACGGTGTGTGCGCCCTCTGATGGATTGTTGAGCTGTCCAGGCTGTGTCCCTGCATTTTGCCCATAATCAGCTGGTGTAGGTTCTAGCCCTCCCTTGACCCTATTAAGGATGGAGAAGTATAGATAATGGATAGATGGCTGGATGGATGGATGGATGGAGAGAATCTATGCGCTTTAGGATGCATCCCAGTAATCAAAAATGGCATTGTCCTGGACTTCAATCGTCATCTTTCCTGTCTAAAAATATGGAGGGGAAAGTAGGATATATTCTATTGGCATAGACGCCATGTCTGAATTATTATGCTCTTTAATTCTATGTGATGTTAGGACGAAATGAGATTGCAACGGGGGAAAGTTGGCACTTGAGTAACACTGCCCTCCAGCGGAAATGAATGAAATGCGTGCGCGGTCTATTATTTTTGTTTGATATACGTGACATCACTTCAATAAATAAATAAATAAATAAATAAATACATAAATAAATCAAACCATGTTATCATTTATACAGACTTATGACATATAAATTATGGCACTGTAGTGGAGTCATAGTTTTCACATCTCAGAAAAGCATCTTACGACTATTTTTCGTATGTCATTTGGAGGCATTACTCTATGCTGCTAGCCGAAAACCTGATGGGAAGTCTGCAGAAAAGCAGGAAAGCCCCTCGAGAGATGGAAACATAAAGGGGAGTGTGCATGTAAAAGCTAAGATCTAGGCTAAGAAGAGCTAAATCGTCTGCGCACCAAAGACCGCAGCGAGTGACGTACGAACAGATCATTGGAGAAGCACAGCCACTTTCATTACCTTGGAGGTTTAGTTTTGTTTTCCTGAAGATTGCTGTGAAAATTCTTCGAGTTTGCCGAACGGTAGGAAAACGAGATAAATGTTTTTGGTCCAGGCTATTTGGTTAAGGCCGTTTCCCCACGCGTAAACAAATTGACTGGTGTGGGGGGAGGACTGTGAGGATTTTAGGAATTGGTTTCAGATATGCCGTATACAAGTTTTCATGTTGCTAAATGCGTAATTAAACGTTGCCTGTGAATCTACTGTTTTCCGCGTGTGATTATGATTGTGGTTATACTTGCTAATGTACAAGAACCTAGAAGCGAAAATGGCAAAACGGCGAACAACCAGCTACATGTGCCCTAATTAAGAAGCAGCATTTCACAAGGTACTTGGTTAAATTACAGAGAAAATGCTTTCCCGTGGCCTACGTGCGATGTTCTGATATATCAGCTTGTACTTATTTAGTAATTGAATTATTTAGTCTCACGGCGGTAGTACTTGCCTGTAGTTTTTTAGTTTTTTTCTATATGAATTATTAGCCTTGATTACATGTTGTAACCTGTATATTGAAACACGATGAACTTGATTATCGATTGCGGCAGCGTAAATTGCATCTCTTTTAGTGTTTATTGCTTAGCGATAAGCCTATTACTGACTTTAAAAAAATCGTCGGAAATATCACGAACAGAACACTGAAACAGGAATTAACTCTCGTAGATTCGGGTAATGGAAAAAGGGCAAACCCTCCCCGTGAGAGAACTTGTTGCGGTAGGGTTAGGAAGCGGTCAAGGGGATAGAAATGCCCTTATTCGAATGTATGCTGGACCTCGTACACTAAATGAAGAAATACAATGTTTTTCCTTCCGGAAAAAGTTTATTATGTCGCATTGGCCTTTATCTTTTTAGTGTTAATTATTAACTTGCGCTCAACCACACTGTTTAGAACTCCCAGTGATTTAGGGATTGGATCTATAGTATTTTTCCCATTTTCCCCTGTTCTGAGTGAAAATTCTATGATTCTCGAATGTGAACTTGCGAGCTGACACTATTAATGGAAACCAAGGTCAGATTATTTGTCGATTTATTTATTTATTACAAGGGAGCTATAATTATAACAAAGAGATTCAATCGGTGCTCTTTGCTTGAAACGGCTTGATTTATGGGTTATTGGTGTCCAAAGTGCAAAATCACGCTGTGATATGTGAAATAGCTTAAGGAAATCTAATTTGTCATTAACGCATAAAAACAAATCAATATTTGAGATCCCCAATCCTGGCCGCAACACCAACTCAAGAGCACACAGGACTACTACTGTACATAATTCTCAAATGGAAACAGTATTACTAAGTGTATTTTTACCCTTTTGCTGCTTCCTGCCTACGTTTTTCAACTGCCACAGACTTCCCTCATGTTCATTGTTAACATCTTCACTTTCTCTTTGTCTCCACAGTAACCTTGTGACCGCAACGGAAAATTCCTTGACCGCACGAAGCTCAGCACACAATGTCAGGTCCAGGTAACAGCAGTTTGTTTTATTGGAAAACTGCGAAAATCGTTATGACATTTCTATGCAGCTCTTGTTTGCATCGTTCAAGTGCACATAGCCACTCACCTTACTCAATATATTCTTGTTTTTAGTGTCAGGAATATGAACGTCTTGCGTTCTGGCAATTTTAGAGTGTTTTTTTTTTTTTTTTACATTACCGTGGTTTATTAATTTTCTGTTTATGTGACGGAGTTCCCTTTGTTGTGGCTTTATGCCCCCGCATGTAAATGGCAAGTTTGATAATGGCTCTGAGCATGTCATTCTGTAATGCTCTTGAGAGGCTGACATGCCCTGCTTACATAGTCAAAAACTTGAAAAACCAAATTAAGTGAGAGGTTTTTCTTTCTTCTTTTTTTTGTTCGTGTATTGCAGTTCATTTATTTCAATTCAAGGCATTGGATTATATTGCAGGGAAGTGTAAATGCAGTCCGCAGATCTTCAGAGGCTCCCATTACATTTATTGATGGCTTAGTGTGTCTTGTCGGCAAATTCACAGAATAGCTGGGCTGTTCAATAATGACCCCATTGTGTCTCAGAGATTCTGTTGTTCCATTGTTCAGTATGATGGTCTGCTTGTATACACAAGCCTCCTGTGCAACATTTGGTTTTGGTCGAGTTTGACCTGCTATCAGGCACTCATTATGGGCCAGTCAGATGACTTCCAAAATACATTAGGAGGTATGTTTGGGGCCATTATTCATTTTTAAATTTGATTCCGAGGATTGCACTTAACCAGATAAAATAACAGACCCACATGTGGGATTCTCAAATGCAGCTGCTGTTTTCAAACCTTTGGAACTTCTGCCCTATTTTGTATTTTAGTGGAGATCCAAAGGTCTCCAAAGATCCCAAATATGTCCTGCTGAATTATCGAGAAATGTGTTTAAAATGGTGTACAAGATTTAGATGTTTTCTATTTTATATAATGCTGCAGCTATAAAATATGGCATTGAACCTTTAACTCAGAATATAAGTGTGAGGTAGCTTCAGTTTTCTGTGTGATTTAAACTTCCTTTTCCAACTATGAACCTACCTGATGGGAAATGCAAGTGAAAAACAGAGTTTAAGGGGTTAACTGCAAAGGTTATTGTCCAGTTGGAGCAGACAAACAGGATTTTTGACTTTGGTAGGTGGGCTGGCTGGAATGGGGGTGTAGTCATCTGTGTTGTGGAGCTGATATTGTTTGTAGAGTTCGGGGACAGATGGTTTTACCTTTTTAAATGCATTTTCCCTCAGCCATCTGTTTCATTTTTGAAGTATGCATTTGTTTAGTCAGTACTGGGGAACTGGGCATAAAAATTGCATATTCAGAAATGTAGCCAACAGTTGTTGTTAAACTAACATTGCTGTGGAATGCAAAATTCCCTTTAGCGAATGGCCAGGAAAAATCCCGTTCTAAATTCAGTGCCGCATTATGTGTGGCCTTTTGTGCCCTGTCTTCATCTAGTCAGATGCTGGGAGGGAAACCAAGTCTGCATCAGTCAAATAAAGTCTGGAGGCTATATGCAGATGCCGAAGCAGAAATTTGCTTGCTGATTGGGATATGATTTCTCTTCTCCAGAAATGATTGCAGACATGCAAAGCTGTATGGAAAAGACTGTGATTTAAAAAAAAAAACTAGTGTAAAAACTCTTTGCATTTAAGAATGGCATGATAAAACAATGATTTTATTGCATTTACAGAAAGCCAGTAGAGGATTTCTCCTCAATAGCGATCGAAATCCCTTATGCGCTTAATGAGAAAATGGAGGATAAATGAATGAAAGACTCATTTCCTTTGCGCAGATTTAGATGCCAGCGTCCGTAAATTCAAAATGTATTTATTAAGTAATTTCTGAAGTTGAATTTCCAAATGTCTTTTTCCACTGGAATAATTTTCGACAGTCTCTGTTACACAAATATTGAGTTATGAAGCCTAAATAGGTCCATGCATAACAGGAAAAAATTGGCATTATTTGTGTTCTGTGCAAAGGGGTTAAAATGAAACAAAGTTTTGTGGAGTATTTTGGAAGTATGACACAAAATGAACGTATGACTGATGTTTAAATTAACAGATGTAAAGGAGTTGGATTGATATGATAAATGTGAATAGAATTTTGATGCAAACAAGGCAGTGCATCAGCATGTTTCTAGCTCAGCTGACCTCAAGTTCCCTTACGAAGGGGATGGAGTTTATAGGTCACTTGACAGACCGATAGTGTTTTTTCTGGCAACGGAACCCCAGTTTGAGGTTTACTTGATGATTTTTGTTCTTGTTCTCATGTTTTTGGTTCACAGGTTATCCCTATCCTAACCAACCCCAGTACCCCCAGCCAGGGGGCTACTCTATGACCCCATACCCGATGTCACAAGGGGGGTATGGCGCTCCTGCTCAGGCCCCGCCCCCCGCTGGCTTCAATATGGGATACCAGCCTAACCCGGGCCAACCAGTGATGTACCAGCCCATGCCTGTCAGCCACGCCCCTCAGCATGCGCCCGTAAATGAATATGGGGGCGGTAATGTGGGGGCCCCTGGTGCTGCCTCTCCGGCTCCTCCCGCTTCGGTCCCCGTCGGGGTCCCTCCGGGGTTGGAGTACCTGACTCAGGTGAGCTATTACATGTGTCAGTAGCTGAAACATTCCCTCTTTCTTGGCCCAGAATCTTGATAACAGGGGCACCACAGCAGGCTTTTTATTGTGTCTCACCGCAAAGCTGTAGCGCGCTGAGGGCTAAGGGCAGGAGGTTGAAGTTCCTTTACTAAGGAACTTCACATTCTCAGTCATAAAATACCTTTTATTGTCTGCAGGAATTTTCAATGCTCTCTACTGCTCTGTTTGCTGGTGAGGATGTCCTTATTTTTCATACTTTTTCAAAACTCCTTTTACTGTGATTTTGTTTTGGTCCACTTTTGGTCTTTCAGTGAATTGGCTCTATTGTACATCAAGGTATGAATTTCTCTGTGCACGAGAGGCTATTTTAGGTCTAAGTTTTCACCTTTATAGAAGTTCCTTTTATTGATAGTGCCCATTCACACAGATTTCCTCCATTTGTATGGTATTTAACGGTTTGCTCTATCGATATGGGCATACTAAGATTGTGTCCTAATCCCTGGCACATCCTAGGACCACTAATACTCAGTTTTGAAAATACCTTCCTTAAGGATTTTTGGTGTTATTTGATGCTCATTCATTTCTTGTTTAAACTGACACCTCCTCCAATACAAATGCTGATCATTTGAGGGTCAATTTCAGGGCAAAGAAAGTCCAATACGTATTAGAATAGGAGAATCACAAACATGGACTGTTAGTGGTCCCGGTCTATTAGAGTCGTTTGCCATGTAGCAGAGGAGTCTGTTTTGTTTCTTCTGTATGTGAAATTATGCGTGAAACCAAGGGGATTTAAGGAGCTTATTTCAAGACCATTGAATTCTCACAGTTCGGTTGCCAAAATTGTGGTTGGAAAAGCTGAAGTATATATTGAATGATCTGTATTGTCTTTTTCACAAAACATTATTTAGTACATCCAATGCAAAATTTGAATATAGAAATAAGAATCATCATTTCTTTGTGATCCTAGCTACATGTGCGCTGTGTACACTACAAACCTTTGGATTACATTGCTATGCTAGAATTAGGGTTCGCTTAGGACATGAAATGCATGTGTGGTATAACGATAAAAAATAGTAGAAATATAGGGCAGATCCACGCCTTAGCATCGCCAATTATTCTTTAATTTACTTATGGTAAGTTAATCTCAATATTACACCGCACATTCAAGCAGCTTCCTGCATTTTCATTTAAAAATGAGTCCAGGAAATGTGCTTTGTGCATCTGTCCTTCCTAAAATGGCTGCCATGGCAATTGCCTGACATTGTTTGGCAATTTCTCTGGGGGGGGGAAAACTTATTGCTCACTGTCAGTAGCCTTAGCAGCAATTGTCCATGTGACCTGGCACTAGTAATGGAGGAATACTTTGCTTTTGGTGCCAGCGGCCTGTTCGTCCTCTGGAAATGTCACAACAGAAACTTTTACCAAGACAATTCAACTTGAACAATTTTATTGGCTTCTCAGTGTCTTGCTATTCTGGCGAGAGCTGTACACAAATGCAGAGAGTGCTAGAATTCATTGGACAGGGACACATTTTGTTTTGTTTTTTGGTGATCTTGGCAGAGGCTATGTACAAAAGGTGCTGTCGTATTTAAGTAGGTCATCTGGGTATGAACAAAAGTGGTCTCAAATTCAGACAGACAGTTTGCAGTTCAACGTAATTGTCATTGTGTCCTCCCAAAAGCAGCACTGAAGAGCAGAACAAGAATAAGAAAATGTCACTGTTCAGTCAATCACAGCGCTCACTGTATACGATTAAATATAACATAACAGTATCCATTGAATGATTTATTTGGAACTTGGCTCCAGGCATTAACTCTGGATAAAACTGAATTCTGTATTTACCTAAAGTTCTTTGTGACTTCAGTCAATCACGACGCTACTCAAGGATGGGATAGCGGAGCTTGTGAGGTCATGAGGCGATTTCACAACCTCAACTGTGTGGCTTGGCCGGTGAACTAGTCAAACAGGAAAAGAAAACCAGTTACAACTATCAGAGAGAAACTGTTGCAGCCAATAGCTGAAACCACAACCCTGTGAACTTCTGTAGGGGTTAAAGGTCAGCATGTGTGCAACAAGGGTTTGGCCTGTGAATCAGTTATGATGATCATGTTGTGTGTTGTAATTTAAGATGATTGCAGTTTTTTTAATTTCAATCACTTATTTCAGTGTGTGTATTGTGTATGTATGTGTGTGTGTGTGTGTGTGTGTGTGCGCTTTTTTTTTGTAGATTGATCAGATCCTAATACACCAGAAAGTAGAGTTACTGGAAGGTAAGCATAGATTCAGCTCATTCTGCTTTAATTTCACCATTGTTCAAAGGGAAGGCAAGTGAAATGTTGCCACAGCCCACTGAAAAAATGAAACTAATCTCAATTTTTTTTCCCACCCTCCTCTCTCGATTTTCTTTGGTACTTCCTGCTCCTTTATCCCTTTTCCTAGCCTTCATCGGCTTTGAGACGAACAACCAGTATGAGATCAAGAACAGTCTCGGCCAGAAGATCTACAAGGCCAAAGAGAAGAACGACTGCTGCACTCGAAACTGCTGTGGTTCTCTGCGCAGCTTCGATATGAAAATCAAGGACAACACGGACAGAGAGGTCATTCGCCTGATCAGACCCTTCCGTTGTGCCTCCTGCTGGTGTCCCTGCTGCCTGCAAGAGGTAACCATAGTTTACTAAACGCATATAACAATATGAATGTCAACTTCGTGCAGCTCACGATGTACAGTTTTTTGGTCGATTTTAGGGCTGTGGTCTTAATTAGAAACTTTGCGTGCTTAGACTTGTGGACGGGAGTTTTTTGTTACTTTTAAAAGATTTTACTATTTTTATGGCGTTTGGTAGATGTTGTCCTCATTATTTACTTGGTTTTCCTCGCTGCCAAAAATAATTCTGCTGTTTTTGTGACCAACTATGTTTGCTGTATGGTTGTCAACTATTAGGCCCCTTTTGAACTCTGCTTGTATTTGCCATTTGGCTTTTGGAGACATGCCTTTAAAATTGCTGCTGGTTGGACCTCTTTCAAGCATGTACATACTGCTACCTGGCATTCAAATGAATAGTATTGAGTTGTGTGGATGGTTTTGTAATTGTAGTTTAGAGACTTCAAAAAGAAAGCAGTTTTTCAAGGTGGTTTACATTTATTTACATCCGATTTTTTTAGATTCTTTCCTCCACTCGCAGTATCATTAGTTTATTACCAGACTTGACATTGATAGCGATTTGTGTCATTGATAGTCATTTGTCCTCTTTCATATCTACTGGAGAACACAGACAAATTATGAAATATGCATAAACTAAGAGTAAATTTCGGAAGTTGAATACATTGGGACTGTAAATGTAATCTTTTTTTTTCTCATAAGTTCTATTAATTTACTATCATTTATTGTGCATTTTCTTATTTGTCCACATCAGTGATGTGGAGTGATAACTGTTATTGAGCTGTATTGATGACTTAGGATGAGCTCTGTGTAACACATGTTCTGTGTTTGTCTTAGATGGAAGTACAGGCACCTCCTGGCACCACTGTGGGCTATGTGACTCAGGACTGGCACCCCTGTCTCCCAAAATTCTCCATCAAGGGGACGTCAAAGGAGACCCTCATGAAGCTAGAGGGGCCGTGCTTTGCATGTAACTGCTGCGGAGACGTGAACTTCGAGGTAACTCGCGGAGGGAGGGATGGAGTGGGGTCGTGGCTATATTGACACACTCATGACATGCACATGTGTGAACTTAAATAATATGCAAAGGTCACAAACTCAAAGATCAACTGCAAGAATCTCTTGGATGTTTTGAACTTTGTGTCTTTTTAAAGTTTTTTGCTGTTCAGCTTTTGCTAACTATAATAATAATCATAATAAGGCAACCATACAGATTTTCTTCAAACTAACAGTGATGAATGAGTTAGCCATTTCGGGTAAAGTTCTGTTCATTGCTGAAAAATTAGTGGTTTTGGCTTACTTCCTCATTAAACTAGAATTAACAAAGATATCATCTTGGGGAACTCTTATCTCTGGCAAATGTGAGAGCACTTGCTGTAAAAAGAAAAGCACAAAGCAATCGGGGATGCTTGTGTTGCCTTTGTGGTACCATGTCAAATCCGTGCAAAAATAAAAACTCAAACCAGCTTAGTCTTGTTGAAATAGCTTTTCATCCAATAAATTAACTTACAAGAATGCAAAATTATAAACAAACTATTGGAGTTTTTATCCCCCCGACATAGAATGTCCGTCTGTTTGTCCGTCTGTAATCATTTTGTTTCTGGAGCAGAACTCGAAAACTATGCAAGATATCAGCACCAAACTCGGTACATTTATTCTATGTATAGTCTAGATGTGCCTTTTGCTACTTTGGAAATTTCTGAATTTTTTTTGTCGTTTCCATGGAAACAAATCTGGACTTAGTGCACATCAGGCCTAGTTCGTTTCCGGAGCAGAACTCAAAAACCGTTCAATATATCTTTCTGAAACTTTGCATGTGTATTACTCACATACTGATGCCTTTTAATATTTTCAGATTTCTGAAAATCAGTTTTTTTCATTTCCTTGGAAACCAGTTGCATTTGGACTCTGTACAGAGATAGGTTCGTTTCTGGAGCACAACTCAAAAACCGTTCATTCTATCTTTCTGAAACTTTGCTTGTGTATTACCCACACACTGAATAGTTGCATTTTGATATTATCAGATTCCTGAAAAAAAAATTTTTTTTTTTAGTTTCTATGGAAATAAACTGGATTAGGACTCTGCACAGAGAGGTTTGTTTCCGGAGCACAACTCAAAAACCGTTCAGTATAATTTACTGACACTTTGCATGTGTATTACCCACTTACTGAAGTTGTGCCTTTTGATATTTTCAGATTTCTGAAATTTTTTTTTGATGTTTCCATGGAAACAAGTTGGATTTGGACTGAACAGAGATGGGTTCGTTTCTGGAGCAGAACTCAAAAACCGTTCATTATATCTTTCTGAAACTTTGCATGTGTATTACCCACATACTGAAGTGGTGCCTTTTGATATTTTCAAATTTCTGAAATTCTTTTTTTCCTTTCCATGGAAGCGACATGGATTTGGACTCAGTCGCAGGGCTGGGTTTGTTTCCAGAGCAGAACTAAAACACTGTTCATTAATGACCCTTGTTTTTTTTATAGCCTTTGCCAACATGTGCTTCATAGTCTTTGGTAGATGTTGCCAATACTTCATCATTCCAGAGGAAAATCACCTCAACATTCTTGTTTGAATTTCTTTGAAGGTGTAGGATTGACATGACTTTAGCAAATAATCGGGGGTCGGGGGGATATGTCATCTTCTGATGACTCTTGTTTATAGCTTTCGTACTCCAAAACAACAGCTCAAAAATTCATTGAATAACTTGCCGAAATTCCCCCCATTTACGTCAGAGTGACATCTTTGCAACCCATAACCACTAGGATGGCATTGACTTGATGAAAAAATGGTGTCAGTTTGAAGTCTCTAGCTTGAATAGTAGGGAAATTATCAACCAAAATGTGTTTTTGACCTTTTGATGACCTTGACTATGACCTTGATGATTAGGATCACTCAAAAATGTGCTTCTAACCAAGACACTTTTGGAATCAATGCTATAAAAATGAAGACGATCACTGCAAGATAACGGGTAGTGAAGGGTGTAACTATCAGATTAATTATAAATGAACGAACTAACATACTGACCAAACTGACTAACAAAGTAACAATGGTCAATCTAAATGACAGAACAGTTGAAATATTGTAAAATTCTTCACACCTCTTGAAAACGGGTGAAAGATTTTCGCATGTGCATGTCATCATGATGCCCCTTTAAGAATGTGGTTTTGTGGCAAAATGTGAGGAAAATTCCCTTTCCTTGTTTCTCGTCTCTGTGCTCGTGTGTCTGTATCATGTTTGGTGTCGGCTTCTCTTGCAGCTGACGGGTAAAGATGGAGGAAAACCGATTGGACGCATCAGTAAGCAGTGGAGCGGGCTCCTGAAAGAGGTCTTCACTGACACCGACAACTTCGGTATCCAGTTTCCGATGGACCTGGATGTGAAGATGAAGGCCGTCCTCATGGGCGCCTGCTTCCTCATTGTGAGTGTTCCTCCCCTCCATCAATATTGTGCCTCAGGGCCGTCACAGCCTGGTGCTTTACTGCTGTGGTGTGCTGTCAATTTTACTGATAGGCTAGCAGAGCCCCACCCCCCACCCCGCTTACCATTATCCCAACGTCTCAATGAGCGATTCAGCGGTTTATTGCTCCAACCAGGCTAAAACGTACTGTTTCATGATTTTGTGCTGCTGCTCTTTCCTTCGTTTATAGTCCCTTCCCTGCGCATTGGTGCCCTTTGCCTTGGCAACTTCACCTTTTTGCTCTCCCTCCTGGCTCAAAAAATCTTCGGATGACTTTTTTAGCTGACAGTAAACGCGTCAAATGTGCAGCATAGAGGAAAATTTTTTACTGAGACAATCACTTCTCTGGCAACCTTCTTCAAAATATTTGCCATTAACTGACAATGACGCACTCCGGTGACAATGCCCAAATCTGTATTTTCCTTTCACAATTTGCTGTCTCAAACCTCTCAGACTTACTACGGATATTGCACAGATAACCCTGCTCCTTGATTACCGGAAAGGGAAAAAAAAAAAAAATATGATGACTACAAAGTAAAACAGAACAAAGTTAAAAGGCTGGGGCAGTGTTATATGGTTAACTGTAAATAAGCAAATGGAATAAATGTGAAGCTTCAGGACAGTGCAATTAAGTGTAGACCTACAAGGTTATGTTATAATTGTGAGGTTAACCTGAGCAGTGGAAAGTGAAGACCAGAGCTGGTGACAGGAGGTAGGAAGATCAGGGGGTTACTGACAGTCATCTCACAGAAATGAGGTAGACTGGTGTGTAACAGAAAAGCAAAATTGGAGCCGTGTTGCCCTTAAAGGTGTCAGTAATGACTATCTCAGCACTTCGCCCACACAGTCACTCCGTGTGTTAATGCAGATTTAGGAAGAAAAGGCTGTTGAAGTTGTTGACACGAGCCTCCACGTATCTGTTTAATATTGTGTACACTGAGATATCATGACTTATCTCAGAACAGTGGAAGCTGATTCGAGGGCGGAGTGACAGTCATAAGCCCCTGCCTTTGTCAACGAGAGAAAGCCACTCCCGCGAAATGAAAGAAGTAATAGATGCAATGGCTAGTTGTCTAGCTAGCTTTCAGAGACAATAGCTTACAACGGCCACAAGAGGCATTAAAGCAAATGATGCAATCTGAGGTCTGATGTTTGTGGAGATGGCTTCCACTTCAGTATCGTCTTATTGATGTCTATTTTCAACTCAAGCACTGCTTGCTTGGCTCGTTTTGACAGCACGCCACTGCTTTTTTTTTTTTTTTGGAATATTGTGAATATTTGTACATGGTATTGCACGTTGTGTGTATTTACAAAATATCTGACAATGAGCCAGTCCACTTTGCACATCAAATCTGAAGCAGTTTTTCTGTGGTAGGAAAGTTTATACGACTCAATTAGCATGTATTAAATATCATCTCATCTTTCACCGAAAGAGATGTGGACAATTGAAGGAATATTTACTTTATATTTGTTTTCTTTATTTCTGCTTTGTCTGTCTGCTATCAGTTAGTAAATAACTCTTTCCTTCTGCAAGTACCCTTAGGCTATATTTTAATCTCTCTGTTTTTGTGTTCTTCTTCTACCCCGACAGGATTTTATGTTCTTTGAGAAGGTTGGGGACACAAACCAGCGCAACACGGTCTTCTCATGAGATGATGAGGGTGAGACGAAGAAGCAGAACAGGGATAGATGCACCATCTCTCATGTCCTCTGATATTTTACTGCCATTTTCTAATTTTCTTATCGTTCTTCTCCTAAAGTATGCAGAAACCCTTTCTGGGCGCGGTCTCTTCGGAAAGTTTTTCCATTCTTGGGTAACTGCAGAATTCTAAAGCTATTTTTACAGGCACAACTCAAATCGGGGCAAAAATGTCTGAAATCAAAAAGTGAGCAACTGTCCATTTGGGGTTAATAAATGTCTTTGTCCTTTTATATGCGTGTATACTGTAGGATGATTAAACTATGGGAAATCACCAGTTACCCGGCATTGCGAGTAGTCAAATGCAAATAATATAACCAGCGATACTTGATATTTGTAGGCAGGTGTGAATTTACTGGCACCCTTCAAAAAAATCAGGAGAAAATGGCTGCAAAGAATTGACTTCACCATTTACAATCTATGAATTGGGTTCAGACGTATAGGAACACCATTTCCTTTTACTTCTATATGTTATTTTTCATGTTTCAATGTTTTCATTTAATTGGTATCATTTGATTTTATATAAGACCCATAGATGTCAAAATGATCAGCAACCCTTGGTTAATTAGAATAACTTTTTGCCTGGGCCCCTGCCAAATAACAGTGTCCTTTCCTCTAATTTGAGGTGAAGTTAAGAGAATATTGAGGTGACCTCACTTTTGGGAACAGTCATTCTCTGTTTAGACGTCAGAATTTCTATTGCATTCAAGTCTGGAGACAGATGGCCATCGCAGAGAATAGCTCTTCTCATGGGTAACCAGTTGTTTAGCTACTTGGGCTTTTTGCTAGGGCACACAGCACTTAAGCTACTATTTCCCAGTCCGTTCGCTAGTATAACTATAACAAACTGTTGCCGATTCGATCTTTGTTTGATTGACCGTATTGAGTCAGAACACGAAAAAAATATTCTCAGCTGTAATGCAAATGGTTTTTATAAAGTTTTGCTACTGATTCTTTAGTGATATTTATGTTCTTAACTTGCATTTATCTATGGTAGCGACCGGACTTGGACATAGTAGCGAAAGTGCAGTGTGCAGTAGCGAAACCATCGTAGACCTTCTCATGAAGCATTTAAGAATTTTGTGCGGCGGTAAAATCCCACTACAATCAAGTTTCAGCCTGCCGTCAGACACAATCATATATTCGGCCAAAATATTGGGTATATTGTAGAATTCATAATGTTATGGATCTTTACTAATACTCTTGGACCACTCCCTGTGAAACATCCCCAAAATGTCAGTGGCCCACCACAGCATTTGACAGAAGGTGTGAGTTGCGGCTTCTTTTACACATTAGTTTTTGCTGCCAATTATGCTGATGGTGTGTAAGGGCTAAAGTTTAGCTCTTGTCTTCTCTGACTTGATAGCTGCCTGTTCCAGTTTTAATTATCATGTTTGATAAACTTTTGGTTTTGCTTCGTCCACTCAGTAGGGCATTCTTCATTCAGCTCTCCCAAAGAGCTTGTTGATATTGAGGTGGCAACTTATGGTCATTTCTGAGACTCCCTGACCCTATAAGATACAGCCAGTCTCTGCAGTTCCTGAACCATGATCCCTGGTTTCTTCACTGCATCCAATACTTTGTTAGAATACTTTCGGTCAATATCTGTCCGTCTATTTTGAACAGACAGTTGTTTGACTTTTCCCGTTGTTATAGATGACTAAGGAATTTTTCATGAATGCCATTTCTTTCTTGTACCCTGAGAAACAAAAAGTGATGGAATGTAAATGTGAGATTGAATATTTTGAAATCATTCTATGAGTTTGTACGAATTTGAACTAAACATATGGATTGTCAGTGGCTTTTTTTGTATGCTGCAGTTAGTCATCATTTTTTTAGCTTACCGGCCCATAAGCGATTGCCGTGGTGTGGCGTCCGGTGTCTGTCGTCCGGAACATTTTTGATCTTTTTTATTTGGCCTAATGAATTTTTGTGTAAATTTGCCATAAAATACTACTAGACCATATCACCAGACGATTTTTTTCGGATTGTTGATTGAATCATTTTTGTTTTATGGGCCTTTGAAATTTTGGCCCCAATGTTAAAGATAGGACTGAGAAATTTGAAAAAATGATTTCTCAAAAACCGCGGGATGAATTTTTTTCTAAATCAGGCTATCAACTTCCCTTGGTACCGTCAATGTACACTGCGAGCGCCATTTTGATTGAATTGACAGAAGTGGGTCTAGTGGGGGTGCTGTACTTTAACATTGGGCCTTATGGAGAATGGGCAATATGGCCTGTGGAAGAAAAATGGTTGCTGATGGAGGTTAAGTTTGTATTCTCAACATATAGAAAGTCATATATGACTTATAAATTGGTTGTGTTAAAGTTGACCTCAAATTAACTTGGAAAGGTCAAACTTGAGATCAAAGCAAAAAATCACAATTTTCAAAGGCTTCTAGGCTTGAAAATATAGAAGATTGGGAACATATGTGTATTAAACACTTATAGGAAATCATAAATGAACTTTCTTTTGGTGGCCTTGAACTTGACCTTGGGTGACCTTTGAAGGTCAAGCTTCACATAGCAAAATTTCAATGACGTCTATCACCAAAACTATTATCGACACAGCTTAGGTTTGTATTGTGGGCATATAGGAAGTCATTTATGAGGTATCATTTGGTGACCTTGAACTTGACCTTCAGTGACCTTCAACGGCCAAACTTTACACTGAAATTTCCATGAGTGCCGTGAAAAAAGGTTTGCCCCCTTCCTGATTTTTTTACATTTTTTTGCTTATTTGTCGCACTTAAATGTTTCAGATCGTCAAACAAATTTTAATTTCGACAAAGACAACCTGAGTAAATACAAAATGCAGTTTTTAAATGATGATTTTATTTATTAAGGGGAAACGGCTATCCTAACCTACCTGGCCCTATGTGAAAAAGTAATTGCCCCCTAAATCTTAATAACTGGTTGTGCTACCCTCAGCGACAACAACTGCAATCAAACGGTAACTAGCAATGAGTCTTCCACAATTTTAGCCCACTCTTCTTTGCAGAGTTGTTTTAATTCTGCTACATTGGAGGGTTTTTGAGCCTGAATGGCCTGTTTAAGGTCATCTCGAGTGGATTTAAGTCCGGACTTTGACTAGGCCACTCCAAAATCTTCATTTTCTATTTTTTAAGCCATTCAGAGGTGGACTTGCTGCATAACCCAAGTGCGCTTGAACTTGAGGTCACAAACTGATGGTAGGACATGCTTCTTCAGGATTTTTCAGTAGAGGGCAGAATCCATAGTTCCATCAATTTTGACAAGTCTTCCAGGTCCTAAAGCAGTGAAGCAGCCCCAAACCATCACACGACCACCACCGCGTGTGACTGTTGGTGTGATGTTCTTAATATTAAATGCTGTGTTAATTTTACGCCTGATGTAACGGGATGCACACCTTCCAAAAAGTTCAACTTTTGTCTCGTCAGTCCACAGAATACTTTCTCAAAAGTCTTAGGCATCATCAAGATGCATTTTGCCAAATGTGAGACGAGCCTTTGTGTTCTATTTGGTCAGTCTTGGTTTTTGCCTTGGAACTCTCCCATGGATGCCATTTGTGCCCAGTCTCTTTCTTTTTGTTGAATCATGAACGCTGACTTTAAGTGAGGCAAGTGAAGCCTGCAGTTCTTTAGATGTTGTTTTGGCTTCTTTTGTGATGGATGAGTCGTCAGTGCGCTCTTGGAGTAATTTTGGTTGGCTGGCCACTCCTCGGAAGGTTCACCTTTGTTCCAAGTTTTCTCCATTTGTGGATAATGGGTCTCACCCTGATTCACTAGAGTCTCAAAGCCTTATAAATGGCTTTGCAACCCTTTCCAGACTGATAGATGTCAATTTCTTTGTTTCTCATCTGTTCTTGAATTTCTTTAGTTCGTGGCATGACGTGTTGCTTTTTGAGACCTTTTAGCCTACTTCACTTTGTCAAACAGTTTCTTTTGAAGTGATTTCTTGATTCAACAGGTCTGGCAGTCATCAGGCCTGAGTGTGGCTAGTGAAATTGGACTCTGTTAATCACAATTAATTCATGATTTGAGAAGGGGGGGCAATTACTTTTTCACATCAGGCCAGGTAGGTTTGGATAGCTCTTTCCCCTTAAGTGAAAACATCATTTAAAAACTGCATTTTGTATTTACACAGGTTATCTTTGTTTTATATTAAAAGTTGTTTGATCTGAAACATTTAAGTTTGAAAAATATGTAAAAAAAAATAAGAAATCAGGAAGGGGGCAAATACTTTTTCACGGCACGGTATATCAGCAAAATCAAGACCTATTGAGTGTAGGTTTGTATTGGAGACATATATGAAGTTAAATATGGACTTTCATTTGGTGACCTTCATATTGACCTTCGAAGGTCAAACTTGACCGAGTGAAAACTCTGAGTTCTATCACTAAAATGGTCACCGATAGAGCCTAAGTTTGTATCACAGACTTAAAGGAAGCCACACATGAACTTTCATTTGGTGACATTCAACTTGACTGTTTGTGACCTTTGAAGGTCAAACTTGACATAACACGATTACAATCACTTGTATTGCCAAAACGGTCACAGGTGGATCCTAGGTTTGTATTAGAGACATATAGGAAGTCATATATGAGCTTTCATTTGGCCTTCGAAGGTCAAATGTGACCTTGGGAAGATTCGTGACTTGTATCACTAAAATTGTCACAGATGGAGCCTAGGTTTGTGTTACTGACTTCCAGGAAGTCATATATGAACTTTCATTTGGTGACATTCAAATTGATTGTCAGTGACTTTGAGGGTCAAGCTTGACCGTGAAATTACAATGACTTCTATCACCAAAATGGTCACAGATTGAGCCAAGGTTTGCGTACATTTAGAAAGACGTATATGAAGTCCATTTACTGACCTATGCTTTACCTTCTGTGACCTTTAAAGTTCACAATTGACATATTGAATTTTCAGTGACTTGTATCACCAGAACTGATTCAGAGTTTAGGATTATGTAACAGGAGGTCTGATAAATGTATGTGAACTTTAATTTAGTGACCTTGGCATTGACTTTCAGTGGTTTGAATGTCAGACTTCACATGAAATTTTCATAACTTGTATCATCACTATAAAATTACTTGCCGGTAAGCTGCAGGACCCTTGGTCCTATTTTTTTTAAATCAAGGGTGCCAGTAATTTTTTACCTGACTGCATTCACCAATGTGATCAAGCACTCCAATAACAACTTTGCAGCCTTTTTACATTTTTTTACAACATTTTGTATGATATATCTTCATTTTTGTTTAATATTATGCATTTTATTATGGAAAGTAACATATTATATAATACTCAAAGCCAAGGTTTTTTCAAGTAAAGATGAGAAGCTTTTCAGATTTTATCTGTCAGTAAATCAGTATACGCCATCTATAGGACTTCTTTTCTTATGCACTGACTTCACTTATATATATTCTTTAAGATTACTGTGTTAGTCAGATTGTGAAACCAGTCATTTCATGAAATAGACTAAAAATCTTAGTAATTTCATGAAATGACTGGTTACACAATCTGACTGCTGAATATACACTGATGGTGTCAATGTAAGACCTTGCATGCGCATTGTAGTTTTGTTAGCGCTTATCCAGCTCGAAGTAGTGGCCGTAGGATTTTTTTTTCTCTGACACAACGAAAGTTGGTTCTGAACCCAGCTTTACTAAGCCATCGTCTGATGCTGGATATAAAGTTCTTTTTTTTTTTTTTTTTGTTTGTGCAGTAAATTACCATTATTTTGTAAATCGACATTCACTGCTGGGTAGTTTTTAAGTCCCTCAAAATTTCATTTTCTGCAGATTAGAGGTATCTTACAATTTCTCTTACACTTTCTGTTGTACAATGATCATTTTAAACACATATTGCCTCTAGAATCTTTTGTCTATGGCCTTGTATTATGTGTTTATTTGGAGATGGGTAACCGAAAACATAAAAATGTGATGTATTTATGTATTTATACCTGTTGAGAACATGCGTAATACCACTTGCACTACATACTGAAGTCAGTCCCTCGCAAATAGCCGTGCTACATCAACGCAATGATTTATTTTGGTCCGAGTAATGCAGTTTGGGGTAGAATGGATTAGTGCTGTTCTCGAAGCGAAACCGTATCTTGATAGAAATGTTATGCCTGTAGATAATTTGCTTGTTTCATTGCAGGATCTTATATAAAAAAAACTGTGGCATGTGTTTTCAATTTTATCTGTATATTTGAGCTGTGGGAGTGTCTGTCTGACTCAGCTCACCCTCTCCCTGTCGATGGGTGTGACCAGCTCTCTGAAACTGCCTGTGGAATATGCCGGAAAACCAACATCAAGGACTGAACTGCGGTGCTGACCTCCTCCATAGTTTGGGAAATCTCATCTAAATTCCGCTCTGGCAAATCTGTCTGTCTTGCATAACCGTTGCCTTGACAGTGTTTCATTTTGATGTTGACGCACTAAAGGCAGTTCTGTTTCAGGAATTAGCTCTGATAAAATCACTGCCTTACTTCACTTAAGACTTGCATGGTACAGATGTGAAAAAAGTAGCAAATTCTTCAAGACCAACAAAACTTTGCATTAATCCTGTGTTGGTCGAACATCGCCAATTGCTGTTTGTAAGACTTACGGCTTGTACTTGAGTTGACTTGCTCTGCACTAAAGTGACCCTTAGTTCTGTTTGTTTAGAATTCTAAGCCAAACCAAACCTGAGATGGAGATTTTGCACCTTTTGCTTTTGCCAAATTTTGTTTTTGGTTTGTACGGTCTCTGTTAATTTCTTGGAATATTATTTTTGCAGAAATAAAAAACAGTTTATCTTAAAACAAAAGCAGCCTGTGTAGTAAACTGTTTTAAACAGCACATTCTTGGCTTTGGGCTTATGTAATGGCTGGGGAGGAACAATAATCTGAGGGCTCTGGGAGGCCTTCAAAATCCAAATGTATTCTGGATGGAAAATTGATACTGCCTAAAATTTCTCCAATTTTCCCTCTGTCAGAATTCAGCAATAGAGAACAAAAAGCAGTGAAAATATGAGGATAGGGAAGAAAATCTGACCAAAATATTTTGAGTTTAATGAAAAGACAGTGTCTGTATTTGCAGTGTAAAGCAGTTACACGCAGCAGCACAAAATTGACTGGTGACAACCCATGAAGTCAGGCTTTTAGTCGTGAAGATGTACAACATTGTGCACAAGCTTATGAAGTGAAACTGATGAGTACCCTCCAGGTCTGCTAAGATTAGCTCATGGTATTGCAGTTTGAAAGGAAGCAAAAGTTGGCTGTGTAGTCCTTAGAGACCGTTAACGCTTATGTGCACGCACACAAGTTTCACCAAAGAGGGTTTGTCAGTCGGATGGCCTTACAGTTAAGCAGTCCAAATTTTAATGTGGGTCAAAGGACTGTCTGAATGTGAGTGAGTTCAAGCAGAGACTATATTTATACCCCCCGCAACGAAGTTTAGGGGGGTATACTGGATTTGCTTTTTCCGTCCCTATGTGCGTGCGTGCGTCTGTGCGTCCGGACCTAGATCTCATAACCTACTCATCCGATTTTGAAAATTTTTTTTCTTGCTGGAAGGTCTATTGACTGTGGTACTGTCCGGCTACTTGTTGTTGCGGGGGGTATCCTGTAAGCCATGCTTACTGACTAAATCTAGTTGGTTATGCAAGTACTGAAAATTGGCAACAAAACCAGCATGAGCCTGGATTGAATCAAAACCCTGGTACTAACCTCTGTGCAGACCGAGACAACAAATGTACTGAACAACAAAAGAAACGCAAGTTAGCCTAATTAAAGGCAGACTGGGAAATAAGTTTGCTCATAATTATTTTAGAAAATTTATTACTAGCGCGTGCACATTTACACTAGTTTCATCAAACTTTTCTTTATTTTGCGGTCACTTCGACTGAGTAACCATAAGAGTACATTAACTAACTAGCTAACTTGCATTTCTTTAGTTGCTCAGTATATATTCAGATCATCATACTATCCTGATCTGTGTGTCCTGCATGGGGGACCAAAAATAGACATTTCCTGTTGCTGACAATCTCCAGTGTTTATGCATTATAAATCAACTTGTAATAAATCAACAACCGTCTGTGGGTACAATTTTGTCCTGAGCTTTTTCCTTAAACCACTTCATGGATTTTTTTTTCTCAAACTGAGCATGTGCTATTATCACCATGAGAACCTGTGCACCAGCAATTTTGACGGTGATCCAGCGAATCTTTATGGGAATTAGCAATTTTTTCGACTTTGCAAATTTAGGAGGTGGGGGGTGAATTTTGTCCAGTGATTCAGTTGAATGCCACACTTTATGCCGGGGGGTGTTTCTTCGTCTCATCTTGGACAGGCATATCTATGATTAAGCCTCATTTGAAATAAAGCTAATTTGCCCTTTGAAATCTCTTAAAAGCTGTGACTTTTTGGGCAGAAATTGTCTAATTTTTTACCTCACTTATATTCTACACTGTTGCTGTCTGCAAGTGATTACTTGAGTCAGGGTCATGTTCTCTAAGCAGCACAGAAAAAAGGATTTTAATCCAATCTGTATTAATACTCGTCTCCACTTTTGTAGGTAGGTATGTAGTAGACAAGCCCCTCATTGGCATGCTTTGGCACAGAAAAGCCGTACAGCAGAAAATGGCAGCCCCATAAGTTAGGCTGTGCCAAGGAGCAGATCCTGTGGAGGTCACCAGAAACTGTCTCCAGTTCTTAAAATATCTGTGTCCCTGCATCGTGTATGTGCTGGCCCAACTTAGTCTTCCCCCCCCCCCAATGTCAACATTTCTACTTCCAGGTCATGTTTTCTCCCTGTTCCGGCCCCCTGGTGGTAGTCAGTGGATAAATCTGGATTCAGGAAAGCTTGTGCGGAAAAGGGCTGAATCGGGATTCTCAGCGAAGGAAGAAACCTTCCCTGTAAACAGACATGAACCAGAAATATTTTGGCTGGTAGCCATGACAACGAACACCAAATTGACCATTTCATAAAGGAAAGGAGGGAATAAGTTCCTAAGGTGCTTCCTTGCAGCAAGGAAACACAGGACCACCCTTGGAAGAAAGATAAGCTCGGATATGGACCGAAATCCTTTGAAGCTGTAGGTACTGGAAATGTCTTTCACTCCCAAGTTTTCCGATAAACTGTGAAGGCCATCTTCGCAGTTGAGCTCATGACGGAATGAAGGAGAGGAAATCTCGATTTCTCTTAAAACATGTCTAAAGATCGCCCAGTAACTTTCGCTTGTCCCGAGCGACATTTTCTAGAGAGGTCACGGAAAAGTGAAGAGGTAAGGAAATAGGCCACCTGTTTAAGAGAGTTCGGCAGCAACCTGAGACACCTGTGATGAGGAGTTTCCAAGTTTGAGGATATTTTCTGTTAGTATTCCTGAAATTATCAGATCCATTAGCCACATGTTAATCTCTCTGCAGTGTGTACATGCTACATGACTGCAGTGCTATGAAACAACCATTAATTTGTTTAAAAATCCATTTAGCCTGCCTGTTCCTGTTGAACAGTGCTAACTTACCCTGATCCAGGAGATCAACCTTCCAGTGAGATTTCCTTCTGGACCTCATTCAGCACCCCCAATCCTGCCATTTAGTAGCTCAATGAAAACCCAGCAGTAGAATGAGGTGTGTTTCGTTAGGACTATAGTGAAAACCGACAGGAGATCAGACAATAGATCTCTGGGGACACGACAGTTTACCACCACTGTGAAGAGTTGCGGTTGGTGCTGGAGCATATCCCAGCATGCATCTGTGTCAGAGGCAAGAATTGATCCTGGAAAAGGGAACAATTGCAATTGCAAAAAGGCATCTATTGCAAGTTATTTACTAATGAGGAGTGTTGAAATGTCAGGTATTTCCATGTCAGAATCCTTCCACATTTGGCTTTATGCATTTCAGAAAGACTTTTTTTTTCTGGTTTCGCCAGCGTCTAAGTAAATACTTCTTTACAGTCAAAACCCTTACAGTGAGTAGAGACAGTAATTGCAATAATGCATTGAAGTTTTAGTGCATTTACACTCAATACATTAGCACTGCTCTTTGTGTGTCAGTGAATCTCATTTCACCAAAATGTATTTTTCTTATTTTTGGTCCTTTGAAAGCCAAAAGTGAAGTTATTTAGGGGAGACTGGGGTCCGATGAGCCAGGGTGACCCATGAGGTCAGTCACTATTTTGCCTATTTTAAGCAGCTCTGACATGCATTGATTACGTATTGTTAGCCTCATAGCATAATTGCCCATCTCATTTATTACCTTTTTTCTTTTTTATTGAAAAGCATGGATGTTATTTTATTTAAGGTTTTGAGAAAAAAGGAAAATACACATTTTTTTCGCCAACGCGAGAGAACAAGCAGCTGATATATCAATTTGGCAAAAATATGACTTAAGCAATTATGCTATGAGGCTTACAATATCTCAGATATGGCTCAATGGTCCCCATGGCTAATCTAACCCCACTCTCTCCTACTCCCCCAAGAGTTCACATCCTTCATGAGCACAAGAATGAAATGAAAGACTCTGAAATAGTGAAACAGTGAGAGGGTTTGTTAAAAAAAAAAGAAAGAAAAGTGAGCGCACTGCCAGAGCTCCTTAACCCTGCTAGCAAAACGGGCACAAACGTGTGTCATGATCCATTGCCAATTACACTAGTTTTTAGTCTTCGTTCCAAACAGGGGTCCACCAAGATCCACACAGTTTCAAATCCTTTCAGTCTAATTTAATACAGATGTTGTATTTAACAAATGCAAATTCCATTTTTATGCGAACAATTTCTACAAGAACATTATTGTTGCGGACATCAGATATCATAATTTGGCCATTTTATTCTAAAATGACTGAAAAAATGCTTCCTATGGTCCGAAAATTGATGGCTGTGATAAAAGCATGTTAAAAATGCAAACACGATGGAATTTCATATCACTGTTAAGACATAATTTTCAACTCATGCATTTTCCTGCGTATCATGTGAAGGAGAGCAGATTGTGACTGGACTGTTTCATCCTTTTCACAAGGCAACTAGCACTTTCTGATGAGCAACAGCGACATATTTCTGTAGCGTTTGGCCGCAGAGTCACCTGCTCTGCTTACAGGGTATAAACCTGCAGTTCCTGGCACTCTAGAAGAGGCTATTAAAGCGCGAGCGTTGGCCTGAATATTCCGTCCCTGGTCCAGCTCAGTTCAGTAGTCCGCCAGCGCGGTAGCACTGGACTATAATTTAGTTTTGAGCTCTAAGAGCAATTGACAGTGCATCTATCACACTGTTCTCGCGAGCAGAACTGAGCTACAACCCATGTGTGACTTCCTCTTCCTGTACGAAAGGGTGTGTCAGTCATTCACAGCTCTTCTCCTGTTCCTCCTCCATCTCTGTCGAGCACAGCCAGCTCAGGCCGTCCCGTTCAATTAAGTCCTCTTCGGCCATCTTGAAATCTCAAGCGTTTCTCCTCACCGCGCCGTTTTGCCTTCGTCAAACCCCGTGTCTATCGACGGCTGTCGGCCCTTCACCTCGGTCGCCCTCTCGCACCAGTCTGAGGAGGTATCGGCTGGCCTGCTGCAGGTCCCACTGGTACCGCGACAGAATGCGAACGCAGTCCTCACGGGAGCACATGCTCATGAAGTACAGCTGCTCCGTCTGACGGAATCAGGAGGCGGGGGTGGGGGGGGGGGGGGGAGGAGTGAGGAGTGGTGTTTCGGTGGTAAGAGAGGCAGGGACAATGAGGTGAAGAGCAAGTCAGATTCAACTGAACACGGTCTACAAGATTCTGAATAATAGAGCCCCAAATTACCTCACTATTTTACTAAGTAAAAAAAAAAAATTACAGACAGTACCAGTCAAAAGTTTGGACATACCCCCATTTTTCTTGCAATACATGTTAAATAAAGAAAAAGAACCATCCTTTATTTTGCAAAAAATAAAAATCTTATTCTTAACCCTTACAGCGCCGTGGCAACTATAGTTGCCCAAAGATGTAAGATATCAAAGTCAGATGCTGTTGAAAACCTGTCATGTGGCTCCCTTCGTGAGCTCTTTTAAACAAGTTACCACATGATAGGTTTTCAACAGCTCAGGATAACTTAATTTTTACTAAGTTTTTAATTCCTAGAAAATGTATTCAGCACCCTAAGGGTTAAACCCATCAAGCAAACCAGCGTTTGTTGTCATATTTGCTGAGTGTACTCTAATTTTTTTTTTTTTTTGCAAGGGTGGTCATACGGCTGTAATGAGTTCGCTGCTGAGCGGCTGTCTAAGTTCCCAAAGATGTGCTGCACTTGTGGTTTACTTTTCATTGACCTTTTTGCCCAATAAGTCCCAAAATAGCTTGACTTTAATTCAGTTGTTGGAAAAATGGAAGGAGCTTGTATGTCTGTTTACTTTGCAAAATATGGCTTCTTTGACAATTTAAAAATTAGGACACTATTCACGCAAGTACATTATTGTCATTTTTTACCTCTGACCAGATTCCATTTGAGATATAGAGAAGTTAAGTCTCCAAAATTTCTCCAAAAACAGAGTGCTGTAACATTAGCAAAGTGTGTCCAAACTTTTGACTGGTACTGCACTTACAACACCCGAGAGAGGGCAATTCACCAAAAACTCTGTAAAGTTAAAACTATGATGGGTAAGGGTTAGGCCCGGCGCTAGAACAGGGAATTGGAAGGCGCAGACACGTCCCTTTTAGTCAATGGCTAGTTGTCCATTATTTTCATTTATTGACGCATTTTCCAATTATCATAATTGGCAACTGAAGACACGGTTTCCCTCCATATGGGATGTAACAGCGAAAATGATTGAGAACTAGCCAGGACTAATAAAAGGACATGTCTGTGCCCCCCAATTCCCTGTTCTTGCGCCGGGCCTGGGTAAGGTTTCCTTAATAAGCTGCCATCTGAAATAAAAGAAGTGTGTAACACAGAAATATTTAAGAAAAATGTCAAGTAGATGCTGCTAGATAATATACCTGGATAATGAGAAGGTTATTTTAATGAATCTGACATTTCGCGGAACACTGCGGCCAATCCTACCACATGTGATCATGGATGTTGACCAACTGCTTCCATCTTGTACATTGAGTGTGTGGCCGTCATGAACACCAGGGACGACGATGGAAATAAGCCCTGGGGTTTTTTGTGTTATCCCTGACAATGTTTCATACACGTGTAGACCATTTTAATTATTAGCACTTGTATTTGTAATTTTCAAATAAACTAAACTAAATTCCAGATTTGTCTGTTTGGTGTATTAATATTCGCCAACTTCAGTGAGGTCACATGGTATGTACTTAATGGTCTGGGAATGCTGTTCGACCAGTCTGGAGATTTTACACACAGTCAGTGAGTTTGCTGAGTCAGTGTGAGAAAGACTATGCAAGTTTAAGGGAATGCTACGTCCTGCACTGACTGAAAATGGGCTGGACCTGTGATTACTGTGACAGTGTAACTCAATCATGTACTGAAGAGAGCCCATAGTATGCAAGATTTCATTTCAGCAAATCATCACACCAGCTGATTACACCATATAGTTCCCTCCTCTCTGCTGAAAGGTGTGTCAGTTAGGTGTAGCGTCTGGTTGAAATAAAAACCTGCGTACTCTCAGCCCTGCATGGTACTTGATTCAGCACAACTGGACTTTGAGACGCAACTACTAATGGAAAAATACCTTTAATTGCTGCTCAGCCCTGATTGGATTCCACTCGTTACGGCGAAGAGCGTTCCGGGCCTCCTCAATGGTCACTCCATGGACCGCCTCCTGAACCTGAGAAATTAAAGGTCTGGGACTCAGCACCGTGAAAAAAGTCACAGACCACCACAGCATCTAATGCTCAACACATTTCGGGGAGTAGGGTTATTCTCCGTTCCAAACCCTTAGGGCCGGTTCATACTCAACGCAAGGGACGCGAGCGAACGCGACCACAGGTCCGTTCCATTCCGTTAACAGAGAAGCCTGAACGCGCGTCCCTTGCTGCGCTGTGCCTCGTTAAAAAGCAGTACACTGCTCATACAATGGGGGGTAGCAAAGTCCTCTCCGTCTCCTTCACCTTCTTTCTTCTTTTCGGTGTGTTGAAGACATCATATGGTGCATTATTTGGTTTATCTCCCCTATTGGAATCTCAAGGAAATAGACGTGTCGACGCGTCGCGTTACAAAAATTTGGACGACACACTTTGCTACACACAGACGCAAGATGGACACCTTGCGTTGCTCAATGCGTTGCCTTGTGTTCGCGCTCGCGTACCTTGCGTAGAGTATGAACCGGCCCTTAGCCGTAGCAGATGCACTGTCAAACAGAGAGGTGAAGCACATTTCACAGAAATCTTTCACAGGTAGCAGCCAGTGGCAGGCTGTCTGATGTTCAGAGGGCCTGCAGTATCCTCACCCTTTACCACATGACTGTTCCTGTTTAAGTTTACCTGATTATCAATCACACAATCTATTTAGCAAATGATTAAGAGTAATACATTGCCGATACTGATAAAAAAATAACAATTAGAAAGTGATTAATGGCTGGCTACGTTTATTTAGTAGATGTGACATAATACGGACAGCAATAATCCAATAAATGAAAAAATCCATAACTTTTGCAGACATCCATCTCTCATTTTAGCATTTTTTCCAGCAGCAAGATTTTTTTTACCCCCCGGCTGTCACCTTCCTTACAATGTTACTCCACTGTGCTTTGCGCTAAACAACGCCCTTCAGCCATGACTGTGTTCACAATATAGCTCAGCCTGTCACACAATACTCTTTAAAAAGCGGATGGCAGGGGTCACTCTGGACAGCACGGGCTTTCTTCAAGGACCTTACATTATAGACTTCATTCAATTTATTTAAGGTCACGCCTGCGATCTTGCTGCAGACTTTGACTATCCCATGCAGTCGATTACTGTTTTCGACTGCATGGGATTGTCAAAGTCTCCAGCAAGATCGCAGGCGTGACCTTAAATAACTTGAATGAAGTCTATAATGTAAGGTCCTTGAAGAAAGCCTGTGCTGTCGTGATTGACCCCTGCCATCCGCTTTGTAAAGAGTTCAGGTTGCTCCCCTCAGGCCGCAGATATATTGTGCCAAAATGCAGAACTAATAGGCTCAAGAACTCTTATTCCTGCTGCTATTGACCTTTTAAACAAGGCTATGTGTGCTTTCCGGCTATTGTTATTTATTGTTGTACTCTGTGCTTATGTTTATTTATTTATATGCTGTTGTTGCTGTTGTTTTGCTGCTGGTTGTGAAACAAGTTGCCCCTCGGGGATAATAAAGATATCCTTGATCCTTGATATAGCTCAGCCTGTTGTTAATAAGCATCACTAGGTAATTTACGCAAATATGTGCCGTTTCACTATCTTATGAATTTAGACTATTAAAAAAAGATTTTGACACTTCACGTCATCATTAATTATGTTGTGAGGCAATGTAAAATACTGCTACTGAGAATCGGACAGTCATCCTACTAATTAGTCTCTGCGACTTGCTTGTCAGGCAAAGTAAACAGTGACAGGTTTAGGTAATTAAGCCATGAAAGATGAGGTTACTGAAGGCCTTTGTTGCCTCCAACAGACTGTCACTGGTAAGAGCACAAAAACTTCACGCAGTACCTGCGTTATCAATGCTGCTTTTTGGCTCAGCACTTGGGGAGGATATCGGTCCCGCTCTCGCTCCCTCTCTCTCTCTCTGTCTTTTTCCCTCTCCCGTGCCTTCTCCTCGCAGTCATCCAGCTGGGGAGTGGATCGCGCCAAATGTGCCATCCTGGCCAGGTTACTCGGCCCCACAGGCTGCTGCTGGGGCAGTGTAGGCGGGTGGGCCGCCCACATGATAGGGCATACGTTTACAGTGGGCCTGCGATCCCGAATTTGCACCAGAGGCTTTGGCCGTTTGAAGTTGGGCGGCGGTGGGCGGGGAGGCGGTCCAATACTTGCGTCGCTGAACCGCCTCGGGTCCTGGAATTGGTGGAAAGGTGGTTTTGTACCAGGTCGGCGGTTCTCCGGCCTGCCCCACCCCGCCTGCCCTCCATTCTGGGCCCCACTGAGAACTGACTCCAAACTTCTGGAAAAGACTATGAAGTCACAAAGAGTGATGTCATCCCCGTCAGTTATCCTATATCAATAGAGATGGAACATCTACAGTTTTTTTATATCATTCATATTTGCTCATTGAATGGTTATTACTCAGCATTGTGTTTGGTTAAATAATACAACAGACTACCAAGGGCATAAATGCTAGCCTTAAGAACAGTGCAGAAATACATTAGCATTATTGTATTCATTAGCAGAATTAGCTCCATTTGTTCCTGACCTGCCATTTTCCGTAGATTGGAACCCTCCCTTTCCCTGGGTGCTGCTGGGCTCTTCCAGTTTGCGGTACTACAAAGTCCATGCACATAAACAAACCCCCATTCATTTCAGCTCAGTGAGGGTGAAGTCACAGAGGTTATCGACTTAGTGAGAGCATTGGCAATATCACACAGTCACACCAAGGGTAACCAACATCACCAACCGCTTCCATTTCTAACCAAGTCCCATCAGTAATTTTCTCCCCGATAACTTTTCTTAATAGATAGAAAGTAAGTGCACTGCAAAGATGTTACTGCTGCTAAGATAATAGAGGAGATCGGATCGCACGGAGACAAATGAAGAAGAGCGACTCACTCCTCCAGACCTCCAGGATTCCCCCAGCTGCGGTCAGGATGGATGTCTCCGTGGGCCCTGTGCTGCAGCGTTTCTCGAATGGGGTGGGAGATTAAGTTTGTGGCTGGGGTGACGGCAGGGGCGGGGCTGGGAACGGGGGCGGGGGCGGGGACGGGGACAGAGATGGAAGGGGCAGCGATGCTGGCGGGAAACAGCCCCACACACAGAGTCCTCTGATTCTGCCCTCTCCATTCAGACAGCTCCAGACTGTGGGGAACCAAAACACAGAGCCTTCCTGAGCACTTCTACATGTGTAAAATTGTTTAAGACAAGCAAAATCCAGTAAGGCTGCTTGTGATTGGCCAGGTTATTTGTTAATCACCAACTGTCGGCCATGTTATTGGTTTTAATAATGCATCAATTTTATATAGCGCCTTTCTGGGCACTCAAAGATGCTTCACAATGGATACATTATTCATTCACTCACACATTCACGCTGGAGGTAAACTACATTTTTGTAGCCACAGACTGACGGAAGCGTGGCTGCCAGTACGCGCCTCTGACCACCACCAACACACAGCCATACAGGAGTGTTCCTATATTGCATGTTTTTGTGGGTGGGGGAAACCTGAGGAAAACCCTCGCGAACACAGGGAGAGCATGCAAACTCCACACAGAAAGGCCCTAGGCCGGATTTGAACCCACAACTGCTGTGAGGCAGTAGTGCTAACCACTGTGCCACCATGCCACCATGTTTTGAACATATGAAAGGCCCTAGTAAAATGGTCCACAGTTGGTTGAGAGCCGGCTTTTCCTTGTCCAGCATGGATTAATGAACTGTACAACAACAGCGTTGTTTCCAAGTATTAAACTGAGCCTACATTACTTGCAGAGGCAGTCCCAGTTAGGACTGAACGTCCAATGCTTCTAGAGAGCTCCAATAGAGCACTGCGATGGAACTGCAAGGTGCTATCTACAAGAGGAATGAGAGGAATGTTATTTAAGGAAATAAGTACACATAGTTAATGTATTCGTTGCAAGTGTGCGATGCAGTTTGATTGGCCCAAAAGGGAAGAGCAGTTTACTGCCCTTGGCATTCCCTTAAAAAAACAAACACAGATCCCATAAATTATGCCCGACAGCCGCATGAGGAGATAACTAAAACGAAGGGAGTATTATAAGACTGAGGTCAATGGCATTGAATCCAAATATCAGAGCGATTGAAAAAATAAGTTTAAAGTTTCTCAAAAGAGCATTGCACTGCTCTGTGGGTTTGTGGTAAACAATGAGTAATGCTTTAACCCTCCCAGGTTAAAAAATAATTTGGCTTCCCATATTTATCTTGAGGTGTCAACCTCAAATAATGAATGAAAAAAGTCAACACTGCCCAAAATAGTCCACCCAGTCCTCAAATCCTTGAACTTAGAGGACCATTGTACCAAAGCAACTTGACCCAACAAAAGCATTCACTCAGTGTATTCAACTTTTTCACCGCACTACTCTGTCTGCACAGTATGCTAGTTGTTTAATGAAGTTAAATCACCTCCAAGAACATTTCCTGCCTTCCAGGGCTGAATAACTTGCTCCCAGCCACTCTATTTTTATCTTCAGCTAAAACACAGCCCCCTATACTTTAAACTTCTCACTGTGCTTCTCAGAGGATTACAGGAATGAGGAAAACAATGCAGGGATTAGGTTTAAGACCTAAATCAGTGCTGTTGCTCGTAATCTAGAGCACGGTAGGTTTTCATTTCAAACCAAAGTGGGCAAACCTGATTCAGACAATAAGCAGCTCAAATGAAGTGTCTCACTGCTGACAGAGCTTTGCTTGGGCTTACGCAAAGACCAACTGGACAACTGATCTCAAGGAATAGGGCTGCGCAGTCCCGAATAAACAATATTCAGATGCAAGACTGTTGCCAGTGGTGCTACATCGCCCCTTCAAGTGATTCCCCCCACCCCCACATGCCCTCTTTCTCACCCGTGGTCTATGACCGTCACCATGTCGTTGGTCTGCAGGGCCAGTTTTCGTGGTTCGGAAAAGTCCCTCAAGACTCGGACCTCCATTGGCTTGGCCTAGCACATGACACGAACACAGGAAATAACATTTACGTCATTACCGTGGCCCAATGCTGTGATATGGGAGGAAGTCCATCGCAGGAGCTGGAGCACTTCTAGATTTCACAGTTCCTCTCTAATCAGGGCAGATTAAACCTGTAGACTCCATGGGAACAAATTCTCAGGCCATTCAGAGGCATTAATCAATTACCCATCATGTACTAATGAAACCCAGCCATAATACTGGCCTTGTGGACCAGAGTTCTGTGTGACTTCAAAAGTGGAATTTGGCCTCATTATGATTGAATTAAACAGCATATTTTGTAATTGGTTCTGATTAATTAGGTCAGCTGTATGACAATAATTAACAAGTCTGCTATGGTGAAGACAGAGAAAATAATAACAAGCCAATAATGTTTATGGTGATCATTGCCTTGGTTAATGATTGCCTCTTCCGCCAAGTTCTCAAGAAGGGTCAGTAGCAAAACAACTTAGAGGAAGAACAATGGCAACTACCCAATAAATCGCAGGGATGCAGGGCAGCACAAAGTCAACAAGAGCCATCTGGCAATGGCGGATCACCCCGGCTGTAGGTTGTGTAACCTACAGGTTGTGTGGACAGACGGACGGACCGAAACCCCCAAAAGGCACAACTAGACCATAAGGAGAAGCTCCATAGCAAATTTGGTGTTTGTAAGTGGAATAGTTTTCGAGTTCTGGTCCGGAAACGATTTTATTACAGACGGACGGACGGACACACTGATCGCTATATCCCCCCGCATTATATGCCGGGGGGATAATAAATGAACAAAGAAGTATTTATATGTCTGGTGAGTAAGCGGACTCTAAGGTGGGAAGTCAAGGCTGAGAGAGGAAACATTCAGCCACAGTATTTTGTTCCAGTGAAACCAACCGGCAACATTAACGCAACTCTTCAGGCGAGAAGGGTACCTAAAATTAGAGAGGTCAGCTTCATTCGTCAGTGGGTGGAGGGAAGACAAGACCCAACCTCTGACCTCTAGAATTTCCATCAGTGCCCAAGATTCTTAACCCTTTGAGCGCCAAATACATTTTCAAGGAATTAAAAATGTAGTGATACTGAGCTGATGAAAACCTATCATGTGGCAACTTGTTTAAAAGAGGGGAGCTCTTTTAAACAAGTTGCCACATGATAGGTTTTCAACAGCATCTGACTTTGATATCATACATCATTGGGCAACTATAGTTGTCCACAGCGCTGAACGGGTTAATACAATAAAATAGGGAAGTGTCTCTTTTTTCCAATTGTTTTTATGTCCAACACAACACAATGTTTGCAGGCATGGAGTTTTATCGGGTTCAATGATGGTGACAACAAGTCTCAAACATTAGTTGACATGAAAATACTTATGGCTTATGGTATGGCTTATGGCTTCCAACTGTTCTGTTTCTAATAATAACTAACTAGCTAACTTATACTGCTCAACTGACGTTAATTTGGTTTGCAGCCAACATTACACTGGCATATGCGCAGAGGAGCACACATTTTACTGTAGCTAGTCAGAATATAGGTTTATTTTTGTAAATACTTCTAAATTGTCCAGGGTTGCATTCAATTGTACTGAGTACTGACAACTTAAACATTTATAATCAAGGGGAAAGAGACAAACATTTTACATTTATTTACTTATTTATTTTTAGTAGAAATGACCCGATTAGCCCCTTGTAATGTTAAAACTCCATTGACCTGCATTCATTTTGTGAGTGTCAGTCTGGGCTGCATCTCAAAGCCTAGGCTGCATCCTTCAAAGGCTGCATTTTTAGGGGTCGTCGCTTGATTCCATCCGCCAAACTGAATGTTGTCATTTCATCTCCGTTAAACAGCTTTGGTTTAAGAGAGTTGTCACTGGTTTCCCCAACCCTAACCTTAACTCTAACCCCTAACTCTAAAACCTTCACCTAACCCTAACCCTAAATTTACCCTTATCCCTAACCCTAAAAGTTAGTTTGCCAGGTGGAAATAAGTCCTTAAAATGCAATCCCTAAAAATGCAGCCTTGGAAGGCTGCAGCCTACACTTTGAGATGTCACCGGTACAGATGTTTCAGCTCCTAAGTCCTACCTCTCTTCCTCTCTGCCTCTGTTTAGAGGCGGTGGATGCAGTGAGTGAGAGACTGACAACAGTGGACAGGAGTGGAGTCGCATCGTGTTTGCAGTACCTCCGCCACCATGTTGGTGAGCTGGGCGAAGGTGGGTCGCTCTGTGGGGTGAAAGGTCCAGCACCGCCGCATAACGGCGTACAGCTCCTGAGGACAGTCCGACGGCCTCTCCAAACGCTCACCCTCTCGCTCCACGCGGAACAGGATCTGAGACGAGGGGACTGCATGATTAATGAACAGGATCCTGTTCCCCAAAGCAGGATTACATGGTTTACTGGATAACGAATGAAAATACAAAACAGCTCTTTTCAAGTCAATATACATCCACGTTTCTAAGAAGCGATCGGTCTGGTTCAGCTCGTTACCCATTAGAACGGTCATATTTGTGTTTCCTTGACCGATTTGATCACATCCCCAAATAAAAAAAAAAAATTCATCAGACCGTTTTTGAGATACGGCTTTAAATGGACAACGCTGCCAGACACAAAGTGACAACAATAGGTTACTGGGCTACAGCCAGCAACCTAAAAACCAAGATTAGCAGCAAGGATCAGTGACTGAATAATGTTGATTGACATGCAATTTCTCATTGAAATGCTGCGTTTCATTTCTTGTGTTACCTTAATAAAGAAAACTGGCTACACCTGATAATGTCCAGCGTTTTCGGGGTTAACCTAATGTTAATTTTATGAAATGACTTGAAAACAGGCCAAAACCAATCATAAGTTCAAGAGATGTTCTGTGCCTCTTCAAATATCAGCTCACCAGCTGCTACAGTTTATCGTTACCGTTCAAACCTGAGTAGCATCTTTTCTTTCATTCCCACCTCCGTTTTAGAGTACTGTCTGCAGTGGAAACCCAAACAAGATCAAGGGTTTAGCTTCCAGTTCCTACAGGTTATGAACAGCTTCTGAGGGCACTATACTGAAGCATTTGGTGGAGGCACAATTTAACTTACACATTTGTGAGGGTCCAGGATTTAAAGGGGACCTAATATGCTATTTTTCCAAGTATATATTTTGGTCTTTGACTCCCCTAGAGTACTCCTGATCGCACAAAGTAAAAAAAGGGTACTTATTTTGCTCGTACAGCCATCCTCAAAAACCCCATTTGTAGTCCATAGTATTCCCTGCCCGAAACGCCTCATTGGGGTGGCTCTTCCGCTATTGCCCCCACTCCCCGTGTGCCCACTTTCTTCTGACTGGCCAGCTCTGTGGAGGGCGGATCTAGGTGGGACGATGCAGTGTCACAGTGAAACACGAGACGCGTCTGCCATCTGAGCTAAGGAATCAGCGGGGAAATTCTGCTATAAAACACAGTACATGTGTATAGATCTAATGAAATTAACTTGTTCTAATAAACGCAACGGCAAAAGTGGAGGACGCAGTGCGAAAGTCTGGCAGCTCAAGCACAAATTTGCTATCGGCTACAGCTTGCTACGGCAACAGTTGGTGAGTACAGTGGATTTTCTGCTCCGTAGCTGGTATGCAGGGAAAGCTAGAATCCACCCCATATAGACACAGTTGTAGAACAGGTCGACATGCCTAAGTTTAGACCGGAGACCATAGAAATTTGGCGGGTCGGAGTTTAGAGGGAAACATGGACAGTGAGGAGCATCTAAAAGTGGACCGACAGCTTATGGACTGCTTCGGTGTGTATTAGGACCTGCTGGTTCGTGTGCATAGCTGTGGTGTGTTGTTAGCGTGGAGAAACGAACAGCTTCCGCGCTGGTATATGACATAGGGGCGAACGCTCCAAGCTATACGGCCTTTTCGGAAATTGCCCGTGGTAATGGTTTACTTATTGCTTCGGAATGACCAGCTTTTCTTCGCGGAAAATGGGCGCATTATGGATAGCGTGCTAGAGCTAGACAGAGCTCCGGTTATGTCATGAACATAATACAGGTTCTACAGACCGTAAATTCCGTCTGCATGAACCGTTGCTTATGTGGAGCTAGCGAATTGATCACTTTTACAGGAAAGAATTTAATATCCAATCGATGGCAATGCAGCATTTGTTATACCGCACGTTAGCCTGTGTGCTTCCCTATTGCTTTCACTGGTAGTATCAGAGAGCATGCCCAGCCATTAGAAATGTATCAGGCTTACCCCGGTCATGGATAAGTGAAGCGATCGTTTCATAAGCACCCAAAAACGCACCCCAAGCTCAGCAAAATCTACGTCTGGTCTAACTGCAGCCCAGCTCGGCAGACACATACAGCACCTCTCCGGTTAGCTTCAACTGTAGTGGCTACAATCAGGCAACGTTATGATGAAACTGCCACATTGATGCTTATGAAATTAAGTTAATCAGGAGCATTTTTAATTAGCAGAGCACGCGAACTAACATGCAGTAGCTGATAAGCGGTCATGACTTTGAATGTAATCTGTCGCACGAAAAATTTTCGTCCGGTGTGAAAGCTGCTTGAGGTGCCCATAACATGTATTCACATCTCTGCTTTGACTTTGAAAGTAGACTAATCTGTCCTGCGAAAAATTTGTTTTGAGTCTGACGTGAAAGCAGCTTTATGGATAGTACGCGACAGCTAGAGAGAGCTCGGTTATGTTATGAACATAATACAGGTTTTGCAGACCTTAAGTTCCGTTAGCGAGGACAAGTTGCTTATGTGGTGCTAGCGAATTGATCACTTCTGCAGGAAAGAATTACCTATTTAATCTCCGCCTTTTTTGGCTTTTTATTAGCCACAACAATTTCTAAAGGGGGATGAAATTATGTCAAGGCAGTGCAGAGAAATCATTTGTAAACCGGCAGAGCTTCTACGTTAAGCATTGCTTTCATGATAGCACCAGAGAGCTTGCCCAGACATTTGTGAAGTATCCGGCTGATCCCAGTCATGGATAAGTGAAGCAATCACTAACTTTAGTGGCTACAATCGGGCAACTTTATGATGAAACTGCCACATTGATGCTTACCGAAGTAACACAAGCATACCGATCAGAATTGCTGCATATAAGTTAACCAGGAGCATTTTAAATTAGCAAGACAGGCAAACTAACATGCAGTAGCTGGTAACCGAGCGGTCATAACCACAGAGACAAACCCTTGCAATACAGGTTTTACAGACAGCAAGTTCTGTTACTTTGAACAGTTGTACCAAGCATCCAAATTACAAACAAGTATTAAAAGTTAGCATCAAATGAGGTTCATGTACACACACCTTCCGTAGAATTTCTACTGATATTACTCTTGCAAATTTAGGACACAAACATTAGCAACAGTAACTTGGATACGTTCGCCGCTGTGCTACAGCCACAATCAACTGGCTATCACATCAGGTTGGCTTCTGCAGTAAAAGCAACTGTGTCTGTGAGTCATGGACAGTCGTGACAGATACAGGCTTTATCTTCAGATATTTTACAAAGCCTGCGTTTGAGGCCAGTTGTTAGTGCTAACTATTGCTAGCGGTCCTGCTAGCCACCCGTAACACGTTAGCTTCACTTACATTATTTGCCATTATATGGTTACTTACAGCTTGTGGCTCCAAGCGCTTGATCGATGCAACTGCTTCAGGTTTGTGAAGCAGCTGAAACGCTTGTCCTGTGTCGAATTATCCTTTATTGACAAAGCTGTCTTGGGTAAAATGCTGAGCAAAAACAGCCAACGTTCCCTTTGGCCGTGGCTGTTTGCTGCCAGCAAACAAAAAAAGCTACCCACTGATTTTTGGTGGCATCGTCTTTTGGAAGAGAAATATTTAGTTTTCATTCGCGTAAAGTAAACGGACAAGTAACTTTGGGAAAGATACTGACAAAATTGCACCTCAAATTATCTGCGGTTCTTCTTTTGTATTTCCAAAAGTGTAGACGCTACTAAGGCATAGTATGATCTACCGTTGTTAGTGCCTGCTAGAATAGTTTCCGGTGTGGGCAGGTGCAGTGCAGTGGTTGGCCCTGGCTAGGTCTGTACTAATTGGACGGCACAACCTGACGTCAGGTTTTATCCAGATCTCGTGAAGATCTCGGGAGGAGGTGTTCAGAGAGGAAATTACGCTCACGAAATCACGTTCTTGGATTCCGGCAAAATCCCAGTATCTTATGTTTAGAAACTTTTCAGAGGTTGAGCATGGACAACCAACATTATAACATTACTAATATGTATTAAGAGACGGATCAGCATGTTAGGTCCCCTTTAACTCAATTCAGGTAAATCCATAAATCCTTCTTTGTGATAATCCAGCCTAAATTTAAAGCACGGCAGGCTTCTAACACCAGGCAGAGGTATCTGTGAGGACTCAGGAGTACACACACAACCACACCACACACACACACAAAGGTCAAACTGAGTCAGAAAATGTACAGACGGGGTTTCACCTCTCGGCCTGACATGCCGAGCCACGGCTCCATGCAGTAGGTGAACATCTCCCACAGAGTGACTCCAAACATCCACACATCAGATGCGTGGGAGAAGGAGCCCACACGCAGGCTCTCAGGGGCACACCTGGAGAGAGGCATGGAAGCAGAGAGAAAATGAAAAATATTGACATAAAACAAATGTTATATCTCAGGGATCCTCAAATCTGGCTCTTGAATCTGAATCCATCCCAGGTTTTCTTTCCTCCCTGGTGAGTCACCAAGCAATAAACACTGCCGATTGGTCAGACGTGACCTGATCAGCGGTTCTCGGACTTTGAGGGCGGACTTGACGAACAGGGCATAGTGTAACTATAGCTGAACGTAACGATAAAAACTTTGAAGCTACATCAAGCTTATACAAAGACAGTCAAATCCAGGGACGACAAAAAAAAGTCCTGCCATACTTTCTTTCCTCAAATTAACTCATCCAGACAATTTCACCAACAAGTTCTCCCTGCTGGATGTAGAGCGACACAAATTTAAAAAATCCAGTAGTCTCATATATAAACAGTGCATAGCTACAGAAAAAATGCATACACTAATTTCTTTGCAGAATTTGGATAAAAAAAACAAACTAAACATAACTCATTCCCTATGGCAAGCCGGTGCCAGCAGAGTGGAAGACCGTTCGCAGTTCGATGAAAACATGAAATCAGTTGACGATCCCGGTGATCGGCCACCTTCAATACTTCATGTATTGTAATTTTCGGGAAAAGTATTCCGTACAAATGTGACAATTTTATATAAAAGCATTCTGTAAGGAATGAGTTAAAAGAGATACAAAATAAATAAGAATATGCGCATTAATCCTCATTAATTAAATAAAAATTACATGCGGTTTAGCTTACCAATGGTTAATAAATTACAATACTTTTTAACTTAACGACATTTTTTGAGCGTTTGCAAAATTTTGGCTTAAAATCCATGCAAATATTTGAAGACCACAATGGAAAAATGATCAGAGTCACATCTTCACATTGAGGAGCAATGATGAATTAAAATTTGATTATGAATGATAAAAATTCAAAAAGATATTAGAAACAAAGCACCGAAAAAATATGCAAAAATATAAAATAAAATATTATAATACTATGATATATTGTTATAAATATTTTAATAATACATCATATATAAAATATACAAGAATGCAAAATTTGGACTCTGATCGTTTTCATTAATAAGAAAACCCCAGGCAAACAGAATAAGAGAAGACAGAGTACTTTCATCGTCTGAACATATACTGACCAAAACTTCCAACGCAACACATATAATTTTGAAATATTTGGTGTACATAAAATGGGATATAGGTTTTAAGCCATGATACATCAACTACAACTTAAAAGCTCAGAAAATTGTTTTGATTTTGTCGTGTGGGCAGCTCGTTCCGCTTGATTGCACGTTGTTTAGAATTTTGCCAATCCCGTCAGGTTGAGAAGAACTCATTGACCAATCCTTTGAGAATTTGGTCAATAAATAGCCGTAGCAATGGGCGACTTAAATATTCCTTTGGATTATTCTGGGTCAACATATGACCATGCCACGCCTAGGTCAAAATCAGCGAGAGCGAGCCGTTGGTATGCTCACTGGTGGAATGTCGCAAAGATGGGTTGCAAGGAACCTGGGCGTCCACGTGTCGACCATATCACGTCTCTGGAGCCGGTATAATGAAACAGGAAGCACCGGTGATCAACCACGTGCCCCCAGACCACGTGTCACCACCCCTCAGCAAGATCGCCATATTCGCCTCCAGCACCTGCGCAATCGCTTCCTGCCAGCTACAGTCACTGCTGCTCAGACCAGAGGTCGTCACCAGAACTGGATTATTGACCAAACTAGGGGTGTCAACGTTTACAATTTTTTCTACACGTGTATACAGGACTACTAACCGACGTGTACCCAGTTACACGTTCAGAGATTTATGAGCTTTTTCTATCGCAGTTGCGCTATATAACCACAGAAAGTAAAATGAGTTGGAAATAAAATCCTCTATCATTTTGACAGATAAGAAAATTTACAAGTGAAAGCTGAAAAAGGTTTAACCTTCTTTTTTAATCACTGTTTTAACTATTCCTCACTTTTGTAAATTTTTTTTTAAACTTAAAGTGCAAACTGCATCCCTCTTTCGCAACGGGAGCTGCGTCAGAATTTTAATATGAGTCTCATAGTAAAAGTAATCTGGAATTGGCGAGAGACAGCAACTCAAAAAGAAGCCAAAGTAAGCGGAAGCGGAAAAAACTTCACCTTTATATCCACAAAGTTCTAACAATTATTCACTAAACTTGGCGGTAAAAATGTGTTTTCTTCCTCCTCTTTAGACGCGAGGATGTGTGATCAGCTCGTGAAAAGCCGACAGAACACCAACCAACAATATAATGTACAACAACACGCAACGATATAGGCTAAAATAACAAGCCATTAACAGTTTTTGTTTTCAGCTGCACAACATTTGCACATGGAGAAGATGATGAGCGCAGCGCTTTTCTCAAGTCCACCGCAGCCCATTCTTGATGTGGCGCGACACTGGCTGCGGTTTTTAAAAAAATTTTATTTATTTATTTATTTTATATCAAGGTAACATTGCGCCCCATGCATCTGTATGCGGATAACTGCACTAGATGGAACATTTAAGTGTATTGTTAGTTAATGTTATTTTCTGAAGCTTTCAGGCAACATTATCACCCCTAAAAATAGGCCACTATATGTATTGGTGAGAAATGAACGAGGAGGAAAAAATGACGTGTACACGGTTATTGATTTTTCTAAACGGTTATGATTTGTTATCCGTGTAACCGTTTACACGTGTAGATGTTGACACCCCTAGACCAAACCGAACGCAACCGCCTGCGTGAAGCCGACTTGCACATCCGACGCCCCCACCGTGGTTTGGTTTTGACTCCTGCACATCACCGTGTCCATCTGCAATGGTCAAGGGCGCATTTGGGCTGGAATGCTCTCAGGTGGAACAGGGTGCTCTTCTCCGATGAATCAAGGTTCAAGTTGAGTGTGTCTGACGGAAGACTGCGTGTATGGTGTAGGCGACGGGAACGTTATACTGACGCTACCATCCTGCAGCGTGACCGCTGGGGTGGACCCAGTTCGATGGTTTGGGCTGGAATAAGCAGGAGACACAAGACAGACCTCATTTTCATCGATGGAAACCTCAGTGCGGCCCGTTACCGAGACGACATCCTTACCCCTATTGCAGTTCCAATCGTCCATCGCTATGGCCTAACGCTGCAACAGGATAACGCGAGACCCCATGTCGCCAGAGTCTGTCAGGACTACCTGAGGCAGAATAATGTTCAGTGTCTTGATTGGCCTGCGTATTCTCCAGATTTAAACCCTATAGAACATCCATGGGATGTTCTGGATCGCCGAGTGAGAAGGCGTGATCCAGAACCAGCCACAGTCCAACTTGCGTCAAGCACTCCAGAAGTAATGGGACCGCATCACAGAGGCTGAAATTCGGCATTTGATTGACTCCATGCATCGCAGAATCCAGGATGTGTGTGACGCCAGAGGAGGCCATACAAGATACTGACTTCGGTGATCCAGAATTGCGCCTTCAACTAATGCAATGAATAGGAAACCAGGAAAAATCTGCTCTTCATTCCTGACTCTAAAATTGTGTTTTTGATTTGAATCTTAATATTTGTTATGTATTGTTAAATTTATCAAAAGAAAATGACGTGTTGCAATAAACCCGAGTGTTGCCTTGGAAGTTTTGGTCAGCGTAGATTTTCCACAATAAACCCTCATGCTAGTTCACTCCCCTCCCCAATATCCTGTTGACACAGTCCCAGTCCCGGACTCTTGCTCACCAGGCGAAAGGGATGCGCCGGTGAGCGTTCATGACGTAATGGTCCGCGTCTTCCGTCAGGCCTCGCATCAGGCCGAAGTCTCCGATCTTCACAAGCTCCCGCGAGGCCAGCAGCACGTTTCGCGCCGCCAGGTCTCGGTGAATGAAGCGTCTTGTCTCCAGGTACTCCATTCCAGCTGCGATTTGGGTGCTGAAGAGCCACAGGCGGAACAGTGGGTACTCGTTCGGGCGAGAGCGCAGGGTGTCGTACAGCGAGCCCAGCGCTGCCAGCTCAGTCACCTGGGCAGGAGGGGTGGAGGAGAGAGAAGTGAATCGGGTGACACCGAGGGGGGAAGGGAGGGAAATCAACACACTAAAACCAATAAAACAGGTTAGCACCGAACGCTAGGGATGGTTCACTTTTATTATAAACACTGCAATTACAGTGTTTAGCATCCATCCATCCACCTCTCTCTCCCTCTCTCTGGCTCTCTCTCTCACACCTGGCAAGGGCTGAACCACAGCTGACCCCAACATTCATTCAGTAAAAGGTAGAATTCGTCCCATGAGCAACACAAGGTCGTAAGTGAGATTTTGTATGTCAGTTACTGCCTTTGTTTATGAGCAAAATGGGGCGACACTGCGTCCCATGAGCAACACAAGGTCCTTAGTGACCATTCAGTGGAAATTAAGCTTTCAATAAAAATGGCAGAGTTGCCCGCTTCTGCTTGTAAAAAAAAAAAAGAAAAAAAATGTCGCTTAAGACCTTGTATTGCTCATGGCACGAATTACACACTTGACAGTATGCCAATCCATCGCAGGGCACACACATACACACATTTGCCCATTCGATTGTCGCTAAGGGCAGTTTGGAGTACACAATTAGCCAAAAATGCATCTCTTACAGGAGAAAACTGGAAGATACAAAGGGAACCCACATGGACACAGGAAGACCATGAAAACACCGGACAGAAATGCCCATAATTCAAGCCCACAACCATGGTGTGGAGCTTCAGCGCTTCCCAATGCACTACCGAGCTCACCAAAGAATAAGGGCGACTTTAGAGCGCTACTAAATTATGATGCAATGAAGTCCAATCCAGGAACGATGATTAGCAACTAACACTGAATTCGGTGGATTTATTTTTCCATAAAACCAATACAGAGCTATAAAGGGTTGATTTCAAGCTGAAAGTGATTTTGTTCCTATATTAATCCACAAGCAGCAAATTGACAGTGACCGACCATTGTATGGAGTGGAATAGCCAATGAGTGCAAAGAATAAGAGTCAGGGACAGTACTTGGTTTAAGCAGCGTACAATATAGACAAGGTAGGATCATAGCAATGTCAATTCCATTTCATCCTCAGCCATTACAAAATGTTTAAAATTAAAATTGATCTTTTTTATTCAGTCAGATATTCAGTGCTTAACAAATGAATTAGACCACCTGTCATGAAAAACGAGAGAACAGGAATATTTCAGAAATTTGTCAAAAACTTAGTTAAATTTTTTTTTTATTTCTTTGGCAAATAACAAAGTGAAACCATTAAATAGTCCTTATTTAAACATAAAAACCAAAAATACAAAAAAAAACTAGATTTTATATGGCCCCCTTTGGCCTTGATAACTGCTTGCATTCTTGCATTCAACCACTAAAACAAATTTTTATGTTCAGGAATACAAGAAAAATACTATTCTCTGGCATCTTAGTCAAAAAATAATAATGTGCTTAATTATTTTTTCTGCTTTTTTTAAAACGGTAAATTTGAAAATTCATGGATAACAACAATAATTATATTTTAGCATTAAAAACATAATTTCAGTTAAAGAGCTTGTGCATACTGGTGGATTAACTACAGTATTACAGGAACATTTTTATTATTTTGGTAATTACCAACACAGTTAATGTAAGGCAGCTGTGGCATAAACCTTACATTGGGAGGTGGTCTGATAAATTTGTAAAGCACTGTACGTCTGACAATTTCTCCGATCAACTCGGACCGAAGGGCGGTGGGTGAAGCGTTGATAAAAGACAGTGGTGTTACCATCTTGAGGGGCTGCGTGAGCACCACTCCGTACAGACGGATGATGTTGGGGTGATCCAGTGACTGCATGATGGTGACCTCCTGCAGAAAATCGGTCAGTGTGTCCGTGTGCTTACTTCTCAAAGACTTCACGGCTACCGGCAGCTGACCGAAGGATGGAGGGATGAGGCATGAAGAGCAGGGGATAGGGAGAGATGGGTGAGAGCAGGACAAAAAAACTATTAATTATTTATTATCATTATTCATATTTTCCAGATGGAAATATGTGACAAAATTTCCAAATCTATTTCACCCAGCACTCACCACACTTCCGGTCGGGGTCTGCCACTCGCCTTTCCGCACCACTCCGAAAGACCCGGAGCCCAGCTTCTCCCCCAGGAACAGCTCTGAGTCCTGGATGAGACAGGTGAGCGAGCGCCCGGCTTCAGGGGCCGGCCCTGTCCCACTCCACTGGTCGCCACGGGCGGCCTACGGAAGGGTCATGCAAACAGCATCACGAAACGCAGCTCATTCATAACCAGCACACGATCCCCTTCAGATCAAGTCCATCTCTATGGGCTGAAAAAGTCGTGATGTAATTTTGAGGTCAACTTGCCGTAGCTATGGCAACTGGTTCACGCTGAATGAACCAAACCATAAGCAAACAACCAGAACAGTCTTTATTACCATGGCCAACGCGTCTATGTATGGAATTAAGCTTTATTTTCAGCGATCTTAAACCCAAGATATGCTCATTATAAAAGAACAGAAAGCATTTATCGCCATATTTTTGAATGATTGTGTGGCTGTGCCGCGAGCGTGAACCATTGTCAAGGAAGTGAGTGTTGACCCCAGCGAAAGTGACGTCGCATAACCCAATTCAAGACAGAAGATGCCATATCTTGGTAAAAAGAAACAGGACATTGACTAGAGGCTGAAAAGGGAATTTAGTCAACTATTGTTTCACCGAATAGCCCTTTGCATCCGAATGTCTGTAAACAGCTAGCTAATGCACAAACATATCTGTCATCTTTACAAGAAATGTACATTGCAATATCTTGCACAGTATTCCTTTTAGGTGATCATTGTAGCAACTACTTTCAAATGTAAAGAAAATGTTTGAAATATCTAAAATTGAGAAAAGGAAACATAAGATAAACCATGTATTTAATGTAATATATATTGACAGATCAAATTTTTTACCTTTGCCATCCATGATTTCGGTCGCGTTCTATGTCGTTTAACAGCATCCCACAGTCTTCTCTGACCTGCACAAATGCCAATCATATCACCAACAACCATCCCCATTCTTTTCTATTTTTTGTATCTAACATAGGTTAGGAACTTCAACAGCATATCCCCTACATTTTCTACAGACTGCCACCAAGCTAGTGTAAGATGCCAGCATGTACTGCAGCAATGCACCATGAGAAGCAATGCTGTGTTGATCACCAAATAATTTTTAGCAAATACAGACACATACACAGTGGAATCAGTAATTGCTCACGTCATTTTATACAGTGAAATCACTAATTGCTCCCAAGTCATTGCTCGACTGACTCAAAGTGAATCACAAACATCAATTCAGGATAAAGAAATTGAGAGCTCAGCCTGAATAGGTCTGCGAATATGTGAGATAAGACTTCAATATTCTTGAGTGAGCTTCAGGGCTGGATGACCAAGGCCATCATAAGAAGTTTGTGCCACTATATCCAGGTACTACCTAATACCAAAGAGTACCCCAGCAGCTATGGACAGGTGGTGTATATTCACAGCCTGTTTCCCAGGGTTGATGGGAAAATGTACTTACCGGGTTTGCCAATACCGATCTGCTCAAGGTCAGCATCTTTCACGTAGGCAAAGTGTTCTATCCGGGTCACGTTCAAATTGTCCCGCACTCGGTGGTAGAATCTCTCCAACTGGACCTCTGCCAGGAGCTGGTACAGCCACTGTGTATCCTGGTCCATCAGCATTACACATCCAGGAAAAACATACCTGATAAGGCATAGAAAGATTTAGACTACGGTGTGGTCTATATACAGCTAGAGTGCAGTACATATACTCTGGCCTGCAGAACATGAGCCGTGTGCTCTGTCCCTGTAATACACAAGCAGCAGGCTGTAGTTTGCATTTCAAAGAATCAGAAGATCTTAGGAATTCATCTTTTACAGTACATATACAGCACCAGTCAAAGGTTTGGACGTACCCACATTTTTTCTTACATGTTAAATAAAAAAATAGGCACAGTTTATTTTGCAAAAAAAAAAGAGATCTAATTCTTAAATCCATCAAACTATCTGGCATTTGCTGTCATATTTGCAGAGCATATATTTTTTAATATATTCAATGGTGTTTTTTGTCCATGAGGATCCTGAAGGATCCTGCTGGAATCCTGCAAGGACAGGATCCTTTAAGATCCTTCAAGAAACCTTCACAAATCTTGAAAAACAAGGATCCTTGCAGGATCTTTAACAATTAAGCAGCAGTCTGGCAGGATCCCGTAAAAATTCCTGAAGGATCCTCGAAGACAAAGATCCCTGTGGTCTCCCTGGTGAGAATCCTAGCAGGATCCTGTCCCAGAGTCTAACAGGATCCTTGAAAGAATCCTTAACAGGATCCTTGAGGATCCCGAACAAAATCCTTGTTGATCCTCAAGGATCCTGGCAATATCCTGAGGGATTCTTATACATCCTGAAAAACTCATTGGGGATCTTTAAGGAGCCTAGCAAGATTCTCAGGGATCCTTAACAATCCTGGGTAAATCCTTGGGAATCCTCAAGGATCTTGGCAAAATCCTTGGGGATCCTTAAGGACCCTAGCAAAATCCTGGAGGGCCTTTGAAAAATCCTGAGAGATCCTGGATAAATTAAGCCAAGATGTTACCAGACCAGATACAGTGTACCCCTAATTGATGTCTGCTTTGAATTATTGCTTGGCATGTTTGAAATGTGAACTGTTCATCAATGCTGTAGTTTGTGAGTGGAGGCTTTTTAGTCGGACCTTTGAACTTCGTCAAGATCCCCATGTCAGCACCCATACCACAACTTGATCTGCTTCAACTGTGTGGCTGAAGCTAAGCAGATGTGGGCTTGGTTAGTATTTAGATGGGGGACCATCTGGGAAAAAAAAAAATTGCGGCTGTCGAGGAGCCAGTAGGTGGTAATCTTCCCTCTGATAGGATATGCCCAATGGAGCGATGGGGACACTGTACTGAAGGAGATGTTGTCTTTCGGATGAGATGTTAGACTGAGGTCTTGACTCACTGTGGTCATTCAAAAATCTATGACACGCTTTGATAACAGTGTAGGGGTTCCCTGATGTCATGGCTAAACTTCCAACCTACCACTTAGTCATCACCTGCTCTATGAGCCGTGCAATTTGCCTCCCTCTCCACCTCAACCCCCAGGGCTTCCTTAAAAAAGAGATTTCAATCTCAACGGAACCTCTCTGGTTATATAAAGCATAAATAAATAATGTGTTTTCCGAGGATCCCTAAGGATTTTCCCTGAGGTTTTTGCTTGGGTCCTCAAAGATCCAGTAACCAGATCCTTTGGGATCCTTAATGATCTTGAAGGATCCTATCACATGATCCTTCAGGGTCCTTAAGGATCTTTGCAACGATCCTGTCGGAATCTCTCACAGGATCCTTGCAAGGATTCTCACCAGGGTACTTGGAAGAAAAATATTCAAGAGGAAGACCTTTCTCTGACATGTAGCAATAAGACTGGAGCGAGAATGTGAAGCCAAATGGCACAAAACTAAATATGTTTGCATTACATCATATTTCACTGTGCACTTCTGCTTCATCAACAGGAGAAGGACTAAAACTTTCAGAAGAGAAGGCACATACATCCAAAGCCATTTACCATGTTCCCACAGCACTTAGGCAGTTCTTCTCACAACTACTAGGCAAAAAGGCCACTCATCTTCCAGCCAGCACATGTGAATCACAAAAAAAATCAGGGCTTGTCCAGGCAAGCGCGATTATAAAAAATACAGATGCAGACTACACCCAAACCTGCACCCAATCAACATGCAGAAGATAATTCAGCCCATTCTCATGGCAGTCTAACATATTCACTTCTCTTAGCAAAGTCAGACCCCCAAAATATACATCAATGAGCAAAAACGTAATGAACACCTGCATGCTGCCAAAGCAGCACCTTCAAATTGATGTCCACATGAATACCTGGACCAAGGGTTTCGAAGCAGATTTTTTCTAGAGCATCACACTCCCTTCACCAGCTTGTCTCCTTCTATCAGTGCAGGTTCATCCCATCTCTTGCCCAGGTAAAGAGCTTGCACAACAACCTGGCAGACCTACATGATATAAAATATAACTGGACCCATCAAACCAGGCATCCTTCTGCCATTGCTCCAAAGACAGTTCTGATGCCCATTGTGTGTGCCCATTGCAGGCACTTTTGATGGTAAACTAGGGCTACTATAGGCACTCTGACCAATTTGCGGCCACAAAGCCTCTTACAAAGCGGGATTCAATGTGCTGTGAGATGTGACACATTTCTCTGAAAACCATTATTAAAATTTCCAGGGTGTTGTGGCACAGTAGCCCTTCCATCGGTTTGGACCAGATGGGGCAGAATTTATTGCCCTTGCACGTTGATGACCCGAAGGCACCCAACTCCTTGTCACTGGTTAATGGTTTATGCCCCCTTGGACCACTGTAGGTAGCTACCACAGCTGACCAGGCAAGCCTGTTCCAAAATTACAGATGCTAACTTCCATAGTTGGAACCATTGCCTGTGAATGGAGGAACTACGTAAGTTGCTAACTTAGTTAGCAACTACGCTGTTGGAAAACGCACCCCAGGAGTCCCCAGGAGTAGGTGCTCTGACCCAGACCTCATGTCATCGCTCTGCCCTAGTCAAAGTCACTCAGATTCTATTTGTCTGGCATCCAATGCATGGCCTATGAGAACCAACCAATTTACAGTCTAAGGCTTGTTCGCAAATCTTGACATATGCCAATGTTACAAGATAATCAACCTTATTTGCTTATTCAGTGAGCAGTCATTAATGTTTTGGTTCATTGGTGAACACTAACACAAATGCAGCATCTGCATATTGACTGATAATGCTCCCCAGACAAAATATCATAGCAAATGGTCACTTTAGTCTGCTCCAATTGTGAAACCGCCAACTCAGATGAGTAATGTAAAATGTATACTATGAATTACACAAAAAGAAAAATTTTAGCATTAAGGCACAATGGCTAAAGCAAATTACTTACAGAAATAAATGTGAGTTCAAATAGGTAGCATTACCATTAAATATTGGCCAATAACAATAATAATAATAATAAGTACATTATTTTAATAATGATTTATTTTTATTATTATTATTATAGGAACTACAGGAATTGTAAGAATATTTGAGCGGATCAGGGCATATGTCAAATTCTCATTTCAATGCCTACATCTAAACTTCAGTAAATCAAAAAATTATTCATGAAATAAGGCCTTGATTTGCAGCGTAAAACTATGAAAATTCCATCATGTAATTACAAAATATTAGATACGTGTAATAGAATTACCTTTACAGGGAAAAGGGGAGCCCAAAAATGAATCGTCTACATTACTGACTTGAGATACCACAATGCCATTTTAAGTGACTGAATTTTGAACCGTTTTCTAAGTAACGTTAGAAAAAAAACTTGAGTTCTGGGCCTTACAACAAATCAGTAGCCTAGTGTCATGCAGGAATCAGAAAAAAAGTATGTTTCATGATTCAGTTGAGATGACCACATTTTCCCAACAACGCATGAAGTTATAAGTAAGTTACTCGAGTTGCTGAATAAGCGGATGCTAGAAATGAAATATAATCTTGTAAGCATATCTTATTTGTATTACCTAGACTATTCCAATCAGCACAGTAACAACCTTAATCATTCCTAAAAATGTTTAGCTAGGCTAGGTTTAAAATCTAATTTAGGATGAAAATGACTATCTAGCCATGCGCAAATTTAACGTAATAACTACTGTGCTAGCCAGACAACTTCGCCCCACCGTGAGACTTTGGTAGCCCACAGGTAAGTGGCCTGTACTTACCTCTGACAAAACAAATGACGGTTTGCTTCTTCAGTTTGTCTTTATGTTCAGTCGCCACGTCTTTCTATCAGAATCGAATGATCGAATAATTTGCCTGAGAAATTAAAAACATGTCAATTTATTCTGCCGGACGGTTAGCCTTCCCGGGTTTTCCTCATTCCTCCTTCAATCCGAATACAATCTTCATTAAAATGGTTGTTTTGTTTTGTTTTGAAGGAGCGATTCTAATTTAGTTTTGCGTTAATTCCATTTGATTCTAATGCATTCAGTGTTTCGGGTTTCACCGTTTTCAAAAATTAAGCTCCATGAAACCGAATTCCCAACTATTGTTGAAGTCTCCTCCACCTCTTCCTCTCTCCTCCCCCGCCTCGCTGAGCTTCCACCTGAACTGTTATCGGAACAAGGTGTGTAGGCTATGCGCGATCAGTTTTATACAGAATACAAGAGCTGTAGGGCCCAATTGTCATAACATCTCTATTCTAATGTTAAGTTGGCCTATTCGGTCCACTACCTGCATTTGTCATGAATACGGGTATTGATTTAAGAAGAAGTAAGTTGAAGACAATTGAACGTATGCGGGCAATTCTTCTCTTTTTTTTTCTTTCTGTCACTTAGACAAGTGTTGAACACGAAATGGATTTGATTTGTCAGTGTGTTTTGCAGGAATGTCGTCCAATAGATGCGAGTCTGCGCATTTGAAGCAGCCTATAAGCTTTGCCTATGCCTGCACATTTTGTTGTGGCTCAGTGAAACCTCCTAGCAGTATACTAATTGCTGTCTTATGGGCTGTGCATCTATTGGCTTGTTTGACCCGTCTGACTAGATTCTCTCCCCATACAGTATCTAGGAAACTCATGAAATCTCATGTGAAATCTCTCTGCACTGCATACTTCCTGGTATGGAGTGTGGGAGGACAGACATTCTTCCTGGATTGCACAATGTCCGGCCACCGCATGTTTACGTAGCATTTCCCCGGAAAGAAAGCACTCATTCCCTCAAACCAAGAAAATAATCAGAATATAAAATGATTAAGTAATTGTTTTTTGTGACAAAATGACACTGTGGGGGAGAAAAAAGTGGCTTGTGATTACAAAACACAACTTGCATGAGAACAGGGATTGCCAACCCTGGTCCTGGAGGGCCCCAAGGTTTGCAGGTTTATGTTCTCACCACCCTCTTTAGACTAACGGTGTGTGTGGGTCCGGACCACCCAAACTGGCTTATACCTGAGGACACTCAAGAGCAACAGAGCATCTTACTCAGACCACTCAAGACCAATCCAACGTCCGTCTCAGTGTAGGCCACACCACCAAAATTGACGCAGCTCTTGGGTTAGACGACCCAAAACTAACCAAACTGACGAATATTTCCAACAAAAGACACGTCCCAAAACTGATCCAAAATCAAACTAAAGCGTTGAGGGCTGTATAAACTCATAGGCCTGATTAGTTTCAAACACTAATCTCTTAAGCCGCAAAGGAGAAAAGCAGTTAAATCGTAATATTTACAACTAACTGTTGACTTGTCGATGTATGATATTAACATGGTCAATGCTGCCATGTTAGTTTTATGGTCTCGACCTATGTTTATACTAAAGATAGAACGGTCTGAGGGAGGCAAATAACAATTAGATAAACGTTTTTCTTTGAATTTATGTCACGAAAAATATTTATATATCCCTTCCAAAATATTAATAAAGCTGTCTCTTTGTCACTTTATGTCCTACTGTTTATCTTTGCGATTAATGTACTAAAGTGGCATCAATACTGTTGTCCCTGTTATGTGTTCTTTCATGAACTCCGTCCATTTGCATTTGGCTTTCAGTTACTTCATGGGCTTAGTCTGGGAAAATGCATGTAGAGGTTTGTTGCCAAGGGTAATTGTGCTAGACAAGGGTCAGTGGCGTAGCCAGAACTGAAAAATGGGCGAGCACAGAACATCCCTTACAACTTTTATTAGTCCTCTCATGGTTATGGTTTTTGGTTATGTTTATGTGCTGGTTCTGTGTTCATGATTATTGTCTTTTATGTATTCTTTTTGGTTATTGTAATACTCAGGTTTTTGGTTCATTCCATTTCTCAGTTCCATTGCACTTGTCTCCCCCGTCTTGTGATCTAGTTGGTTCAGTCCGTCTTCCCTGTCTGCTGCTCACTGACTTCGGGTGATTGAAATGTATTCCAGTGTTTAAAATATTCCTTCGTATCTCATATTTTTTTATTTGTATTTTGTATCATAGTCAACTAACACAACTAATCCATGTATATAAGATTACTAACTTACTAAAGAGCATTCTAGTTTAATATGTAAAGTTGCACCGCTACTAATTTAGACTAATTCCCTCTCCGCAATTGCCCTGTTCTATATTCTGCCTATTAGCCTGTCTCTGTCCTCTCCTGAGCTTCAGCGAGAATCTCTGGCACGTGCATAATCACTCTCCTGCGCTCGTTATCTGTGCACGTAGAACTCCTGGACTGAAGCTGTTTAAATGTCATTGGCTGTTTGTGTGATTCCCGTTCGTGTTTTGTCTTTTGCCAGTTTTCGTAGTTAGGGTTTCCCTCATGTGATTCTCCCGCAGTAATTAGTCTGATTCCCAACACCTGATTCCTGTATAGCATGTGACCTTCCCTTTGTGTATATTAGCAGTCTTTTTACTCACAGCTCTTGTCAGAACCTTGATCAATATTTCTTTGAGCAGAGCGCCTCGTATGCCATTAACTATTGTTTCTCTTCTACTAGACTGTCTGACTTTGAGTCTTACCATTGCCCTTTTTGTATTGTTTTTGTCTTTCTGGATTTTGACCCATTTTTGTATGACCACAATTTCTGTGTTTGGATGCCCTGTGTATGACCCTTGGCTTTGTTCATCGACTATGACTTTCTGCCTATCGTTTTTGTACCTCTGCCCATCTGTCTTACTGGTTCTGACCCCTGCCTGTCTAGTCAACACTGTTTGTTTGTTTTTGGGATTGTGATTGGATTTGGATTGTGGCTTGGCAATTCTTGTTTTGGCTTTGACTCAAACTCCAATAAAGGCATACAGTTTTTGGATTTCCCCCTCTCGCGTGTGGTTCCTGAATGCACCGTCACATCCTCATTTGTTCGCCATCATCTTTCCTAATGAACTATGCATTCACTCTGAACACTATCAGGTGTTGCTCGTTCTCCTTGTGAAGATAAGATGGCAATCATTTGTTTGGACACGCGCCTTTTTTTTTTTCAAATCAGCCTTACTAAAAATTACGTAAAGGTTTCCCATCTTCGTCTTTGATTTAATTCCAACAATGTGTGAGATCATGAAGAGCATATTTGATTGCCTGATGTTCCCAAAAATGTAATGCGGAAGATCTAGAGCAGTTTTGTAAAGCGTGCGCCTATGAATACATTTTTCTGGACTGAGTAGCCCATTATTTTGTCACACTTGGATCGCATTGAGAAAAACGCTGTATCTATAATTGCCAATAGTGTTTTGTTATAATTGTAAAATATTTTAATTAACAAAAATGACTGACAAGTCGGGAGTAATTGTTCAACCACGCCCAAACGAATGATTGTCATCCCTTCTTAAGGAGAATTTGCAATACCTGATGGTGTGGATTGTTTTCGGTGTGAATGTATGGTTCATTAGGAAAGATGATTGCGAAGAAGTTAGGACTAATAAAAGTTGTTTCTGTGCCCACTCGATTTTCAGTCCAGGTTACGCCACTGACAGATTCGAACCAACAACTGTCTTGCTGTAAGCTGGCTGTGCTCACCACTCCAGCACCGTGCCACAGAGAGCCTTCACTTTTAGCATTTTGATATGGCAATGGTCATTGGTTTCTTAAATAACTCAAATTTACACAAATTATCTTTTTTTCCCCTCTTGGTTTTTCTCAAACGGTCAGAATACCAGATATCAAGCCGACGTTGGTCCCAGGACATGACACCCACCGTAGGTTCAAAGGTCATTGAGTCCAAACAAAAAGTGACTTTGGTTTTGGTGTAGGGTGGTCAGTGCAAACAGTTACTTCAGACCCAAAAAAAAAAAAAAACTGGCGAGGTGGGTGAACTGCGATCAAAGTGCTGTCATCAATCAATTACGTCTGGAATTAAAGCAAACCCAGCTCACCCTGGGTCCCGGCAGGGGAAGGGCTGGCTTCCCCATCCATAAGAAACTTATGGAACGGACGGAGAAATAACATGTCACAGCAACGACCAAGTCCTTTGACCTAACATTTCTGGAGGCTTTTCCAAGTATTTGAGATGAGGGTTAGATGTCTGAGATATTGAGGTCTCAGACACTGAACAGTTTCTTTGCCAAGCTCACCAAGACAACTGCAAATAATTTTTCAATACAGAATCTAACAGCTAGTCTTGGTCTACTTGCCTACATATTGTGACTCTATTTCACCCACTCAGATTAGTGTCAAATGTAAGTGCTGCATCTCAAGAAATGTTTTACACAATTTTATGCTGCCTTCTGTTCTGAGTATGCTGTGTGCGTTTGAAGGGCGTATTAGATGTTACACTGTGCACCTGATATTCGTCAAGCAGCTAGTTTCTATTAGCTTTAAAATTGCTGCCAGAAATGTTACATTTGATGGCGCACAGTATCATTTTCTGGTAGTTCAACCTTTCACAGCATGTTGTTAGGGTGTTTTATAAGATATCAGTAACTGGCAAGGCAGCATTAGACTTGTGGGGTAAGACTCTGTTTTATCGCCCCATGAAGGCCATTTTAACAAAGCTAGATTTCATTAAGGCCTTTCATCTATACAGTCTGTGTGTCACACATCGATTACTGTAATGCTATTGTAATTCTTATTGTCATAAAATTTCTTTTAAGTAGGCTGGGCCCAACCATAACAGATAGAGAATGGCCCAAATGCCCAGCAATGCAAGAGGAAAAAGCACACCGGCATTTCTAGTTTGAGAGGCCGACATCTCAAATCATCCCGTGAGTAACATAAGGTGGCAGGTGGCATTCCCGGTGAAACTTGTTTGTCCAACCATGAAGTACTACAGTGGTGCCCCCTTAATTCACAGAATGAAAAATGGGTTTCGCCAGAAATGTCACTTTCAACCTTGTGTTACTCATGTGACGAAAGGTCCTCTGCCAACAGTATCATTGAATTAGTACCCCCAAGCAGAAAATGGTCAAAATCAACAAAAGGCCATGGAGGTCGAAACGGTACGAGAACAGCAAGGCCCAGGAAGCCATCAGGCTGGAGTTGTCTTTGAATTGCTGCAGACACTGATGTTGTCTTGGTGCTGTTCAACACAATCTGCGAAAGTGTGTCGAGAAAACATTCCCTGCTCTCTTGCACTACTGCCGTCAGCTACAGGTCTACCAAGATGTAATAAACATAGCCTGGTCTGGTGAGTATCAATTTTTGCTGCAAATGCAGATAGTAGCATCAGAATTAGGCATGAACAGCATGAATCCATGGACCCAGCCTGCCTTGTTGTCAACATGAAACGCACCTCATTAGGACAAATTTAAAGCCTATTAAATTCTATGATTGCAACTGTGGTTCGAACACAAACCAGCATACACAGGGGGGCTCCAGGACCGACTTTTGGAACTACTAATACACGAGACAGCTACCTTGCCGCCGTGATTATGCATGAGTGACGTCAAGTGCTACTAGCTGCTTGCAGTTAGTCCAATTTAAGTGAGACAAATCATCCTATCCAGCCCGGGGCATGATGTCCTCCTCGTGTTCGTGTGAGTTTACTCTGGGTATTTTGGTTCCCTTCCACAATTCAGAGGCATGCATGCCAGGCTAATTCGAAACACTAAATTCTCGATTGGCATGAGTGCGAGAATGAATGGTATATGGTTCATTGTGACAGATTATGAGCTGTCCAAGGCGAGGTAAAGCCCCTCACCCACTGGATGCTAGGACTGGCTCCAGCTCCCACCACAGAAACCTGACCAGGAATAAAATTGTAAACTGCTCATTCCTCATTAGGATCGTGGGGGAGCTGGAGCCTATCCCAGCTAACCTTGGGCAAGAGGCAGGGATGCACCATGGACAGCTTGCCAATCCATCGTAGCATGCATGCACCTTTCACACTCACACTTGTGCCCATGTGTAATTTTAGTGTCTCAAATTAGCCTGACATGCATGTCTTTGGACTGTAGAAGTAAACCTTCCTAACATGTAGACAGCAGGCAAACTCCACGCATTGAACCCACAACCTTCTTACTGTGAGGCAATATTGCTCCTCACTGCACCACTGTGACACCCCGTGATGAATGAATGGATGAGAAAAATTGTCCAGTATCAAGAACAGGATAAATGTTCCATGGTCTAAAGAGAACCACTTCTGAACTGGATGGCATGAAATTCAACATTTGTTATCATTGGTCTAATTGATCAATTGAAACTGAACAATTAAACTATTTTATTCACCTTACATGCATGAACATGTTGAGTGCAAATGGAATTGTATTTTTGCTTTAAAAAGATCAACTCAGTGGTAAAATCACAAATGGACAGTGTGTAAAAGGATAGGTCTCAATCGTCCTTAGAAAAAAGTTTTGGAGTCAGCAATATACCCCATTGAAAAGCATTAGTACCATCAAACATTTTAACAGCCTTGGGAACTAGAATCAACCAATGAATGTGTGTAATAGTCTTTAAAAACTCATGGTAGAGTTCTTGCCTTACTACGTCCATTTTTTTTTTTTACTGATCTCTGCCTTGGTTAGTATGGGTCTGGCACATGTAGTAGGGAGCAGTTGGACCATTTGAGATGGTGGCTGCAGCTAGGAATAGCATCGATTCAGAGTGAACTTGCCATGTCTGGGGATGAAGGTAGTGGTGGCGGGTGGGAAAGGCAGGCCATCATGTCATAGGCTCCTCTTCAACTCCTTGCCCCTACTCCTATGCACCTCAAACAAGGCCGTCAACCCCAAGCTTGGGGAACAGGATTCAAGGACCAGGAGAAAGAGGATGGTAATGACTGAGGTAGATTATCAAGATGGCTGCTGGGGGAGTAGTTAGTTTGGTGAGGGAAGCACCGCTGTCGCTGCAGCTGCAGTAGGGACCATAGCAGCAGGTTCACCATGAACCCCAGGATTCCCTGTATGGCCCTGATGAATCTCAACTCAGGCCTTTCAGACCAACACACCAGCAGAAGGGCCAGACTCTCAGGAAGCGGTGATGCCAATCGGCCCATCGGTGGATGACCTGGCATCAGCGGGCCCAGAGGGAGGACATTTTGGGGCGCAGGTTGCCAAGGAAGCTGCTGTATTATGGAAAGACAGAGCCCTGAAAGGAGAGCCCTTACTCCACAGAGGGGAGCTAAGACACGTGTTGGTGGTTCAGCGAACAACATGCTGTTGTGACTGATGTTCTGTGACTCCAGAAAGATAGATACCTACAAGTGCAATTTTGACTTCAAATTTAGAAAAAAAAAGGCACCCTAAGTGCACTTATGTAGACATTAAAGAAGAGTTGACCACACACACACACACACACACACACACATTGTATTGTGATTAAACATTGTATCTAAATTAATTCAGATAAATATAAGAGCAAGTTCAGCTTATATACAACCTCTACTTGCACATACTTCACATGTATACTATTGATGGCAAAGTGAGAATTTCTGATGCTTTTCAGCCATTTCTGTCGTAAATGGATTCACTGCCTTGAGGCCACATTGAACACAATGTGCACAAGTGACACCCGCTGGTAAAAATAATTTACAGCAGCAGTTGAATGCAGCTAAATCATTATACAGTAGATCACATGAGGTAGGGTGGCACACAAATACATTATAGATATACACCGATGAGCCAAAACATTGGCTGCATCTGTGAGTGGTTTTATTTATGTTGATTATCTCACAACAACAGCACATGTCAAGGTCTGCAGGCAGTTCTCATATGGTTGGTGAACAGTCACTTCTCATATTTGACGTGTTGGGTGTGGGAGAAATGGGAACTGAATGACTATGACAAGGGCCAAATAGCTATGGCATGACTTCTGGGGTGCTCCCAGTCAGCAGGAGAGAACCTACTGGCTGTGGTCCAAGGAGGGACAAACAATGAACCGACGACAAGGTTTTGGATGCTAAGGGCTCATTAATGCACAAGGGCATGTTGACATCAAAGTTTGTGTTTAAATTTCATTGCTTGGTCCTGATAGAAAATTTCCAGTAAAATGTGGTTTTTCATGATAGTTAACAGGAGAGACATTTCAAATGTACCTATCACATTTTTTGACCATGACTAAATGTTTCAAATGTTAGAATGAGAGAACCGAATGTTCAAGGTCATTAATGCAAGGTAAACTCTGTGATAGATTTTAGATAAGTCTTTTTTATACAGACTTCTTTGGATTCTTTCTTTAACTAGAAAAATGTGTGCATCCTGGCTTCATCCTCCAGACCTTGCTTGCCTGATCATATGTGAAAAATTAGATTTTCATAACACTGCTATTCAGTTTTAAGTGAAGACCTGTGTACAAGAAGTACCATAGTACTAAATAAATAACACACTGCAGTATTAAAAAGTCTTATTTAGTGACTTCGGCAGTAGTGTCACCAGACTTTTTATTCTGGGGGTGTACAAGTGGGGCACAACAGCTTGATGAGGGGAACGCAATTTATTTTGTTGAACGTGGGGGGGTCATCTTCATTTCATTTATTTATGTATCTTAAATGGGGTGGCACAAGATGTCCGTACGCCAATGGACTTCGGTACTTCTTGCACACAGGTCTTCAAATGTTGAATGAAATTTCACAGAAAGATCTGAGACTTTGTCAAGGTTGATATTTTGCTTACAAATAGTTAATGTACTTGGGTACTGGGTTGTTTCTTCAAAGCCAATAAAATAAACATTAATTTCTGTGTTAACGGACAACTAGTAGAATTATATATAAAGTCTAATAAATTAAAACAATTCCATCTTGTCTTGAGAAGGTCTAATTTTGCATCTACTTTGTCAGTGACCTGTTAGAATTTCCATTATGAAAAATTCTCTGCAGCTTAGTCAGTGCATCTGGGACATTAAAACTACCTGTAGTCTTTCCAAATTCAGTGTGAACTTTAAGCACATGCAATGTGATCACATTGTGTGAGCGAATATGCTTAAGTCCCAAATGGTCTGACTACATGGCACCTTCCCCACCCCTTTTTATACAGTTCAATACACTTAATATATTCGATCTTAACAAATTCCAAATAGCTCTTATTATGCACTGATTTAGAGTTAATATATTACCAAAGTCTCTTACTGAAATATTTTCCTTGAACCCTGTCATTCACACTCAACACATAAGAAACCCTAACAATTCTCATCGATGTAAGGTCTTGTCATCTCTCAGTAAACATTCAATTAGGCATCTTGGCCCTGTAATCTGGAATTCATCACCTACAGTCTATTCAATTTTCAAATATTTTTAAACGCAAACTAAAACAATACTTGTTATATTTTTACTGTCCTTGATAATTTCGTTTAATGCTATAATCATGTTTCCCCGTAAAAGTCTGTATTCAATTTTTAATTATTGTTATCTTAATCAGTTACTAGGTGCTTCAACTTGTCAAGCCCCCGTGGCTTTTACTGATACACTTTTCATTTCTTTATTATATCTATATTATACTGTGTATGTTTTATACTTTTGGTCTTTTTCTCATCTTTGCCTATGCTGTTACACTGTATAATTTGTTCTCTTGTATGTTTCTAATGGTATAATGAAATTAAATAAATAAATGAAGAGTAATAAAGAGAGTCTCACCAGGAGAGAGGTAATATAATTGGTAATTCACCTATAAGAGCTTTATAAACGAATAAATAAAAATGCCCAATATGTCTCTCCAACAAAGAAGACTACCCAACCTTGATAAAAAGGATACAATGATGGCAAGCATAAGCATCACCAATGATAAAACAGAGTGCAGAGTGACACACTGAATCAAAAGTTTTGAAGACAGAAAAAGCCGCATGCCTAATGATCACATTGCCAAGGTCTAAAACACATGAATACTGCTTCAATAATACTTTTCCTGCAGAATATAAGAAAACTGACTCTATTTCTGTGCAGAAAACCCATCTTCTGCTGAAATTTAGTTGCAAGATTGTTCAGGTGATGTTCAAATGTAAGCCTTCATCCAGCCAAATGCCAAGATATTTGTAGTTTATTATTCTCTCATTCTTAAATCCATCAAGAATGAAGATATTCAAGTTATTGATATCTGTATTACAGGCTCTAGAGAACAGCATAAACCTTATTTTATGAGCATTTAAAACAAATTTTAGATCTAGAAGCACACCTTGCAGAGCGATTAAGGATGTTTGCAGGTTTGTAATATGTAATTGAGGAGAGTCTGCAAAACAATAAAGAATACTATCAATTGCATTAAGGTGGACAGGACAGTCAGTTAAAGATGAGGTTATATCATTGATATTAGTAGAAAATAAAGTTGGACCTAAAATGGAGCCTTGTGGCACACCTTTCGTAATTGGCAAGAACTCAGATTGGACATTCCCCATTTTCATACATTTATGCTTCCAAGATAAGCTTGTTGGTTTCAGAATTACTTAACAATCAAATCCATTATTTTGTATTCTTTGTAATAATAGTGAATGATAGACTGTATCAAAAGCCTTCGATGGGTCAACAAAAGCAGCAGCAAAATATTTTTATCCCCGAACACCGAATGGCGTTCCGGGGATATCATGTTTTTGGTCCGACCGCCGCCGCGCCGCCCTACGTGTTAACGCAGTTAACTTCAGTAATATTTCAATTAGAAATTTCAAGTTTTGCATATAAGTAAGTATCACAAAGAGGAAGAAATGATTTGATTTTGGACAATTTACAATCTCTAAATTGGCCACCAGGGGCCAAAAACCTAAAAAAAATCACAGTTTTTATCATATCTCTGGAAATATTTGTCCGATTGACCTCAAATCAAGTGCAAATGAAAGGTCATGACCTGAGGATGTGTCCCACGATGACACTGTACCTGTTTGGTTCAAAATTTTGACACAAGGTGGAGCTTTGTCACATAAAATTCACAATTTTTGCCATATCTTTGGAACTATTTGTCCAATTGACATGAAACTAAGTGCAACTGCAAAGTCATGACCTCACAACGTGTCACATGATGACATCATACCTGCATGGTTCAATATTTTGCCGCCAGGTGGTACTTTGTAATGGAAAATTACCATTTTGGCCATATCTTCAGAACCATTTGTCCGATTGACCAGAAATTTAGTTCAAATGAAAGGTCATAACCTGCGTGGGCTTTATATTGTATTGGGTCTATTCAAGCATTGGGGATTTGGAGGATTGGGGGCATTTGGGGATATACCCCAAGCCGTCATCTCAGACGGCATAAGCCTAGTTTTTCTTGTCAGTGCCAGACACAATGTCATTCACAACTTCACAACTAAGGCAGTAGCTGTGACAGTGCTATGCCCAGCCCTGAGGCCAGATTGGTATGGGTTGAGGACTGTATTTCTGGAGAGGAATTCCTTCGATTGATTATCAATCACAGATTCTAAAACTCTGCAGAGACAGCCCACTTGGAACTGTTCATGATCCAAAACCTTTGCTCTCTTTTATAAAATCACAGTCATCCGTGACCACGTCTGACTCCCAATAGAAATGGTTCCCAGACCTGAATCCAGTTGAGCATGTATTTTGCTTACTGAAGGCAAAACTGTAACCCCCAGTTGGCTCATACAATTTTGAACAAAGTTTTCAGATTGGCACGTTAACTTTAATCGCAAGAAGTGGATTTGCCTCCATAGAGAATACAGTTTTGGATTGCCATTACATGACATTATTATGTTTCACTGGCTTTTTGGTTTCACCATTTCACTCTTTTTCACGTTCCAGCCCTTTAACTAATATCAAACAAGTTCAACTGCTTCTTGTCATTTCCCTATGCCTTCTCAGGCCTCAGCCCTCAAGCATATCAGTCCTTCTCTTTGACTGTATTACCTTCATAACATGCACTTGCCCTCTTCCTTCAATACGTCAACTATTTTTATCCAATAAATAACTTGTGAGTCAATCTAAGTTTTAGACCTGCAAATATCATCTCTTGAGCCGCCACACATTTTTAATGCGACAACCACCGACCTAGAATGGCGCTGCAGGCAAAACAAAAGTATGGAGTATGATGCACAAACTTACAGGAATTTCAACTAGACAGAAAAAGAGATACCACAGAAGTGTCGTAGTGCTATCTCCTGGTGGTAGCATGGGTTGGCCCATATGCATATCACTACTGTAACACCATGACTGATAACACATGATTTTAACATGTGATTTGCAACTAAAACACGTGATTGCTATGTTTCAGTTGCAACACTGTCTGGGTTTTCAGAAAAGATCAGTTCCTGAATTTTACCACTTCCTCCACAAACATGTTTTGCATATTCTGATACTATACGTGTAAGTTATTAATGAACAAATGCAGAATCATGCAACATAATTTCTGATCTTGGGTCGTCAGTCACTACTGCATGGATTCAAACACAGAGTTCTGATTTTCTAAGACATTATTTTGTTGTTTGTCTTTATTTTCATGAGCAAGTGAAGAATTTACTGTTCTAATTCACACCTAATCTATTTTACTGTTAAAGCTTTACACTTATTACAAGTGTTTGAGTAATATTAAAATCAGTTTATGCCAATCAAATGCAAAATATGGCATATGATTCTGTAGATGTTTGCCTCATTAAGCCACTGTTTATCAAATGGAAGTTTGGGATTTTGTAATTATAGTTGCCTTTTGTATGTGAAAATGCTCTCTTTTACAGTTCTGTAAGTATTGATGTCTCACATCAAGGTAACGCTTTAGACGACGCACTAAAATAATGTGCTTCAGTACAACTAGGTGAGGTTCATGTATCTCAGCCGTGCTGTTTCAGCGGTGGGAATAGAAGCATTTTGTTGGCAGTGCGCTTGCTTTTTTCTTATCATGAACTTTGGGATCTGGTGATGGACTGTGTGCCTGATAAGGTGAGAGAAATTTATTCTATGGGATCTTTGCTTTGATAAATGTACAGTACTTCCCCACGCTGCAACCAGATATGTATGTAAATGGAGCTTCTACTGACAAGATGAGACAAACGCTGTAGGGTAATTTGTCCTCTGCATTTGACCCCGTAGAAGCAGTGGGATGTCACAGTACAGCGCCTGGGGTCCAACTCCAGTTCTAAAGCTGGAGTGTTAGTCAGGGGCAATGGCAGAAGTGTTCCTACAGTGCAAGTGTTTCACTGTTCCAACGTTTTTGTGTATGTGTCTGTATTTGAATGAGTAAGTGGTGGGATGTTATACAGAAGGAGAGACTTGGGCAGAGAGGCGTTTGACTTGCATTGTTGTGCCGCAGTCCTGAATTTCTGTTATGGGACTCCACTTTAGCACTTGCATGGCAGGGGACCTCTTATGTTTTTTTCAGTGCTGTCGACAGGACTTCCATCTAGCACTTTGCTTTTTGTTGTATTCTCTGAAGAAATTCTAAAGGGGCTTTGTTCACGTGATCGGCTTTTCAGTCATTAGTTATTTTCCTGTTATTAGCCCTGGCAGTGACACAGGAGGCATTAAATTCTTATTCTTCTCCTGGTTTGTGCGAGCAGTGGCTTGACATCCCGCTTTTTGGATGAGATCATGAGCTTTTTTGCATTATCTTCAATGGAAAGAAAAGCTTGATGATCAGATGTGCAAAACTGAACATTTGAGACATTCCGCATGAGAAGAAAAAGGGTACAAAAATGTAATGACTTAGATCCTGAGCATTTTGACATGTTATGGTTCCCACAGACCATCAGACATGAATTTAGGAATTCAAGGGAAGTACAAATAATTTAAACTATGTGTCATTGTCCAGGTAATGCATGAAATTACCATTGCCCCATGCTTCTTTCCCCCAAGGTATGTTGTACCTTTTGGGAGGAGAGTAAATTTTACAATAACTATGGCCACCAGAGCTGGTCACGGTGTGTTACTGCCCCTAGCTCAATTCAGGGACAAGTTTCAGCACCCCTATGGTTGTGACCAGGAATAAGAAGGTTTTGTGGTGAATAAGATGATGGATGAAGGTGAAGGCTGGATGATGATTGAATGAGAATGTTAGATAATGGATGAATTAGTGGGTTGGATGATGGGTGAATAAGAGGGTTAGGTGTTGGATGAATAAGGTCAGGTAGTCAATGTTTAAGGTTGTATAATGGTTGAATAAGGAGGATAATTGACAGATTAATGAGATAGTTAGATGATAGATTAATAAGAAGGCTAGATAATGGATGAATAAGGTTAGATGATGGATAAATAAGAATGTTAGATGGTAGATGAATGAGTGGATTGGATGATGTGTGAATAAGACGGTTAGATAATGGATGAATAATAAAGTTAGGTGTTGGGTGAATAAGAAGGCTAGATAACCAATTTACGAGGTAGTATAATGGATGATTAAGAAGGTTGATTAACAGATGAATAAGATGGTTCGATAATTAATTAATAAGAAGGTGAAACGATGAATGAATATGAAGGTTAATTGTCAGATGAATGAAAAGGTTAGATTAAAATTTCTATCAGGTTGTATAATGGGTAAATAACAAGGTTCAATACCAGATAAATAAGGTGGTTAGATGATGATGAATAAGAATGCTAGATGATGGATTAATAAGCGGAATAGATATTGGAAGAATAAGAAGATGAATAGATGAATAAGAAGGTTAGATGACTGATGAATACAAGGGATGTATAATGGATGAATAAAAAGGTTAGATAATGAATAAATAGGAAGTTTAAATAACAGATGAATCAGAAAATTGGATTATTGATGAGTATGGTTAGATGATGGATGAATGAGAGGATTGGATGATGGATGAGGAAGAAGGTTAGACAATGGATGAATGAGACAGTTGCATTAGGAATGAATAAGAAGGATGATTGATGAATTAGAAGGTTAGATGATGGCTGAATGAAAAGTTTAGTTGATGGATGAATGTGAGGTTTTGAAAATGGATGAATAAGAAGGTTAGATAATGAATGAAAAAGGGTGGACAATGGATTAATGAAAAGCTTAGATGGTGGATGAATGAGGAGGTTTGATGAAGGATTCATGAAAGGGTTACATTTAAAAGATGAATAAGGTGGTTGTATAATGACTAAATAAGGTTAGATGAATCATGGAGTAGGCTACTTGTTTGTTATCTCGTTTTCTTGTATGGTAGCCCAGTCCTTCACAAGCTAAGGTTGCAATTACTTCTCTCTCAAGTCCGTTTTGAAACAATTTTACCATGGATGCATTGAAGTATACTTTAATTTTGTTTTTTAGAGCCTTGGGTAAATCTCTGTATCAAAAGTAAGAGCAGTTTCATAGCATTAAACTTGCTCAAAAAAAGTTAAACAAGAAATAATTCATGATACAGTTAACAAAATATTAGCAGTCATCCAGAGAGAACTTTAGAAATGGGTGGGGTTTTGGACAGAACTGCATCCCTTTTTACTGCAATGATAATTTAATCCTGGGCCTGGAGAGCCTCAGAAATGCCCTTTTTTCCCCTACAATTACAGGCCATTTCAGAAACCAGATGACCTGAGTCATCTGTGTAATCCATGATTTTTAGCTCTGCTGTGATGATCGTCAGCAGTCAGAGGAGCTATTACAATGCCGAGTAATCCGGCGTCTGTCTGTCTGCCCATCTGGCGTCAACTTTTCACTTCAAATTTAAATATCTCAAAAACTGTCTGATAACTTTTTTCTAATTTAATGCAAGCCTTCCTTATGTGAAAATGAGAAAATTCTACATCCTGGCTTTTGAGAAATTCAGCATTTTTTACACAGAGAATCATAATGCTCATTTTTTCAGTCTTTCATTAATATCTCAAAAACTGTCTGATAACGTTTTTTTCTAATTTGTTGTGAGCCTTCCTTATGATATTCTGAACATTCATTATTAAAATTAGAAAATTCTACGTCCCAGTTTTTGAGGAATTCTGCATTTTAGACTTAGAAAATCAGTATTTGTGCTCATTTTTTCAGTCTTTCATTAATATCTCAAGAACTGTCTGATAACTTTTTTTTTTAATTTGGTGTGAGCCTTCCTTATGATATTCTGAACATTCATTGTTAAAATTAGAAAATTCTACATCCCGGTTTTTGAGAAATTCTGTATTTTAGATTCTGCAATCAGCATTTATGCTAATTTTCTCAGTCTTTCATTAATATCTCAAATACTGTTTGATAACTTTTTGTATAATTTGTTGTGAGCCTTCTTTATGATGTCCTGATAATCCCCGGCGAAAATTAGAAAATTCTACGTCCCGGTTTTTGAGAAATTCAGCATTTTAGACTTAAAAAATCAGTGTTTGTGCTCATTTTTTCAGTCTTTCAATAATATCTCAAGAAATGTCAGATAACTTTTTGTCTAATTTGTTGTGAGCCTTCCTTATGATGTTCTGACGATCCCCTGAGAAAATTAGAACATTCCACGTCCCAGCTTTTGAGAAATTCAGCATTTCATACTGCAATAGTTTTCAAGGATTTCTGAAAATAAGTTATGACATGGACATTTCAGTCATCCTCAGCGGAGCTCTCTAGGCTGACAGGCCTCCTGTTATTTAATCACAGCTTTCCTACCCAGTTGCTTTGTTGGATCAGGAGTGAGGGTCTTTAGTTCAAACGAAGACATTATTTTCATATGCTTTGCCCTCTCCCTATTCACATTCCACCTCCTTAATTATCGCCTGCACCTGCGGCTGGTTGTTCTAAGCCACAGGCAGATTGCATACAACCTTATGGCAAAGCATTTGGGGGTCCCTGCTGCCGGCACTGGTTTTAGCTGAAGTCACCCACCTTGTATCCTTTTAATTTTACTTAAGTTTTGTATTATTTATCTTTGTATTTGTTTTATGTTGAGAGGAACCTTGTTTTCCTTTTGTTTTGTGCCTCTCTTTTTGGTTATTAAATCTCATCACACCCCAGCCTTACACCTGAGTCCTGTTCCTGTTTTCCTGACCGCTGGGCAGCCGTTCGGCACCTGGCGGACCAAACCCTGACAAGGATTTAAACTTCTATCCATGTTTCCTTACATTCCTGACTTTCCCCTTATTTAACCAACCCATTCTTTACTAATGCCTCAGTTGGAAACCTAATTTTATGAAGGGTCACTTGAGTGGTTGGAGGGCCTTCGAGGACCCACTGAAGATGACTGAGTTTAAATCCCAGGCAGGTCAAACCATGGAGAAAAACTAATGGCCCAATGTACAGTGCATATAAAAAAAGGTAATCCAACTTCAGCAGGTTAATATACCAAGTTTATATCGTTTCATCATTTCTATGCAATTTGCCAAGGAAGACGACGTCCTTCGCTGTTCATGGATACCACTGACTGCAACATTACTGTTGCGCATTCCTGATTAAATGACCTTTGAAAATGATAGTTTAGAATTTCATTTTTCCAAGTTTTGGTAATGCATGAAAGACATTCAGAAATCGACATGTCATGTTTTCCTTTGGGGACATTTGAAAAACAAAGTGTTTGTGACTCCTGCCAAAGATCTTGACAAACTGCAAGAGCGCATTTGAAACAAGAGCAATCCGAGATTTCTGACCTCCGCCAAGGGATGACGTTGATACAAATGCCAGATCTTCCTCTCAAGGAAAATTTCAGGACGATCGGTCAAGTTGCTCGGATGGGAATATTTTTTGTCATTTCCACAAATGAGGTTGAATAGTCAAAGTTGTGCCAGATCTGGTAAGCATTCATCAAGAGGTATTACCTCTGGAGTCCAAATTGTTGATCCTCTTGATCCTCATCTGGATCTGGACCCATGAGAATGGAAGTCATTACTGATCTTTTAAGAATCGTGCATTACCATGTCAATATTTCTGTTCAATATTTGGTCGAAATGCTGCAGTTGTTATGGAGAATTGCCTAATTGAAAATCATAAAATATTGATCTGGATCTGGATCCAGATTCAAAATCTTGAGCCACATGATCTTCATACTTATATAAACAATTGCCCAAGATCTATACATGCAGAGTAAATTTCATCAAAATCCGTTCATTAGGTTTGGAGAAATGTCACTTAGTTTGTAAAAAAATGATCCGGATCCAAAATCCGAATCCAGATCCGTATCATCATAAAAATTTAATGAAGTCGTCCATGGACCAAGGTCTACCTCTGGTGAAAATTTCATGAAGATCCGTCCAGTAGTTTCCTACTAGAAATCCTGTCCACAGACAAACAAACAAACAAACAGATGGACAAATAAATAAACCGACTCGATCGCGTCACCTCCTTGGCGGAGGTAATGAAATTAAGGCTTTGCAAAATGATTCAACAATGGTGCAATGTGCAGTTGAGGACATGCTCCGTCACTGCAGCTTTGCGTCGAAAGTGGAGGTGGACATGTTGAAGGTGTCTGTGCATACGCACGGGGCAGTGTGTTGGCTTTCACTGACTTTCATGGACTCTTTTTTTCTGACTTCCATCAATAAACCAAACTTGGAAAAATGAAATTTGAATCTGCCATTTTCAAAGGTCATTTAATCAGGTGTGCGCAACAGTAATGTTGCAGTCAGTGGTATCCATGAAGAGCTAAGGATGTCCTCTTCCTTTGCAAATTGCATAGAAATAGTAAAATGACATAATTGTGGCATATTAACCCGCCGGAGTTGGATTACCTTTTTTTTTTTTTTGATTCGCACTGTATATCTTATGTTTGATAATTCAGACCAGTACTCAGAATATTAGGCAGTCTCAGAGGGTAGAATTGCAATTGTGTGTGTACAACTTGGAAATCTGTCTTGGCTTTGTTTCTCCTCTTCACTTCTTCAATGCCTTCTTCTATGACAAATGGCTGATGAATGGTTTTGAAGGGGTCAAACGTTGGACAAAAAAAGTAAGAAAGCTTGAACTTTATCAGTAATTGTATTAATCTTGTATAGCAGATACAGTTTAACTTGGCCATAAAAAAAAACATTTGTTTGCAGTCAGGAAAATATCATGGTTCTTATAATCTATACTAGAAACAAAGCTGCACTAAATAATAGCTTTGCAGTAAATAGTATGCTGGAAGTGTGAGGAATGGACATCTCAATTATATTGGCTTTATGAATAATGGGGGAGTTAATTCATGGGTATCAGTCTTTCAGGGATTGGTGTTTGAATCTGAGCTTTTCAAAAGAAAAATACTTTGATAAGAATAAAGTACTTATTTTTAATGATGACAACCAAGGTCTGTTGAGAAAATTGAGGAATAATGTGAGACTAACAAATAATCCAGATAATGTGAATACATTACATCAGACAATTACCAGATTAAATCTCATGCAGCTAAGTATAGACTGAAGGTCCATCAAAACAATATAGATTCTAAGGTTAAGATAAAGACAGTATAATTAAAAAGCGTTTTAAACTGGGCTCCCTTTGTTCAACGAATGTTTGGAATTAAATAAGTTTGAAATGAGAAAAGCACTGTAACAGGTAGGATCTGAGTTTTCTACTTATGTTTGTCCATGCATTTATTCAATTTTTTTCCTCTAATTTATCACCTGTCTGTACTTCTGTCTACTTCAAATGAAACCCTGAAGTGTTCCGCTCACTGGTTTGCAACCAGGTACAAAAATCCTCAGGAGAACAGGGGAGGGACAGGGTTTATTTTTGTGCCTCTCATACCATCTCCCTTCCTGTACTGCAGGACACTCGCTCAGCTTCTGCCTGGAAGACAAGCCCAAGATGAGGAAGCAGATGTACAAAGAGCTGTGTCACTGCAAGATTCTGCTCTGATGCTCCAAAAAGGAGTGATGCAGAGTGACAGACCCCCTGCTTCGCTTCTCTCCCCTCCCGGAACTCCCTCATACGATGGACAGCTCTCTCCCTGCAATTTATCTCCCATCCCTGATTTTTATACTGAACAAAAATATAAACGCAACAGTTTAGTCATTTCAATATTACACACAATTACTTCTGAGGTTAGCTTAGTTGGGTTTATTTATGTGACCAAAGCTGTGTGCCACTGGTCTGTGTGCATTTCAGTCACCTTCTCCATATCAATGTCAAGTTCATGCCCTTTCTCAAAACTGGCCTGTCAGACAGGTGGGGCATGATCCAGAGCTATTGAAATCAGGTACAGTCAGCCCAGGCACATCCTGTACTCTGGTCAATAAAAGGCCACCCCAAAAGTCCCAGTTCTGCCATTGTTCAAAATGCCATGGACGGAGGATCATTATGCTGACATCATTGTGGTGGAGTGCTGGTTTGGGTGGCACGGTGGCACAGTGGTTAGCAGTACTACCTGACAGCAAGAAGGTTGTGGGTTTGAATCTGGCCTGGGGCCTTTATGTGCGGAGTTTGCATGTTCTTCTCTTGTTTGCGTGGGTTTCCTCCGGGTACTTCCCCCACCCACAAAACATGCAATATAGGAACACTCCTGTATGTGAATGTTTGGTGGTCGTCGGAGGGGCCGTGGGCACGTACATGGCAGCCACGCTCCTGTCAGTCTGCCCAGGGCAGCTGTGGCTACAAAAATGTAGTTTACCACCATCAAAGTACGAATGTGTGAGTGAATGAATAATGTATCCATTGTGAAGCGTCTTTGAGTGCTATATAAAACTGATGCATTATTATTACATTTCTCACAATAAGAAGTGTTGCATTTGTATTTTTGTTCAGTGTATTTATTTTTCATGTCGTTAGCCTCATAGCATAATTGCCTAAGTCAGGGGTTCCCCAGCTCGGTCCTGGGGCCTCACTGTGTATGCTGGTTTTAGCTCCACCCTGATTTACAATCACAGGATTTTAACAAGCTGTTAATTTGTCTTAATTAGGTGCATTTTTGTTCAGAGCAGCGATTTATCCTCTCTTGACAAACAGTATTTTGACAGATATGCTTACAAATAGTGAGGAATAAATTCTGCATCCACATTGCAATATATGAGTAACAACTACATAAAAAGAGGAAAAAAAATCAATGGGTTCCTAAAGGTGAAACTTTGGGCACATGGTTGCAAAAACTAACAATTTACTGAACAAGCAAATTACAGAGTTAAACCTGTTTTTTGTTATGTTTTTGTGACTGAGTGCAAGCAAATTATTTTGAAAGAATTCTAATCACCCGTCTTCAGCAATTTTTGATTTTCTCAGTACCTGATTTGATCTGTTTAAAAATGTTATTTCCTGAAAATGCTTGCCACAGGAAAAAAAAAAAAAAAACTTTATATGCCATGGCCTTTTATTCTTCATGGCACAAATGGATGTATCTATTAAAATTTGGCTTAAAACAGTAAAATAACATATTTAAACAAAAATGCACCCAATTTGGACAAACTAACAGCTTGATAAAGGCCTATGATAGCAATTATGGTTGAGACAAAAACCAGCATACACAGGGAGGCCCAAGGACCGAGTTTGGGAACCCCTGGCCTAAATCATATTTTTGCCAAATTGAGATATTGGCTGCCTTATCTTTCGTGTTGGTGAAAAAAAAAATTTTTTTTCCTTTTTTTCAAAACCTTAAAAAATTTTTGAAAAAAAATTTCCAATATCTGGAATAATAGAAAAAAAAACTTAAAAAATGAGTTAGACAACTGAGCTATGAGGCTAATGATGTTTTTAAGCTCTCTTGGTCTAAAAAGATGCCGCAGAAGAAAGTACAGCAGTAATACCCATATGGACTACAGGGAAACGCACAGACTCACTTTTGAATCAGGGTAAATAAAGGCATGACACCAGTGGAGCAGTAACTGCTTTTAATCCTCCAATCCAATTTTCTTTTTATGACAGTAACTTGGAAACTAAGCTTATTGGAAACCATTAAGGAGAGAGATGGTTAGTATTATTTTTAAATAAATCCTGGACAGGGACAGTTCAGATTTATAGGTATTAATATTGCTTAGTGTTTTTTTTGGGTGGGGGTGGTTTATGGTTTGTTGTACGAATATTCCAATCTTGCCCCCGAGGTCGATAATACTTGTGATATTCTCTTCTGCCCTATCAGTCATGGGCCAGTAATTTCCCAGATAGGCTAGAAAAAGCATTTACCTGATGCTTTGGGTTTAAGAGGTGAAATCACAGCCACTGATTTCTCACTGGAACTAAATCAGCTGTTTGTATTACCTAAACTGCATTGTGATGTCTGTTACAAAAAAAAGCTCAAGACCAGGACATGACAAATGGCAGATTTCTCTCTTTGCTTCTGGTGTTGAGAAATTATTAATTATGAGACAGAGCTGTCCCAGATCTCTTGAGCCACAGGATGGGTATAGGTTGTTTTGACCCCAGCTAGTCTGGGGTTCAAGTTGCCTGGGGTCCAAGTGGTATGGGGTCTAAACGGTTGGGGTCAGGGATCCAACTGGTCAGGGTTCATCTTGTATGGGTCCAACAGGTACAGGGTCCAACTGACCCATTCCCCCACGGGGGTGAGTTCAAAGCCAATGTTTAAATTGTGTTATTAAGTGTATAGATCAGGGTTTACAAAGTGGCCTGAGCCACTCATGATAAATTATGTGGTACTCCTGATCTATTATTAGATCAAACTAAATGCATTTATTTGTCAATTTGGAGAATGCAGCTTTGCGATAATGATTTGAGTTTCCATAGGAAGATATTTATATTTTACTTGATGTGTTTATCTCTTATGTATGAATTTGTATAGTTATTTCTTTCAACTTTGCATTTGAAATTTGAAATGAAGCCAAAGGAAGAAGCAATTCTTATTGCTTATCTGAAATAATGGCAAAAGGAGGCTGAAATGCCACTTTATCAATATTTAAATTAAGCTGCTTTGTTGAAAGGGTAAGATGCTGGAAGAGAAACACTACCGATAATATGCAGAACAGAAGATGGGTGTTTGAACGGGAACGACATGTTGCCGTTTCATAACAACTTTTCCAGGAAATTACTAACTCGCATGACGTTACCCTGCCATGACGACCGAGGCCGGTAACCTGGATGAATTATGTTTTGGAGGCAAAATGGCCTCCGCATCGTCATAGAATTCAGATCCAATAACAACGCCTGTATTCTGCAAGGGGAGTATTCATATTTGAGCCACACCTATTTTATCCTAATAAGGTGAAATGTGGGTATGCTTAATATTCAGAATACACGCCTACTAACCTATGAAATACGATGAGGGGTGGTCTCGAACGAGATTGATGGAATTGAACTACAATCAAAAAGCAATATCGGATGCCACGTCGAAGTATATAAAGGATTTTCGCGGCTGATTCGCTCCTTGTTAGAATGTCTGATCAAAGTGACGAAAGGTAAGGTATACCGCGAATTATTTTGTTTCTAACGAACAAGGCATAATTTCGTATTACTGGTCACTAGTGTAAATGCCATTTTTGAGCCAACAAACCTCAGCTCGGTGGTGTTCACAGTAAGCTCTTGCCAACAAGCTAGCTTGCGGGACGTGTCGATTAGACCAGCAATGTTAACGCTATTGTTGAATTGCTCAGTCAGTCCATATAAACGTATTACCATTACCTCAATGGCAAGTCATCTTGGTTGGCGCAAGTAATTAGCCGCCCTGAGCCGAATAAATGGCTGACTTGCCAACACTATTCGGTATTCGTTTAAATCACTCCGGTTAAGTTAACGTTGCCTCCGTGTTTGCTATGTCTCGGAAAGTAAATTCGCTTTTCGTGGGCGGAAGGGCCCATTTTAAAGAATCCCGAGATAATAGGCCGCCGGCAGCCAGACTGTCACAAACTAGCGTTGCCTTGCGCTTATTAAAGATCATGTAGCTATTTGAAAACTTTGCTTCTGACCTGAACTGAAATTTTCTTTGTAGCCTCGTAAGATCACTCGCCTCGCTAGCCCCGCTAGCTCTCGAATCCAGTCATTTAACGTTAACGTCAGTGAAATGTAGCTACATTAACTTGGCTGGCTAGAATCTCACATGACGGTTGGTCTTTGAATACGTTGAATTTGTTCAGAAAATCTGTTTTTGGTGAGTTTTTTGTTAAAGCATATTACGTTAAAGTAATTAATAAGCTGACTTGTTTATGTGTAGCTAATGTTGTGCTTTTTCGCCAACTCTGAATATTGCGCCGGTGAGCATGTAGTACCGTTAGCATCGCTAGCTGAAATGGCTGAAGTTAGCAAGCCAGCTAACGACGTTCTTTGAAATCACAGACTGCTTGTATCGGTAACCAGGTTTAATATGCTCGCTATTTGAACTGTGACTTTATAATAAACAATTTTGTAATGATTTTTATTGTCAACTTCGTTTTTTGATTCAGCTCCACTTAATTCAGAGTTAAGGTAAACGTGCTAGTTAGCTACTATGTGCCGTGAGAGCACATGGTCGGCGTCGCCGGTAGGACAAAGGCAGGCCTTGGGCGTAAACCGAGACTGGGCGAGAGGCCTGTGGCTGGATCGCCAGTTCTGCTGCCCCCATTTCCTCAGTATAACGAACATGTAAAGCTGCTTTTACGCTGGGCGCGAAACGATTTTTTCGCCGGACAAATTATGTTAAAAAAAGTCAACGCAAAGACGCGAATACACGCGTTTTCGCGTCATTGCATCGACTCGGAACGTATTCTGTCGTGCGAAAAATTCGTTTCGCGTCCAGTGTGAAAGCGGTTTTCGACTTCGGTCATTGGTCGTGATATGGGGTGTACCTTGTGGCAATGTAATGTGTGCCTTTGAGATGAGATGTAAAAGTGTTACTCGTGGATGTTGGGTTGACAAAATGCTACAAGCTATTGTTGGCTAACTTGCTAATACTACTTATTAAACCGCGATTTATTTTTGACAATTGGCAAGAATAATGCTGTTGCTTTACAATGGTCTGTCTTATGAGATGGGGCTGTTGGTTTTCGCCTTCGCGCGGAAGGTCATGCTTACCGGCATGTTGGTTTGCTCGCATGGATGCCACATGCCGGTCTTTAAATTCTGAAGACTGTAGTCTAATGGTTGAACCTAAGAAATGGCCGCCCGTCTCGGGGTTTTTTTTTTTTTTTGGTTGACGGAAAAACAGGGCCCTCCCGCCCACGGTCGACGTGTCGTGAGCTTTGCTAAGGTGTGCGCCACCATTGTACTCCGCAGTTGTACTGCTCGCTGCGTATGGTTGCCGGAGCAATTCGCAAAGGCTGGTCGTTTAAAATGAGAGGACGCAGCATTTTTATATCCCTTATTCTTTGATAGCCTGTCATTCGGTAATAAGGAAAGGACCTGCTCATTTACTTGAACTTTTGGTTTTTATTATACATGGGTTTTCATTGTGTAGTCGTTAATGTTGTGGTGTTTTATTCTTTCTAAAGAACCAGAGACAATGGCCCAGAAGGCATGGAGCCCGATGGAGTCATTGAGGTGAGTCTAAAATGTGCTGTAATATTAGGTGACATGGAGGGAAAAATGACACAATATGTCTCAGTATAAGTATTTGTCATTTTCAGTTAAATGGTGAGGGTTAATCTGTAACTAAATGTATAGCTTTTTCCATAAATGAGGAAATGGGTCAGCAGGGTAATTTGTGATGCATGAGTCTTTGTTTGTGCAGTTGTGTAACAGTTTTGTTGGATGTAACAATGGGCATGCATTGTACATATGTTCCTGTTTTCAAGACTACTAACACTCCATATTCTTGTAAAAATTTTCCCAAATTGCTTATTGTACTTTGGTTCAATGCTGCTCTCACAGAGCAACTGGAACGAGGTCGTGGACAGTTTCGACGACATGAGCCTGCGGGAGTACTTGTTGAGGGGAATCTATGCATATGGTTTTGAAAAGCCCTCTGCTATTCAGCAAAGGGCCATTCTCCCTTGCATCAAGGGTAAGTATTGGCTGTAGTTTCTGTGGTGTAGCTTCCAGAATCATCTGCTCTGTTTGGTAGCTTCAGTGATTGTCAGTGGCTCAGTTTGGCTGAGCATTGTTAGGCTTTCTGGTAGCAATTAGATCCTTTGGGCTCATTAGCAGACCACTTTATGCAGCTTAAAAGCATTTAGCTGTTGAATGTGTTTTTTTTTTTTTTTCTTCTCTCTTCTCTTCTTTCTAAAGGCTGTATAACGCTGGCCTGCGATAGTTTGAGACTGTTTGCTAGGGGTGCAACGATTCTGAATCACGATTTTTTTTAAGGCGTAGTACCACCACCTGTTGCCGTGGGGCGAACATCCGAGCTTTCCCTCTTCCTTTATTAAACCAGACGCAGCCTTGAACGAAGATGCCAAACATCAAAGGGCGTGAGAAATGCTTCCGGGGGAAGAAAAAAAAAAAAAAACTTGCTGCATGGAGCAAGTAAAGGACTACAGAACCGTCTCCTTTTAACTAATTAGGCTACTTTAATCATGTCCCTGTTTACTTGGCTCAATTAGCAATCAAACATGGGATTCACTTATTTACTTTGCTGGATGAGTAGAGCTCTTTAAGGCAGCATGATTGATTGCCACATTCTGAAATTTAAATAGACATAGAACAGCACAGCATGAACACGATTGCCATTGCCATACCATTTTGTGTGATTTTGATAATTTATTTCTCACATTCACGTTTCATCCGCATTGCAGAATGTTTTCCACCTTGTGTATTTTTTGATGCTTGAAATCCAGGGCGATCTGAAAATAAATTACTTTATTTTTATCATTATAGATCTCCTAAAAAGGCGATTTTTTTTTTTTTTTTTTAAAGTGTCATGAGACCACTTGCAGTCATGGGGTGTGTCAGCAGTCACTCGTAATTTCTTGAAACACGCACATGAAGCGGCTTAAACGATTTAAAATGCCGTTGGGAAGAAGCCTGAGTTTAGATATCGCTAATTGCAGGCGCTCCGCCCTTCCCTAAATCTGCTCCCGTGTACTTGGCTTAAATAACAATCAAGCAATTTCAGTAGCCTATAACGATTAAGATGTGATGGCGAAAAGCAAAAAAACCTAACTGGTCTTGTTAGAATGCCAATAATTTGAATAATTAGAAAAAAAATCTTCCTCTGAATTACATCTCTCATTGTAGCATTTTAGGACATTATTCAAGATGAATTTAAAACAAATTTGTTAAGATCGCCCTGGATTCTAAAAAATACACTGGCTGGAAAAAATTCTGAAAAGCAGATGAAACATGAATGTGAGATCGCAATGAATTGTCACATTCGCACTAAATGGTGTGGCCATGGCAATTGTTTATGCAAATCTGTGCCATTTAAATTTCTAAATGCAGCAATCCAACATGTCTTGTTAAACAGCTCTACTCATTCAACTTACAGAGTAAACGAATCCACATTTGATCGCTAGTCAAGCAAACGGGAACAGGTTTACTTTTCTTCGAGTTGCCTAATTGGTTAATAGGAGATGATTCTGTTGTCATTTGCTTGGCTCCTTTCAGCATGCAGTCGAAAAATACTGATGTCAGTCAAGTTTTTTCCGGAAGCATTTCTCACGCCCTTTGATGTTTGGCACTTTCGTTCAAGGCTGCGTCTGGTTTAATAAAGGAAGAGGGAAAGCTCGGATGTTCGCCCGACGGCAATGGGTGGTGGTACTACGCCTTTAAAATAATCGCCATTCAGAATCGTGGCACCCCTACTGTTTGCAGACTTGAAATTGGCAACTGTTTCAAGACAAAGTACGCAAACAGAGTTTCAGTCCCACATAATCAAATATAACAGATTAGTCTTCTCATTATGTCTCCCCCTTCTTGGGGGGGGATATCGTTTTTGCCTGAATTCCCGTCGGTGTTCCCATTTGTTTCTGGAGCATAACTCTGAAACTGTTTAACCGATTCTCACCAAATTTGATATACTGTCTCTCCATAACATGTGGATGTGCCTTTTGAGGGTTTGAACTGCTGTTGAATTTTATTTTCTGTTTCCATGGCAACAATTTGGACTTATGCATATTGAAAACTGGGTCTCGTTTCTGGACCATAACTCTAAAATGTGAAATGGGGGAAGGGGGAGACATCTGTTTTTACGTGTAAAAACCATTCTATGGAACCATTGTATGGAATGGGTGAGAATTATGCAAAAAGTCCTCAAAATGTCTGAAGACATTCTGCTGACATGCAATTGTTTTATGTATTTTTGCCCCCATATTCTCAAGACGATCTGAAGACATTCTGCAGACAATTTGGGGCACATTTAAAAACCTTGGCGATAAGTTGTCGCCAACAAATTTTTGAAAGCATTAAAAATTCCCGCAACAAAATGACCACCTCCACAAACATGCACACATTCTGCAGAATGACAGTCGCAAATGACTCCAAACAGTCTCAACCCCAGTTGATGCAGGCTTTACCAGACACTGGCCTAATCCGTTTGCAGCTTGTCACCTGTGTAATTGTTTGCTTCTCTCTTCCTCCTCCAGGATTAGATGTCATTGCACAGGCCCAGTCGGGCACAGGGAAGACTGCCACTTTTGCCATTTCGATCCTACAGCAGCTTGATACAGAGCTGAAGGGCACCCAGGCCTTGGTTTTGGCTCCTACGAGAGAACTGGCCCAGCAGGTAGGATGACCTCGCGAACAGCCCAACCGCAGCTCGTCAGGAAGTTGTCTTGTTGACTGAACTTGATTATCCCCTGTCATTGGGCAAGGTGGTGTCTACCAGTGGCACTATTGCTTAAATCAGTCGGGGGTAGAGGAAACTCATCCTTATTCATCCCAGTCATCTCTGATCAGTGAGCAATAGGCTGGTTCATGCTCTGGAAACAGACTTTTTTTTTTTTTTAATCCTGCAGAAAGGTTTGCATAAAATAGAGGTCCTCAAATCTGGAACTTGAATTCAAATTGAGGTTCGTTTTTCTTTCCTCCCGGGTGGTTAATTGACTTGGCGCAGCTGATTGGCCAGACTGACTTCACGCCTGAGTCGGGTAAACAGTGGTTGGAAAACCAGCATTTCTCGGACATTGAGGACCGTGATTTGAGGAACTGTCGTAAACTGCCAAATCTGGATACTTGATGTCAAAGCTGCTTGGCTTAGGATTGGTATTAACAAAAGAAGCCATTCCCCTAATGTGAGAATGATTGAAATGAGCAGTAATATTGACTTGAGTATTTATTTATTTATTTTGTGAGATTTTCCTCTGAAAATGTGATGCTTCGCAGGTCCACTGCTTCAACTCCTGATTGAAGTCTTTGGAGGACCCTGAAAGGCAAGCAGTTGAACATTGAGACTGCTTTAGTGGCTATGAAGTTGTGCGTCATCTTGCTTCTCACTGGAAAAAGGGCCTTGTGTTTTAGTATCATGTGCTGGAATTCTTTCCCTCTGCTCTAGATCCAGAAGGTAATCCTGGCCCTCGGGGACTACATGGGCGCATCCTGTGCTGCCTGCATTGGCGGGACCAGTGTGCGCGACCAGGCATACATGCTGGAGTCCGATGCTCCTCACATAGTGGCAGGAACGCCGGGCAGGGTCTTCGACATGCTGAACCGTAAACATTTGTGTAAGTACATCCGCCCGGGAGGGCAAGGGAGTTCAAAACGATCGCAAATCATCCCTTCCCGCACACGCCTGCTTGCCAATGCCTCGATAGTATGATGTTTAAATGCCTTAAAGTGCATTTACCGCCCCCATTTTCACCAGCAGCTTGTGGCAGTCCATGTTTTCTTAGGGACCTGAGCTGTTTTAATGATGATCCCCATGCGTGTCAACTGAACCTAGAACTCCCTGCTTCTCCATCTCCCTGCTAGCGTTCTGCTAGTAGGCGAGAATGGCTTTGCTGGGCTCTGGGTCTATGATCAGAGCTGACTATGGCTGAAAACTGCTCCCCTCCAGTATGGGCTGCCTACTTAAACCTGTACGGCAATATAATGGTTCTTTCTAGAGAACATTTGAATTCTATCCACACACAATCTGTAGGATTGTCTTCAACCGAGGAGAGAGAGATCTACCCTCTCAGATGGCACTGAAATGCTTCTGAGTTTGGGGGTTTTTTTTTTTCTCTTTATTTAATACTGGTGTGTGTGTGTGTCTCTCTCCCCCTCAACCCCCCCCCCCCCACCTCAGCTGCAAGGCACATTAAGATGTTTGTGCTGGATGAAGCCGACGAGATGCTCAGCAGAGGGTTTAAGGACCAGATCTACGAGATCTTCCAAAAGTTGGGTTCAAACACTCAGGCAAGTTCAGTATCATCTTTCTATGACCCATCATGTTTCAATGGGATCTTTTCCATCCCCGCTGGTCAGCCTTCAGTCTGGTGTTGACAGCCCTTCGATGTCCCGTAGGTGGTGCTGCTGTCTGCCACGATGCCCCAGGATGTACTGGAGGTCACCAAGAAGTTCATGCGGGATCCTATCCGAATCCTGGTCAAGAAAGAGGAGCTGACCCTCGAGGGTATCCGACAGTTTTATATCAACGTAGAGAAAGAGGTGAGCATGACCTTCATTCAGCGGTTTATCGATGTGCGAATGGCCTTAGTTACGAAGGGCTTATCTTCAGCTCTGTGCTGATGGTGGAGACAAGCCCTGCGCATTTCTTACAGCTTTGTCTTGTATTCGTGAAATGGACTTGCAGCCACTTGAGCTAAGGCTTTGTTTGCCGGCTGAAGTTATTGGAGCGACCTGATTTACAATACGGTACATCGCAAGGCAGATGTATACAAGTGCTGGTCAACGAATTAGAATAATTTGAAATAGCGCAATCTTTAAATTTTCTTGATGCATTTTTTGTGCAGAAAGTAAATCAGGTGTTCACTGCGCCTGTCCTACTTGTTAGAGTAGTCACAGAACTCGCTACCTGTAAAAAATTTGCTTTGCTGAGCTTTCCAAAAGGCCCATTTAGGCCATTTAACTGTGACAATGTTGTTTTATTGAATTAGAATAATGTGCCATCTTTAAAGTCCTTGGGTGATGGTCTTCAGTGGTTTCCCTTTGTATTCTTGCACTGGCATATTTTCAGTAGCATGCTAACGATAGAGCACGGAGCCTGCAAGCTGGTTACTGGGAGTTGGTGAAAGGGCAGAGGGCTGTTTTATGATGATATCCATGCGTGTCAACTGACGCCAGAATCCTCCGATGCTCAAACCCCCCCTGCTGGCGTTCTGTTGGTGGGTGTGGGGCAGGGTGCTGGGGCTCTGGGAACATGATCATCACATCACCGTGGCTGAAAATGGCTCCTGCTTTATTACTTTAGTGATTAGGATAATATGGTACCCTGCTCTACTATAGGGGTGTACACTCTTATCCAAAAAGGGCTGGTGTGTAAAGGGGCTTTTAAATAACCCAGTGCTCCCAATTCTATTAACCAGTGTCTCAAATTTAACAATCTGGGCAGATAATTAGTAGAATGACATGTCATGGCATTAGAATAAAATGAGAATTTGCTCCCACTATGGCCCCATTGTGGCTGAGATGGAACACCCTTACTGTACACGGCCAGCCTTTGCAATGTCACTAGTGGGAGTATGTTCCCCCTCAGTACAAATGTAATTTTGCTCTGATGATGATATGTTCTATTGTTTCCCAGGAGTGGAAGCTGGAGACGCTGTGTGACCTGTACGAGACCCTCACCATCACTCAGGCTGTTATCTTCATTAACACGCGGCGAAAAGTTGACTGGCTGACTGATAAAATGAAGTCCAGAGACTTCACCGTGTCTGCTCTGGTAAGACGCTCCGCCTCGCTCCTGTGCTTGTATCAGGGGTGGGGGGGCAGGTGGTGCCAGATGTAAGGGAGAGGTGACTGCATTCATGCTCATCTTAACCCTTCTCTTCCATTGATCTGTTCCACTTCGGGCCAGTTTGTTGTGGGCTCCAACTGTTCAATTAATTGGCAAATGTCAAATTCAAGCCTTTTAACGTAGTTATATCCCTGAAATACAAGTTTCGGGGATATAATTTTTTCGCCCCAGGCACCCCGTCACCAGATTTTAGCCGTTAGCGCGATAACTCTCAAAATGCTTTCCATCGGCTTTTCATTTTTATGCCCCTGCTCTCCAAAGAGGAAAGGTGGCGTTATGTCGACACCATGTCCGTCCATCCGTCCGTCCGTCCGTTCGTTAACTTTTCGTTTCCGTGGGGTAACTATAGAATCCCTTGACTTATTGGGAGTGGCTAGAGGAAGGTTTCTTTTGAAAACCAGCATCGTGCGATATCTAATATGGCCACCACGGCAGCCATCTCAATAATCCCTTGATCAACATACAGGCGGGGGCATATGCCACGCTCTGCGTTGCTCTTGTTAGCATATGGGTAGATATGGTAGAGAGGATGAACTTATTAGATTTTGGGCAAGTATGTACTCCTAGGTTTGCCATCAGGTGGCGCTATGTATTGAAACTTTTAAAAAAAATTTTTTTTTGGAATCCATATCTCTGGAACAATTACTTAGAGACATCAAATTTGCCTCAGATTCCCCTTTAGTAGACCTACAGTATAATAAAGGGGGCTTTGAGGATTGGGGAATTTTGGGTATATAACCCTGGCTGTTCAAGTTTAAATTTGTATGTTTTATGCGATTAGGCCGTGATTAGAGGCACCGCGTTTTTGGTTATCTGTGCGTTTGTCTGTCTTGACAGCCACTTTGTGCATTACTGAAGTAAATTTTTACAGCAATTAAGATACTGACTTCATGAAATTGTATATCAGGTTTCCGGTGGGTCTTGCGTTTACATGCACTCGGTTGACTTTGAATTAAAACTAAATTCTAGGAAATGTCATGTTTTGTAGAAGGTTATGAGGACAAATTGACATGAATGGAGATGTATTGGAGGTGTTCCTCTAGATGTATTTTGAGGCCCACATTCAAACTTGGTGCGTGTTTGCTTGACATGGGTAAATGGAAAGAGCACCCAAGACCTCTCAGAAAAAATTGTGGACCTCCAAGTCTGGTTTATCCTTTTGGAGTAATTTCAGAACACCTGAAGAAACCCCGCTCATCTGCAAAGGATATATTACTGAAGTACCGACACCATGGAACTACACAGCTGTCATGCTGCTCAGGAAGGAGATGTGCTTTATCTCCTAGAGATGAATGTCCTTTGGCGCGAAAAATGCAAGTCAATCCTGGAACAACGGCTGAGAACTTTGTGAATATGCTGCAGGAAACTGGTACAAAAGTGTTTATATTCACAGTAAATGGAGGCCTTCATCAGTATAACTTGAATGACAGATCAGAGTTGAAAGTTTGTACTTTTAGCATAAATGTCCTCTGGTCTGATGAAACAGAAATTGCCATCGTTAGGCCATAATGACCATATGTTAGGAGGAACAAGGATGCTTGCAAGCTGAAGAACGGCATCCCAGCTGTAAAGCACTGGGGTCGAGGTTCTCGAGGAGCTTTTTTGCAGGAGGGACTGGTGCATTTCATGATATGGATGGCATCTCACGGAAATGAATTTATGCGGATATACTGAAGCATCATCTCAAGATCATCAGGAAGTGAAAGCTTCATTGCACAAGGGTATTCTGAATAGACAATGACTAAAGCATACTTCTAAAATTGCGGCAAAATTGCTTTACTGGAAAAGCTAGTGAGCGCGGTGGCCTACAAAGCTGACTGACTTTCCTCAGCTCTGTCAGAAGGACGGGGCCAAAATTCCAGCAACTGGGTATTGGAACCTTGTGGAATGTGACTTGAAACATTTTTTAACTATTTGAAGGCAATGCTACCAAATACTGCCTCAGTGCATGTAAACTTCTGACCAACTGGGAATGTGATGAAGGAAATGAGAGCTGAGAGAGACTTCTCTCAACAATTACTGACATTGTACATTGTTAAAATAATGTAGTGATCCATATTACCCCAGGACTAGGAGTGTTAACCAGTATTGTGTCATATATTTGTAGGAAGGCGAGTTTAAATGTATGGGACTAAGTTGTGTGTATACTTCTGACTTCAAATGTACAGTTAAGTATAGAGATGCTTCACCTTTGTTGGGGGAAAAAAAACCCTAATACCTTTTAAATTCCTTCTTAGCCTTCAATACGTATTACGTGTCTGGATGTAAACTTGACTGGGTGGCAGAGACATGCAGCCACTAGGTGGTGACTTGAGTTTTTGACAATTAAACTTGAAATTTTGGTAATGAGTGTCTGACTATTTGAATAGTGCAGAGGATCATTGACCGCAGGTCTACAAAGCCTTGGCAATTGTCAGGAGTTAAATGCATTGCATACAGCTGGTTGACTAGGACTCATCTCCTCCTCAGCATGGAGATATGGACCAGAAGGAGAGGGATTTGATCATGAGGGAGTTCCGCTCTGGTTCCAGTCGGGTTCTCATCACCACCGACCTCCTGGTGAGTCTGCAGAAGGGCTGGGACTGTCGTACGGCAGGCAAACTCTGTGCTGAAAGATGAGATGATGACGCATGGGCAGAGATTCTGCTGGAGAGCTGGATTATTCAGTATTACAATATGATTTATGAATATTTGTGATGATTCTGATCACAATGATTGTGATCTTGCAAATGTAATCCATGTACGCCAGTTCCCCGCATCGATATAAATTAAACTGGTCGTTTTGCATGTGCCTTGTACTGTGGAGAAGCAAGGCTTCCACTTTTTAAGCTTTTGTGCCTTAAATTTGCAGTGAAATTGGCATTTAATTAAAAAAAATTAATTTTTTTTAATTGAGCTGGTTTGGTTCTGCATCTGACATGCGGTCATATGGGTGTCTTTACTTTGAGGAATTTAGATTTCCTGACCTTGAGCAAAATTTTACTGAATTTTAATCCTTAGTTTTTCAATTTTGATCTTAAGTTGGTGACGGCTTGGCCATGATTCTTTATAACAAATGACTGTTATCCTATACGGTCATCGAATCTTTTAATCTTTTGTTATTCCTATTTGGGGGATTTTGAGTTCGGAAGATGCTTAAGCAAGGGTTGCACAATTATTCCGTAAAATCTCTATTTGGACACGTTTGAGATCTCATTAGTGAATGCTAGCAGTTCTGCTGCACTTGCATTGAGAAGCACCCCTAATGTCTCTGAATTAAAAAGACTTGGGCTGATTACCTGTATTACTTTATTCTCAACAAGCCCTGTGTCCCGACTCCCCACCTTCTGTAGCATTGATCAAATAAATTTACCCACCAGAAATGGTCAGGCTAGTCTTTGCTTACAAGCGAAGTACTTCATGCTGTTCAAAAGTGGCCTTGTCCATGAAACCTATTGACTCAATATTGTAAAGATTTGTTGTCCCTTCGGCCAAAGTTCCCTCTCCTCGCGGCTGTTTCCTGTGCCGCAGGAGGAACGTAGATCTTTGGTAGAGAATTCAAACTGCTCTCCACAGTGAGTGGGCTAACTGTCCCTCCTCACAACTTAATAGCAGTTGACAACTGACTCTAATGTGTTACTCCGTCATGCTTGTCTGTGTGTGCATGTGCGGTGCATTTGCTTGTTTATGCATCTGGTACAAGATCTGTTTGATACAAATTGCGCGCCCCACTCCATCTCTCCTGTAGGCCCGTGGCATTGATGTACAGCAGGTCTCTCTGGTCATTAACTATGACCTGCCCACCAACAGAGAGAACTACATTCACAGGTGAGCCCTGCGCCCACAGTTATGGCTTCTGTCCCAAACCCTGACTTTCAGTTACTCCCTCACACTCCAGACTTCAGTTCTGTGAGGATTTCTGTTTTTTGGAGTTGTAGTAGTCTAACTCCATTGACTGTTATCAGTGCAATATGAAATTGAGCCAGATTTTATCTTCCTTGTATAAACCTGATGCAATCCTATTAACATTTATTTTCTTTATTTTTGACAACCCCAACCCCCCCTCCTAAAAAAAAAAAAAAAAAACAGGATTGGAAGAGGAGGCCGTTTTGGCAGAAAGGGCGTGGCAATCAACATGGTCACAGACGACGACAAGCGTACGCTTCACGATATTGAGACCTTCTACAACACTGAGGTCGAGGAAATGCCAATGAATGTGGCGGACTTGATCTAGAGTGCCCTGCTTTACCACCCCCCCCCCAAATTCAGCTTTGAGGTAGCCCCGCCCTAATTATGCCCCCCCCCACTTCCCACCTGTTACCCGGCGATGCTCTCCTCGAATTCTGAACTTTTGCAGGAACAGGGTGATTCATTCACCTGTCTCTTTCCAGACAAGAAGCAGGAGACTAGCTTTACTTTCTCTCGTTCGCTTGCTAAATCGACACGGCGAAATGGAGCCGCGCTCAGGCCGCTTGCAGCCTGTGTTCTGAGCGGGAGGTCCAGACTGCTGTTGTCCTCGCCTGCTATACTTCACTTTGGTGCTGGACTGCTTTAAGCAGTTATTTGATGGGTTTGGAAAAAAGTACTTTCGCCGACAAGAGGCAGGGGGACTGCAGTCTCGCTGTAACTCTTGCTGTTGTGGTCCTTTTTAAAATTTTGAATTTATGTTAATGAAATGGGAGTTTCTGTGAATATTTTTCTTTTATGAAATTGAGGGCAGCGGTTCACCCGATTCCTGCCTCTATGCTAATGCTCATCCAGGACTGGCATACAGAGAAATGGCCACCAGGGAGCAGTATATCAACAAGTGGCACGCAGGGTAACAAGTGTGGGTCCTCCATATATCAGCAACTGGCAGGACTTGGGTTAAGGATCTTTTCTTTTTTTCCTCTATTGGGTGAAAGTGTACAGTGCACTTAAACCATTGCCTTGGACACTGAAGGACGTTCTTCTGAAGAACCAGACAGCGACTTGGAGGGACTTCACTTACCATATTAAATCTGTGAAAGATATGGTTGCATTTTAAATTTTGAGGTGAGGGAGGGTCACCTTCAGTAAAATCTGAAAGGTGAATAATTTTCTGCCGTCAGGCTGTATCCATGATTTCATCCAGACTCGTTCAATCCAGTTTTGAAGTATGAATTGCATTATACTGATTTCTCACACAGGACTGACCTTGTCAGACTGACATCTATCAATACTTCTATTGAGGCATCTTTACCCCCTTGAATTATTGTATATTTTGTCTTGGGACAGAGGAGTGCTTTCTGAATAACATGAAATGAGGAGTTGTGGTAAACTACCTCACCAAAACGCGTTTGAGGGGTCTCGTGCCAGGACCAAAATGAAATATTTGAGTGTAGAAATTAACTTAAGTGTTAGTTCATTTTTCTTTAAAAGTTGTCTTGGGATGCGTTGGTTAGTTCAACTGGGGTAGGGATTTTTTTTTTTTTAAATGACTTTATTGAGTTGTTGAAATTGTTAACCTTTTCACAGAAGCCATGTATTAAGACATTTTACATTGGATTCTATATAGTATTTATTTTAAAGGTCTTAAATAAAGTTTTCTCATTTTAACAAAGTAATCTGCAGTTTGTGTGGTATAATTTGAGTTCCAGATTTTGGCAACTCTTGAGTGTTATGGGAAAAACCTGGTAAGTTATAGAAAGTGGATTTTAAGAAAATGATCGAAAAATGTATCCCTCTGGGATATAAAAAATCGGTCAATCCAAGAAATGATGTTTGGGCCTATTTTAGGGTCATTTTGACTTCAGAGTGCTATGGAAAAAAAAATTAACCATTCTTCCTGTTTCTAGTCTCTTGAAAGCGAACATCCATGGCTTCAAAAGAAGGGCAAATTTGCATATGTCTGGCCATAATATTGAGTTATTGAATCCCAAATTCAAAAATTTTTTTGGGCCATTTTCACCTCCATTCCAAGCCATGAATTGTCTAGCTAAATAGTGCTAGACCACCATAAACTTATTTTTTTCCTCAGTGGGGCTCATATCTAACATTTCCATGTGGATTAGCCATTTCATGACCTGCATCTCTTCTCCCCCCCCCCCCCCCCCCCCCAATATCTTTTCATTGGAATTTCAACTCGTTGAAACGCGAATTAATGGAACTTTTAGACCATCGTCTAGCATACTAAGAAGATAGTCCCACGGTTCATATTACGTCTAGCTAAGAGGGTCCCTATAAGGGTTATGTTCATAGAAATATTTACATATACTCAGCAACAAAAGTTTCTGTGACACCAATATTGTTAATTATTTTTCATAACGCAATTATGAAATTGTCATACATGGTGATATCAGACTGAAACAGTACACGTAAACACAACATTGAAATGGAAATCATGAAAATGCGCGAAAATGACTTTGCACGTGAAAATGTGCGTAAATCATGCTTGTGGATGGCAATAAAAGAGGAGAATTTTTGGAATGTTCACATTGTGCCTGATGAACGACGGAAGCATCACTTATCGAAAACACAGCCATTTCGGATCAGGAAGTCTACCCTCTAAATGCCAAGACTGTCTGAAAATGATCGGTGGAGGGCCATTGGGATGATTGAATCCGGAACCTCGCAGAGGGAAGTTGCTCATCGCCTGAATGTCCACCGAAACACCATTTGGAACTTATGGCAGCGTCATCAGCTGACAAGACATGTCAGAGACCGTGCTCGCAGCGGCCGTCCACGAGTAACCACTCCCAGACAGGACCACTGGATTCGAACAACCCATCTCCGAAATCGATTCCAACCTGCAACCATACCTGCAAGAACGATACCTGGTTTGAGGCGACTGTCTGCACAGACAATACGTCGCCGTCTCCGTCATTTTGGCATTGTCCCACGTCGGCCAGCAAGACGTCCAATACTCACAGTACAATACCGACGACTGCGTCTACAGTGGGCACAACAACATCGACGGTGGATCCAACGTCAGTGGGATCATGTACTCTTCACTGATGAATCAAGATTCATGCTTAACCGATGTGATGGTCGTTTACGTGTATACCGTCGACGTGGAGAACGTTATGCCAACAACTGTGTTCAGGAATTTGATCGTTTTGGAGGTGGTAGTGTCATGATTTGGGGAGGGATCACGGCTAGAAACAGAACAGATTTGCTTGTTATTGATGGAAATCTGACAGGTCAAAGGTATCGCGATGAAGTGCTACGACCATTGGTGGTACCGTTTTTGATGCAACATGGTCCCGGAATAACGCTGCAACATGATAACGCCAGACCACACGTTGCAAGGATCGTACAGCATTATCTGATGCAACAACATGTCAATGTCCTGCCATGGCCAGCCAGATCCCCAGACATGTCCCCAATCGAGCATCTTTGGGACGAGATGGATCGACGTTTGCGGCGGTTGGATAACCCGCCAGCTACACTCCAGGAATTGCGACAACGTCTACGTCAGATTTGGAATGACATCCCACAGCAATTTCTGGCACATCTGATTCGGTCCATGCGCCGGAGATGCGTTGCTTGCATCATGGCACGAGGAAGTCACACCCGGTATTGAAGTGTGAAGGTCACAATTGGTTAGACGTCAGACAAGTGCTTCATGATGCATGAAAATGACATTTTTCGTTTTGAGTGACGTTGGCACTGAAAAGTCAGTGTTTCTCCTGTTAAATAAACATATTGATTGCATTGAGATCTTTGCGTGTCATTTATAACATACACATAAATGGTGTCACAGAAACTTTTGTTGCTGAGTATACATTGACCTGAGCTCGTGCCAGCTTGAGAATTTTTCAACACTGGCCTTGTCACTCAAGTTTCACTGACATTTGCCCATATATAGTGCAAACTGCTGCTATTTTCTATACTTCCTACCATCCAAACAAAGTTTTATAGGGCATATGTAGCAACCCTAAATGTAAAATAAAATTCAGGTTGGCTCTATGGGATGTTGCTCGGGGAGTGAAACGAGTGATCATCCAGTGCCAAAAACATTGCAAGATGCGAGTGACCAGCCAGCCACCTTGCTGAAAGTGGCCTCTGTTGCTTGAATTCCTGTATCCTTGGCTGTAAATCCTATTTTAATTCTGTAGAATGAGGTGCCCCTGTTACTACCTTTTTAGGCCATGTTTGGGCATGTTGAGTTGATCATCCACCACAAAGAAGGGCGGATTGGCGAAATTTTGTCAATTTTCACTTTTTGGCCCCCCAAATCATAGATCTATATAAACACTACATGGCTCAAGGCAGAGTCGGCAGCGTCGTCACTGGTCGGCCATCTTAGGACTGGGGACTTCTCTGGTGCGCTGTGCTGTAGTCGGAGGTAAGGTGGATGATTCAATCGCTTAAATATTCGTAACTCGCTGAATTCTTGACGGATTTACAAACGGATTGGGTTATTACTAACCTTATTAACATGGCTATGATTTGTGGCTTATTAACGTGGCTGAAAGTTCTTTGTTGTTCATTTTATCATTCCTGTATTTTATTCATTTTGTCTATTTGAATATTGTCAATATTAAATATTGACAATATGATTTGTGTGTGTATAGCTATTGCTTTACCCATCTACTTAATGTACTTTTTATATCGAATTCAATGGTATTAATTATTCTTAAGTATGCAGTTAAATAACTACATCTCTGATGTCTACCCGACAAACCAAGCCGTTTGTTTGAAAATCTGTTGACAATTTGGGAGAGTTGAGCAATTTACAGTTATTTCAAAGTCCGTGCTCCATTGGCTGTAATGTTATGAGTGATCAAGCAGCCCTGTCTCAAGATGGCCGCCCTGCGACGCTGTTACTTCACATTGGCTCGCAGCGTGCTTGAGCCATCTAGTGTTTATTTATATCTATGCCCCAAATGGCCTAATTTCGCTAGATTACATGCCTGTTCCTTGTTTTATTCCTTACCACACCAACTCTTAAATCGTTTTAGTGTGTTCAACCCATCCTGGGTAGTATAATACTGCCACAGTGCAGGCCTAAAGGTACAAAATGCCGCGTTACTCATGTTTCACGTACTACAATTATGCCCGCCCCCACACTTCTGTATGCACAGTCTGGGAATTTTCACTAGTTAGGTATTTAGATAGGCCTCTTCTCTAATATCCTGACCAGAAGTAATGAACATGTGCAATACCTTCACTGCTTTTAGGTACGTTTTCCCATCGTCACTCACGTTTCAATTTCTATTTTTGTCAGAAAGGGCACCACCACCCCATCCAGCCTATTCATATTTCACCAGAAGATGGCCCTATGGTACCCCTAACTTACACAACAGCCAATATGTAGATACTGTATACTTTTTATTCCCCCGTAAGCAAAGTTTCGGGGGCATATAGTTTTTCACCTGTCCGTCAGTCTGTCCGTCCGCGCTTTGCGATGGCTATAACTTTTGATCAGCTCATGATCGGACTTTGATACTTTGCATATGCATTGCTTGTGAGAAGGCATTTCAGATGGGGTCATGACTTTTGACCTTGACCTTGGAGCATGACGTTTGCTGACAAAAACATTAACATGGGCCATAACTTCTCATTAGCTAGTAATAGGCATTTGATTCCTGGCATATGTATTCCTTATGATAAGGCCTTTCTGATGAGGTTATGAATGTTGACCTAGTGACCTTCATCTTTAACCTTTTGATTGACTCATGAAAGGCCTGTAATGGTTAGCATGTGCATGTTATGTACGGGGCCATCAGTGTTTCACAAACACATCTTGTTTTTAATCAAAAATTTCTGGGGGCTGTATTTTGATTTTTTGACTGGATATTTGGTCACTATCATTCATGGCTCGTAAACTGCCAACAGCAGAGGCTCAAACAGTCCCTCAAAAAGAATGTTTGGTCATGACCCATTTTCAATCAGTCATTTAAATTCCCATTACAGAAACTCCAAAAACTCAACATTATCAGGTGAGGCCATTTTTCATTTATAACACATACTTGTCAACTCCCATGCATTCGGTTTACTTGAAGTGGCATATTTTCGTTCCTCTGCTGTAGTCAGCAATGATTCAATCAACGAGTATGTAGATTCTGGCGTGGAACTGAAGTCCTTGTGCACGGAGGAGTGGGAAACAATGGAATTGCATTAAGACATTTCAAATGATCATATTTCAATTAATTGATCGTGAAACACATGCATTGCTTCCAACTACTGAGTAAAGAAAAGCATGTGAAGTCTGGAGTTTTTATCACTATGCGTTGTAGATGAAAACATTAACAAGTGTGGTCAGTTAACAGCTGGCCCGCAAGGAGTCGTGAAAAAGGGTTACATTTTATTTTCAAAGGTATGGTAGAAACCCTAGATGGGCCAGATATGTCTATTTATGCCCTTTAATAGAAGAACATGTTTCGTGTATGTTAGAGTAATATGGATACAATCCGATGATGTATAGTGGTGCTGAGGTGGACTTTTGAATATGTTGTCAGAGGTGAAACGTGAGTGACGAACGAGAGGCTGGGGCCTGACTGAGCTGTTTAAGTAATGGTTGGCAAAGGGTAACTTATTTGTAAAATATACACATTGTAGGCAAGGTACAGTGATTTTGAAGAGTATCTGATGAGTTATGGGGGAATGAGGGTAAAGTTAAGAATGTGAGTCAATTTATTCCAACTTTTATTAATAATGCATCAATTTTATATAGCGCTTTTCTGCCTTTCTAGGCACTCAAAGATGCTTCACAATGGATACATTATTCATTATCTCTCACTGATGGAGGTAAACTACATTTTTGTAGCCACAGCTGCCCTGGGGCAGACTGACGGAAGCATGGCAGCCAGTATGCGCCTACGGCCCCTCCGACCACCACTAAACATTTGCACACAGCCATACAGAAGTGTTCCTATATTGCATGTTTTTGTGGGTGGGGGAAAACCTGAGTACCTGGAGGAAACCCACGCGAACACAGGGAGAACATGCAAAGTCCACACAGAGAGGCCCCAGGCCGGATTTGGTCCCACAACCTTCTTGCTGTGAGGCAGTAGTGCTAACCACTGTGCCACCGTGCAAGATATGTTCGATGACTCATAATTGATTTTTTGTACACTTTAAGTAACAGTGTAGTAGTTTGTGAACAAAATTTGGTGTAGATATAACAATTATTAATTGTACTTTTGATGTTGCATTTAATTTCATCACTCATGTTTCACATGTTTCAGAAGGTTTTACAGCGTGTGTGATAAAACCCATTAGGAGTTGGTGACTTGAATGAACCACTCCATAAAGCCAAGATATAGAGCTATCAAAAAAGAGTTAAGCAATACTGAGTTTATTTTCTCCCCCCCGAGCATCATTTCTTGGATTGACCTCTATATATACTCAGCAACAAAAGTTTCTGTGACACCATTTATGTGTATGTTATAAATGACACGCAAAGATCTCAATGCAATCAATATGTTTATTTAACAGGAGAAACACTGACTTTTCAGTGCCAACGTCACTCAAAACGAAAAATGTCATTTTCATGCATCATGAAGCACTTGTCTGACGTCTAACCAATTGTGACCTTCACACTTCAATACCGGGTGTGACTTCCTCGTGCCATGATGCAAGCAACGCATCTCCGGCGCATGGACCGAATCAGATGTGCCAGAAATTGCTGTGGGATGTCATTCCAAATCTGACGTAGACGTTGTCGCAATTCCTGGAGTGTAGCTGGCGGGTTATCCAACCGCCGCAAACGTCGATCCATCTCGTCCCAAAGATGCTCGATTGGGGACATGTCTGGGGATCTGGCTGGCCATGGCAGGACATTGACATGTTGTTACATCAGATACTGCTGTACAATCCTTGCAACGTGTGGTCTGACGTTATCATGTTGCAGCGTTATTCCGGGACCATGTTGCATCAAAAACGGTACCACCAATGGCCGTAGCACTTCATCGCGATATCTTTGGCCTGTCAGATTTCCATCAATAACAAGCAAATCTGTTCTGTTTCTAGCCGTGATCCCTCCCCAAATCATGACACTACCACCTCCAAAACGATCAAATTCCTGAACACAGTTGTTGACATAACGTTCTCCACGTCGACGGTATACACATAAACGACCATCACATCGGTTAAGCATGAATCTTGATTCATCAGTGAAGAGTACAAGATCCCACTGACGTTGGATCCACCGTCGATGTTGTTGTGCCCACTGTAGACGCAGTCGTCGGTGTTGTACTGTGAGTATTGGACGTCTTGCTGGCTGACGTGGGACAATGCCAAAATGACGGAGACGGCGACGGATTGTCTGTGCAGACAGTCGCCTCAAACCAGGTATCGTTCTTGCAGTTATGGTTGCAGGTTGGAATCGATTTCGGAGATGGGTTGTTCGAATCCAGTTGTCCTGTCTGGGAGTGGTTACTCGTGGACGGCCGCTGCGAGGACGGTCTCTGACATGTCTTGTCTGCTGATGACGCTGCCATAAGTTCCAAATGGTGTTTCGGTGGACATTCAGGCGATGAGCAACTTCCCTCTGCGAGGTTCCGGATTCAATCATCCCAATGGCCCTCCACCGATCATTTTCAGACAGTCTTGGCATTTAGAGGGTAGACTTCCTGATCCGAAATGGCTGTGTTTTCGATAAGTGATGCTTCCGTCGTTCATCAGGCACAATGTGAACATTCCAAAAATTCTCCTCTTTTATTGCCATCCACAAGCATGATTTACGCACATTTTCACGTGCAAAGTCATTTTCTCGCATTTTCATGATTTCCATTTCAATGTTGTGTTTACGTGTACTGTTTCAGTCTGATATCACCATGTATGACAATTTCATAATTGCGTTATGAAAAATAATTAACAATATTGGTGTCACAGAAACTTTTGTTGCTGAGTATATATACACTCAACAAAAATTTAAACGCAACACTTTTGATTTTGCTCCCATTTGTCATGAGATGGACTCAAAGATCTAAAATTCATTCCAGATACACAATATTACCATTTCTCTCAAACATTGTTCACAAATCTGTCTAAATGTGTGATAGTGAGCACTTTTGCTTTGCTGAGACAATCCATCCCACCTCACAGGTGTGCCACATCAAGATGCTCATCAGACACCATGATTAGTGCACAGGTGTACCTTAGACTGTCCACAATAAAAGGCCACCCTGAAATGTGCAGTTTTTGCTTTATTGGGGGTCTTGGGACTCAGAACCAGTCAGTATCTGGTGTGACCAGCATTTGCCTCATGCAGTGCAACACATCCTCTTCGCATAGAGTTTGTCAATTGTGGCCTGTGGAATGTTGGTCCACTCCTCTTCAATGGCTGTGCGAAGTTGCTGGTGTTATGGCCCCAATTTGTTATTACTTTAAAACAACACAACAGCAACAGCAAGGGATGACACACAGTTTTTAAAACTTAAACACATTTAATTTAACAGACAAAGACAATAACAACTAACTAACAACTAATGAACCTAAAGACCAAGATTGATTAAGAAAAAAAAGAAATATTTACAATCCCTTTTTGTGGGGTGGCTTGGTGATGTCCTGGATAATGAAAATGCTCAAACACAGGCAAAGAAATCCACAAAAGAAATGTCACAGGTCTTGAACAGAATGGCAGGTCTGGTCATCTTCTTGCAATTTCTCCTACTACTTTACTGTCTCAATTCTTTTCCTTATATACTCTTTTGCAGACCCCACCCACATTTAGACCTCTTTTTTTAAATTTTCTGAGACTTGCCCCAGACATGTCCAGGACATGTCTTAACATGACTTCAGTCTGAGCATAACAAAAAAAAGGTAAATACTGCCATCTAGTGGCCTATATTCACATTACACCTCCATTCCAAAAGGGAAAAATTTTGACTCATAAAGGCAAAATTTTTCTTTTCAATACAAAATGGTTAAGTGAACACTTGTCTATATATACATATCATACAATATTCAAACACATGATATATATATGCACATTCAAACACGGGATAAGCAATCAGCAATTACATTGTCTGTACCCTTCACATGCTTAATTTCCAAGTCAAACTCCTGTAAAATCAAACTCCAATTCAACAATCTCCGATTCTTGTTTTTCATCTTACTCAAAAACATTAACGGATTGTGGTCAGTGTACACAATCATTGGCTTTTGTCCTGTACAAACATAAACCTCAAAGTGTTTTAAAGAAAGGACCAGAGCCAACAGTTCCTTCTCTATTGTGGAATAGTTCCTTTGGTGGCGATTGAACTTCCTGGAGAAGTATGCCACGGGATGCTCAATGTCATCAGAGTCACTTCTCTGTAGGAGCACAGATCCACAAGCTTGGTCGCTAGCATCGACCGCGATGGAGAACGGTTTGTTGAAGTCAGGAGATTTGAGCACGGGGAAGTGACACAGCAGAGACTTCAGGTGATCGAAGGCTCTCTGGCATGCATCATCCCAGGTGAACTTTACGCCTTTTTTCAGTTGGTTAGTTAGACTGAGAGCAATCTCAGCAAAGTTCTTGCAGAATTTGCGGTAGTACCCAATCATTCCAAGGAAGCGGCGCAAAGCTTTTTTGTTGTGAGGAACTGGAAAGTCCATGATGGCTTGGACTTTAGCATTTATGGGTGCCACCTTACCCTGGCCTATGACGTAGCCAAGATAGGTGACAGTAGCACAACCAAAGTCACTCTTGCTCAGGTTAACAGTCAGGTTAGCCTGGGTCAGGCGCTGGAACAACGTCTCTACATCTTTTAGATGTTCTTCCCAGGAGTCACTCCATGTGATCAGGTCATCGATGTACGCACCCGTGTGTGGCAATCCGGCGATTGTAGACTGTATCATCCTTTGGAACGTGGCTGGGGCATTTTTCATGCCAAAGGGTAGGACTTCATACTGGTACAATCCAGATGGTGTGGCAAAAGCAGAGATGCTCTTGGCCCTCTCAGTTAAAGGCACACACCAATAACCCTTCAATAAATCAATCTTGGTCAGAAACTTTGCTTGCCCTACACTATCAATACAATCATCAATCCTAGGTATTGGAAACACATCAGTTCTAGTTACAGCATTGACTTTGCGATAATCTGTACAGAATCTAGTACTTCCATCAGGTTTTGGAACTAGCACACAGGGTGAACTCCAATCGGAGTTGGAGGGTCTGATAGTATCATGTTTTAACATGTACTCAACCTCTTTCTCAGCAATCTTTCTCTTTTCAGGATTCATCCGGTATGGATGCTGTTTTATTGGTTTGGCATCACCAACATCTACATCATGAGAGGCTATAGTAACTCTCTTTGGAACATCAGGAAACAAATCCTCATATTTCTTGATCAACCTTTCAAACTGATCTCTCTGTGAGGGTTCTAAGTGCTGGAGTTTTACATCAAGATTTTGCAACACTTCAGTGTTTGACAATTTACATGAAAGAACTTCAGCTTTAATTCTTGGTTCATCATCTTGAAACTCCCCCTCATCTTCACACGTTTCGACCATTGGAGAATCTGAAGTGACAGCTGCAACCCTAGCATTTCTGTCATGATAAGGCTTTAGCATGTTAATATGACACAATTGTTTTGGTTTTCTCCTATCTGGAGTCTTCACAATGTAATTGAGATCATTGAGTTTTGTCAGAATTTCATAAGGACCATGAAATCTAGCCTGCAATGGATTTGACTGCAAGGGAAACAACACAAGGACCTTGTCTCCTGGTTTAAACTCACGGCTTCTAGCCTTATGATCATACCAAGTTTTCATTTTTCCCTGACTTGATTTCAAGTTCTCTTTGGCAAGGTCACAAGCTGCACGCAATTTTTCCTTGAACTTGCTAACATAGTCTAACAGACTGATTTGCGGCTCTTCCTCTTGCCATTGTTCACTCAATAATAGCAAAGGTCCTCTCACTTCATGACCAAACACTAGCTCAAATGGACTGAATCCAGTAGACTCCTGCACTGCTTCTCTAGCTGCAAACAACAGCAAATGAACCCCTTCATCCCAGTCTTTCTCATGGTCATAACAATAAGTCCTCATCATTGTCTTGAGAGTGGAATGAAACCGCTCTAAGGCACCCTGACTTTCTGGATGATAGGCACTAGAAAGAATCTGTTTTGCACCTAGTTCATACACAACCTGCTGAAACAATCCTGAAGTGAAATTGCTACCTTGGTCTGACTGAATTTCCCTGGGAAGACCAAACAACGTGAAGAACTTTATCAAAGCCTTCGAGATTGCAGTTGCCTTGATGTTACGTAGAGGTATGGCTTCAGGGAATCTGGTAGATGCACACATGATTGTCAACAAGTACTGATTTCCAGATCTAGTCTTGGGTAATGGACCAACGCAATCAACAATGACCCTAGAGAATGGCTCCCCAAATGCTGGGATAGGCTGCAATGGAGCTACAGGTGGGTCTAACTGGTGTTTTCCAACTACCTGACAAGTGTGACAGGTTTTGCAAAAGTTGGAAACGTCTTTCCGAAACCCAGGCCAAAAGAAGTGTTTCATGATCTTATCAACAGTCTTATTAACACCAAGATGACCTCCTAAAGGTAAACTATGAGCCATTGTTAAGATCTCATTCCTATAGACCTTCGGAACAACAATTTGCCTGACCACTGCCCAATCTGCATTGGCAGGGATATCAGGAGGGCGCCACTTCCGCATCAACACACCATCCTTGAGATAATACCCAACTGGAACTGCATCTATTTCTTTTTCAGGAAGGGCTCTCCTCTTTAGTACACCAATTTCAGGATCATTAGTTTGCTCCTCAATCAACCGCTTTCTGGACAGAGACAAGTCTCCAGACACATCAGAATCACCAGACCCATCCGGCTGGCTGAATAGAGAACTGATAAAAGTATCTGATAAGTCCTCAAACGGAGAAACCATAGTAGGCCAATCAGAGTCATGAGGCGAACCACCTGAGTCCTGACTATTCAATGTACTGGACGGCACCACAACATCATCTTCTTTAGCCTTCTTGGCCATAGCACGAGTCACTGCGCAAGAAGGATACAGAGATGGGTCCTCATCCCCATTTTCAGTGCTCGGCTGTGAAGTAAGATGTACAGGGGGAACTACTTTGCCCCCAGCCAGGTCATTGCCTAGCAACAGAGAAACACCCTTTATAGGTAGACTTGACATAAGTCCCACCTTTACCTGTCCTGTAACTAAATCTGACTTCAAGAATATAGAGCGCAGGGGTACAGATACAGTCCTCCCTTCAATACCTTGTACAAGTATGAAATCCCCTGAAGCGGTCTCATCACGTAACTCCAAGGAGTCCATCAACAAAAGTGATTGAGAAGCTCCGGTATCCCTTAGGATATATATGGGGACAGGAGTAGTATGCTCATTCAGAGCCACAAATCCCTCTGACACAAATGGAAGAAATTCCTCCCTCACAAAGTCAGCTGTATCAGGCTTTTTAGCCCCACATGAAGCAGGCAATTTAGCAGATCGGTTATCTACTACAGGGGTTTCTAACCTTGTTTTCACAAAGGCATTTGGTTTGGTATCCTTTTCTTTTTCTTTCTTAGCTTTAAGGAACCAACAGTTAGTTGTAACATGACCAGATTTCTTGCAATAACTGCAAGCTAGACCACTTTTGTCACTGTCAGCTTTCACACTTTGATCAGACCTGTTACTGGATTTCTGAGCACCATCACCAGATTTGTCTTTGTCTTTGGGTGAGGAATCTTGGGTATCACCATAACCCTTTTTCTGAAATTGGGACCATCTATTGTTACTGCTAGACTGAAATTTGGACTTATGTGTGAGAACATATTCATCTGCAAATTTGGCAGCTGATTGCAAGTTCAGTGCTTGCTTCTCATTAAGGTAGGTCTTAAGATCATCCTTAACACAGTTCTTGAATTCTTCAACTAACACCATCTCTTTTAGTGAGTTGAAATCATCCTTGACCTCCATAGAAGTACACCAGCGCTCAAAGCAAACCTGCTTCTCATTAGCAAATTCAACATAAGTCTGATTTTCAGATTTCTTCAGACCTCTGAATTTCTGTCGGTAAGCCTCTGGAACCAACTCATAAGCTCTCAAAATAACCTTTTTGACAACCTCATAATCAGAGGAATCATCTGCAGACAAAGCCGAATAGGCTTGTTGAGCTTTACCCTTGAGGACAGTTTGCAACATCAGAGGCCAGTGTTCCTTTGGCCACTGGCAACTCTTTGCTACCTTTTCAAAACACTGGAAATAGTTGTCAACATCCTTTTCTGAAAATGGAGGCACCAGTTTTACCTCCTGACTGGCACTGTAATGTGAATATAGGCCACTAGATGGCAGTATTTACCTTTTTTTTGTTAAGCTCAGACTGGAGTCATGTTTGGACATGTTTCCAGACATGTCTGGGGCAAGTCCCCGAAAATTAAAAAAAAGAGGTCTAAATGTGGGTGGGGTCTGCAAAAGAGTATATAAGGAAAAGAATTGAGACAGTAAAGGAGTGGGAGAAATTGCAGGAAGATGACCAGACCTGCCATTCTGTTCAAGACCTGTGACGTTTCTTTTGTGGATTTCTTTGCCTGTGTTTGAGCATTTTCTTCATCCAGGACATCACCAAGCCACCCCACCAAAAAGGGACAGTAATTATTTCTGTTTTTTCTTATTTATCAATCTTGGTCTTTAGTTGTAGGTTGTTATTAGTCTTTGTCTTTGTTAAAAATTAAATGTGTTTTAGTTGTTAAAACTGTGTTTGTCATCCCTTGCTGTTGCTGTTGCGTTGTAAATCTAATAACAAATTGGGGCCATAACAAATTGGGGGCTCAAGGTCCGGGATAGACCATTGTGTGAGTAATTTATTGAAAATCTAACATTCCAAATTGTGAAATTGTTTTTGTGAATTTTCCTAGATATATATTGACAACAGCAATGGATGATTTCTTGGCATCACCAACCGTAGGGGTTTTGAAGTCTTTTAAAAAGACAGAACTGCTAGAAATTTGCAGACAGTTGGAGCTGACAGAGGTAAAACCAGCCATGCGAAAAGCAAGACTGGCTAGAGAGATAGTTGAATATTACATTGATGAAAATGTGTTTGCACCAGGAGATCTGGAACAGTTTCCAGTGGAAAATCCAAATATAGAAATGGAACTTAAATTAAAAATGCTAGAGATTGAAAGGGAGGAAAGAGAAAAAGAAAGGGAATTTGAGAGGGAAGAAAAAGAAAAACAAAGGCAGTTTGAGTTAGAAAAATTAGCAAGAGAAGAAAAACAAAGAGAATTTGAGTTAGAAAAATTTGCAAGACAGAGAGATTTTGAATTAGAGAAATTCGATAGAGAAGAAAGACTGCAAATGGAGCAACTAAAAATAAAAATTCAAACTGAAAATAAATTTCGGGCTAGCCAGGAGGTAAAACTGGTGCCTCCATTTTCGGAAAAGGATGTTGACAACTATTTCCAGTGTTTTGAAAAGGTAGCAAAGAGTTGCCAGTGGCCAAAGGAACACTGGCCTCTGATGTTGCAAACTGTCCTCAAGGGTAAAGCTCAACAAGCCTATTCGGCTTTGTCTGCAGATGATTCCTCTGATTATGAGGTTGTCAAAAAGGTTATTATGAGAGCTTATGAGTTGGTTCCAGAGGCTTACCGACAGAAATTCAGAGGTCTGAAGAAATCTGAAAATCAGACTTATGTGGAATTTGCTAATGAGAAGAAGGTTTGCTTTGAGCGCTGGTGTACTTCTATGGAGGTCAAGGATGATTTCAACTCACTAAAAGAGATGGTGTTAGTTGAAGAATTCAAGAACTGTGTTAAAGATGATGTTAAGACCTACCTTAATGAGAAGCAAGCACTGAATTTGCAATCAGCTGCCAAATTTGCAGATGAATATGTTCTCACCCATAAGTCCAAATTTCAGTCTAGCAGTAATAATAGATGGTCCCAATTTCAGATAAAGGGTTATGGTGATACCCAAGATTCCTCACCCAAAGACAACATACGTTGTCTACGTTGTCTTACGTCTACGTAACATCAAGGCAATTGCAATCTCGAAGGCTTTGATAAAGTTCTTCACGTTGTTTGGCCTTCCCAGGGAAATTCAGTCAGACCAGGGTAGCAATTTCACTTCAGGATTGTTTCAGCAGGTTGTGTATGAACTAGGTGCAAAGCAGATTCTTTCTAGTGCCTATCATCCAGAAAGTCAGGGTGCCTTAGAGCGGTTTAATTCCACTCTCAAGACAATGATGAGGACTTATTGTTATGACCATGAGAAAGACTGGGATGAAGGGGTTCATTTGCTGTTGTTTGCAGCTAGAGAAGCAGTGCAGGAGTCTACTGGATTCAGTCCATTTGAGCTAGTGTTTGGTCATGAAGTGAGAGGACCTTTGCTATTATTGAGTGAACAATGGCAAGAGGAAGAGCCGCAAATCAGTCTGTTAGACTATGTTAGCAAGTTCAAGGAAAGATTGCGTGCAGCTTGTGACCTTGCCAAAGAGAACTTGAAATCAAATCAGGGAAAAATGAAAACTTGGTATGATCATAAGGCTAGAAGCCGTGAGTTTAAACCAGGAGACAAGGTCCTTGTGTTGTTTCCCTTGCAGTCCAATCCATTGCAGGCTAGATTTCATGGTCCTTATGAAATTCTGACAAAACTCAATGATCTCAATTACATTGTGAAGACTCCAGATAGGAGAAAACCAAAACAATTGTGTCATATTAACATGCTAAAGCCTTATCATGACAGAAATGCTAGGGTTGCAGCTGTCACTTCAGATTCTCCAATGGTCGAAACGTGTGAAGATGAGGGGGAGTTTCAAGATGATGAACCAAGAATTAAAGCTGAAGTTCTTTCATGTAAATTGTCAAACACTGAAGTGTTGCAAAATCTTGATGTAAAACTCCAGCACTTAGAACCCTCACAGAGAGATCAGTTTGAAAGGTTGATCAAGAAATATGAGGATTTGTTTCCTGATGTTCCAAAGAGAGTTACTATAGCCTCTCATGATGTAGATGTTGGTGATGCCAAACCAATAAAACAGCATCCATACCGGATGAATCCTGAAAAGAGAAAGATTGCTGAGAAAGAGGTTGAGTACATGTTAAAACATGATACTATCAGACCCTCCAACTCAGATTGGAGTTCACCCTGTGTGCTAGTTCCAAAACCTGATGGAAGTACTAGATTCTGTACAGATTATCGCAAAGTCAATGCTGTAACTAGAACTGATGTGTTTCCAATACCTAGGATTGATGATTGTATTGATAGTGTAGGGCAAGCAAAGTTTCTGACCAAGATTGATTTATTGAAGGGTTATTGGTGTGTGCCTTTAACTGAGAGGGCCAATAGCATCTCTGCTTTTGCCACACCATCTGGATTGTACCAGTATGAAGTCCTACCCTTTGGCATGAAAAATGCCCCAGCCACGTTCCAAAGGATGATACAGTCTACAATCGCCGGATTGCCACACACGGGTGCATACATCGATGACCTGATCACATGGAGTGACTCCTGGGAAGAACATCTAAAAGATGTAGAGACGTTGTTCCAGCGCCTGACCCAGGCTAACCTGACTGTTAACCTGAACAAGAGTGACTTTGGTTGTGCTACTGTCACCTATCTTGGCTAGGTCATAGGCCAGGGTAAGGTGGCACCCATAAATGCTAAAGTCCAAGCCATCATGGACTTTCCAGTTCCTGACAACAAAAAAGCTTTGCGCCGCTTCCTTGTAATGATCGGGTACTACCGCAAGTTCTGCAAGAACTTTGCTGAGATTGCTCTCAGTCTAACTAACCAACTGAAGAAAGGCGTAAAGTTCACCTGGGATGATGCATGCCAGAGAGCCTTCGATCGCCTGAAGTCTCTGCTGTGTCACTTCCCCGTGCTCAAATCTCCTGACTTCAACAAACCGTTCTCCATCGCGGTCGATGCTAGCGACCAAGCTTGTGGATCTGTGCTCCTACAGAGAAGTGACTCTGATGACATTGAGCATCCCGTGGCATACTTCTCCAGGAAGTTCAATCGCCACCAAACAAACTATTCCACAATAGAGAAGGAACTGTTGGCTCTCGTCCTTTCTTTACAACACTTTGAGGTTTATGTTTGTACAGGGGAAAAGCCAATGATTGTGTACACTGACCACAATCCGTTAATGTTTTTGAGTAAGATGAAAAACAAGAATCGGAGTTTGTTGAATTGGAGTTTGATTTTACAGGAGTTTGACTTGGAAATTAAGCATGTGAAGGGTACAGACAATGTAATTGCTGATTGCTTATCCCGTGTTTGAATGTGTATATATATCATGTGTTTGAATATTGTATGATATGTATATATAGACAAGTGTTCACTTAACCATTTTGTATTGAAAAGAAAAATTTTGCCTTTGTGAGTCAAAATTTTTCCCTTTTGGAATGGAGGTGTAATGTGAATATAGGCCACTAGATGGCAGTATTTACCTTTTTTTTGTTAAGCTCAGACTGGAGTCATGTTTGGACATGTTTCCAGACATGTCTGGGGCAAGTCCCCGAAAATTAAAAAAAAGAGGTCTAAATGTGGGTGGGGTCTGCAAAAGAGTATATAAGGAAAAGAATTGAGACAGTAAAGGAGTGGGAGAAATTGCAGGAAGATGACCAGACCTGCCATTCTGTTCAAGACCTGTGACGTTTCTTTTGTGGATTTCTTTGCCTGTGTTTGAGCATTTTCTTCATCCAGGACATCACCAAGCCACCCCACCAAAAAGGGACAGTAATTATTTCTGTTTTTTCTTATTTATCAATCTTGGTCTTTAGTTGTAGGTTGTTATTAGTCTTTGTCTTTGTTAAAAATTAAATGTGTTTTAGTTGTTAAAACTGTGTTTGTCATCCCTTGCTGTTGCTGTTGCGTTGTAAATCTAATAACAAATTGGGGCCATAACAGCACAAAATTTATTTTTAGTTTCAATTTTAATTTTTAGTTGCTCCATTTGGAGTCTTTCTTCTCTATCGAATTTCTCTAATTCAAAATCTCTCTGTCTCTGTCTCTCTCTTTCTGCTCTTTCCTCTTTCTCTCTCTCAAATTCTCTTTGTTTTTCTTCTCTTGCTAATTTTTCTAACTCAAACTGCCTTTGTTTTTCTTTTTCTTCCCTCTCAAATTCCCTTTCTTTTTCTCTTTCCTCCCTTTCAATCTCTAGCATTTTTAATTTAAGTTCCATTTCTATATTTGGATTTTCCACTGGAAACTGTTCCAGATCTCCTGGTGCAAACACATTTTCATCAATGTAATATTCAACTATCTCTCTAGCCAGTCTTGCTTTTCGCATGGCTGGTTTTACCTCTGTCAGCTCCAACTGTCTGCAAATTTCTAGCAGTTCTGTCTTTTTAAAAGACTTCAAAACCCCTACGGTTGGTGATGCCAAGAAATCATCCATTGCTGTTGTCAATATATATGTATTAAATTAAAAAAAAATTTTTTTACAATTTGAAATGTTAGATTTTTAATAAATGACTCACAAAATGGTCTATCCCGGACGAGCCCCCAATTTGTTATGGCCCCAATTTGTTATTACTTTAAAACAACACAACAGCAACAGCAAGGGATGACACACAGTTTTTAAAACTTAAACACATTTAATTTAACAGACAAAGACAATAACAACTAACTAACAACTAATGAACCTAAAGACCAAGATTGATTAAGAAAAAAAAAGAAATATTTACAATCCCTTTTTGTGGGGTGGCTTGGTGATGTCCTGGATAATGAAAATGCTCAAACACAGGCAAAGAAATCCACAAAAGAAATGTCACAGGTCTTGAACAGAATGGCAGGTCTGGTCATCTTCTTGCAATTTCTCCTACTACTTTACTGTCTCAATTCTTTTCCTTATATACTCTTTTGCAGACCCCACCCACATTTAGACCTCTTTTTTTTAATTTTCTGAGACTTGCCCCAGACATGTCCAGGACATGTCTTAACATGACTTCAGTCTGAGCATAACAAAAAAAAGGTAAATACTGCCATCTAGTGGCCTATATTCACATTACACTGGATATTAGTGGGAACTGGTACGCGCTGTCGTATAGGCCGGTCAAGCACATCCCAAACATGCTCAATGGGTGACATGTCCGATGAGTATGCTGGCCATGCAAGAACTGGGACATTATCAGCTTCCAAGAATTGTGTACAGATCCGTGCAACATGGGGCCGTGCATTATCTTGCTGAAACATGAGGTGATGTTCATGGATGTATGACACAACAATGGGCCTCAGGATCTCATCACGGTATCTCTGTGCATTCAAAATGCCATCAATAAAATGCACCTGTGTTCTTCGTCCATAACAGATGCCTGCCCATACCGTAACCCCACCACCACCATGGGCTACTCGATCCACAACATTGACATCAGCAAAGCGCTCACCCACACGACCCCACACACGCTGTCTACAATCTGCCCTGAACAATGTGAACCGAGATTCATCCGTGAAGAGAACACCTCTCCAACGTGCCAGACGCCATCGAATGTGAGCATTTGCCCACTCAAGTCTGTTACGGCGACGATCTGGAGTCAGGTTAAGACCCCGATGAGGACGACGAGCCTGCAGTTGAGCTTCCCTGAGACGGTTTCTGACAGTTTGTGCAGAAATTCTTTGGTTATGCAAACCAATTGTTTCAGCAGCTGTATGAGAAGCTGGTCTCAGACGATCTTGATGGTGAACCTGCTGGATGTGGAGGTCCTGGGCTGGTGTGGTTACACGTGGTCTGCGGTTGTGAGGCCGGTTGGATGTACTGCCATATTCTCTGAAACACCTTTGGAGACGGCTTATAGTGGAGAAATGAACATTCAATGCCCGAGCAACAGATCTGGTTGACATTCCTGCTGTCAACATTCCAATTGCACTCTCCCTCAATGCTTGCGCCATCTGTGGCATTTTGCTGTGAGACAAAACTGCACATTTCAGAGTGGCCTTTTATTGTGGGCAGTATAAGGTACACCTGTGCGCACTAATCATGGTGTCTGACGAGCAACTTGATGCGGCACACCTGTGAGGTGGGTGGGATGTCTCAGCAAAGCAAAAGTGCTCACTATCACACATTTAGACAGATTTGTGAACAATGTTTGAGAGAAATGGTAATATTGTGTATCTGGAATGAATTTTAGATCTTTGAGTCCATCTCATGACAAATGGGAGCAAAAACAAAAGTGTTGCGTTTATATTTTTGTTGAGTGTATATATATATATATTCACCCTGAGGGGGTTTTCCGCAAAAATGACCAACTCACTGTACATTATAAAAAGGCATAATAGCATGAAGAGGACAGGCAATGGCCACGGAAGGACAGGGCCTCGACCCCAGCCCAGCGTGAGGCCCCGAGAGCTCTGGCGGGAGCGGGCTTAACCCGGGGCGTCTGGGAGATCCCCTGAGAACAATCAGAGAGCAGGCCTGGCCCCCCGGAGCGGCGCAGGGTGGAAGGGAAAGGTGGCAGCCAAAAGTAGTCAGACTGGGCGGGTTTGGGCCCCGCTGCGGCCGCACCCTGGGTCGAGCCAGGGGCCTGGTGAATGGGCTCATTGCCAGCTCCGCATTGCCGCAAACATCGTCCCGATAGCTGGCTGCGGGATGAAGATACGGGTAATAATCCGACGGGGCGTGGCCGCCTTCCATGGCCCCCCTGGACCTCTGCGGTGCCACAGCCCTCCTCGAGAGGCCTCGTCCCGTCTGGCCTGGCCCCCTGGAGGTGCCCAGGCTGGCGGCGACTCGGGGAGGGCCCCCCTGCCATGGGGAGGCCGGAACGTGGCTGGGTCCATCTGGGGGTCCCCTGAAAGGACTCACCCCCGCCTTCGCCCGATTTTAAAAAGTAATACGGCGATAGCTCCAGCTTTCAGAGATTTGACACTTTGACAACAACATTTAAATGGCTGATGCTAGTGGGCCATAAAGAACAACTTCCTAGCATTACTTTCTCTGGGCAATTTTTCTCAACTTTCTTCAAGTTAAAACCTGGTGTGCATGGTAAACAGGCCCCTGTCCCAACTTTTTTGAGACCTGTAGCAGCCATCAGATTTCCAGCTCATTTTTTGGATAAAATGACAAAGAGGCGGGAACGGACATCCAATAGGCGTGGTCTATGGCAAAGACAATAACAGCACCGTCTGCTGGACGACTGCAAGGAGTACAAAAACTCATCTGCATTCTATAGAATTCTATGTCCGACCCCGCCCCATTCCGCGGCCCGCAGTCAGGGGTGGTTGGCACCGGTTCAACGTCATCAAGAGATCAGCGGTCAGGCCGCGTCCCTTTTTTAAGGAAAACAAACGCCCTTATGCATTGAATTAAATGAGAAATAAGCGCGATAACTGAGCAGGAAAATGCCCAAAAGTTATGTGCCGGGTTACACCTCCAATAAAACAACTAGTCCGGACCTCAGGTTCCCCATCCAACCTGGAAAAGGGACGAATCCAAAATGGAGAGTAAAGAGAAGATGAAGAGTAAAAGCTATGTATCCGGTATCTTCCCATGTTTATATGTGTGGGAAACGCTTCAGAGCAGGCCATGCCACTCTTTTTTTAAACTTAAAAAGTAACGTAAGTACCCTTTAATATGTAGCCTAAGACTCGGCACTATACTTTAATAGGTTTATTCGCTAGCGATTTTTGTCTCGTGTCATTATTTATTCTTTAATCGCTTAACTAACTAACGGGAAGTAGCGGCAGCCAACCGAGTCAGGTTTGCGGTGTAACGTTATGCGTATTTTGTTAGTTATTCTTAACCTCAAACTGACACAGACTTCAAATTTCGCGGTAGTGAAAGAGCTAGAGGGTGGACCGACCAACCTTAATTTACTAAGATATCGCTAACGCTCAGGTTCTGGAAAGGTAGCAAAATAATCGATAGACATATCAATTAATGAATATAAACAGTAAATTTAGTTAAATAAATCGGATAAATTTTACACCTGAAAACACATCAAATTACATTAGGGTCAATGCGATCTGGGGTTTTCTATCCCCCAAAAAGAGGCGCGGCCATGACGTTTGGCGAAGTACCCGGATGTGCAGGTCGTCTCTTTTGGCTATTCCAACTTTCTAGGTTTTGCCATTTCTAGAATTAGACTTTGGTTTTTACAGAACACCATTTCGCCTCTCGAAGTATTTGTAGTACCAATCAGGTGCCACGCGAGGGCAGCAGAATACGATTTTGTTTGATTTTGGTTTCAGATTTCCGTCAGTATGTATTGCGTGTTGATGGGAATCTGTAAACTTCTACTTGTAATGGAATAATCGTTTATGAAGGTCTCTTGCCCTTTATACTTTGTCCTGATTATGTCCCAAATTCTGCTACATTACGCAGTGCTTGAGCTTTCAAGCAACGTTGTTCCTTAGGCCACCCAAAAATCTTTTTTTTTCCCAACATGATAAACTGAATGATGAAAAAATATTCCAGGACATGGATGCTTTGATAAACCGAAGCAGGGCCCACAGTAGACTAGCATCCTAAATATTCTGCTTAAATGTTGAATACATTTGGTTTAAAAAAAAAAAAAGTCTGGTGAGGAAGATTCATTACTCTGGTCCATATGCGCAAACTGGTAAAGTGTGTACTCTTTCGTCACCATTATCTGATTCGCTTTCAATTCTAGCAATGTGCTGAACCATTGTAGCACTTCAAAATGCTCAGATTAAATGGTATCTCGACTATTGGTGCACAGCTCGAATAAGCGTGAAAATATTTCTGACTAAATGTAAGTTCTTAGAGTTGAATATGTATTTGAAGTACGCAACTTGTAGATTGACAGGAATGTGCACTAGTCAGTTCTATTTGTAGGTTACAGTCGTGGGATCCAAAGCTTTGATCGAATATCTACATTTTGCATAGCCACGCTAACCCACATTGGGTAGGGAATGTGACGCACCAACTTCTAGATTATCCGTACCGATTACGGTTTACATCTTTCTGACCTGACCCCGCCCGTTAATTTGTCAGTCATGACGTTATTAAAATACCTGCAAGATGTAAATGTGCATCAACTCTGGTCAGCCATCGTTCTATGGAGCAGCCCATGGCAGAGCTGTGAGGTTTTTACACTAGGGTTAGAGATGAGCCTGTTTTGGTTGTTGGACTTAGTCTAATTTAAGAAATGTAATGAGTTGAATCAAGATGCAACTGTTTCTGTCCTCCAGCTGATACATCTGTTCTGTGATGCACATTGAAGTGGTGTAATTGCATTGCAACTGCAGTAATATTTGCAACACATCCTTTGTAAGTTGCAGCTCAATACTGCGGCAAGAATTGCACTTACTCTGAAAATTAACGGCAGTCCTCAAGTTCATTTCAAGCTGGAAACCAAAATCCCCTCCCATGGATTTGCATAGAACCGGGATCATCAAATCACCGCTTTGGAGGCCTAAGAACTATGGCTCACCCTCCTTTTACCTGGGATTCAGGTGTCGAGACAGTCTGTCCACTTAAAAGCATAAGTAGAGCATTAATTAATTCATTAGCTGGGAGAGAAAAAAATTGGGTGCTTTTCATTGGGTAGTGCATAGATTCCATCCAACAAATGGACCTCAGTGTTAGGGTTGGGGTTAGGGATTCGGAATCATAATCTGGATTATTTTCAAAATCTGTTTTAGACAAGGCGATCTGTCAAATTTCTCATAATTTGTTATTAGTCATCATTTATTCAGAAATCTATCTCAGGCTCGAGCTCTAAGTGGATGGAGTCTAATGCTGACCTTTACATTATGGTAACTTGCGCTTCCTCCCCTCTGCCCATACCCTGGGAAATCGCTCTCCCTCTGCCATCATGGACGGTCTTCCAATTCTTTGAATGCACCTTGAGGAGATGCGGAGCAAAGAGAGAGGAGGCTTCTGGAGGAGCTTAAAGAGATGAAACACAGATGTATCCTTTAAGACCTTTTATCGATTGGCATGATGTTTAAATGCTGCACCTCCACACGTGACGTCAATCAGTGAAACCAAGGATTTCTCATTTGGCAGCTTTTGGGTCCGCCATCCTCGCCGTGTTTCCTGGCATCTCCTAAATCCTCACTGGGAGGAGCCAAGATGCCACCGAGAGAAGCGAGGAGACAGGTTAGCATAATAAAAACACCCCAGGGCTAGTCTCAGACTCAAAGCCATATGCAAGTTGAATGTAGACTTTAACCAGTGGTTTCCAAGCTTTGTTGAATATGCTGGTTTTAGCTCCAACCACAGTTGTAATTGTAGGACTCCACTAAGCTATAATTTTTTGTTAATTGGATGGATTGCACTTTCAGTTATTAACCCTACTGGAAAGATTCATGCATGACATGAATAATTAAATTATTGAAACATAATGTGTATATTTGTCTACAGCTTATAGCAAGTCATTGCAGATATCATTTTTAAGATAAATGTAGACACTGATAAAATCATTAAACTCCAAATTAGGTTGCTGAAAATGTTTGCTCTTGTTTGTAGTTATTTCATAAAACTTTGCTTGAACTAAACATTTATGTGACACAAAACAGGTTTGAGTCTATCATTTGTTTGACTTAATATGATTAGTTGATTAGTTTTTTTGACCATCTATTCACAGTTTAGCCAGTTAGAAAATTACCGGTTCTTTAATTTCACTGTTTTTATTCCTCCTACTATTAACTCAGTCGTTGATAATATATCTCAATGTGGATTACAAAATTTTATTCTTCGTGGCATGCATGGATATTATTGCCTGAATGTGGTAAATAGCTGCTTTAAGCATGATATGCTCCAAAATATCACAAATTAACTGTTTCTATCCATTTTAATTCTTAGTGAAGCAACTGAGGTTGGCACAAAGTACCAGCATACACAGGGGGTCCCCTGGACCTCGGCTACACCCAATAGTCTTCTCTGTATTAGAAAGTTCCTAAGTCCTAAGAAATTATTTGGGGGTATTTACATGGCAGTCATGATGAAAGTTGGTCAAGTTCTCTAAATGCTAAGGAAAGGTGCTTTAAGGCATCCTTACTTATCACCTTTTGCTTTGGATACACAGGACCATCTGTCATGATTAGAATGGAGATAGTGCAGTCCCACAGTTACTCATGGCTACAATATTTAATGCGACACAGCATCCATCAAGCTGTTCACGAGAACAAACTCGTGATGTGGCCAAGATTAAGTTGAGTTGGATTCTCTTAACACCAATGTTGTCTTTTCTTAAATCCACACGAATTATGCTTCACATCTTTCCTTAGCCCAACTGCATTTTTTAAAAGTCCATATGAACTAAACGATGATATGTAATTTTTCAACTGCTTGACCGCAACCCCTCATCAGGGAATCACTCAAGACTTCAGCTTTCCCTGCTTATTGAGATGTAATTTAATTATACCCCCACCAGGAGGCATTATTTAACCCACACGATGATTGTGTTCATTATAACCCAAGTTAATAAGCACCATGTTGCACAAGAAGTGAGTGTAGCGTGTCTATAGCACTGGTTCAAAAACCTCTCCTTGAGACACCCCTGCTAGATTCAGGTATTTGCTGTGTTCCACCTTAAACGCACCAGTCGCAGGAGATGAAACCTGTGATTAGTTGCATCATTTCTGTTGGCAACTATCTATCCAATGTATTTTCATTTTTTTTACAAATTCACTCAGTATTACTCATGTCACTTGATCTATTAGCACTTTAACTTGTCTCCTCGGAGCTTTTTTATGTTGCTGTGGATAAGAGCATCAGCTAAGCACATGTAATATGATGTAATGCATCAACAATGATGTAAGGTGGAACAACAAATGTGCCACTTAACTGTTCTGTAGTCCTAACCCTCCTTCCTCCTGTCATAAGAGGCTTAACTGAAACTTCTCTTGAGCGAAAATTTAGACTCCAGGATGCCAGAAACATGAATAGGTCACTGGAAATTCTCTTTACTTTTTGCCCATTTATAGAGTGAATGCTCATCGCGCACTCTAATTTCTCCATGAATCGTTAATGTATGCATTATCCTCTGACTTTCTCTCCTTACATTGCCAGTGGCAGTTCATCTTTCTTTTCATTTCGCATGCTTGCTCAATTCTTCCCCTTCTCCGTCTGTAGCTTCTTCCTCTCACAATATGGTCATACTCTCCCTAACCCCCTCTCCGAGCCTTATAATATGTGATGTTTTGATCAGTCTTGTTCAGTGTAGGTGGCCCTATCACTACTTTCCCCGGCTATAAACCCCACCACCACCTCCTCCACCCCCCTGCTGGCTGCCCGATTGTGGGCCGGGGGATTATGCGAGTGGGAGGCTCGTAAAGGGCCTGCCAAGGTCTTTCTGTCCTGTGACGGATGGCTGAGAGACTGAAGAAACCATTTACATGAGAAGAGAGCGGAGAGGGGGAATATCGGGGGCTATTCAATCAGCTTGTCATAGAGGACTGAAGCACTTTCTCTCCCTCATCACTGCTGTTTTTTCCAGTTCAGCTCCTTTCTTCATCGTGTTTCCTTCTCCCTCGTCTTCAAGTGAATTTTCCTTTTTCATTTCATTATCAATTTCTTTAATTCTATCCATCTCAGTTTTTTGTTTGTTCACACCAGCTTTCCTTCCACTTTAAGCTGTTGTCAGAATTTGTGAGGAATTCTCATGGTATTCCTCTTACGATAACGATGAATAAATACGACTCCACAACATGCACTTAACCCACCTAAATGGATATAACAACTGTCAGTATCGCGAATCGGTGTCCATGGATCATTTAAGGAAAATGGAACACACCCATGTATGAATTCTAGCAAATTACAGAAGGTTTTGTTTTGTGAATATTTATGTTTTTGAAGGCTTTAGGCTAATACAGTTTCAAACCTTCAGCAGGTAGCCATGTTGTTAACATGCTTCAATAAACCAAGTCAGCTGGGCAGCACTGGAGCTAGGCACATACTGACTAAAAAAAGTCTACATGTACCATAATGTATGCATAATGGACTCATTGCTTAAGTGGAACTCACTTTAGTTTCAGTGCAGGAAAAGATTGAAATGCTTTAATAGCAATCAATGAGGGGTAAAGGCCACTGTAGATATTATTCAGAGTATCAGTATGCAAATGCCCCACAGAGAAGATATAGGGCGCAATTCTGCCAAGATGGATCCTCCAATCCAAGGCCTTGTCCCAGAAAGATGCAGGATTTCATGCTACAGCGAACATCAGCACAGGAATGGCCCATTAACACAATGTAAGGAGAGTAAATACACCCAAAGCAACAACAGACATGCTAGAGCAAGTGCACAATAATGGTTCCAAAACTGATAAATAAAACACAAATCCACTAATCAAGTACAAAAAAGTGTGATTCGCAATAGTTAGTTACCAAACACTAATAAGAAAAAGCTGCGATGTTATTGAAAATTAAAACTGAAAGCAGTGATTTGTATGTTTTCTTTTGATGTATGATACATTGAAAACAATGCAACATCACATTATTTGAGGTTTCACCAAATACACTTCATTGAATTTTCAAAACAATGACTTTCTTCTATTTTGATTATTGTAACACATTTCAGAAAAAGTGAAGAAAGTAAAGTATTTACCACTTTGTAATGGTGCCATTCTTTTTCACAGCTCTAAATAAACATTTTGAGATTAAACAAAAGAATGGATTAAGTATTTTAGACGTAATTTTGTCTCATTATTCCTGAAAAAAGTTTTAGGGAGAGCAACCAAGTAAGGTCATTGTTGTTGCATTTTATGAATCAAAATGAAAACAAAATCAATCTCTTTTGGGTACATGTTGGGACTGCAGGCAGGCCAGTCCAGCACCCACATCCTCTTCTCACACAGTCATGCATTTGAAATAGATGCAGGATGCAGTCTTGCAATGAATACTAGTCAAAGTAAATCTAGAAATTACTGGTATTGTTTTTATGGTCATTTTCCAAATAGTCCAAACTTTTTTCAGAATTAAGGTTGTAAAAGTATGTAATTATACATAAAGAATGCTGATGTATACTTTTATCACTTGAGATTAAGAAACAGCCACCTGTAAGTTTCCTGTAGAATCCATTTAAGCCTATTGTTTTCATGTATTTCAAGTTCCTGGAATGCAGTCATCTCATGATGTACAGAGAGCTCATTCTTTTTTTAAATATTTTGGATCTGGAAGAGTCAGTCAACGGATTTGAATCCAATTGAACATGATTCTTTATGTTAAGGAGGAGACTGAAGGCAAAAAAAAGTCCCAGAAACTAACAGGAACTGCTACAGTGCAGACCTGGCAGTGTACCAGTGAGGGCAACCAGCATCCAGTGATGTTGATGATTCAAATATGTTCGCCGGTCACTGCATGCAACTAATATGCAACCAAATATGAAAAAATTCTTTATACTACACTATTTTAAACAGACAAATATCAGCTTAACTCAAACTGCTAAAAAACAGAATAATAAAAAAAAAAAGATAAAAAGAATGTGCCACTGTTCAGTGGTGCTCACTCACTGCAACACAATTTTTGCTGTACAGTGTCAGGGCATTGTTAGACCTTTTGTAATTCATGCATTGTGTAGCTCAGTAAGAGTCTGAAACTGATAATAGCTGTAATTAACATCATTTGATTGAGGAGATTACTTTAGAAATAAAATTTTAAAACAAAAGCTCAGAAAATTTTCTAATGTTTTTCTTTTTATTCTGTGGCTGTAATGAAGGCTTTCTTTCAACCTGCTTAGGTTTTAGAATTTCAAGCTCTTAAACACAAACTTTATGAAACATAAAGGGTGTTATGAAGTGGCGTGTGTCACAGCAAGGAGTAGAAACATTTTGGGTTTCATTGTAGTTGTATTTTTTTTCAATACCCGGGGAAGAGTGAATAGTAATTAGAAAAAGTGAAAAGCGAAAAGGAGTGAAATTTGGCAAGCATTCCAGAGGGAGTTGCCTTGGAAACTGAAATGGTGGAATGGAACCCCACAATCCCAGGTTTGATTGGCATTTGGGCACTGCAGTCAGTCACACACAGAAACAAGCGCGCGCATGCTCACATACACACACACACACACACACACACACACCTGCACTTGGATAACATATAAAATAAACAAGTCACACCTGCGCAAATCACTTATGCAAAGCAGAAATATCACAAATGCACACAAGTATTCAGCAGTACACCCAACAGGATTCAAATTGCACACATACGCACAAGTACGACTGGAATTTATATTGCAATTATATGGCTCGGGTGCTTAAAGGCTCAGCAGTTAATAGTGCTAAATAGCACACACAAAATACACACATACACTCTGCAAACATTCCCTTTGGTTCACTTGTTTTTCTGATTGAAGGTGAATCATTTGTATATAGTGATAAAGTACAACCAACAGATTAACTAAACTGTACTTTGTTAATCCTTTGAGTAAACACAGAAATGTGTTAGCTTTAGAGCAACAATTGTTAAAGCTGTTCAGCCTTATGCCCTGCAGACAGATGAACTGTTCATCGTGCCTTTTAATAACCGTGTCAAATAAATTAAGAGTGAGCTGTAATGTGCAGATATAGGGGTTGTCTGTACTCATTCATAATGAGACTAGGAGTGAGAACCTGGCACTAAAATTGGTGACAGTGACCCATTAATCCCCTTTTCTCTAAAAACTTAAATTATATGCCAAAATCAGTAGTTTTTACGACATAGTCATGTGTTAACTCAGTGTAATGCTTTTTTTTTTGGAGTGATGGAGTGCTTTTCTCACAATGGAGGTGCAAAGTGACAACCATAGAAACTGCTCAACATGACAAGGAACTAAGGAGGAGCAGCTGATCTTTTCTCGCACCTGGGCTCATTAAAGTCGTGATCACAATCGCAGGGAGAAAAGGGGGACGAGTTGAAAAAAAAAAAGAGGGGGGTGCCATGCTGCTCTCCACTGCAGTTTGCGCCAAAGACTAATAAACCTTGCATTTGTTGCCATGTCAAAGTCCGCAAGAGAGGTCGCCTAGAAATCCGAATAAAATTGAAACTTGTGCTAATATGACAGTCCTTGGCGAATTTTCATGGTTTTGCCGAGTTGTGTCAGCCACGTCATACAGAAAGATTAGCCAAGTTCCTGCTCACGCTGCAATGGCTGGCTGACTGCGCGCACCCAGGAGGTCTGTTTCGGTTGCTGCAAGATAGACTCGATGCACCCCCCCCTCCCCTCCCCTCCCCTCCCCCCTCCTACAATTTTCACTCACCACTGCAGGCAACAATGCCATCAAACATGTTCAACGCATACTCTCGAAAATGACGCATTTTAAATTAACGCTCGCTTCTAAATAATTATTCTTCGAACCGTAACGTATAAATTGACATATTTAACACCAGTATTTTAGGTACTGCGCTCGCAACACGAGCGAAAATATTTTCGCTGATTATAAAGCAAAGCATGCAGCTTTGGACTGAATGAAATAACCATGTTTAAGTCCCCGTAGGCACGAACTTTTAGGTTTTCTACAGTCCTCCAACAAGTACTCGCCCCTTGCCTTCCATAGTTCTCCGCGCCCCTTTTAGTGATGTAAATGAGCAGGTTGGAAGGAGTGGAAATAGGAGGTGCGATCGGATTGGTTCACTTAGGAATAAAGTAGGCCTATCACTAAACACCCGCATGATTGTGAGAAGGAAAACTTTTGTGTCATTTTGTAGGAACCTTCACTACACGCAAGTTGATGTCATAGGCAACAAGTGGTTGATTGTGGTAGGATTTCTTTCCTGCAGGTGGATATTTAATATTTTGGTTAATACTTCTGAATGCTTGAAATGTTTCAACAGACGCTTGCGTCTCATTACGAGTGATGATCAATTCACCGCACGTCGCAGTTTATTTAGGCTTGGCTACTAGCAAGCGTGTGAATGTGCTGGCTTAAATAATTAATTTTGGCCAGTGCTACTCGACACAACGCTGGCCGAGCGGTGAATAACCACCGTTGTTTCAGAAGGCCTAATTGGAAAGAATATTGGGCGTATTCGTCTTCAGTTTAAAACTTTTTGTACCTTGTATGCGGATTCGTTGTCGCTGCTATTTGCATTACCAATTATAATTTAAGTATGTACAGCATGATGGAACACGAACTGAAGACCTCGGGTCCCCCGCCTTCGCACCAGACTGGTCAGGGGATGTCCCCAGTGAGCGGCGGTGCAGGGGCAAATCACCCTGGGGTCAAGCCAGTTTGCCCGGGGGGAGGTGATCCTATGGACAAAGTAAAACGACCCATGAATGCTTTCATGGTGTGGTCACGGGGCCAGAGACGGAAGATGGCGCAAGAGAATCCCAAAATGCACAATTCGGAAATAAGTAAGCGCCTTGGAGCAGAATGGAAGTTGTTGACCGACGCCGAAAAGAGGCCTTTCATTGATGAAGCTAAGCGGCTGCGGGCGGTGCACATGAAGGAGTATCCAGACTACAAGTACAAGCCGCGTCGTAAGACTAAGCCCTTACTGAAAAAAGACAATCCCGTCAGTAAATACCCTTTGTCGGCTGGCAACCTTCTGGCAGCAGCTGCTGCTCAGGGTCCAGGTGGAAGTCCTAGAATGGAGAGCTACGGGTGGGGACCGACTGGGGGGTACGCAGGGATGCAGACAGAAGCCCTGGGATATCCCCAACAGCTCCACCGCTATGACCTATCGGCGTTACAATACCCACCTGCCATGGCTACAGCACAAACCTACATGAACGGCGCTAACTCGTACAGGTGAGTTGGGATACCTTGCGAAATTCTGTTTATAGTTCCCTTCCGTGCATGTATTACTGCAACGTGCAGACAATGTAGGGACTGGGCGTAATGAGCTATGAATTTGGAGTGATCATCGGCCTCGGCCGATGGAGAACTTTTATTGAAAGCTTTTGATTCTAACGTAGCCTATGTCCAATTTGCTCATAAGGCGCTGGTGAGCTCTCTGGGATAGAAGCCCAATTATCGCATCTTAGTCATTCGTCGCCGCTTATCTGGCATGAGTGACACCTGTCTTGTAGTGCATCGATGGATCCAGCTGCCTTTTCCAAAAATGGAAATTGAGGCAGAAAGTTAATCACCTGATATCCATTAGCTTACGTGTTAAGTCTTTACTTTCCATATTTATTAAAGCATATATAATTTGTATTGCGCATCAGTTCACTGGCGCGTTCTTTGGAATTATGATATTTTCTATACTGATATTAATCCTTCGCTGATCCATGGCGGTTTCTTGGGTCTGAGCCCAGTCTGGGGTCGATCGTATATGGGCCAGAATTTACTTAACTCTATATTTCGTTGGATCGGATCGAGTTGAATGTACATATCGTGGGTAGGCCGCAATCAGCACGAACCCATAATGAGAGAATTTCAATCAAAACAGTTGCTTGAATACATGTTCCCGCAAACTAAATATTGAAGTGTATTTTAAAGCAGATTTTGGTTTTCAACCCTTTGAGTTCAGAACATGCGCTCGGTGTTGACCGCCGGAGACGTTGACAGTGGTATCAAGAACTTAATTTGGTTTCTGTGTCCTGAGCCTGGAATGGCCAATTAGATTGATCATTTTTAGACTATTCTTTTTTGAGCAGTGAGATTCTCCACTTGTTATATAGAAACGTGAAAGTTCTCGTAGCCCACGTGTGGATTCACCTGGCATTTCTAAATGTCCTGTGCTCTAGGTGCGCTCAATATAAATATGACACGTTCGCCAGTTGCTTTGTTTGCTTAAGGTATTTATTCATTAATGTCTATACTTCATATTTATAACGTATAGAAGTTGCAGTGCATGACGGGAAAGGACGTCTTCGACATGATTCTACAGTGCTTCTTTGTGCCTGTTCCCAGTCGCGCAATTAATGCGATTATTGTGCGTGTGTAATTCAGCGCAGCATAAGATTTTATGACCTTGGTAGCACTATTTGGTGACAGTCATCTAATTAGGCCATTCTCAGGCTGGAATCCAGTCCACTTTAAAACGTGCACTACTTTCAAAAGGATGAAATCATGTATAAATCAGTGATCAGCGAATTATATGAGTGATGCATCATGGCTGTATGGTCTGTAAACGCATCACAAGATCAGACTGTCATTGCTGATTATCACTAAACTGCAGTGAACCAAAGCTAAAAATTTGAAATGGGCTACTTCCCAGTCGCAGTTCTGTGGTTGCTTTATAATTTTTCTATCATTATTTTGGTGTTGAGGGAAGCAGTTTTTGTTAATTGAATTACAGTTGCCTCCAACCACTTTGTTTCTGTAATACAGAATACTCATCCTATGATGTTGATGCATCTGGGTTTAATGACTCTTGCAAGTTGGACTTAATAAACTATACTGATGTATTCAATCCCATTTGATACAGTAGGATTATATCCCAGTGGACTTATAATTTCATTATAAGTTTACAATGTAAATGGAATTCCTCCAAAATCAAAGATTTGACCAAATAAGTTGTTAGCAGTTTTGAAGGGGCTTGAATAAATAAAACATGCATCTAACTTGAGCCATAAATAGTTTTCTTAAAAATCAAGCTACTCCAGTTTGAAGGAATTTCTCAGGGTTTTGAATGCTAAGAAGCACTCAGTGCCACACTGACTTATCCATTTAGTTTTCAAGAGCTTTGCCTGCTTGGATCCGGTCAACGATTTGTACCGAAGTTCAGAATTTTATCAATCAAAAATTAGTTGGCTAAACTTGTGGGTCAACGGAGATGAATTTCTTCCCCCACACAAACTCGAATTCGTCTGGTCATTATGCAGAATTCCAAATGTGATTGTTCATGATCATATTTATATTTAGCTCCACAGTTGCTGTGAAATTGGTTCAGTCTCTCTCCCTTTTCTTCTCCTCCTCGGTAGCCCCATGTCCTACAGCAGCAGCCCGCAGCAGCCCAGCCCAGTGATGTCGATGGTGAAGCCGGAGCCCGTGTCTCACTCCCCATCTGCGGCTCCCAACCCTCACCGAGGGCCTTTGCAAGGGGACTTGAGGGACATGATCAGCATGTACATCCCTGGGGGAGATGCCAGCGATGCGGCTGTTCAGAGAGGGTATTCCACTGTCCAGCAGCACTATCTGAGCGGGACTGTGCCCCTCACCCACATTTAACATCCTGGCATTCAATAACTGGGGCTGGGACTCCCTCAATGGCAACTACCTTTGAGCACACACAGGGGGACACACAGCTCGCATAAAGATAAGTCCTTTTGAGTCCCCGGATTTTTCTTTTTAATGTTCTGATTAATCAGGGTAACTCCAGTCTTCCATATACCTCCTTGCAGTTGTCTTGTTTTTGGGCCTTCTAGTGATGCCATGAATGCCTTCTCCTCGTCGGAGCGTCTTCCCTCCTTCAAATTTTCTTATTTCTTCCCAATTAAATATTGTGTGAAGGAGGTGTACAGAAACTACAAAGTTGAGAATTTCTAGTCTTGTTTTTTTTTTAACTTTTTGTCATGAATTTTAACTTTTCGATACCACACTCGTCTCTCCAAATCATTGAGCTGCAGGATCTAGCAGTATGTTTTTTGTGCTACGACAGAGGTCCCACATTTGGAGGGGGGTACCTGTTGGGAACTAAAGAAGGGATGTAATTCTGGGTCATAACTATGGTGAACTAATCTGAACTCCCTAGACAAGTTACACAAATGTCATGCGACTTGATCCTCTATGATTATGGACTAATAGTCATTTGAGACTTGTCGATGGCAAAAACTGTGGCTGGAGTTAACTTGGAAGAAGGGACAGAATTGATTCGCACGGAGTGTGAACTAAGCATTAAAAGAATTGTCATTTGACCTCTTGCAGTTGTCACAATTGATCTAGAAGAGCAATCCTGTGGGATATTGGGTAATCTTATTGGACAATCGTACAAGAGATCCCTGGGTCTGACTCATCTTGAAAGAGTTTGTCAATACTGTAATTGGATTTTGGGTCAGGATGTCATGCTGGAAAAGTGTTCCTAACAGTTGCGCATTGAGTTCAGTAGCCACGTTTATTTCCCTTAGGAAGTAGGATGGCGATCAGCTGGTCATTACTTCCACAATCTTTTCTGCTCGTTTCCTTGCGGTTATGCGATTTTTCTTTAGTCACAGGCCATAGACAGTTGACAAACAAAAATGGGTGTTTCCACCCCATGGCCACTGGCTGCTACGTTTAACCCAAATCCTTAACTATCTAACTGGTGCTGCTAAAGTTCATGAAGTGGTGGGAGTTTAAATTGCCAGCTGAGATGGGAGTGCGAGAGTGTACATATGAACCTGTTTTGATTTTTGAAAAATGTATATCTTACTGAGTTGGTAGAACTGGTCAGCCTTCACCTCTTTGCACTCCACTGCAACCACTCCAACCCAAACACTTTTTTTTTTTTTTTTTTTTTTTTAAAAAGATGATGTCCTTACTACTTATTTTTAAACATTTTAAAATCCAAATGGAGTCTAAATAGTGTAATTTATATTAAAACAATGATAAGTGAATGTTTACATTGCAATCCAAGTGTGCAACTACATTAACTTTGTATTGTAAACTTTTTTTTTTGTACTTTTCCAGTTTAGAGTATTAATAATGCTTTGCGTGTAAATAGTGAGGCCCAAGTCTTTCAGATTAAAATGTATAGTATTCCTCCCCCCCCACCCCCCCCTTCTTGAGAGCCCTTATACTAAGGGTCACTTGTTTTTAAGAAACCATGTCAAGACTGACAGTGATGAGAAAAGTAATAAACGTTTAAAAATTTTCAGCACGTTTGTGTCATTTCCATTTGAGCTCAAAGTCACTGAAAACATGCTTTTCAATGCACGTCAGTCCATCCAAATGCGACAGCCCATGAGCGTTTTTTCAAATCTGAAATGTAAACTATTGAGCCTTTTGGGGTTTCCAATTTGGCATGTAGTATTGATGACTTGAAAATGCGATTAAATCTGGTGAACACCCTTTTTTTTTTTTTTTTTTTTTTTGAGAATTTGTGATTATTCCTTGATGTTGTCCAGAATCTCCAGACGGCTGCATACTTTGTGGTTTGAGCTGCATTTGATTCATTTGCAAAACAGCTGTTCAAAGACATTAATTAATCGCATCTTCACATAGTGGACCGATGTAGTTGGCCTATGTTCAGTCAAAACCAACCCCTTACTCACGTTTTATGGAACCTTTTGTGGGTCAGAAAGGGGTGCGTTTAAGCTGACATGTACAAAAGCAACACAAAAAAGTTTGTGGCAGGCATCTTAAAAAGTAGACAAAAAAGTCGGTGTGAGCGCGGGTGTTCGGGAAAGAGCTGTGAGTAGAAAGGTTTTGGGGCGATCATTACTTTCTTCTCTCGCGCTCTTTTAAATTCACTTTTTCTTTCTTTTTTTTTTCCTTCAGTGTCCCACCTCCCTTCCCCCCTTTTCTGCGGAGAGAAAGCGGGTGGCTCGCACGGTCGTAATTGGCCGTTTCGGAGACTCATTGTCCACGGCTTTTGAGCTCGCAGGTGCACATAGTAAAGCCGCTGAGTCCTCTACGCCTCCCCCGGAGCGCTTTGTTCCCTTTTCTCTCGGTCCCCCGCCGGGCAGAAAATTAGCGTTGCATTCGGGAGCTTCGTTTCCCTTCTTCTGCCGTCCAGGCTTAACCCTTTCACTGCCCGGCCCTATTCTTATGGAAATGGAAAAGCTAGCACCGGCTAATCGGAGGCCAAAGGGAGGGGATGGAAGCCGGGAGAGGATGAGAGCTCTGAGTGAGGAGGGGGAAGGCGGGGTTATGAACGCACGCATGTATTGAATATTCACCCTTGTCCAGTCCCTTGATCGTAAGATAGGTACGCAACGTGTTTGTTTAGCTCAGAATCTACTGTTTTAGTTCTAACGTTCAAGTCCTGCAAAAAGTTTGGATCTTCACATCACTGCTCAATGACGCTATAAGTCGTTCCTTGCGCAATCCAAGTTATATTAGAACCTTAACGACTTCTAAACTGCAAAATTCAATTTTACGTCTGGGCAGGTGCCGCAAACTTTCAGAACTTGTTTTGGTGTATCAGTGGTTGATTAAGTCACCTGCGGAATAGGCCATGGTGTGGGCAGCTAAGGAAAAAAGAGCGACACGAGAACGCACGCTCATTGTTGTCAGAGATGTTGATATGAGATTGCCTACACTGCTGGAAAAAATACGTTTATGGTTTCCCTGCTTGGAAAAAAGGGCATAGAGAGTCCATGTTGATCTTGGTGACCAGTATGTCAGTTAACGTTGTTTCAGACGCACACACTGGTTTATGCTGGCAGCGTAAAACAGCCCCGGCCAGCATAGAATTCGTGCTGGTTTTTTTCAGCAGAGTAATGTAGCCATTGGCCTACCTGTTCTGGATTAATGGTGAGGAGGAAGAGTGGGGGTGAGTATTATTTGGAGAGTACATTGATGCTTAGCAACAAGAAATGAAGCTTGAACGAAGTGTGAACAACTGCTTATCCAAACTGGGAACGCGATGCATTGTCGTTGTGCCTTAGCGGTGTGGGATGGTATAGGCTAGGCCTTACGAGCCAAGCTGTCCAGGTCACAATACATCTGGCAAAATTTTATTCTATAAACCAAATGGCCAACGAATAAGTCTAATATTGGCAGCATCACTGGTTTTCTTAAAGCCTAGACCCTTTAAAATCCAGTGGCTAAAAAGCATGTAAATGAATTTCACCGCGCTGACAGTCTGAAATCATTTAAAGTGGTGAAAACATCACTACAAAGAACAGAAAGGGCTAAATTTGGCCTACTTTTAGATATTTCGAACTAGAACAAAAAAATTTGAACACAAAAAAAAAAAAAAAAACAACTTGAATGCATGCATACAAAGCCAACCACACCAAGCAAGAGCAGTAAAATAGGAACCAAATGAAGAAATTGGTTAAAGAATACATTTTGGCAAAAAAAGTTCTGTTTAAAGAGTTGAAACCTATGACCAGGAAATCGGCAAGTATGTCACTAGTCCTCAAGGACCCCCTGTCCGGCAGGTTTTTGTTGCAGTTTTAATTAAATGGATCAGGTGCGAAAGAAGAGAGCTAAAGCAAAAACCTGCAGCGCAGGGGGTCCTTGAGGACTGGGTTGGGAACCACTGCAATAGAGGGAGGGATCCGATCAATTCTCGGCAGTGTTTTCCCCAACTTTTTATTTTTTTACACGTCCATGTTCACCTGTCCAATAGGAGGCTTTGTATCGTCCTCCCAATAGTAACCAGGTCAACTTTGTTTTTCGGTGACCTTTATTTCTTGTCTCCTACAGGACTCTCGCATGTGATGGCGTCAGTAGACCGTGACGTTTTAGCAGGCTGCTCAAAGAAACTACACATCAGGAATTGCCATGGTGATGCGCGTTTATTTATTTCCTGTATTCCAGCCAGCCAAGAACCACTCCTCTTTCGCACGAAAGGCAAACATTGAGCGGTGCTCTCACTCCCTGCCTTACACCTTCCATTAGAATTGATGCAGAGGAGCACTTTTAGATAAATTATTTACCTTTCAGGTGAATAAAATGTTTTGTTTCCCTGACATTTGCAACATGTATTAATCCGAGTCCAGAGATGTTTCATTCCAACACCAGCACTAAAGGCTCATCTAAACTCTTTCAAGGCACGAGGTCTTAATTTTCCAATGGCATTAGGACAAAGTACAAACCACCAGGATAAGCATAAAACAAATACAAGTGAGGAGCACTAACTTTTGGCAACAGTGAATCATCCTAGAAATAAACCACAACAAAATTCATTCTGCCATGTTCTGTCAGGGCTGTCCAACCCTGTTCATGATGATCTGCAGTCAGGTCCGTAAATATTTGTGCATTTACATTTTCTATCACACCCCAGAGTTGGGGAAAACTGGGTGAGCTCGAAGTGTGGTCCTTCAGCTTTGATGGGGAAAATTTCAGGAACTAATGCACTTTTTGGTACCCCCACCACAAACAGTAATTGAATAATTGGTTGCTTCAACGTATCATGGGAATGCACATGATGCTCCTTTATTTAATATAAAACAAACAAAAAAAAAAAAACACTTGTACGCATTTTTAAAACATCTAATGGGCTGACCAGACAAATATCTACTTGAAGCCTAACTAGGGGAAGTGTGGAGAAAGAAACTGCTCATGATCTGAAGCACACTACTTCAAGTGGGAAGCATTATGGAGGTAGTGTTATGAGGTGGGCATGAATGGCTGCCTATGAAATTGGTCCACTTGTGTTTATAGATGATAAAGACAGCAGTAATAATTCTGAATGGTATAGGGCCATTTTATCTGCTCAGCTTCAGCCTGATACTTGGTCACACAGGACAGTTCTTCACAGGACAAATGAGCAATGAAGCAAAGTACACTGCGAGAGCAATCCAAGCCAATCAACTGACCTGAATCCAGTTGGGCATGCATTTCATTCCAAAGATAAAGAGGAATTTAAGATGGCTGCCGAGACGGCTTGGTTGAGCATCACCAGGGAAGAAGCCCAGCATTTGGTGAGGTCCTTGTTTTCCATTCATTGACTTCAAGGGACTTGTAACCAAGCATATAAACATCCATTTATGATTAGGTTAGTTTGCCCAGGTACTTTTGAGCCCCTACAATTGGGAGGCGTAGGCTATGCTATAAAAATGGTGGCAAATCCTTCATGATTTGTACAGAATATTGACAAAAATGTAAAAAATATGCTTAAAGCACGTCTTGGCTCGATTTCAAATCAATCGCGATGTCCTACAGAGCAAAAGAAGGATAAACCGTTTCATCGTCCAAGTAATTATTGGCCCGACTGAGCCTTTAATGTTTGATTTTCATTAAAACCCTAACAAAGTGCACTTTATTTTGCAGCTGGGGATCATGAGTTTTATGCCAAATGTTGAACAAATTGGAAAGCTACAGGATGTCCCCCAAGAACAGGGTTGGGCTGCCCTGTCCTAGATGTTTACACACAGGTGATTGATGTCAGTGAGCAGTTGGGCTGTTTTGGAGGTTGCTTGCCATGCTTGGGTGCAATGTCACAGAGCGCAGGATTTGCCGCATACTTGACGCGCACTGAGGAAACACCCATGCAAACCCAGTCACGCAAGAACAATTTTCGAAGACTATGTGTGGGTTAAAAGCCGAGCTGATAAGCGTGTATGTTGTGTCTTACAGTTTCACAATGTACTCATGTTGGTAGAACTCTTACTGGAGTTAAAAAAATGAAATGGTTGGCTCAAAACCTTCAACTCAAAAAAAAAAACATCTCAGGAAACTGAGGCATAGAGTGGGGGGAAAAATCTCCAACATAATCATCGAGCATGTTAATTCAGTCAATACTCATTAAAGTAGGCCCTCCAAAATATATCACTGCTTGAGGGGGGACGTCCAAGGGTCAGAAAGTAAGACCTATCATCAGTGGCCCAATTTTTTTCTTTATTTTTTTCTCCCCCTATTCATGATAGGATGATTTCACCAATTCGGCTCGACATTCCAGCAAAAAAAATTATTGTGGTAATGAGCAAAACAAGCCGATTGGAGCAAAAGACAGGGCATTCTGGCATTACAATGTCCGCTGCTTGATGGTCATTTCGTAGTCCTCATCTTGACAGAAATTTATCAATTTTGAACCTTCAAATTCTTTCCCCTCCCTCACATCCGTTGGACAGATCCCACCCAACCGGTGAATCTGGATTGCTCTGAGGGGGAAGTCGAGGTTGTACCTTACAGATATCTCCATAATCTTTGGGACAAAGATCCCCCCGATCTGTACTCCGTATTTTCACACGAGTTATGCAAGTGCCAACATTACTCCAATTCTTGATCTTCAGCTCACAAATAAAAAAATACTACATGAAAGGATTGCCGCTATCAGAGGAAGCAACAGTCACTGATGGACCCCACCTCCCTCCCACACACTCAGGTGGGGCAGGCAGTAGCATGCTCTTCAGTTAACAAGATATGGAAAAAAGGAGATTCAGGCTTGATCAGTTAGATTAGGACTGGGACGCTGATTAAAGAGACTCAAATATGCGTTAAGCACTGCAGCCAAACGCAAACCTTTGAGAACCAACCTTAACTGCAAAGACCTCCCAAGTAGGAACAAGCTCTCAGGTGAAAGGGCTGAAAGAATCTGTTCATCACTACCTTTTAGATATCAACCTGTTCTCTTGCTCCATTTCAGATGACTTCACAGATCATTTCATCCAGCCAATTTCTTTACCCCTTTTCTTTTCAAGTCCTTGTGTCTACCCCCCCGCAAAAAAAAAAAACAATAAAAAAACAAAACACACTTGAGCCCTCCTCCATTAATTGCTTGTCTTCTCCTCAGGAGTGCCTGAAATGCAAAGCTAAAACTGACATAAAGATAAGAGTTGGAATATGCAGTAGTGGAGGGACTGACGGACTAATGGTGAAGCACAGGAGACAGAATGGCCTAAACCCGCCGGGAAATGTTCCCGTCTTGGAATTTCAGCACCGAAGTTGCCATTGGTTACAGGTACTGGGGGGGGCTAGAAGACCGTTAAGGAGGCCAAAGGCGTGTCCCACATGTAAACAAGCTGAGACGAAGAAGGGGGGGGGGGGCCTTTGGAAAAGACGGTGGTTGACAGAAAGACTGAGTGGGGTGGAGGACAACCTGACAGGAAACTGGAAGGCCTTTAAGTTAGACAGTGGTTGAACAAAGAGTAAAAGTGAATATCTAATCACTGTAGAATGAAATTAGTAGTTAACGAAGGGAGTAAGGCAGTTTTTTTTGGGGGGGAATCACTCAGAAATTGATCTCATTCAAAAAATGTTGCAATTATTCAAGAGAAAATTCCCACTTTCTTTGTAAAAACAGCTTCTAAAATCATAGCCCACCTGCCCCAGATCCATGGAATGGATCGTGAAATAAGCCTCCTTATTTCAACTTCAACGCCATATAAATTGACCCATGACAAAAAAAAAAAAAAGTGCTGCCAGGCAAAACAAACCATGCCCAGAAGCACTTCTTTTCCATCCCATTCAATCTTATCTTGGGTGCTGAAAATTTGAGAGTATCAGTTTGACCTTTCAAGGACAAAGGTTACAGTGCCAAATGAAAGCCCATTGCTGTGTCCAAAATCACTCACTACTCCCAATATAGTGCAGTATATAGTGGGTTTGCCTTTTTGTAGGGTTGTCCGAATTGTTTGTAAGAATTATTATCCCCTACATAGTGAACTCATTACATCCCACAACCCACCATGAAATACAGTGAACTGGTGGTCACTAACCCACCAACGTCCCAGCACGCATTGCACACAAACTGCAGAATAATTAATTGTGCGACAGCAATAATGCCATTAACAGCGTCGATAAAAGGTTTCTTCCCTCTGGCCATAAGCTCACTATATAGTTACCTACATAGGAGTCCCCTTTATAGTGAGTAGGAAATAGTGAATAAGTGAGTGATTTAGGACACAGCCCATATGTGAATTCCCATACATTGAAAATAATACACACCTCTCACTCTGTTTTTGAGTCCTTATGGAAAATAAGGAAATTTAAGCAATGGTCTCACTTTGAAATTTGATTTTTTCACTTTGAAAGTCTTCAGCCCAGTTCGCCCGAAGATCCATTTCACTTCTATAGGAGAACGACCTGGCACGCCGATTGTTAGCAATGCCAGTTGTGCCTTGGTTACACTCAAGGGGCGGTACTTCCGGCAATCTCCAAAACTCATCAACAGGATGGCAAAGCTAATGTTGCAATGCACACATCACAAACATTTTATTTTATGAACATTGTGCCTTCCTGAGAATAAAATTATTCACAAAACTGATAATGTTGTCATATGTGATGTTGAGCTAGACCCCTATTTTGCCGTGACACAGAGATCCATAGGTTATTTGACACAGCTAGCTCACTAACTAGCGTTCCCATTATTTCAAGCAATGCAGCCAACTGCAGTTTGAATATGAAGTTAGGTGGCCTAGCAAGCCAATGTTGCTGCTAATAGCAATGATGCTACTCAGAACACGGCTCTACTCGCGCAAATTTTTAAGCAAAAGAATATTTTGACGGTGAGTGAAATGTGAATTTCATTCCTTTGTGCTGTCTGCGTGAGCCATTCAAATTACCCGAATTAATGTCTTTTTGCGCGTCTTTGCATGGACTTTGAATGTAATCTGGTTCAGCGTAAAATTTGTTTCGCGTTCGGTGGAAACGAGCTTAAAAGTAACCCAATCATGTAAGGCATGAGTGGTAGCAGAATTGAAAGATGCACATTCTGGATTTAGTTTGAAGTTGATACAATCGTGTTTTCAGTGATGCCAAGTCTCACACATTCGGCATAGGTCTCACATTTTTTAGGCTTATTCACCATAGTCCGCAATTATTCATTGAATGCTTAATGAGATTTTCATGTGGAATTAAAATCCTGGGGCATTGAAGTTTCCATTTCACTTGCGTGAAGGTGCACCTGATTACAAGTAACAAGGAAAGAGATTATGACTCCGGACTTCCTGTGCTTTACTCAGGGATTGGAAACAATGCATGTGTTTCATGATCGTTTAAATTGTTTTAAAGCTGTAGTGTACGATTTGAAAGTTTGATCATTATTAATAACCTCATTTAGATGGTGGTTATGGTCCTATAGTACAATCTACACAATGTGAAGAGCAAAAAAAAAAAAAAAACGAAAAAAAATCCATTGACTCTAGTGGCTGCAGGGCTGCAGAGACATTGACCAATGTAAGCCATCCGGCCAGATGGCTTACATTGGTCAACGTCTCTCTCCTACTCTCATCTAATCCCCTCGCTCTAGTTGACACTCCCCTGAGAGCTTGCTCTGACTCCCCGTGCTCCGCGTTCCGCCTCGTCCCCGTCCCCTTCCGCGTTATAAACTTTCTGCAACAAGAAAGTAGCTGATGGTGCACCAAGTGTTTGTAAACCGCCAATAAACATTAAAGAAGAAGAAGTAGCTGAATAGCAGCTTAGCAACAAATGCTAGAAGAACGGAAAAGAAAGACAGTGACAGCAGCAAGCAGCCCCTGCTTGCTCCACCAGCAAAAGTTGGGAGAAAGTGCAAGTCTGCAGAGGAAAAGGCAGAGACGAAGAGGAAATGCGAGCAACGCAGGACTCAAAGCCGAGTAAACATCAGGTCTTCCATTCACCGCTGGAGGAAGCTCCAGGAGGATTTGGGCCTGAAAACTGATGCTGATACAGAAGACTTTTTGTTGAACAGGTAGGTAATTTTTGACTTTTGTTGTGCGAGTTGTCACATAAATAACTTTTTCTAAGTCTATGACAATGCTGGCTTATGACTGTAAACGCTGCCGGTTGTTTTCTCTGTGTCGACAGACGGCGTTGGAACGTTAGCCATTTATTTTTAGCACTGTAAACTAGCATTGCTATCATCAGTGTTGTGCCTTCATGAACTTGTTCATATGTGTTCATAAAGACAAGCCTGAGAATTTCCGACTCAGAATTGATTTCCATGTCACCAGAGGGGAAATCCACAGTAATGCACGTGAAACTTATTAACTTTATGCAGAATGACTTAAATTCCGTGAATGAATTTCTTCAGTGTGCGTTCATTGAATATTTGCTGGCTACGGCACAGGAACGTGAATGCCACTAAGAGGAGAGACTCACGCCAAAGGCGTGCGACTTGGCATCTTTGTTTTTTTTAACAAAGTTAAAGCCCACCTATTCTGAAAGTATCATGAAGATTGGTCAAGCCATTTTGCCTTAATGTTGCTAACAAACAAAGAAACCCCACCAAAAACACCTCCCAGCGAGGTAAAAAAAAAAAAAAAGCCATACAATGTTGCTGCTTTGAATTACTGTATTTCATTAATACAATAAAAATAAAGGTACAATCATTCCTTTAGCCAGCAGAATGAAAAGGAATTTAAATTCACAGTATTGAAAAATAATTAGAACAACTCAAGGATCAATAGGCTTTTGCGAGTTTCTCCAGACAATAGACACGGTTGTGTACATGCTGTGCCCTCCATTAATATTGGCACCCATGGTAAATATTAGCTATAAAGCACGGTTCTCCAAATCCGGCCCTTGAATCCAAATACTGTCCTGATTTTCCTTCCAGGCACTTAAGTGAACAATTCATGCTGCTGATTAGCCAGATTGTCATCTCACCTGACTCCCAGGTCAAGGGAGGGTGGAAAACCAGCTGTTCTCTGCCCTCGAGGACTGTGATTTGAGGAGCCCTGCTATAAAGGCTATGTGTTTGCAAACAATCCTCCCAATCTTTCCTCAAAATATGAACAAAAATCTCACCTTATATTTCAAGCAAAGTAAGTGAGGTGACACACAGGTCAATTTATGGATACAGCAATAGTACACGACGAAGTTGACCTTCACAAGTGTGAAAATGCACATAAGAATAGTTTCAAAACTTTGATTATCTGGGCCATAATTAAAAAGTTTAAGGCATACAGAAATGTAGTAGGAAGAGGACACGAGCTAATTTTAAATGCAAGCACAGTGAGGAGGATGGTTAAAGTGGTAAAGGAAACTCCAAAGATTACAGCTACAGACTTACAGACATTAATGTCTTGGGGGCAGAGGGTCTCCAACACTACAATCAGACATACATGCCTGCGTGCATGCCCTTCCTCATGAACCGTTCATCCCGCTTGGTGGATGTACTGCTGAGCATCTAAAGAAATGTAGTGTTGAGTGCAAAGTTGGTTGGCCCACCCACTCTCGAGGAATCTTGAGAAAGCTGCAAGTAGCAACAGCGGACGCTAATCAATTGGCTCGTTTTCACCAGCACTTTTTAGTCGGGCATTGCACTAGTCCACACGCCTACAAAATGTTTAGGCGGGCTACTTCTATTGTTATAACAAGAGGCTCATAGGCCTTAACGGTCACCTGAGTGGTATAAAAACTGATGTTATTGAGGTCAATGAACCAAATATACCCAAAAGTATAATTTTCCTATACAAAGTATAGTAAACTTCACCCCCTCCCCAGGGGCAAACATGGAGCCTGGGGCCCATGAAATTCTCAATTTTGATAAAGCAGCTCAAGACCCTTCCATCTATGAAGAATATTGTTTTCCAGCATATCTAGGTGTGGAGAAGAAGATTTAAAAATTTTCTGCCAATTTGACCACTTTTAGCCCTGGCCCTCAGAGCCCCAGGGGGTGGGCACCATGTAATTGACAACTTTGGTGCATATTTGACCAAGGAAGAGTCCTACAAAATTTTTTTGAAATCTGATCAGCGGTTTCTGAGAAGTTGTCAAATATGTATTGACTACTTTGAGCCCTGCCCCTCAGAGCCTCTGGGGGTGGGCACCATATAATTCACAATTTTGGTGCATATTTCACCAAGGAAGATTCCTGCTAAATTTTATAGAAATTGGATAGGCGGTTTCTGAGAAGTTGAAAATGAAAATTGTTTATGGACGCACGACGGATGACAGACAAAAGGTGATTAGAATAGGTCACTCTAGACTTCGTCTCAGGTGACCTAAAAAAGCAAACTCATGCTCCCACTTTGTCGGATAGAACTGAAAATTAATTTTTTTTGGGAGTGGTGCAGAGATTGTCCCCCCCATTTCCCATCTCGAATACAGCCAAACAGTTTAGTCCACAGTGCAGCGACCAGCTCCCATCGACTCAGGAGGACGATACCGTGGAACACGATTCGTCCAACTCACATGACCACATGGCCTCGCCATACTATGCAGTCACACTGTCAATCACGCACTGTCTGTGCCGTTGGAGGATAAGGCAGTCTGCTACAAGTGCCTGGCCGACCAGGAGTGGCCGCTAGACAGCAACGAGACTAAAAAAATTTTAATGGGCTTTTAAAACCACTATTACGCTCAGCCTCGTCAATACGGACCTCCTGCCATAGTCAGAGATGAGCTGATGATTTGAGTCGATAAACGTGGACCTGGAAATTGGAAGGATCTGTGAAATTCAGCAGGCAGGAATGGTTTCGGATCTCTTGCCACGCCCTCTGCTGCCTCATTGCTCACTACAGAGGAATGGTCAGGGCTGTTATCTTGGCAACGAGAGGCTGCACAAAGTATTATATGAAGTGGAACAGATTACTTTCACGACAATCATATATCATTCAATCACTGTATTTCAGTCTTGTAGGAGGCATTTGCGCTCTTGGAAATCCAGCTTGTAAAGTAAGCCACAGGTGCATTCAGCTGAAAAACAAACTAGATAATATGCCAAAAAAATGGCTACGGTTGATGTAATATGGAAATAAATTTTTCGCTACGTCCTATCGGTCTCTCCTTTTTGAGTGCAGGCCATTTTTTTTTGGCATATTATCACTGTATTTCAGCCATTTTTCAAATTTTGAATTAAACAAGTAAAGAAATGAGGCCATTATTTTATAACCACTGCTGTTCATATTTACCAAGGATGCAAATATGTGTTTGCACAAAATTCAATTATGATCCATTATTGTCCCTTCAAACATATCAAACTAAAATGAATTTCAGGCATGGATTCACTGAATTCAACACATTAAAATAACTGCATCAGCACAGTAATAAAAAATACAATTAAATTGCTCTCTAAATGCAAACCATTCTCTATGGCCGAGTATAGGAGAGGGGAGGTCCAATCCAATTGGAAAAAGGCTGGTGTCAGTGCAGGCTTTCGTTCATACTCCAAGCCTTCAATAAAGACCTTGACAAAATTAGGTCTCAGCGTAGGACCGAAAGAAAACAGCGCACCTTCATCGACCCTATCAAGAAAGGTTGGGATACACCATTTCCAGTGGAAATAAGTTCTAAATCAGTGGAGCTATTCAAAAACCTGGATTCAAGGATGGATTTGGGAATTAATGTTCCAGATTCAACTGAACATCTGATAATTCATCAGTGTGAGCCAAGTGCCTCCCCTGAAATAAAGCTTACCTTCCTTAAACCCTCTCACAAAGCCTTAAAACACATCTAATAGAGCCACTGTCTTGTGCCCTTCCAGGGTAGTAATGCCACTAAAACATTTCAGGTGCAATGAGAAGCAGGTATGTGAAACTTAATAGTGGAACCACCGATACGTTCCTCTTTGAGAGCTGGAATGACTTAAACTGCAATGTAATGGGTAAATTTCCATTACTGAAAGCCACTGTTTAAAAATGAACTATTTAGGGGAACAAAAGGAACAGACTATTTATTCTATAGCATTTTTTGATGCAATAACCAGAGGGACTGATAAAGACTGACATTTCATTAGTTTGTTGGGGGTTGAGAGTGAGTCAATGGTTGGTCATGAGTCATTATGATGATGGGTGGTCTCTGTAGCAGTATCAGTTTGGTCCTATGCCAAGAGTCTGAGAGTGAAGTAGGTCACGTGTACTGCGTGATTGTTGTGTTCATCAGTGCCTGAGTCTGTTTGTTTTGATTACTCCTCCTTTTTGAGGCTCGGGGAGCAATTCCAGTAATAAAGAACCTGAGCAGCTATAAGGCCGTTACAGCAGGAGGAGATGACGTAGGTCAAAGCCATCAGGGCGTCTCCAGTCTCCTGCAGAGGGCGACAAAGTCACATCACAGGAACAGATTACCAATGAACAGCAAGAAAGAAGCACTTTGGTGATCATTCTTGCATATAGCCAAAAGTGTGCGGATACTGCACTGACACCTCACTGACATACATCGAAAACAAACATTTTTTGGAATTCTAAATGTTTGAAATTTTAGTTGAATTTAGAATTAATTGGTCTGTGTGGTATGATAGAAATTCAGCCTCAATTTGAAGGTATTGCAATCCATTTTAAGATTTTGGGGCACTTGATATACACCAGGGGTTCCCAAACTTTTCCAAATCAGGGCCCACTTGAAAATCTAAAAAATGTCCGCGGCCCAACTTTGTCCTATAAACAGTACATAGACGAAATTATACATTCTCAGAACACTTAACAGCAACAATATTTGTTGTTGTTGTTAAGAAAATAAAATTAAGAAAATAAAATAAATAAAGAAACAACAACAATAATTGTTGTTGTTGTTTTTTATTTATTATTATTATCATTATTATAAAGATTCAGGATTGAAATGAAAGCAGGGGGATAAAGGAAGCCCAAACTTTTAATCTGTGGTGTACACACAAGACAGAATTAATTATCGAACACAGTACGTGCTCCTCCGATTATGACCCTCGGTCATGATGACCAGAAAGCTGCGTTCCGATCATAAACTATATAAGGTTCCTAAAATATAGTGAGGTCAATAAAACTCTATAGGTTATTACTTCTAAATATATTTTAAAATCGTGCAATAAATATTTTACAATAAAAATAATAAAAAATAATATTTGCAAAAATGAATAATATTTTTAATGACCTCTCACGGCCCACCTGCAGTACCACCACGGCCCACCAGGGGGCCGCGGCCCACACTTTGGGAATCACTGATATACACTATCCATTACTTAAGGTCCATAGAAACTGACTGGAATTGTGAAGGGGGCGGGGACAAACAGGAATTTTCAAATCATAGAGCAGAATTGTATAAAAATACCCTCAAATTGAGGACAAATGTCTTTCCATACAGCCCCTGTTTACCAGTTCATTCCAAATTGAATTAAAATTTCAGATATTTAGAATTTCAAATTTTCCATATCCTATGTATGTCAATGATGTCTCAGGAAAGTGTCCACATGCTTTTCACAATGTAGAGTACCTAAGCCAGCCAAAAATATACAGCACAAGAAGGGGGTAAGCAGCTCTTGCATCCAAAAATGAAAAAGGTGCGAAGTCCTTCAAATTCCATTATGAATTAAAATGTACCAAATAACAAAAAAAATCCTCCTCACAATCACCATACTGATTCAAAATTGTATACACACTGCATCTAGAACAAGTCGACATGGTCTACAACATCCCCCGCCAATCGTGCGCTTCTCATTTTCGAACTCAATCAAGGCCTTTATGGTCTGAAGCTACACACCAAATTTGGTTGCTGTATCTGTAGTAGTTTCTGAGTAAAGCTGTCCCCTTTATCTCGGACGGACGGGCGGACGGACGGAGGTCAAACCTATATCCCCCTCCCACTTCGTGTTGGCGGGGGATAATAAAGGAAAATTGAACTTTGCAACATTAACACAGATCTGCAAAGTTAAAATGAACCAAATAGGCAAATTCATTGATTTACTTTCAGATTTGATATGAATTTATTTTTGTTTTGAGAATTTATTTTTTTAAACTTGAGCAATAATGACCTCTCACTATGGCATACCTGCACAGAAGTGAAGATGCGAGCCAGAGAGCCAGCGAACAGCAGGAAGACTGAGATTGCTGACAGCTGACCAGTGTGACCATTGCTGTAGTTGGTCGCAGCTTGAATGAGCTGGAATAATCAGAATGGAACCGATTGAGCTTCGTAAAGGGTACAGAAATGGCATCATTCCTATACAGCCATAGGTTTACTTCCTGGGTCATTCCATGCCAAATCACCAAATTTTCAGGAAAGTCCCCAGGTGACCCTCTTAGATTTTGCTGAAACTCCATGAAAATGTATGTATGCAAATAACGAGCACACAGAAAATTTCAGGCCAAAAGTCCAAGCCGTTTTGAAATTACCGCCGTCCGAAAATATGGCCCCCCCCCCCCCCCCCTTTTGCCGTTGTGCGCTGCGTCACGGATTTTTTTCATTTTCAAATGATCATATTTTTGGATTTGGAAAAGCTACAAAGCTGAAAATTGCTACCTGGGGTAATTTGCACACAAGCTTTCGGAATCTGCAATCAAAAACAGCGTATCTTGCTTCCTTTTGAAGATATGGGCACCTGAAAATGAAAGTTTTTTCTAGCGGAAATTATTTTTGCAATTTTTAGGCTTACCTGGTGCCCGAACCATTGATCTGAGGATACTCAAATTGCTGATACATAATCTCTACATACAGCTAAATAACTCACTTCAAGCATAGAGTTATAAAACAAGCAGTAAAGGTATGGCTTGGGTCCAAAGTTAGACTTTCACAAAAAAATCTCAAAAATCACCCCTTTTCAGGGAGTCGGTTGACCTTGTGAACCGTTACTCAGGGTAATGAAATTTGCACCACAGAATTATATGTATCTGTCCTTTATATGTGTCAAGTTTCATTGATGTGACTTAAGTCCTTAATAGTTAGGCAGTGTTTCAAAGAAACCCACTAATTTGATCAAATTACACCATTTTGCTGTACATTACAATGTCTTCGGTAGGTGTCAAAGGGCAAAAAATGAGAATAAGTAATCTTTGATAACCTTTTTATGTATAATAATTCTTAGAAAGTTGTAAAATTCATGACTTTGTACATCAGGAATAGTATCATATGGCTTGTTTTAACCCTCTCCAGGCTCATGTTGCAAATGTGCAACAATAGATCAGTTGATGACTGATTATAAAATATGAAGACCACATGGGAAATGGTTTGATGAAGTTAGCCCTCCAGCTCAGTATTGCAAAAATACAATGTTAGTTCTACCAGCAGCCACCAGCGTATGAGAACTTTTCTCCATGAATGAAAGATTTTTCAAATCTCAAAATAATAAATTGGGCTGGAGAGGGTTAAAACAAAGTTTTCCATAGTACCATACATTGTACATATTGTACGTTGATGTTACTAATACAAAACTGCTTTTATTTAAGTGGATTCAACTTACTGATTTTCAGTGGGCTCTACTTACATTATTTGCATGAGGTCATAGCTGTTGGAAACTGTTAATTAAGATTCATCCTAGTCCAGATGACCTTGTCTAATTAGGTGTTAAAACATTGTTTATCTAGGTTCATCCTAGTCTACTTAACTCCAAACCACAACTGTTTATTTAAAATAACTGGATCAATTACCTCACTGTTGTGGCCGTATTGTTTACTGAATAATTGAACAGTGTGTTCACTTTTCAGCTCACATCCACTCCTCACTATTCATTTCAACTGCAATGTTCAGCAGATGAAGCGTACATTTTGTCAGCTCTGTAAAAATCAAGATTTAAAACATGGAATTTGAAGCATCAGGATCGGGATGCAGTATTGGAATTGCACTGGAGGAGGAATGCCATAAGAAAATATATGGCAGGAATGTTGACACACTTGCAGCCTCTCACTTGTCACAGGATGATAAGAAGCTATTGGAATGGAGAGGTGGGTATTTACTTCTTAATTTGGGGCCTTTTGAAAGCCAAAGAGCCCCAAAGAGCTCGAGGATGTTGTTATATAGCGTAAAAGTAGCATAATTTGATCAAATTAGAGGGTTTCTTTGAAACACTGCCTAACTATGAAGGAGTTAAGTCACATCAATGAAATTTGGTACATATAAAGGTCAGATACATATAATTCAGTAGTGAAAATTTCATTACCCTGAGTAACTGTTCACCAGGTCAACCGACCCCCCGAAAAGGGATGATTTTTGAGATTTTTTTGTGAAAGTCCGACTTTGGACCCTAGCCATGCCTTTACTGATTGTTTTATAAGTCTATGCTTGCCGGAAGTTATTTAGCTGTATGTAGATTTTGTATCAGCAATTTGGGTATCCTCAGATCAATGGTTCGGGCACCAGGTAAGCCTAAAAATCACAAAAATAATATCCGCTAGAAAAAAAACTTTCATTTTCAGGTGCCCATATCTTTAAAAGGAAGCAAGATACACTGTTTTTGATTGCAGATTCTGAAAGCTTGAGTGCAAATTACTCCAGGTAGCAATTTTCAGCTTTGTAGCTTTTTCAAATCCAAAAATATGATCATTTGAAAATGAAAAAAATCCGCGACGTAGCGCATGACAGCGAAAGAGGGGGGGGGTCTGGCCATATTTTCTGACGGCCATAATTTCAAAACGGCTTGGACTTTTGGCCTGAAATTTTCTGTGTGTTCGTTATTTGCATAAATTAACATTTTCATGGAGTTTCAGCAAAATCTATAGGGTCACCTGGGGACCATTAGGTGATTTCTCATGGAATGACCCTCCAACAATCATGTATAAGGCTCTGATATTAGCGCAAGTAAAAGAAAAACCACAAGATTTTCCCAGAGGCAGCTTTCTTAATCGTAGAGATGATGGCAAATTTGTAAATTGTTCCCTTATTTGCTTTGTGGTGATGTTCCACTGCATTTCAAATAATAGACCCCATATACAACAATTTCTGAAACATTAGGCCTTAAGATATGGTTCTCACAGTGTTAGTAAAGGTTTTAGCCATCTGGCAGCAGACACAATATTGCAGTTACTCTCCCACTTTAAAACCACACTCTGTCAAAACTTGACTGAATAAAGAGCAACAAGAGAAGTATACACCCATATCCAGGCAGACTGTAATCCAATTTTGGTTCATAATCGCACTTTGGAAGCCATTACGCAGATATAGTTCCAGCGATGACATACCCGACCCACAATGATAGCGGGCATGTTAGAAGCCTGCATTGTGGTAATGACCATCAGCGGGGTAAAAGGTGACAACAGGACACATACAATAGTGAAATACAGCACCAGGAATCCCACTCCTACAGAGAAAAAAAACAGGACAAAAATATCGGTCAACTGTTCAATTGAATACATTCAACTACTTTTGGAACATTTACTTGGCCGGTAAATCTTTACATCCAGAATCCAAAATTTTAGTGTGGAAAGGCTTGATAACCTAAATAATGCAATATTGTGCATCTGTTATTAAGTACTAAGCGTGTTATACCTAGAGAAGGTGAACAACTGCTTTACAAAGCAAAAACAAAGTTTGCTTTATGACAGATAAAAATGATAGTTCTGAACACCTGATCGAATATGATTCAAGTTTTTTGCAAGCTCGTGCAAAATTGCCAGAACGCCCTCATTATCCATCAACTCCTCACAAAAAAAAAAAAAGACAGTATTTTTACTCAATGGAAAACACAACTAGACAAGTCGCAGGAGCCATGGGGTCGAGATGGAAATAACATTAAATGGTCCAAGGTCAAGGAGAGAACAGCATGATCCTAAATCAATGTCACTCTGGTCACTATTGTGGTGAACCTGTTTTTACTTACCACAAAGCAAGACTAATCTGTAACTGTACTTTTTATTAAACAATATGTAAAACTTAATTCTCTAACATACAGAGGAGGTGAAAAATCAGAAGGAGACGTGAAACCAATAAAGCTCGGCATCATTCCTGGTGCAATATGCATTGCATCTTCCTGACCAGGGATGGGGTCAATTCCTAAATTGGAACTGGAAATGGAATTGAGAAAATCAGGGGTGGCCCTGGAATTGGATTATATATTTGGAACTGAAGTGAAACTGGAATGGATGAAACAGAATTGACCCCAATCCAGCTCCTGACCATACCAAAAAAATTGGACAACAGCAGTATCATGTGTGAATTGATGGATGAGATTTCTAGCTATACTCACCTCTGATAGTGTTACCCCTGTAGTGCTGTATGAGGAACCCAATAGCCACAGTCTGCAGCATCAGGAAGAGGGCTTCACCCCAAGCACTGTGCAACACACCAGCGAATGTCACGAGAGCACACACTGGGTCTCACAAACCCCAATTCCACTGAAGTTTGGACATTGTGTAAAACGTGAATAAGAACAGAATACAATGATTTGCAAATTCTTTTCGACCCATGTTCAACGAGTACAGTACAAAGAGAAGATATTTAACGTTCAAACTGATAAATTTTATTGTTTTTTTTTTAATTTTTTTTAAAAAATATTCACTCATTTTGAATTTGATGCCTGCAACACGTTCCAAAAAAAGCTGGGACAAAGGCATGCGTTACATCACCTTTCCCCATTAACAGTCAATTAGCGTTTGGGAACTGAGGGGACCAACTGGAGAAGCTTTGAAGTTGGAATTCTTTCCCATTCTTGCCTGATGTACGACTTCAGTTGCTCAACAGTCCAGGGTCTCCGTTGTCGTATTTTGCGCTTCATAATGTGCCACACATTTTCAATGGTAGACAGGTCTGGACTGCAGGCAGGCCAGTATATTACCTGCACTCTTTTACTATGAAACCACGCTGTAGTAAGACGTGCAGAATCTGGCTTGGCATTGTTTTGCTGAAATAAGCAGGGACGCCCCTGAAAAAGATGTCCCATGGATGGCAGCATATGTTGCTCCAAAACCTGTATTTATCTTTCAGCATTAATGGTGTCTTCACAAATGTGCAAGTTACCCATGCCATGGGCACTAACAGATCCCCATACCATCACAGATGCTGGCTTTTGAACTTTGCGCTGATGATAATGTGGATGGTCCTCTTCCTCTTCAGCCCAGGGGACATGACATCCATGATTTCCAAAAACAACTTGAAATGTGGACTCATCAGACCACAGCACACTTTTCCACTTTGCGTCAGTCCATCTCAGATGAGCTTGGGCCCAGAGAAGCCGGCGGCGTTTCTGGATGTTGTTGATATATGGCTTTCGCTTTGCATGGTAGAGTTTTAACTTGTCGTTGTAGATGTAGCAACAAACTGTGTTAACTGACAATAGCTTTCCAAAGTGTTCCATAGCCCACATGGTAATATCATTTACATAATGATGTCAGTTTTTAATGCAGTGGGCACTGAAGCTCAAGGGCATTCAATGCTGGGTTTCAGCCTTGCCGCTTACGTTTAAAGATTTCTCTGGATTCTCTGAATCTTTTGATGATAATTTGGACAGGAGATGATGAAATGCCTAAATTCCTTGCAATTCCATGTTGAGAAACTTTCTAAAACTGTTGGGATTATTTGCTCAGGCAGTTCACAAAGTGGTGAACCCTCACCCCATCCTGGCTTGTGAACGACTGAGCCTTTCTGGGATGCACATTTTATACCTAATCATGACACTATGCTGTTTCCAATTAACCTGTTCAACTGTGGAATGTTCCATACAGGATTTTTTTTTGAGCATTCTTCAACTTTCCCAGTCTTTTGTTGCCCCTGTCCCAGCTTTTTTTGGAATGTGTTGCAGGCATCAAATTCAAAATGAGTGAATATTTCCAAAAAAACAATTAAGTTTAAGTTTGAAAATCAAATATCTTGTCTTTGTAGTGTACTCAATTGAATATAGGTCTAAAAGGATTTGTAAATCATTGTATTCTGTTTTTATTCATATTTTACACAACATCCCAACTTCATTGGAATTGGGGTTTATAGTTCATGCCCATTTCTACATCATCAAAAAATGTAAAATGTCTAATGTTGTTCAAATTCTATCAGACAGTGCACAGCACACTGAACATAGCTACATCAAATGGCTTGGTACCTGAAGGGGAATTTGTTAGCGATACTATAGGCCATAGTTCCAGTGATGGCAAAGAGCTCCAACAAGATGGATTTGAAGTTGAGGCCCTCTGCACTCTTAGCCCCCATCAGTTTGAAGACCTGCGGCAACTTCACTGTGTTGAACAATGAGAAGATTAAGTAAATAATTACAAGGGTATACCAAAACAAAATTCAGGATTTTTATTTCTTTTTGGTACATTTTATATTGACACAGGGTGGCTCTCAAAATCGGCAATGTTATCTCACCCATTACTGACCCCAGTATGATTCCAATTCCAAGAACTTTGCTCAAGACAATCTTCAGGCATGGTACTGTGGAAAGCAAGACAACACATCACCTTATCTGGTCAAAAACTATATAAAATCTGCCAAGAGCTAAAATCAGCCCATTTAATTTGCTGAAAGGGGCACAGCATAACAAAAGTGAAAAATGGATGCATTTCAACCCCACGTCACAAGAACTTATAAAAAATAAGGGGTATATATATATTCATTTAAATTTTTTATAAAAAGAAAGATGCTATAGGGTCATTCCATGCCAAATGAACCAGAGCCTCCTGGAGGTCAATCTCAATTTGCAGAGATGTAAAGTCCAGGTTCAGAAAGTAAAAATCCTTCCCAAATTTTATTCCAACCACCTGGATTTACTTCTGACAGGAGATAGAGCCAAAATGAGTGATCAGCTCATTCTGTGGGACGCATAAAAACATGGCAGGATTTTTACATCCTGACCCCTGGATTTCACACCTCAGCCAATTTTTTTTCTAAAAATACCTTGGGGCATCAAACTGAGGAATCCTAAGTTTCAGCTCAATATCTCAATAGTTTTCGTGGGAGAGCCATTTTAAATTGGGGTTTCACCCCTTTTTTGCACTAGCGAATTGCGACATTAGCTCATGGGCATTTTTGGAAGGTTATAAAATCTTTTCTAAATGTATAATGCAGAAAATTGCTATCCTAGTTAATTTTTGCCCTGGCTTTCAGAACCTGGCAACAAAATTGCACTGTTACGAACCATTCGGGATCTCTGAGCATTTGAAAATAGGATTTTATTTGGATGGATTCCGCCCCCCCCCCCCCACATTTTAATGGCTCACTGTGGGGTCAGCTTTATACCTAGACCCAAATACAAAATATACTGCACAAAAAAATAAAGGGAACACTAAAATAACACATCCTAAATCTGAATGAATGAAATAGTCTTATTATTTCTTTAATATGTTCTTTACAAAGTTGAATGTGCTGACAACAAAATCACACAAAAATTATCAATGGAAATCAAATTTATTAACCCATGAAGGTCTGAATTTGAAGTCACACTCAATTAAAGTAGAAAAACACACTACAGGCTGATCCAACTTTGATGCAATGTCCTTAAAACAAGTCAAAATGAGGCTCAGTAGTGTGTGTGGCCTCCATGTGCCTGTATGACCTCCCCACAACGCCTGGGCATGCTCCTGACGAGGTGGCGGATGGTCTCCTGTGGGATCTCCTCCAAGACCTGGACTGAAGCATCCGCCAACTCCTGGACAGTCAGTGGTGTAACGTGGCGTTGGTGGATGGAGCGAGACATGATGTCCAAGATGTGCTCAATTGGATTCAGGTCTGGGGAACGAGCGGACCAGTCCATAGCATCAATGCCTTTGTCTTGCAGGAACTACTGACACACTCCAGCCACAAGGTCTAGCATTGTCTTGCATTAAGAGGAACCCAGGGCCAACCGCACCAGCATATGGTCTCACAAGGGGTCTGAGGATCTCATCTCGGTACCTAATGGCAGTCAGGCTACCTCTGGCGAGCACATAGAGGGCTGTGCGGCCCCCCAAAGAAATGCCGCCCCACACCATTACTGAACCACTGTCAAACCGGTCATGCTGGAGGATGTTGCAGGCAGCAGAACGTTCTCCACGGCGTCTCCAGACTCTGTCACGTCGGTCACATGTGCTCAGTGTGAACCTGCCTTCATCTGTGAAGAGCACAGAGCGCCAGTGGCAAATTTGCCAATCTTGGTGTTCTCTGGCAAATGCAAAACGTCCTGCACGGTGTTGGGCTGTAAGCACAACCCCCACCTGTGGCCCTCATACCATCCTCATGGAGTCGGTGTCTGACCGTTTGAGCAGACACATGCACATTTGTGGCCTGCTGGAGGTCATTTTGCAGGGCTCTAGCAGTACTTCTCCTGTTCCTACTTGCACAAAGGTGGAAGTAGCAGTCCTCCTGCTGGGTTGTTGCCCTCCTACAGCCTCCTCCAAGTCTCCTGATGTACCCGTCTCCTGGTAGCGCCTCCATGCACTGGACACTACGCTGACAGACATAGCAAACCTTCTTGCCACAGCTCGCATTGATGTGCCATCCTGGATGAGCTGCACTACCTGAGCCACTTGTGTGGGTTGCACAGTCCGTCTCATGCTACCACTAGAGTGAAAGCACCGCCAGCATACAAAAGTGACCAAAACATCAGCCAGAAAGCATAGGAACTGAGAAGTGGTCTGTGGTCACCACCTGCAGAACCACTCCTTTATTGGGGGTGTCTTGCTAATTGCCTAATATTTCCTCCTGTTGTCTATTCCATTTGCACAACAGCATGTGGAATTGTTTGTCAATCAGTGTTGCTTCCTAAGTAGACAGTTTGATTTCACAGAAGTGTGATTGACTTTGAGTTACATTGTGTTGTTTAAGTGTTCCCTTTATTGTTTAGGGCAATGGAACAAAAAGCTGTCACTGAAAAAGTTATGGGCCTCTGAGAATGGTCACATTGTAAAAAACACCTGCAGTACCCCTACATTAAGAGTGGCGGTTGACCTTATAGATTGTAAGGCAGCTTAATGAAATTTTGACCACTTAAACATCAGAAAAGTAGAAGACACTCCGGCACACTGTCCATTCCGCATGCAGTTATTTATTCACAACGTTTCGTTAAACAGACCTTTGTCAGGTGAAATTACACATCAAATTCAAATGCAGACTTAACCCTCTCTTAACCAGCGTAGCATATCTGCTACATGAAGTAAAAGGGTTAACAAGCCCTAGATACCCTGTTGGTTGTGTTTCTTATTGCCAAATAAACATTTGAGAATAACTTGAATGGTATCTCACTTAAATTTTTTCCATTAGCATTATTACCCAATGTAGCCAATTTGCTACAATTCGGATAGGTGGGCCAAATGCATCGGAAAAAAAAAATTTCTATAGTTTTTCAAATAATGGCCCAAAATAAACATTTTTGCATGGGGAAATTATTTTAACACAATTGAAAATGGGTTTGGTTAATAGGGGTTCAGTAGTTTGGTTGGCTAGCTTGAACCAATCAGATCTTACAATGTCATGACATCATTCATTCATTCATAAAGTCATTCACAAGGTCTTTCAGGAAAAAACAAAAACCCAGAATTAAAACATTGTTGAGGAAGAAGCAAAGGAAATGCAAAACCCCCACTTTTTAAAACATGATGTTGAGGTTGAATTCATCATTCAGACCACCCGAACATAAAAATGTTGGCATGGTAAAAATATTAATATCTCAACTCATCTTTTTTTAAGCAAAAGCAGACCCCCTGGTGATCTTCCGGATAGATAAACATTCATGCCTAGGAAAATAACTGAGTGTTATCAGGTTTGACTCAGGGGGCATAGAGAGGCAGGTTGCTCCAAAAGAGCAATTTTAATGTTCCTGTCAAACAAAACACCCCCTCTGGGCATGTGTCCTGAGTAAACCTTGTTGCAACCGCTATTGTAATAACGGTCATTATTGTAATAAGTTATTACAATAGCGGGCACGAATGCAGAGTAAACTCAACCACTATTATAATGAATTATTGCAATAGCTGGCGCGACTGCACGGTAAACTCAACCACTATTGTAATAAGTTATTACAATAGCGGGTGCGAATGCACAGCAAACTCAACCACTATTGAAATAAATTATTGGTCTTGAAATTATCGTAAAAGAATAAAATATGACACACACTAGTATTTCATTTACATTTTTATAAATTCATTTCTTTTCATATCCGTTCCAAAAATGCATTTTGCATATAACTACTAAATGAATCACAGTATTGAATTTCACCCACAATTCTTATGCGCCCCCCCCCCCACATCTATCCATCGGTCTGTCTCAGGCCGCACATCTGTCTGCTTTGGCTATATATTTATATGGTCAAATTCACAATGAAAATGTTACCAAGCATTTTGACTGATTATGTTTCTGACCAGTTCTGGCGAGTTCACCGTGCTGTCGCGCCCGCAATTGTAATAATTTATTACAACAGTGGTTGAGTTTACCATGCAGTCGCGGTGGCTATTGTAGGCTAATCATTTATTACAATAGTGGTTGTGTTTACCGTGCAGTCGCCCCCGCTATTGTAATAATTTATAGCTATCGTGGTTGAGTTTACTGGTTGAGTCACATCTCAAAATCTCATTTTTGCAATTTGTCCTAATTGTCCCAAATCACATCTCAAAATCTCATTTTTGCAATTTGTCCAAATTGTCCCTTTCAGACCATGACCCCAAACTAAAAAATGACGGGTTACTGAAATTGTGATTTTTACCCCACAGCCCTCAAGGCTGACGGGGTATTCTGAGGGGTATTCCGTGTATTGCACGCCTATTTTTCTCACTTGTAACCATACGCCTACCCTAGAAAAAAATCTTAAGGCATAGTATATCACCGCCTGCCTGAATTTCAGAAAAACTAGATCTTAATAATTAAGCTTAAAAACTCAAGCGACACATAATTACAACATGTTAGGGCAGGGTTTAGTGCCCAGGATACACAGCTGGTCATTTAAATCAATTCATTTTTGGAAGTCATTCGCAAACCGAAGGCAACACGTGTACACACATAACGTTCACAAACCAAAAGCAACACTTGTCGACACATTACGTGACTGATTATCGTTAGTTTAATGGAATAAGTTTAGCGAATATACGATATTTTTGGCATGCCAATCAGAGAGCTCAGCTGAGTTAACTGGTTAGCTGAATAACAATGTTATGACATTAGCTAGCAGAAGCCGAGTCGTCAAGCCGGCAACCTTTTTTCACATTTTGTAGAGATTTACTGCTGATTACTGATTAAATGTTGATGCAAAATGTCCACCTTACCGTGTAAAAAATTAAAGTTGAGAAAAAACTCATCAAAGCATTTCTCTGGCATCAAATACGTCAAAAGGAGCCGTTTAATCATTTCCTCAATGGAGGTCGCCATTGTGCACGGAGAGTTCTGACGTGCAGCATGAAATATCCTCCCTTTGGAAAGCAAGAACAACTCGCTGTAGTTCCAGATAGACGCCTACATCTCCGCAACGATCCAAACGTTTACCAACCGAAGTTGAAATTCCTGGGATAAGCAAGGATGAGAACTGGCTCTTGTTTTATTGAAATACATTACATTTAAGCTGATCGCATTGAAAGGGTGCCGTCAATATTTTATAAAGTTACAGTTAGTGATCGATGGAATGCAGGCAAGGGGATAAATAAAATCACTCGGTTTTGTTACTTGTTCCAACTCGGTCCAGAAAGCTCGCTACACGTCAAGCAACTTGGAACCTGGGCCCAGAGGAGATGTGGTTACGTGGCTAACAGGAACCATATAGTTAAATTGACCGGGGTATACGAAGAAGAATACATTTTCGTTTCAAAGCAATATTATGGCCGTTGCAGAGAGGGGAATGGACTCTATTTGTGCTAGCAGAATCGAGATGTTGACAAATGGTGCAGATATATCCGGTCAACCTTACAGTATATCCGTACTAAAAGAAGGCTACTGCTTATCGCAGCCGGATGGATCGACACGTGCAGATGGGACCATATCCCTGCTAAGGGGTCCAAAGACAATTCTTGTAGATACAGGTGGACCCTGGGATCGGGACTTTCTTTTAGCGAGATTAAAGGAGAACCACATTGATCCAGACGACATAAATATTGTGGTAGGAACTCATGGACACTCTGACCATGTGGGTAATTTAGGACTATTTCCTTCAGTGACATTAATTGTGGGATGTGACATCAGCCAAGGAGACCTCTACTTGCCGAACCAGTTGGCTGAGGGAAAACCATATCCAATCGATGAACACGTAGGTTTTTGTTAATCTTTCAATCATCCGGTGCTACTTATTGCCTACTGATTTTTGGAGGTGAAGGATATATGTGCTCATCGTTTTGAAGCAAAGTTGGCGGGGTTTTCTTGGCTTCAGCATTATTAAAACATGCCTTGCGGATTTCTACCAGGGTTAGTAGACAAGGGTGACTGCGTTCCTGGAATTCTACCTTGCTCATTTATTTGCTGCATCAAGCATACGAAATGCTTAGCCACGCCTCCGTACATGCATATCACACATAGGATACAGCTGCTCGTGCAACTGTCAGTCTCTCGTGAGTTGGTAGAAGAAACTGTGAAAATCCTTCCGACTCTTGGCTGCGTGCCACATTTCTACCGCGTTTCCGGATTCGTAAATTTATCCTTAAACCCCTTGTCTTTTCACTTAAGTCTTCCCTATAGTGGGTTCAAAGTCGGAAATTATTATTATTTTGGTTAGGACAAAGTCTCACGCACAGTCTGTATCAGCTGGTTGCAGCTCTTCATTGAAGCTGCATCACAGTTATATGAAAAGAAATATTAAAACTCAGGACGCCATACTTTTATAAGCTCGTGCATTACATCCAATTTAAAATGCCTAGATCTTGTTCATCATTTTATACACATTTCCTTGTAATTCTGCAGGACATATTTGGGACTGTTGAGACCTACGGACCTCCACAAGAATTTAAAATAGGCCTAGAGTTCCATGGGTTTGAAAGCGGCAGGTGCATTTGCCGGACTCATATATGGGTCTGTAGGTTTCCTTGGGTTAAAAAAATGTCATATCCGCCATCCTCATTTAATGCTTTACATATTTCTCATTTGTTCATTGTATTGCATTTTGAAATGCCCCATCTGTCCTTGACTCATCCGTTTGAATTTTTTAACCCTTTCATTCTTATCATATTTTACGCCAATGCACAGCTTCCCGCAGGACACGTTGACGCTCTATAGTAGTTTGCCGAGGGGGACCACCCTGGCAAATTTAGCATTATGGTAGGAATGTGGGCAGGTCTCAAGAGAGCACAATTGTCTCCTTTAAACTCTGTCCCTGACATCTCAATGAAATGGATACACAAACAAAGCAAAGCATAGTTTGGCTGTTTCAGGATGCCCCACAGCTCTTTTCAATAAATAAGGCTGACCCAGAACAGCCCCTGTGATTGACTTACGTGTGAGAGCCATTGCAAAATATAACTTTTAGAATTATTCAATTTTCATGCATTTTGGATGTTTTAAGGAAAAATGATCAGATTTTAGGCAAAATATGAGGTGTTTTCACTGCCATCAAATGTCAAAACGGATCAAATGTGACCCAAACGGTGTCTAAGGAATGAATCCTACAGTATGTATTATATTTATATTCCGTCTGGACATTATTGCAAATATCTCTTTTTAGCATTGCGTGTACACTGAATGCTCTGTTCCCAACACAGACTTAAACATTTTTTTCTGAAGAAGTGTACTTTTTGCCAAAAACCACCTAAGAAAAGTAATGGCAATAAAATGCTGAGTTCAGCTGCAAAGACAGTTTGATATTTATTTGTACAGCTCAATGTACTGATATAAATTGCAGCCCAATTGTGTGAATTAAAACAATGATACATTAAAATTGATTGGGTAAAAAACAAGGCATGATGTTGAGTTGAGTTGAGTTGAGTTGAATGAGAACAAAATGGTGGTGAGAATCGAAAATTTGAAGCGTTTCCCAGAGATTCTTCTGGTATCTGCCTCCCAGCTTCATATTCCAGGCGGCTGCCAGCACTGTATCCAATAAAGTGGGCGACGTATCTCCTCAGCTCGCTCCATTCATATCTGTAGCCAGGTTAAAGTGCCAGACTGGTCCTATCCATTAGAGCTTTTGGGCTGTTTTCTCTTACCTGCAGTTTTTTTTTTCTTGCACAATTTATGAACTCATTAGCACGCTTTGCTTTGCAACTCCTACTTTGAGTGTGAGCCTTAACTGCTGGTAATTTAATGTCTTGCAATGTTTTTTCTGTCTTTTTAAAGCACTATAAATGCTATTTTGGATAGGTTCATCGATAATGATTATGTAGGAATATTAATCTCATTTAAAATAGTGGTGCAAAAAGTGTTGACAAAGAAACTGAAGGCTACTAGTAATTTCGTTAGGATGCTCACGTCAGTCATTTCCTGGTTTCTTAGGGTCCCTTGACCTTTTTTAGAGTGCATTGCTTTGACGCTAATAATCCAGTTTCTTTCCAACTCGTCTGAGTGAGGTGCTCATTTTTCTCCACTAGGTGTCGGTAGTACCAACGCCAGGTCACACTGGACGAGACGTGAGTGTGCTGGTAAAAGGAACCTCAATGGGCACTGTGCTGGTGGCGGGAGACTTGTTTGAAAGCTGCTCTGATGAGGACACCTGGAGAGACCTCAGCGAGAACCCAGCTGTGCAGGAAGTAAACCGGAGGAAGGCATTACAGATTGCTGATGTAATCATTCCTGGACATGGTGGCCCATTTAGAGTGCATAAGATTGAAGGAGAAACATATTGATCCAGGTGACATGAATACTTTGGTCGGAACTCATGGACACTCTAACCATGTGGGGAATTTGGGGCTTTTCCCTGCAGCGACATTAATTGTGGGATATAACGTCGGCCAAGGAAACCTTAACCAGCCCAACCAGTTGGCTTAGGGAGAAACCACGTCCTTTTCGGATGAACATGTGGGTTTTTGTTAACCCTTCAGTCATGATGTACTGCTTATTACCTATTGATTTGTAGTGGTGAAAGATGCATGCACCCTCATTGTTTTGGAATACTGTTGGCAGGGGTTTTCCGACTTCAGCAATATTATAAGGTACATAGTTGATTTCTGCCAGGATTGGCTGATAAAGGTGACCGCATTCCTGGAATTTTACTTTGACAATGTAATACAATACAGAACAGTACAGTACAATAGAATACATTACAATACAATACATGAGCTTATGGCCCTCCAATCAAAATCCAGCCTTGGTTTTTGTCTCTTTCCGAGCAATTTGTTGAAAATTGTTGCCACTAATTGATCAGACTGTCATCACACCTGACTCCCAGGTAACGGGAGAGTGGAAAACCAGCAGTTCTTGTCCCTCGAAGACCATGATTTGGGTAGCCCCGAGAAGCATAACTAGCTGTTCATATGACTGTCACAGGTAATCGACCCAAAACTGATTTGGAGTATCTAATTTGGAATGGGAAAGTTTTTTTTTTTTTTATCTGTTTCTCACGTATCTTTTCCAAATTCTGATGAACTTTTTTGCTATTGTTGGCCTGCTCAATCCTTGCAAATATACTGTCACCAGTCAGTTTTTGAAGGGTGTGCACTTGAATGTATATTCCCAGCTGCCATGATGTCATTATACTATTTAGTATGTGACCTTTCTGAACTGGTCTTCTAAGGTTCTAAGGAGTCCTTGTTAACATGAGCCATTATGGAATATACCACTCATGGGTGCATTCTTGTTACTATTTCAGTCTTGCTATGCATTAACTCAGCACCTGTCAAGGACCAGTTTACTATTTGTGAAACAAATGGGCCAGTCAGAAGGAGAACCTCGTGATCTAATTGACCCTATAATGATGGAACGCATCACAGCCGATTTAGTGAACACATTTAGACGGCACCGCATCTCTGCTGAAGATCCCAAAGGCAATTCTTGTGGACACAGGTGGACACTTGGACTGGGTCTTTCTTTTCAGTAGATTGAAGGAGAACCACATTAATTCAGATGAGATGCAGTGGTGTGCAGTGATGATTATGCACCACCATTTTCATCTAAAAGGGGTACTAATATACTACTTCTCTGTAAGTCTTTGGTGAAAATGTTTTGAAAAATGCTATTTGAGGTAATGAGAGAAATGTCTAATTTTAATATTAGACAAAGATAGCCTGGGTAAATACAAAATGCAGTTTTTATGCTATCCAAACTTACCTGGCCCTATGTGAAAAAATAATTGCCCACTAAATCCTAATAACTGGTTGTGCCACCCTCGGTGACAACAACCGCAATCAAACATTTGCAATAACTGGCAATGAGTCTTTTACATCATTGTGGAATTTTAGCCCACTCTTCTTTCCAGAATTGTTTTAATTTGGCCACATTGGAGGGTTTTTGAGCATGAACATCCTGTTACAGGTCATGCCACTGCATCTCTAGCGGATTTTAGTTTAGGCCACTCCAAAATCTTTGTTTTGTTTTTTTTTTTTTTTTAAGCCATTCAGTAGTGGACTTGCTCGTGTGTTTCGGATCATTGTCCTGCTACATAATCCAAATGCGCTTGAGCTCAAGATCACAATCTGAGGGTTGGACATTCTCCTTCAGGATTTTCCAGTGGAGAGCAGAATTCATAATTCCATCAATTACTACAAGTCGTCCGGGTCCTGAAGCAGCAAAGCAGCCCCAAACCATCACACTACCACCACGTTTGACTTTTGGTGTGATGCTCTTTTTATGAAATGCTGTGTTAGTTTTACGCCTGATGTAATGGGAAGCGCACTTTCCATAAAGTTCAACTTTTGTTTCGTCAGTCCACAGAATATTTTTCCAAAAGTCTTTGGGATCATCAAAATGTTTTTTGGCAAATGTGAGATGAACCTTTGTGTTCTTTTTGGACAGCAGTGGTTTTTGCCTTGGAACTCTCCCATGGATGACATTTTTGCCCAGTCGCTTTCTTATTGTTGAATCATGAACACTGAGGCCTGCAGTTCTTTGGATGTTGTTTTGGGTTCTTTTTTGACCTCCTGGATGAGTTATCAATGCGTTCTTGGAGTAATTTTGGTAGGCTGGCCACTCCTGGGAAGGTTCACCACTATTCCAAGTCTTCCATTGGCTCTTACCATGGTTCACTGGAGTCCCAAAGCCCTAGAAATGGCTTTGTAACCCTTTTCAGACTGACAGATGTTAATGATTTAGTTTCTCATCTGTTCTTAAATTTCTTAAGATCACGGCATGATGTGTTGCTTTTTGAGATCTTTTCGCCACTAAACTTTGTGAAACAGGTTCTATTGAAGGGATTACTTGATTCAACAGGTCTGGCAGTAATCAGTCCTGGGTGTGGTCAGTGAAATTGGACAAAAAATGTGGTTCATCACAATAAATTAATGATTTAAAGGGGGCGGGGGGAGGGCGGGGTGGCAATTACTTTTTCACAGAGGGCCAGGAAGGTACAAGGTCATTAATGTAGATGAGGAACAGCATGGGTCCTAACACCAATCCCTGAGGGACGCCAGTCCCCACCATACAGAGGGCCAGGAAGGTTTGGATAGCTTTTTCCCCTTAATAAATAAAATCATCATTTGAAAACTGCATTTTGTATTTACTTTGATTATCTTTGCCTTATATTAAAATTTGTTTGACGATTGGAAACATTTAAGTGTAAAAAATATAGAAAAAAGTAAGTAATCAGGAAGGGGCAACTACTTTTTCACAGCATTGTATTGAGGTAAAAATATGGGTAATTAACAAAAACACTGAAAACATCCATTTCTATCCCCCCAGCATATAATGCTGGAATGCCAAGAAATTTAAGGATTGGACTCCAACGGACTGGGAATAAGTCCTCTTGACTGATGAATCAAAATTCAAAATTTTCTCATCCAAATGCAGAAATTATATGCATCGCAGAGTTGGAGAGCGTTTCAAAAATGACTGTGTAACCCCTTTAAGTAAAGCATGGAGGTGGTAATATTATGGTTTGGGGGTTCAGTCTAGTTGGAAAGAGCTGCTGATCCCATAAAAAATGATTGAATCATGGATCACAGTATCACAGCATCCTTGTGAGTTATGCATTGCCGTCTAGAAAAAGACTGATTTGTCGGGGATTGTATTTTCAACAAGATAATGACCCACAACACACTTATGAGTTGTCCAAGTTGTGTAAGTCTGTTGACATAAAATTTATGACTTGGCCTGCTCAAAGTCCAGACCTTAATCCAGTTGAGCAAATCTGGGAGTTGCCTGATTCTAAGGTAAACAAATCTGTTGTAACATTAAGAGAATCTATTTGGAATGAACTTCAAACAATACAGAATTGGTAAGCGAGTGAGGAAATTAAAAATGTGTGAAAACTATGCCTGAAAGACTAAATGCTGCATTCACTGCAAAGAGTGTCTGTCTTAACAAGTAATTTTGTCTTAATATACGATCTAAGTTCCTAGTTTTTCTCTCGTAAGTAGAGAAATGTGTTCTTATTTTAAGTTACCATATACTTGGCAAGTGAAATTTTCTTATCCCATTGGTATATCTTGAAATAAGCCAACATTATCTCATCTAATTGGCAAATTTTTATCTTACTGAAAGAAAAGGTGATAGAAATAAGTGCTTTAAGTCTTAATACAAGATTAAAGCACTCTGTAAGGTAGACCTATTTTTCTGTTTTTGCAGTTTGTAATCAAAGCAAAGGGTGGCCACACTAGATATGGACTTTTTCTTTCAAGAAAACATTTCTTTTTTACTATACATTGTTATCTGTTTACTTATTTCATCTATATGATCCAATATTACTTGAAATAAATGCTTGTAGTGCTTGGTTTCTGGTTTTTCTTCTTTTTTTAAGTGTATAATCATCAATGCACACTACTGTGATATTGCTGTCGGAGCACGAGGACGTTGATAAAGTGGGGAATTTGGGGCTTTTCTTTACAGCGACATATATTTTGCGATGTGACATCAGCCAAGGAGAACTCAACCTGCACAACCAGTTTGGTGAAGGAAAACCATATTCAATTGATGAACACGTGGTTTTTTATTGAGCTCTTTGTTTTTTTCCCTGCCATGAAGTGGACAGAAAAGATTGAAACTATTATACCTAGATGCGTTAAATTTTATATGCTTAATAAACTACACATGATCTACATTGAGTTTGATAATGGATGTCGAAGCATATTTTTTTGTAGAGTTATGGCTCTTGATCATGGCGGGGGATAGTGATGACACTGTCATTTTGTTATTATTATTCTCCGCAAGTTTTGTAAACAGGATTTCTTAATAAATCAATCAATCAATTTCAACAAAATTTGGCCCAGTGAATGCACTTACCTTGAAGTTGCGCATGAAGAAATTGGGGCACTTTGATCATGTGACCTGGCAGCCATGTTGAATTATGTATGAAACTTTAGACAATCTTCTTCTCCAGAACCACTGAACCAATGTAAACAAATCTTGGCTTTACGGATAGTACGTTCCAAGGCGTAGAGCATATGGTACTTTTCATCTGCATCATTTTGCAAATTAGCCTGCAGATGATGTCACAACTTGGCTTCCAATATAGAGATACACAGAGCCATGTAGAGAAAGAGTTGCGTTAACGGAGGTCCAAAATTCTCGATCGTCACGTGGTTCATGGAGATAGCAAATATTTCCCGGAAGTCGCTGGCGGGCAATTTAAATGCGTCTGTCAAATAGGCTGCAAAGAGACATACCTGCAATTCTCGGTAATTACTAGTCAATAAATAGCATTATTTCTGCCTTGTTTACATATACTCAGCAACAAAAGTTTCTGTGACACCATTTATGTGTATGTTATAAATGACACGCAAAGATCTCAATGCAATCAATATGTTTATTTAACAGGAGAAACACTGACTTTTCAGTGCCAACGTCACTCAAAACGAAAAATGTCATTTTCATGCGTCATGAAGCACTTGTCTGACGTCTAACCAATTGTGACCTTCACACTTCAATACCGGGTGTGACTTCCTCGTGCCATGATGCAAGCAACGCATCTCCGGCGCATGGACCGAATCAGATGTGCCAGAAATTGCTGTGGGATGTCATTCCAAATCTGACGTAGACGTTGTCGCAATTCCTGGAGTGTAGCTGGCGGGTTATCCAACCGCCGCAAACGTCGATCCATCTCGTCCCAAAGATGCTCGATTGGGGACATGTCTGGGGATCTGGCTGGCCTTGGCAGGACATTGACATGTTGTTGCATCAGATACTGCTGTACAATCCTTGCAACGTGTGGTCTGGCGTTATCATGTTGCAGCGTTATTCCGGGACCATGTTGCATCAAAAACGGTACCACCAATGGCCGTAGCACTTCATCGCGATATCTTTGACCTGTCAGATTTCCATCAATAACAAGCAAATCTGTTCTGTTTCTAGCCGTGATCCCTCCCCAAATCATGACACTACCACCTCCAAAACGATCAAATTCCTGAACACAGTTGTTGGCATAAAGTTCTCCACGTCGACGGTATACACGTAAACGACCATCACATCGGTTAAGCATGAATCTTGATTCATCAGTGAAGAGTACAAGATCCCACTGACGTTGGATCCACCGTCGATGTTGTTGTGCCCACTGTAGACGCAGTCGTCGGTGTTGTACTGTGAGTATTGGACGTCTTGCTGGCCGACGTGGGACAATGCCAAAATGACGGAGACGGCGACGGATTGTCTGTGCAGACAGTTGCCTCAAACCAGGTATCGTTCTTGCAGTTATGGTTGCAGGTTGGAATCGATTTCGGAGATGGGTTGTTCGAATCCAGTTGTCCTGTCTGGGAGTGGTTACTCGTGGACGGCCGCTGCGAGGACGGTCTCTGACATGTCTTGTCTGCTGATGACGCTGCCATAAGTTCCAAATGGTGTTTCGGTCGACATTCAGGCGATGAGCAACTTCCCTCTGCGAGGTTCCGGATTCAATCATCCCAATGGCCCTCCACCGATCATTTTCAGACAGTCTTGGCATTTAGAGGGTAGAGTTCCTGATCCGAAATGGCTGTGTTTTCGATAAGTGATGCTTCCGTCGTTCATCAGGCACAATGTGAACATTCCAAAAATTCTCCTCTTTTATTGCCATCCACAAGCATGATTTACGCACATTTTCACGTGCAAAGTCATTTTCTCGCATTTTCATGATTTCCATTTCAATGTTGTGTTTACGTGTACTGTTTCAGTCTGATATCGCCATGTATGACAATTTCATAATTGCGTTATGAAAAATAATTAACAATATTGGTGTCACAGAAACTTTTGTTGCTGAGTATATTTCAAGCTTAAGTGAATGTCGCTGTCTCACTTAAGTAACCCCAACGTTAAACAACCATGAAAATGCTACATTAAACGGCAGAATTTTGAACATTTGCGCTCAATATAGGCAGTATTCGAGCAGTTTTAGTGCCTTAGAATTATTTTATTAATTAAGATGACTAAAACGAGATTGTAATTTTAAAGAACGTGTTCCTGTTGTTGATTGCTTTGAATTCTTGGTTTTTGCTTTTGACTTCAATGTTTGTTTAATCCCATCCTAATGTTTGTTATGCAGAGGGAGGGGAAGGAACGTTTCAAAATTGCTTAATTTTCTACCATTTCTAATGGAGGATCTAAGTTATCAATTCAGTAATTAGTGTGATCTTCATGACTTTCGGAAAGGACAGAGGACTGACAGAAGACTATTAATGAGTATCAACTGATAGCACAATTAGTCCCTGGCTGCATTATTAAGAGCAGCATAATGTTCAGTGTGGCATCTTAGAAAATCCACCGGTAATAATTATAATTCATCTGCTCATAATTTTTAAGTACCTCTGCACTTATCACTAAACACCAATACATAAGTTCAAAACAACTTTTTCATTGACTGTTTGCATGCAGAAGGTATAAATTTATCTAGGCTTGCATGTATAGTAACATTTTTAGGAAGGGCTCATTAACACTATGGGCTCTAATTTCATAGACCAGGCGCGGCGAACGTGGGGTGCGCTGCGCCAAGGGGGTGTGTCCAGGCGTATGTTGCAATTTTGTGCCCGGCGTATCCTGGCGCAAGTACTCCTCTGTCCCGCCTCTGCCCCTCCTTCCAGCTCAAGTTGGCAAAGAAGGCGACACAGCCGAGTCAAATCTTGCTCATTGGGAAGAGAAACGATGGATAGCGTTTTCTTATTATTACAAGCTGTTGCTGCTTAAAATTTTGGGATATGCATAACATGCATGGACAACAATGCAAGATACGTTACACATTTACTTTCAATATGTGATCTTAACTCAGTACGAGATCATAGCTATCAGGCTGTATTCATTTCCCCCACTGAAGATGATAAAACCTAAGTGACAATAATAGCATCCTAGTATTAAGCCGCTTGCACACTGGACGCGAAACGAATTTTTCGCTCGACAGATTGCGTTGAACGCAGTGTCTTGTGTCCGAAAGTCTGACAGTGTTTTAATTTATCTCCGTGTCCGACAGTCTATTATTGTTTTTAATTTCTTCATATCTACCGACTCTTTTTAGATATTAAACGTGAATGTTTTGATAAGAGGGCTCATTTCTTCGAGATGAGTACCGAGAATTTCAATCAATGTTTCTGTTTAAGCTCTGCTCAATAAAGTGAGTCGACACTGGCGCGAGACAATGTACATTGCCTCCGTGTCTGACTGCCAAAAAAAAAAAGAAAAAAAAGAGGACGATTAGAACAGATTGATAACGAAATAAAGAATAAAAATAAACATTTTAGCAGCAGAACATCCAATGAACACTGCGATTTATTTATTTGCGGGTCATCTTTTTGGATGTTCCGTGTGTTTGTGATATATTTTATTCTTTATTTCGTTATAAATGTGTTCTCATATCAATACTTTTACTTCTTGCTGGCTGCTGGACATGGAGTATTTTTCATTTCGCATCAGACAGTCTTGATCCTGCATGCGATAATTTATTCACACTGTCAATGGTCATGGAATTGATTTACTCACTGACTACAAGTACTATTTTATCTCTGGTGTGGAAATAAAGGGTGAATCGTTCTATCCATCTCACTAATTTTCAAAAGAAAGACCGAATAAAGACTGCTGTCTATCTTCAACGGAAGAAAACAGATGAATAGGCTAAAAAGACCAAGAAAAGTCGATAGCTATCAATTTGCATTCTGAGAAGGTCGAACACAAACGGCCAAGTTTGCACGTCTAATAATTCCTGGAATACTCGGAAAAATTTTAACTTTTATGACTTTTGGACACGGAGCTATATTAATACCCTGTCCGACTATTGCGTCTTTGCATTGACTTTGTCTGTAATCAGTCGTGCGAAAAAATTTGTTTCGTGTCCAGTGTGCAAGCGGCTTTACTGAGCACAAAACGCCGAGCATGCTTGCGTTGTGTGCTAAGTATGTTTGTGGTTGGCTGGGAAAGATGTGAAGTCCTTAGTTTGCATCACAGATTCAGCTGCGTTGATTAAGCCAGGTCAAGTTTCCATTACGCGTGCCAACCGCCTTTAATCAGGACAATCAATGTAGATACTGTAATTTATGTCCTTATTCAGATTCTTTCATTAAATAATGCTTCCTGTAATTATTTATTGCATTGGAATGTGCCTGACATTCTGGAAACCTGCCTGTGAGATTTCGGTGACGTGTGCGCACTGCGCGCAGTCAGCCAAATTACCACTGCACAGAAATTAAAGCAGGTTGGAGCTGGCGAGTTTCCTGCCCAACTCCAGCGGAGATTTTTTTCTACGAAATTGTCACTGCGTCTTGATGAATATGTGACACCTCCCCCTACTACGCCGCCACACCCATCTTGGCGCAAGTTCGTCTACCAAAGGCTGCGCACCTCATGAAATTACCACGGCGCGAGCTGCGCCGGACGAAATTACCACTGCGTGAGCTGCGCCACGCTACGCCACCAGCGCTGCGCCAAGAAATTTGAGCCCTATATATCCAGACAGAACAAGACACATTAACATACAAACTTATACTGTTATACACATACATTTTCTGTATATCTTTTTATTTTGCTCTTATGTACTACAATTACTTCATGAAGAAGAAATCTTTAATAAACTCAAACATGAATAGCATGTGAGGCAGTTTGTCTGTGCCCTCTCCTCCATGTTGTCCTTGTGAATAATCTCTACCATGGTTTGCTGTGCTGCGTGGGGATGCTCCAATTGCTGGGGGGTTGAGTACAATTGTACAGTTTGTAGGCTCAATTCAGCAGAGAAATCTAACAATCATTCGAAATTACAACAACGAAAATGTGAGGTCATTATATTCAATCACAACACATGCATTTTTTCACAACCAAAGACCACGCGATTTGGAAGCTTATTGTCCAGTTTATTAAAATTAAGGAACGGGGAAAGGCTTGCACAGCTTGGGGAGTTAAGACTCAGGGTGCAGGGCGAGTGTCCTCTGTCTCATGGCAGGGAGATCTCTGGCTCTTATTTAATCGTCTGCAGTTCTTTTGCTGAAAGAGAGGGAGGGGGAGAAAAAGACAGGAGAAAGGGTTAGACTCACCTATATGGGCTTGGATGGGAAATGGTGCTGAGAAATGAGGCTGGTCTCTGTTTCCCAAATTAGCTTATGGAACTTAAGTAGTTGTGATCAGCTTTTGCTGCTGATGTTTAACCCTCTATTAACCAGCTAGCATATCTGCTCCATGAAGTAAAAGGATTAACAGCCTGGACACACTGTTGGTTTTGTTTCTTATTGCCAAATAAACATTTGAGAATAACTTGAATGGTATGTCACTTTAATTTTTTCATTAGCATTATTACCCAATGTTGCAGATTTGCTACAATTTGGAATGGTGGGCCAAATGCGTCGGAAATTTTTTTGTCTCCTGTTTTTCAAATAACTGCCAAATTAACATTTTTGGATAGGGAAATAATTTTAACACAATTGGAAATGGGTTTGGTTAACAGAGGGTTAAGAAAGTATGGTAAGTGGCATCAGCAACATGTAACAGGAATTAGCATAAAGATGGATCATGTTCTTTGCAGTCTTTCAGACAAGTAATACAGTACAGCTCAATATTTATACTATTCAGTATGATTCCCCACTTAGTCTCCTATGTTTAATTTTCCAAATTGTTTGGCCTATTTGGCCAATACTTTCAGTTTTCAATTTTCTATTTCATCTTTCAGCTTCCCTCTCCCTTAACCATCAATCCAAAATTTGCAAAATGAGCAGCGACATAACATTGACAAGTAAGGTCAATAGAATCTCCAATCCTAAAAACTCTAACTATAGATAAGGCTTTAGTTCATTGAATAGCAGTAAAAAAAATTAGCTCGAAAAATCAATATTAATACCGATGTATCAGCAACTGATGGCTTTCTGCTTTGACATTGTGTAACGTCAACTTTATTATAATAGCTAACGTTAGCCTCCACCCCACTCCGCAAAAAATCACTTTAAGAAGCTTTTTTCTCTAATATCACTTCATTGGATGAAATGACACTGCGAGAACGGAGTTTTCCATGCTGCTGCTCATGGTTAGCCCTAGTAACTGTGTCGTTAACTGCACCTAGCTAGTATTCTAGCCTAATTTTCTGCCCTTAAACGTTCAATATACCTTGGATTGTACAGGGGATAATCCAGGAAAACGCTTTACTGCACATATTTATTTAATTCCGGTGTGCTGACAATATACAGTCTAATTCTTTAACCGTCTTACCTTTGGAAGGATCATCCCGAACGGTTCATTCCGCTTCAGCTCAGCTGCTGGACCACAGACATATGTGCTGGACCAGTCTTCGTCGCTAACTTCCAGGAACTATTGGGATACTCCATGACCCGCCATTACTGTAAAAAATTGGTCCATTGGAGTGAACGGAGTTGGCGTGACTCTCTCTCTACATGGCTCTGGAGATACATAATGCATTTTAGGCTATATCTTCTGAACTGGTATTAGAGACAAAATTATTTTTTTGTTAGATTCTGTGGATCAAGACAAATCAATCCATATAAGTCACACCCATTTGTGTGTTTGCAAATTTTCTGCCGTTAAACCTTCAATTTCTGTCTCCTCCATAGTGATGCAATCAATCTGCAAAAAATTTGGTAAACAGCATCTTCAGACGAAGACCAAAAATCCCACCGTTCAGAATTTTGCTGAGATTACAGCCTCTGTGAATATAATGAGTTGTAAATCCTGAAAGCAATGTCCAATGCTCACAAAAAATCTGCAGATGATGTGCCTCAAACACACTGAATTTGGTGGAAATCCGTCCTTAGGTGGTGCTATAGCAAAAAATAAAAGGTCATAACTCTTAAACAAATTGTCTGATCAATTTAAGATTTTGCACGCTGCCCTGGCCAGGGTTGCTATTAAAATTAATGGCAACAAGATGCTAGCTGAAACAACATGGCCGCCATCAGGAAATCAAATTTCAGTTGCCCTTATACTCTCTTTAGCTGTAACCTGTCACCAAAAAACTGAGTAGTCTTGTTAAGAATGTGCCATCGTTATTAAAATTACTTTGATTGGCCAAATGATGGCGCTATAGAGCAGTACAACACGTTTTGGGATATAACTTCTGAATTGTAGTTCGTAGAAACTAAATTCTTTTTCTCCTGGATTCTGTGGATTAATACAAATTGATCTATGTCAGCCACACCCATTTTTGTATATTAATATTATCCACTATTTTGCATTATTTGTGATACCTTTTATTTCTATCTCCTCATAGACTGTGGAATAAATTCCCACAAAATTTAGTCAGCAGCATCTTTAGACCAAGATCAAAAATGCCAGCATAAAGAATTTTGTTATGTTAAATGGCCTGGCCATATTAAGCCAATTACATTTAAAGAAGTGGCATACATTGATATACAGAGATGTAACTCCTTAAAGGAATGTCCAATCCTCACCAAATTACAGATCTAACATCTAGGGGCCAATTATCTGAAACTCACTGAATTTGATGTAAATCCATCCACTGGGGGTGCTATAGCAAACAAATTGTCATAACTGCTACACAAATTAGCTGATGAACTTGAAATTCTGTATGCTTCATAATGGTGAAAGATACCATAAAACTGAAAATAAAGTGATAGCTCAAACAAGGCAGCCAACATCAACCAAATAAATTTCATTGGCCCCTGTACTCATTTTAAATGTCACCAATAATGAAACCTTATACTACTGTTAAAGATGTGTTAAAGGGCATTCTTACTGTAAATTACTTTGATCGGCTGGATGGTGGCGCTGTAGAGAAGTACAACAAATTGATTCCAGGTGGCCCATAGGTGGCTATGTTGCAAGAAAAAGAATGTAAAATTGCACATTTGTTTGAGTCCAGTGAGGAGTTCAAATTTCGCCTCGTTCATTGAATTTTGCTTTAAAGGGGACCTACCATGCTGATCCTTCTTTTAATACATAATAGTTAATGTTATAATGTTTGGTTGTCCATGCTCAACCTCTGAAAAGTTTATAGACATAAGATACAGGGGTTTTGCCGTAATCCAAGAACGTGATTTCGTGAACATGATTTCCTCTCTGAACAGCTCCTCCCTAGATCTTCACGAGATCTGGGCAAAACCTGACGTCAGGTTGTGCCGTCCAATTAATACAGACCTAGCCAGACCCAACCATGGCGCTGGACCTGCCCACACCGGCAACTATTCTAGCAGGCACTAACAATGGCAGGCAGATCATGCTATGCCTTAGTAGCGTCTACACTTTTGGAAATACAAAAGAAGAACCGCAGATCATTTGAGGTGCAGTTTTGTCAGTATCTCTCCCAAAGCTGCTTGTCTGAAGAAAAACACCTATTTCTCTTCCAAAAGACGATGCCACCAGAAATCAGTGGGTAGGTTTTTTTGTTTGCTGGCAGCAAACAGCCACGGCCAAAGGGAACGTTAGCTGCTTGTGCTCAGCATTTCAACAAAGACAGCTTTGTTAAGAATAATTCAACACAGGATAAGTGTTTCAGCTGCTTCTCAAACCTGAAGCAGTCTCATCGATCAAGCGCTTGGTGCCACAAGCTGTAAGTAACGATATAACAGCATTAATGTAAGTGAAGCTAATGTGTTACGGGTGGCTATTGGCTAGCAGGACCGCTAACGATGGTTAGCACTAAAAACTGGCCTCAAGCGCAGGCTTCCTAAAATATATGAAGATAAATCCTGGATCGGTCGCGACTGTCCATGACTCACAAAAGCACACAGAAGCTGCAAGTTGCTTTTACTGCATAAGCCAACCTTACGTGATAGCCATTTGATTGTGGCTGTAGCACTGCGGCTAACGTAGCCAAGTTACTGTTACAAATTTTTGTGTCCTAAATATGCAAGAGTGATATCAGGGGAAATTCTACAGAGGGTGTGTGAACGTAAACCTCATTTGAAGCCAACTTTTTATACTTGTTTGAAATTTGGATGCTTGGTTCAACTGTCCATGGTAACGGAACTTGGTGTCTGTACAACCTGTATTGCAAGGGTTAGTTTCTGTGGTTGTTATAACCACTCAGTTACCAGCACTGCATGTTAGTTCACATGCCGTGCTGATTAAAAATTCTCCTGGTTTATCATTAGTCCTGACCTGTTCCTAATCGGGGAGAACAAGCCGCACCTGATAACTGTGGAGTGCTCTCGGAGTGAACCTTCTGTTAATTATGAAAATGACTGAGAACAGGTCAGGACTAATAATTGTTTTAAACGGAAGTTTTGTGCAACCCAATTCTCTGTTCATGTTCCACAACTGGACTGAATATAGCCCCTGATTTAATTGCTGTTAGATCGCATATGGAGAGAAACCGTGTCTTCGGTTGCCAATTACGGTGATTGGAAAACTCGTCAATAAATGAAAATGATTGAGAACTACTAATTGCAGTGAAAAAGGGACGTGTCTCAGCACCCCCGCTGGCTACACCACTGTCGTCAAGTACACATGCCAACATAAAATGATCCTTTTGTTCTAAAAATCTGTAGAGATCGGTAATCAACATGGTATATCGAAATGTATTTAAGACCACAATGACGTTTCATGACACCTCCTAGAAATCAAAACGAAGACAGTTCAATGATAAACCTACCTGGTCCGCCATCTTCTATTTACTTCACTGGAGGCAGCCATTGAGTCATTGATACCAGGGCCTCACTTGGAGCGCAAGCGCAACGAGGCACGGGCACCAGGCTGAGCATCAATGTAGCAGTTTCATCATAACCTTGCCCAATCGTAGCCACCCCAGTTGAAGCTGACTGGAGAGGTGCTCTTTGTGTCAGCAAAGTTGGGCTGAAAAGCTCAGTTAGACCAGACGTAGGCTTTGCAGAGCTTGGGATACGTGTTTGGGTTTGTTTACGGCTGCTTGTGATCGCTTCACTTATCCATGACGGGGATCAGCAGGATACTTCACAAATGTCTGGGCAAGCTCTCTGGTGCTTCTGAGAAAGCAATGTGAAACGCAGAAGCTCTACCATGTCTGGTATAACAAATGATTTCTCTGCTCTACTGTGACATCATTTCATCCCCCTATAGAAGTTTTTGTGGCTCATAAAAAGGCGAAAAAGTCAGAGATTAAATAGGAAATTCTTTCCTGTAGAAGTGATTGATTCGCTAGCTCCACATAAGCAACTTGTCCACACTAACGGAACTTACGGTCTGTAAAACCTGTATTACGTTCATAACATAACCGAGCTCTCTCTCGCTGTCGTGTACTATCCATAAAGCTGCTTTCACAACGGACGCAAAATGAATTTTTCGTGGGACTGATAAGTCTACATTCAAAGTCAATGCAGAGATGCAAATACACACGTTACGAGCACGTTAAGCAGGTTTCACACCGGACGCAAAACAAATTTTTTGCACGACATGTTACATTCAAAGTCAATGCTAGGAGGTGAATTCGCCCGTTACGGGCGCGTTAAGCAGCTTTCACACTGGACGCAAAACAAATTTTTTGCGCGACAGATTACATTCAAAGTCAATGCAAAGACGCGAATAAGGGCATGTCAAGCCGCTTTCATACCGGACGCGAAACAATTTTTTTGCGCGACAGATTACATTCAAAGTCATGAGCGCTTATCAGCTACTGCATGTTAGTTCCTGTGCTCTGCTAATTAAAAATGCTCCTGGTTAACTTATATGCAGCAATTCTGATCGGTATGCTTCTGTTACTTCGGTAAGCATCAATGTGACAGTTTCATCATAACGTTGCCTGATTGTAGCCACTACAGTTGAAGCTAACCGGAGAGGTGCAGTTAGACCAGACGTAGGTTTTGCAAAGCTTGGGGTGCGTTTTTGGGTGCTTGTGAAACAATTGCATTACTTATCCATGACTGGGGTCTGCCTGATACTTCTCCAATATCTGGATAAGCTCTCCGACGCTACCGGTGAAAGCAATAGGGAAACGCACAGGCTATAACGTATCTGGTATCACAAACGATTTCTCTGCATTGCTGTCGATGGAATATTAAATCGGTGATTGAATATTGAATTCTTTCCTGTAAAAGCGATCGATTCGCTACCCCCACATGAGCAACGGTTCACGCAAACGGAACTTACATTCTGTAAAACCTGTATTATGCTCATAACATAACTGGAGCTCTATCTATCTCTCGTGCACTATCCATTACGTGCCTATTCTCCACGAGGAAATGCTGGTCATTCCAATGCAATGAGTTAACCATTGCCAAGGGCATTTCCGAAAAGGCCGTTTGGCCTGGAGCTTTCGTCCCTCCGTCATGTACCAGCGCAGATGCTGTTCCTTTCTCCATGCTAACGACACACCACAGTTATGCACAAGAACCAGCATACATATAATACACACCAAAGCAGTCCATAAGCTGTTGGTCCACTTTTAGCTGTTCCTCACTGTCCATGTTTCCCTCTAAACTCAGACCCACCAGATTTCTATGGTCTTAGGTCTACACATGGGTACGTGAACCCGTTCTACAAATGTGTCTGATTGTAGTGGATTCTAGCTTTCTCTGCATCCTAGCTATAGAGTAGTAAGGCCGCTGTATTCACCGCTGTTGCCGTAGCAAACTAGCCGATAGCAAATTTGAGCTTGTGCTGCACTGCGTTTGTGTTTCGCACTGCGTCCTCCACTTTCGCCGCAGCATTTATTAGAACAAGTTCATTTCATTAGATCTTTATTCAAGTATAACGTTAGATTGTGGATTCTGCCCGCCGTTTCTTTATCAGATGGCAAACGTGTCTCATGTTTCACTTTAAGGGGGCGGACCCGGAAAACTGCATTCTACTGCCTCGTCCCACCAAACTCCGCCCTTCGCAGAGTTGGCCAGTCATAAGAAAGTGGGCAAACGGGGAGTGGGGGCCATAGCGGAAGAGCCAGCCCAATGTGGCGTTTCAGGCAGAGACTACAATGGACTACAAATGGGGTTTTATGAGGACGACAGTATGAGCTAAATAAGGACCCTGTTTTGGACTTTGAATGATCAGGAGTAGTCTATATAACCTTGGAAATATAGCAAAATAGGTCCCCTTTAAATTTTTCTATTCCTTGCATCTTGAAAGGCGATTGTAACTCTAAGCCTGGCATTGTGGTCTTTCACAAAAATATTTACTATTATTATTATCATTATTATGAAGGCTATCATCCTGTTACTTGTGTTTGTTATAAGATGATTACATTGTTTAACTAGGTTTATGCCGTCGGAGGTGACGGCTTGGGGTATATCCCCTAACGCCCCCAATCCTCCAATTCCCCAATCCTTGAATAGACCTTGAATACACTTTATTTGAACTTGATTTCAGGTCAATCGGACAAATGGTTCTGAAGATATGGCCAAAAATGGTGAATTTTATTTGACAAAGCTCCACCATGTGTCAAAATTTTGAACCAAACAGTTATTGTGTCATTGTGCGACACATCCTCAGGTCATGACCTTTTATTTGCACTTGATTTGAGGTCAATCGGACAAATATTTGCAGAGATATGATAAAAACAGTGATTTTTCAGTTTTTGGCCCCTGGTGGCCAATCTAGGAATTGTAAATTGTAAATTGTCCAAAATCGAATCAGTTCTTTCTCTTTATGATACTTACTTATATGCAAAACATGAAATTTCTAATTGAAATATTACTGAAGTTATCGCATTAACACATAGGGCGGCGGCGGCAGTGGCGGCAGTCAGACCAAAAACATAATATCCCTGAAACGCCATTTGGCCTTCGGGGATATAATAATCATTGATACGACTGGCCTCATCTTTAATGTATTATAATTTATGTTACTTGGCTGAAAAGTTCTCTGAGAGAGGTTGCTATTACACGCGATTCTGTATTTTAATAAAGGAGCATGTGCAACCTCATGCTGATTGAGATTACGTCTTTCTTTCTTGCTTTCTCTCTCTTTCCCTCTCTCACTTCAGCATTCTTGCAATGCATCCTCTATGCTATTCTTTGTCTGGAAGTGGTATGTATTATTTTTGTTGAAAAAGTTCTTTTGGTGAAAACTGAAAAAATTATATGCTTTGGGAAACTTTTTTTTTTTTTTTTTACTTTCGATGTGCAAGCCACCAAGTCATACTCAATTGAAAATGGGTCAAGAGATTGAATTGCATTCCAGGTTATTGTCTATTTTTAACCGAGCAGAAAGCCAGTCACGCGGAAATTGCTTGTATAACAAAAGAAATTGTGGATTGAATTTCAGCTGTAGGTCGGCCCACGTGCAGAGAGATCTGCCTGCAACGGAGAGCACTCAAGAACAGGAATATTCTTCTCTGGAAATAAACAAATAAATGAATAAATATTGCTGATGCCTCATGTCATGTTATGACCAGGGATTGTAGCTGGTAATTGACATAGAATTTTTTTCATGTTTATAGAGAATTTCCCTGCATATTTACCTGGTCAGATTTATACCTTAGCACGCCATAGATACTGTAATTGCATTTTGCAAATGATATGTGGGCAGAAGTATGTGGACACAATGTAGTTCAAACTACGCCCATGGACAGTAATCATGACCCATTTTTAATGAGTTGGGTAAGGCCTGTTGCATGTGCAGAGGGAAAGTCTTGGTGCTGCTGGGTCATTCCATGTCAAATCGAGCAAATACTGTATTGGAATAGTCTGAGCTTGACCATCTCTGATTTTTTTCAAACTTCACACATAGAAGAGAAGAACAATGTAGAACAACCATTATAAATAATATTCGCTTCCCAAATAACTGGTTCATGATTTATGGGCCCCGCAGGAGGCCAAAACTCAGGAAAATGTGTTTGATTCTGCATCATTTTCAGAGATCATCTCTAGCTGAAATATCAAAGCTGCATCTATAATTTTTCCTGGAATACATCAGAGTTCTCAACAAAAATGTTACATCCATGAATGCTTGATAAGTATTGTAAATGGGTGTTGGCACAGAATTTTCTGTTCCGCAATCACAAGCGCCAGCACTCGAAACCAAAAATTTTCCACCTCTTCTACTTCAATTTCAACTTCTTTCCTCGGTCGATGAATACACTGGTTCCAACTGATAGAGGAGAATTTGTGGCATGATCAGTATGCTCATCACTATGAAGTACACTCAACAAGAAACAACTGTCCCTTTTTTAGATGCTTGCATTCATACATAATACTGCAAGCAGTAGAACACCTGCACACCCATATTTTTATGAAAGCACTGTCTTATATTGCTCCTGTGCCAAATTTATTGGGATGTGTAGCAGGTATCAAATTCAGAATGACTGGTAATTCCTAAAAAAAAAAAAAAACATACTAGGCTAATGCCCTCAGAGGCGTCTGCTTGGGGTATATTCGCGAACACCCCCAATCCTCCAATTCCCCAATTCTTGAATAGACCTTGAATAGACTTTCATTGGAACTTAATTTCAGGAAAATCGGACAAATGGTTCTGAAGATATGGCCAAAATGGTAATTTTCCATCACAAAGCGCCACCTGGTGGCAAAATATGGAACCATACAGGTGTGATGTTATCATGTGACATGTTGTGAGGTCATGACCTTGCAGTTGAACATAGTTTCATGTCAGTTGGACAAATGGTTCCAAAGAAATGGTGAATTTTATGATACAAAGCTCCACCTTGTGTCAAAATTTTGAACCAAACAGGTATAGTGTCATCGTGGGACACATTCTCAGGTCATGACCTTTCATTTGCACTTGATTTGAGGTCAGTCAAAAAAATATTTCCAGAGATATGATAAAAACAGTGATTTTTCAGTTTTTGGCCCCTGGTGGCCAATCTAGAAATTGTAAATTGTCCAAAATCGAATCAGTTCTTCCTCTTTATGATTCTTACTTACAAGCAAAACATGAAATTTCTAATTGAAATATTACTGAAGTTATCGCGTTAACGCGTAGGGTGGCGTGGCGGCGGCAGCGGTCGTACCAAAAACATAATATCTATAATATTATAGAATTGATTTGGCCACAGGAAACTTTAATCTGGTACTGTTTTCAGTTTAATCCGGCTTAAAGATGATTCACAAACAATCGCCTTCTTTTTTATTAGCATTTTCTATATTGTCCTTATATTTTTAGAAGTGGTGTTTTATGAAGGGGCTGATGCAGATAAAAGCCTTCAATGTCTGCCAAGAAATTTAGCCTGTTCAGTGTACCATTGAAACTAGCACTTCCTGTTTTCTGGAACTTCTTTATTCTTTTGTTGAAATGAAAGGGCACCAGGCAGCTATTAGAGAATATGTGATGACTGCAATGCAAGGTCATACTTGACCAAAATTGCGTATAGAAAGCTGCTGCGCCTAATGTGAAAAAGAGAAGCTGTAAAGTAAAAAAAGGTAAGATTCAGATGGGAAATTTTTTAACCAGACAGTTAATATCATTTATGGATTTGTTAGTCACATTTCAAAGGCAAAAACGATAAAATTCATACCCGATTTACTGTTATAAAAGGCAACACAATGGCAGTAGTAAAGTATAAATTGAAGATACCTTCTTCAATCTCTGGCACATTTAATTTCATTTTAGGATTAACAGAGAATTAGCGCTTCGGTAAATTTCGTAAGTATGTGAGATTAAATTAACTAATATTGCCTCAGTGAAAACTGATATCATTGTCGCATGGTGACCTCACAATTAATGAAAAAAAGAAAAATAATAAATGGCTCTACACAGCAGAAATATGTTTCTATTAGGACCATAGATTTTTTTTTGTAAAATTTGTCTTTGTGAATATAGGGGATAGTGGAGGAATTTACTTCAATTTAAATGTGTGGAAAGCGCTCACGTGCTTGCGAGGGAGAGTGCAATATTCAGGGTTCCTGTGCGGGAAATTCCCATGCTTCTGTTTCTCGTAAGTTCATGCTTATCCACCTGTCTTTGCTGAGAGTCTGAATCACTGCTTAGATAAAGGGCTGGCCACTCGAGAAAGAACACATTCCTCACAAACAAGCTTGAAAAGTCAACACAGCCACCTCTGCAGAGAGGTAAATATGAGATTATTTTTTTACTTCTGCTCTTTAGATAGTCTAGTTTATGAGAATCATTTCTTGTTTTTTAAGGAAATGATGCCATTTTGGCAATTTGGTCACGCATGAATGCAAGACAATTTATTCAGTTTGAGTGACATTCAGTAGTATATGTGTCGTTTGAACAGGGCTCTACTCCATGTCTAATATTTTTCTACAAGATTTCTACTTTATGTTTTTCTAAGAAAATATAAAGTAATTGAAATATACTTTTTGTGACATGTTGATTTCCAGACACTCACAGGGTATGCTTTTAAATATTTGAAGACCACAAAGGAAAAATGATCAGAGCACAAATTTAGCATTTTTTGTATATTTTATATATTATTGTTACATTTATAATAATGAATAATAACACCGCCCTGCATTTTTAAACTTTTTCTCTGCTGATTTAATACACTTTGTTTATTTTATATAATTTGAAGGCGTTGATTTCAAATTTGCCCTAAACATTTGTGTATCAGGTCAGGTTTTTTGACAAATCACAAATTCTTATCTTCATATTGATATATCTAAGAATAAATAATCGCAAAATGACACAGTTAGATTTCAAGCATTCTGAAAGTTGTAATAAAACAAAATGTAGCTTACCTAAGGATTAAAATTTCTTTTATTTGATTTACGGGAATAATTTTGTTCTGGGCAGTCTCTCCATAGGGACCAACAGTAATCAGCCATCATGCAACAGGCAAAAGGCGAAAATGGGATTGACATAGGCTACTTGGGGTGTGGTTATTTTCCATAATGATGCACTAATTTGTGGTGGTGAGTTGGAGTGTTTAATTCCTGAGAAACAGCAGGGGGCTTACTATGCTTGAGCCAGATTCTTGTTATACCAAGGGCAGTGATTTACAAAACCTGACGTGATAGCCAAAAACTTGTGATGTCATATTTGGATTCAGCGCCCCAAAATTACTTAAAATAAGGTATCTGCTTACTCAGCAAATTTCCTACAGGGCAGTGTAATATTATATATGATATTATTATTTTATATTTTTTGCACAAACGAATAGATTGCAATCTGATCCCCTATCATTCCTATTTGTTCGTGCTCGTCAATCAACTTATCGTGACTTTCAAGATAGAGACGACTGGAAACTACCTCAAGGTACTGTTTGAATAAACAGTCTTTTTTTAATAAACTACCGGTGCATTTTCAAAGTTCTCAGTGCCTCGTTTTAAATGTCAGGGCCCTCGGAATTCTACTATTTAAGTGTGGAGCTACTTTCAGCCTTGGTAATGATGAAAAAAATAGCAATTTCTTTGCATGGCAACGCTATGCCCAATTCACAACCATTGTAAGCCGATTGGGAGCTTTGGCTAAAAAGCCATGTGTTTCGAAATGTTGCATGCGTACGGAGGTGGGGTACTCGACAAAAGTTAGTACTTGTTATCATGTATCAATACACCCCAAGTCAATTTCACACCAGAATTCTCCTTTAAGCCAGCATTAACCGTGCACATTCTGTTAATCTGTTGATAGATTGGTGTATATTGTTGTCTTTTTATGCTGTTCAAACTCCGCATGTTACTCTTGATTATATGATCATGGAACTTACATGTACTACAGTTAGGTTGTACCCAATACCTTAACGTTACCCTCACAGCCCGAGGGTTCACCCGACATGCCGTATTTCCGAAGCTGTAATGGGCTCAATTTCCGCTGAAGAGAAGGTACACACATCATATGAAACTGGACCACCTAAGGAATTTATAGATGCCAAAAACTCTATGCTATGATGAGGGTAAGCAGGCAAAATAATGCTCCAAACATACGCTAAATTTCTGCTCGCAAAAATTTAACTTTAGCTAGCCTCTCAAAATTTTACTTTCTTCCATTGACTTCACCATACGTCTTCCAATAAACAGATGGGAAAAAGATCATAACATTAGCACTCATAATGAATTTTGGACTCAAACATGCAAAAACACCTTCAACATGTCCATAAACACGAAAACAAGATTAATTCAATACAAAGTAATTCATAAAACCCATATAACACAACACAAAATGCACTTAATGGGATTCAGGGACAGACACTTGCAGTCACTGTGACCACTACCCCCATGCACTCTGGCACTGCCCACCAATACAACTCTTCTGGAGAGAAATAACCACTAAATGACTTCTGTTCTTTGAGCACACTATGCCCCGATCCCCATCACTGTGCATACTAGGAGACTTGAAACCACACAAAAACAAATCCAAAACACCTCTATAGCCCAGAAGACTATTTTACTAAACTGGAACCTACTCACTATCTCACAGTCGTTATATCTTTAATATTGGAACAAATCTCAGTCACACACACCCACACACATGCACACACACACAGGCAGGTTTTTCTATCCACATGGGGACTAAAAAATTATTTTGGCTCCAAAATCCTATTAGCATCCCCCTAACCCTAACCCTATCCCAAACCCTAACCTAAATCTTGAAGCTAACCCTAATCATAACCCACAGACCCCCCAAAACAGTCAAACCTTTAACCTTAATTTTTGGTCTTACCTTAATGTAGAGCCTAATTTTAATAGTTAACCTAAAAACTACACCTAAACCAAAGCATAACTCCAATAGCAACCCTAGACCTAAACCTAGCCCTAAGCCCAGAATTAAGTTTTGTATCCATGGGGACACAGAAAAGGTCCCCACAACACATGGTTTCACAGAATTTATTATCTTTGTGAGGTATTTTGGTCTCCAGCATGATATACATACAAACAAACACACACACACACACACACACACACAGAAAAACAATCTGAGCAATCAAAAATATTCACAACTTTTAAAATCGACATAAACGGCATTCACATACAATTCTGTCTTTTTCCTCCACTTTCATGTAACGATTTCTTGAAATTTCTTTCTTCTCTAATTTGTTCATAGTTATGAATTTCTTTACTCATTCATCCTCTCATTTTTTGTTTTGCAGTCTCTACTGACTGTCCTTTTGTTTGTTTGTTTGTACTGTTATACTGCAAATATCAAGGATTCAAATATTCTTAAGCCAAAATGCATTCCACACAGATGCCTCCTTTCAAAAATGAGTCTCTACACCTCTTATGTACATCAACAGTCGTATTCTCAAAATCCATACTGTACTTAGTTGTATATACACACACACACACACACACACACACCTGTCTTCCAATCTCTGCATTATCTCTGTTCCTTTGTCAATACAAAAACATATGCATTATCTTGTCTGTCCTGTCTTTTGTTGTCTTTTTGTTTTCCGCGTTGTCCTCATCCTTTGTAGTCTGCTTCTTATCCGATTTAACTCATTTTGATTACATTTGTGCCTTTTTGTTTTACATATTTGCTTAAGGCACCAGTCTACCAACCTATTTGTACTTTAAACACTCATTTCAATAATAATGTTGTCCACCAAAGCGGGGTTGGATGGCGGGCTAGTGAAAAAACAACCTTAGTTTTATAGTTTTACGCCACTGTTCATGCAGGCACTCTAGGTCCACCCATCTGATGAGACAGAACCATACTTAAAGCGCAGCACTCAGAAAAATCCCAAACATACAGGAGACGGACTATAATTTTGACAAGGACTGATTTCTCCCAATTGCATCATAGGTATGCTTCAGTATTATTATTCTGTTGTGATTTTAAGGTGAAAACTCCGCATGGTATGCCTATTCGCATTTTACATTTAGAATGATATGCCAATGGTTTTTATTGCATGAACTTAAAAAAAAAAAAAAAGTTACGACAACTGGTTTACATAGCGATAGCACGTGCCCAGAATTTAACACTACCAGTCCCCAACACAGTTGCTGATATACTCTCAACCAACATTGTTTATAGTACGGCTTCGTTTGAAGGTAATGTAAGTGATTGAATGTTTGATTACCCTTTCTTCCATTGCTACAGGTAAGGATTACCATCATGTCCACTGGAATATATCGCAGCACTGTTCAGCTGATGAACATGACCCAGTCCAACTACTCCAATGAGACCCAAGCTTGCGGGCAAGAGAGAGCGGACTTTCAGTACCTGTTGCTGCCGATCGTGTACAGCCTGGTCTTCGTGCTTGCAATGGCTGGGAATTTGACTGCCCTGGTCCATTTTCTGCGCACCCGATCTGCCACCCATCCATCGCACATCTTCTTGGTCAACCTCTGCATCATTGATCTTCTCTTCGCCCTCACCCTGCCTTTTAACGTGGTGTACCATGCCCGCCAAAATGACTGGCCGTTTGGGGAGGCCATGTGCAAGATTAACGGCGCGCTATTCTTTGGAAACCTGTACGGCAGCTCCCTATTCCTCATGCTGATTTCAGTGGACCGGTACCTGGCTGTCGCACATCCACTCCGAGCTTTGCGCATGCGCAGTCCCAAATACCGCATCCTGCTCTCCTGTTTGGTAAAACGACTCATTTTTGTACATTTTTGGCTTCACCATAATCATTTACTTTGTTCAAGTGGGTCACTGCCTTTCATGCCTATCGTGTTGGTAATATAGCATACTGAATATCCAGAGATAATTCTTATCATCTCAAAACTATGTAATTGAATTACATTTTAAAGGAATCTTAAAACTTTTGACGAATTCTCTTTTGGCCATTTCGAGATGAATTATTTTAGTTTCACCCCTTTGCATCAAGCTACAAAAATATAAGAGTATGAACAAACTGCATGCTTACTGTGCTAGCTCAATGACTGGTTACAAGTGGGAGACATGTTTACTCATTTGTTATGAGAGTACTCCTTACTGCATTTTCAAAAGCTGAGCTATTTACGTTTGCTTCCAACATATTCATACTGAGTTAAAATAAGAACAAACAAGGTATTGTTTTAAAGGCAGCTAAATTCAATTGATATTATTACAGTGGGTACGGAAAGTATTCAGACTCCCTTAAATTTCTCACTCTTTGTTATATTGCAGCCATTTGCTAAAATCATTTAAGTTCATTTTTTTCCTCATTAATGTACACACAGGACCCCAAATTGACAGAAAACACAAGATTGTTGACATTTTTGCAGATTCAAAAAGAAAAACTGAAATATCACACAGACATAAGTATTCAGACCCTTTGCTCTGTATTTAGTAGAAGCACCCTTTGAGCTAATACAGCCACAAGTCTTTTTGGGAATGATGCAACAAGTTTTTCACACCTGGATTTGGGAATCCTCTGCCATTCCTCCTTGCAGATCCTCTCCAGTTCTGTCAGGTTGGATGGTGAACGTTGGTGGACAGCCGTTTTCAAGTCTCTCCAGAGATGCTCTATTGGGTTTAAGCTAGGACTCTGGCTGGCCATTCAAGAACAGTCACGGAGTTTCTTGTGAAGCCACTCCTTTGTTATTTTAGCTGTGTGCTTAGGGTCATTGTCTTGTTGGAAGGTGAACCTTTGGCCCAGTCTGAGGTCCTGAGCACTCTGGAGAAGGTTTTCGTCCAGGATATCCCTGTACTTGGCCGCATTCATCTTTCCTTTGATTGCAACCAGTCGTCCTGTCCCTGCAGCTGAAAAACACCCCCACAGCGTGATGCTGCCACCACCATGCTTCACTGTTGGGACTGTATTGGACAGGTGATGAGCAGTGCCTGGTTTTCTCCACACATACCGCTTAGAATTAAGGCCAAAAAGTCCTATCTTGGTCTCATCAGACCAAAGAGTGTTATTTCTCACCAAATTGGAGTCCTTCAGGTGTTTTTTAGTAAAATCCATGCAGGCTTTCATGTGTCTTGCACTGAGGAGAGGCTTCCGTCGGGCCACTCTGCCATAAAGCCCCGACTGGTGGAGGGCTGCAGTGATGGTTGAATTTCCACAACTTTCTCCCATCTCCTGACTGCATCTCTGGAGCTCAGCCACAGTGATCTTTGGGTTCTTCTTCACCTCTCTCACAAAGGCTCTTCTCCCCCGATTGCTCACTTTGGCCGAACGTCCAGCTCTAGGAAGGGTTCTGGCTGGCCCAAACGTCTTCCATTTAAGGATTATGGAGGCCGCTGTGCTCTTAGGAACCTAAGTGAAGCAGAAATTTTTTTGTAACCTTGGCCAGATCTGTGCCTTGCCACAATTCTGTCTCTGAGCTCTTCAGGCAGTTCCTTTGACCTCATGATTCTTGTTTACTCTGACATGCACTGACAGGTGTGCGGCTTTCCTAATGAAGTCCAATCAGTATAATCAAACACAGCTGGACTCCAATGAAGGTGTAGAACCATCTCAAGCATGATCAGACGAAACAGACAGCACCTGAGTTATATATATGAGTGTCACAGCAAAGGGTCTGAATACTTACGAACATGTGATATTTCAGTTTTTTACCCTCGGCCCGACTTCAGGCCGAAGGGTATTGTCATCAGTTCGTCGTCTGTCTGTCCGTCTGTCTGTCTGTCCATGTGTGCACCGTCAGGCCGAGGGTGTTATAACGCGGGTGTTTCTGGTCTTTTTTAATAAATCTGCAAAAATGTCAACAATTCTGTGTTCTGTCAATATGGGGTGCTGTGTGTACACTATTGAGGAAAAAATGAACTTAAATGATTAAATGATTATTGCAATATAACAAAGAGTGAAAAATTTAAGGGGGTCTGAATACTTTATATACCCACTGTATACGTTGGGCACCACCTGAGGCACAGTTTGAGGTTGCTGAGTATGCAGTTCTATTAGCTGAGGTGGGAGTAGTGTACAGTCAGAGATACATGACCCAGGTGACACTTGACCCTTGACTCATGCTCATTGTTCTGTCACTTTTCCTAGCACAGTTTGAGTTGTTTCCCTCTGAAACCATTCACAGTTGTAGTGTACTTTACAGAAAGCACATTGATAGAGTCTACTGCTGTTTCTCTTGATCTTATGGATTGAAATTAGATTTAATCTTATTTAATAACTATAGATAAGATGAAGCTAGAAAGCAAATTTCCCAGCAGGAACTTGCACCTTAAAAAATGTTTTTTTACCTGTGCGCCAGAGGACTTTGCACTTTATTAATGGCACAGTGAATGTCCTTAATATTACTAGAAGGAAATACCCCATTACTTAGTTGATTATTTACATGCTGGCCAAAGACTGTGAAACTACCTTCATCACCTCAATCTCTCCTTGAGGTGGGAAAGAACACAGTGCAGGAAACCAGTGCAATTTAGAGAAAAAAAAGGAACAGAAACTCAAATGAGCAAAAATCTAACATCCGCATGCAGTCTGAAAATACATTCTGGTTCACTTTAAGCAGTGCATATAAGTGCATCTCTAAAACGAGTGATTTTGGCAATATTGGTAATTATCGTGTTTTTTATGTATGCTCCACTCCATACAGGTGTGGACTGTCCTGGCCTCCGTTATTCTCTACCTGACTCTCCGGGGCCCGCTGACCCGACCGTTCCCGGGCTCGGACCGCATCGCCTGCATGGAGAACTTCTCCTCCAAGTCTTGGCGCGGTCGGATCTCCTCGGTGAGCCTCCTGGCAGCTGCCATTGGCTTCTTCCTGCCCCTGACAGTCATCGCCATCTGCTACCCACTCATAGCCTGCAAGCTGCTGGAGCACGCCAAGATGATGGAGCGAAGCACTTCAACCAGCACGACGTACCCGGCCATCTCCGCGCATCAGGTCAGTGGAAGGGTCCAGAAGAAAGCCCTGCGCATGGTTTTGGTGGTCCTGGGTGTATTCCTGATCAGTTTCGCCCCCTACCACATCAACCAGCTGGTGCACACCTTACACAGGATGGCCGTTCTGTCGGGCTGCTCCGTGATTCGGTTCACATATCCAGCCCGCCGGGTGGCCATGGCTCTGTCCAGCTTAAACTCCTGCCTGGACCCGGTGGTGTACTGCCTAGCCTCTGAGAACTTCCGATGGGAGCCCAGAAACTTGTGCTGTGGAGACCGCAGGCCGCTGCCGTGGCACTCAAGGATGCATCGGAGCTTTAGCCTCCACACCGCAAATAGGAAAGCCCAACAAGTTGCTTAAAAAAGAGCCATCCTGTGCTGAGAGTAACTTGGCCATTTTGACTGTAGACGGGTTGAGCGGAGTTTGTACGCATCTTTTTTCCTGCGCAGAGTACATAACCGGGTGGCATGATGGAACATTGGATGGGTCTGTAGCCTCATAGCAAGAGGGTCATGGATTCAAATCTGGCCTGGGGCTTTTCAGTACGCAGTTTGCACGTTCATCCCATGTTCGCATAGGTATCTTCAGGGCACTCTGGTTTCCTCTCACAGTCCAAAGACATGCATGACAGGCTAATTGGAGACTCAATATTGCCCAGAGGTATGTGTGTGAGCAAATGGTGTGTGTGCCTTGTGATGGATCAGTGAGCTGTTCAGGATTTGTTCTTACCTTTCGCTCATAGTTGAAGGGGATAGGCTCTAGCTTCCCTGGACCCTGGTGAGGAAGAACCAGTTTACAGTATATAATGGATGGATGGAAAATACAGAACCCCCTTTTTGTAACATCATTTGGTTACTTATTGCCCTTCAGGATTATGATACCAGACACCTGGCCCTTAAATGAGCAGTGAAGAGGAGCTTAGTTTCGTCTTATTTGAAGGACTAAAATCTTTTCTGCCCTGTATCAAAGATGACTCAGCCTTATCTGCTTCTGAGAAAAGTTTTCAAAACCCCATAAACAGCTTGGCAATAGAGGAAATATTGTGTAATCTGCTGGAATTTCCCTTGCGGAAGAAAAGTTAAGCACATTGCTGTAATATTCCCTCTCCAATTATTTGATAAACTCAAATGATACTGGACCGCACTTCCATTTGCTTTAACGAGGCTTGAATTCAGCTCGGTGTTGGGAGTTCAAGGAACTTTGGCCCCTGCCGACTGCTTACAATTTCTGAGCATTTGTCACAGATCACTGCTTTCACCTGATTCCACCTCATACCAAAGGTGCCCCAGTGGACTGAGATCTGGGTCTGCGCAGGCTGTTGGAGTGATATGAAGTCACAATGGAGAAAGTGCATCTTGTAAAGAGACAGAGACCTTATCTCTTAGTCTATTGAATGTAAAATCCATGCATTACTATATTTCATTTTCCTTCGTTTCAACTGAGCTTTATTCCCAATGGTGCCTCACAGTTGGGGATTCAAAGACGGCACCTGTGTTCCATCGGAGGTCATGGGTGGCGCAGTCAGGCTTAACATACGGTTAAAATCCGAGAGGCCAAATCAGATCCACAAGGAAGGGCACGAATTCTACCCTCTGCCACCTTGGGTCAGAAAGGCCCTGGAGGGTCTATGTCAGAACTTTTTGGTAACTAAAGGGTTAATAATGTCATGAGCTTTTACTTTGACATTTACGGTGTTCGCTGAAACTTCAACAGACGCTGACTAATAAGACCTCTGTGGACTTTGCTGCATCCTAGTCGGCTCCTCGCCTGATCACAGAGCTTGTGTTGGCCTGCCACAGCTCACAGCAACAAACATGTGGGTTTGTATTAATAACAGCAGTTGACTTGAGGACAAGACTATCCTCTTCAGCATCTTATTTACAGTTTGGACCCCACTGTAGTGTCTGTGTAGCCACAAATAATTTTGTCCAAACTGGAACTATCTTCCTCAAACCCAGACCATGGGCCTCCACTCTGTAATGGGTGACTGGACTGACCTTCCCCTTTCTACCATAAAGTATTGCGACTCATTTATTTTACACTTGCCTCAAGAAGTATTAGTGTCAATAAAACATAAGTTAAGCATCTGTTATTGTTATAAATCCAGTGTATGCATCCGTGTTGGGAACAGATCATTTCCTCAAAACTAGTTTGATTGATGATGATAAATGTGTAGAATATTAATAACTTTTGTAGCCTACAGTGTTACTTGCCAATGACATGGAAACAATCTTAATCTGAGTGGTGGTAATGAGCCCAAGTTGCTCTCCGAATTGAATATTGAAAGCTATAACTTTACTCAATATTATTTTAGAATTTTTCCCTTAGCTTTCTATTTAATAAGCTATTTGTCAGTTTTCCAAACTGCTCTTTTATTTCACCAAGTTGGGCTCTGCTGACAAGTTACAATGAGACAGTATCCTCTCTTCCTGTCAGGCCTTTTTGCACTGATGTAAATATCCCTGTTGTGTTGCGTTCATTACTGGTTTGTGCTTAAGAATTTTTCCACTCTCATTGTTTACTTTTGCACGTTTAAACATTTTCACCAATAATAAACCTGATAACTTTTATCCCATGTTATCGTGGATTTAAAAAATATGCAATAGAATTCTGAAAGAAGTCAGGCCCATTATTTACTGAATTTTCTCCTCACTTTCCAGGTCAACTGCCACTTTGTCTTCATTAATACTGTCTCCATTTTATTTAACACAGCAGCGTATCCAACATTAGTCTTCAGAATTCACCATGTAGCAACTGAGAAACAGAAAACCTTCAATTGAGTCCGATGTGTCTTGAACACGCAACCTTTATACATGCAGTCACATGCGCTATCGTTGCGCCACGAGGCCAGTTAATACTGGAGATTATAAATGTGCAATATATTGTCAGTTTACTGGAAGCTGCACCACGGGCGATTTGCTAAGAATTATTGCTCTGTTTCCTGCCATTATAATGAACGCCCGGGGATTTCCCTTACTTGCCACACGTTCTTCGATCCAAGGGTCGTATGTTGCCACACACTTCCTGACCATGAAGTTACAAAATTGCGGCAAAGGTGTTGACAATACGACAAGACACCAAGTTGCTCATTAGCCGCAATTTTCCTGTCGATACAAACGTATTATACTGAGAACATGCGCAAATATTTCTCACGTACAAAAATCAGTTAAACGATGAGCGGGAAGGCTATCTCTAAAAACTAGCCCTGTGATTTATCCGTGAATAATACGCTGTTAAAAATCCATTCAGGCTCTCAGAAACACATTACTCCCAGGATATAAATAGCACCGTGAAATGATTCCAGGAAAATTACGTTTTCATAAGAAAAATGGTTGCGCCAAACCAAGAACCCACTGGCTTCTGAATTTCTCAAAACAATGAAACAAAGGTACAGTTAGGCCCATGTGGCAGCCTTTAACAAACTATTTAACATATTATTAAAGAATCCATATATATAAAAAAAGCAACTTAAATTTGATTCATTGACCGTGCACTTTGTGTAACAATTTATGGCCGCATTCAAGACTTGTGCAGCATCTTTGAGCTCAAACAGAAGACCAACAGTAAGCACAGTTAACACAGGAAGACTTGAGTAACACAGTAAGCGTGATTATGCAATACGATTTCAATTCACTATTGACTGCCACAAGGTCAACAAAAGCAAGTTAGGCCAAGTGAAATGAATCATATATGCAGCATGCCAAAAAGCCTCCCATACCTTTGGTGCACTGAGATACAATGCACACAGTACCTTATTATTCAGGCTACCACACTGTGATGACCGTACCCACCCAAAACTGATTAGCAAGATATTACACATACTCAAAGTATGCTCAGAATGCACCTCCCAGTTCTAACGAAAGTAGGTAACAGTGAAAATGTCAGGGGGAGGCCTTTCTGTGTTGAATTTTCATGTTCGCAATATGCTTGCACGAGTTTCCTCCGGGTATCCCCTGGGCAAAGACAGGGTTTGGCGAATTAGAAAAATGAAATTGTCAAAAGGTGCGTGATCCCTGCAATGTACTATTGTTGAACTGTTCAGGGGTGTTTTTCTCAACGCCGTGGTAGCTAAGTTGCTAACTAAGCAACTAACATAGTTCGGCCATTCACAGTCAATGATTCCAACTTTGTAAGTTAGCATCTGTGATTTCGGGAAACGTACCCCAGGATGTGCTCCTGCCTCTCCTCCATTATACAAAGGGATAGGTTCCTGCCCCTATGTAACCAGGAATTCATGGGTTAGATGATGGATGGATAGATGGATGCATTGATGTATTTATATGTATTATCAAAGGGCCTTTTAGGACCCTTGATGACACCTGAGTATATGTAAAAGTATAGATTATTCAAGAGAATCTTAACCACTCTACTGTACATATATACCCCTTGACTGTCTTCCTCTTCAGATTTTATCCCAGAAGTTAGCTCATGTCTTACTACCCCAAATACAGAAAAGTAGGAGCAGTATGTTAAATCAAAATTAGAGCTGTAAACAATTTTTTTAAACCTGTAATATGTTGAAATTATTTTATTATGTTGACAAGGTAGCGCAACGGTCAAGATTATAAGATTATAAGGTCCTGAGTTAATGCCCTGGCCACAGCCTTCGTGGTGTGTTCTTGGGCAAAACACTTTGCTCCCACAATCCATGCCTCACTCTACCCAGGTGTATAAATGGGTACCAGCAAATAGTCAGGGAAACCTGACTAAGATAGCTGGGGGAGTACCTGTGATGGACTGGCATCCCATCCAGGGAGAGTTATAATACTTCATGCCACAGAAACTGGGGATAAGCACTGGGCTGATGGGAAACTGGCTTACTTCTTCTTCTTATGTTGAAAACAATGCAGTCACATATCCTTTGACAATACACCACCTGAATTTTATAGATTTTTCAAAATCTATAAAAACACTCATTTCAATTTTGATTCTTGCAACATATTTCAAAAAGATCAAAGCAGTAATACTGCCATTCCTTTCCACAACACTTCATAAATGTTTAGGAACTGAAGACCGCATGTCATTGCATGTCTCAGCGTTAATTTTGTCCCATTTTCCTGGCAAACATGTCTTAATGTGCGCTATAGTGCGACGTCTTCAATGTCGAATTTTTTTTGTTTCAATATGTGCCGCACATTTTCTCATTTGGAACAAGTCAGGGCTGCTGGTTGGCCAGTGCAGGATCCACATGCAGCATTGCCTTTAAAATGCGTGTAGAATGCCGTATTTCATTGTCCTGTTGAAATTTGCATGGGTGTCCTTGTAAAAAACTTTGTCTTGTCTATGTCCATTTCAGCATTAATGGTGCCTTCACAAGTGCAATTTACCCTTGCCAAAAGCATCGTCACAACCTGAAATTTTGATTTGTCTGACCAGAGTATGTTTCCACTGTGCGATGACCCATTGCAAATGCCTCCGAGCTCAGAGAAGTTGACGGTGCTTCTGAACACCGCACGACAATAAGCTTATTTTCACGCATTTAAGCATTAACTGCCATTTGTGGATGTAAGTACAACTGCAATTCCGAAATCACATGAGCCAATATCTTTTTTACAATAAAAGATAGACAACATTTCAAATGTTGAAACCGGGATATTTTACATCTTAATCCACAAAATGAGCTTATTTCAAATTTGATAGCTGCTACAGGTCTCAAAAAAGTTGGGACGGGGCCTGTTTACCATGGTGTAGCATCCCCTCTTCTTTTTAACACAGAGTGGAGGGGTCTAGGCATTGAGGAGACAAGTTTCTTGAGTTTAGCTATTGGAATTTGATCCCACTCTTGTTTAATACAGGCTTCCAGCTGCTGGAGAGTTTTGGGTCTGCTTTGATGGACTTTTCATTTAATTATGCGCCAAATGTTCTCAGTTGGCGAAAGATCAGGACGGCAGGCAGGCTAGTTCAGCACATGGACACTTCTATTATGAAGCCATGCTGTTGTAATAGCTGCAGTATGTGGTTTTGCATGATCCTGCTGAAATACACAAGGCCTTCCCTGGAATAGATGTCATCTGGAGGGGAGCACATGTTGCTCTAAAACCTTTATATACCTTTCAGCATTCATGGTGCTTTTTAAAACATGCAAGTGTCCCACACCATATGCACTAATCCCCATACCATCAGAGATGCTTGCTTTTGAACTGAACGCTGATAACAGGAGGGGTGGTCTTTCTCCTCTTTAGCCCAGAGGACACAACACCTGTGATTCCCAACAAGAATGTCAAATTTGGACTCGTCTGACCACAGGACACTTTGCCACTTTGCTACAGTTCATTTTAAATGAGTTTTGGCCCACAGAACATGGTGGCGCTTCTGGATCATGCTCAGCAATGGCTTCCTTTTTGCATAATGAAGTTTTGGCATCATGTGGATGGCACAGCAGACTGTGTTTACAGACAGTGGTCTTTTGAAGTATTCTTGGGCCTATTTAGTAATGTCAATGACAGAATCATGCCAGTGAGTGATGCAGTGGCATCTGAGGGCCCAAAGATCATGGGCATCCAGTAAAGGTCTTCGGCCTTGTCCCTTACGCAGAGAGATTTTTCCCATTTCTCTGAATCCTTTGATCATATTATGCACCGTCGATGATGAAACCTTCAAAGCCTTTGCAATTTGACGTTGTGGGACACTGTTTTAAAAAGTATTCCGCAATTTTTTTTTTTTTATGCAAACCTCCATAGGTTGGAGAGCCTCTGGCCATCTTTACTTCTGAGAGTCTCAGCCTCTCTAAGACATCCCTTTTATAGCCAATCATGTTACACACCTGAAGTCAGTTAACTTAATTACTTGATAAATGTTCTTTTTAGCTGATTCTCTTATATATTCTTGCTTTTTCAGCTCCCCTTTTTTTAACTGTGTCCTAACTTTTTTGAGACCTGTTGCAGCCATTACATTTGAAATAAGCTAATTTTGTGGATAAAAATGTAAAATGTCTCAGTTTCAACATTTGAAATCTTATCGATTTTCTATTGTAAATAACATATTGGCTCACGTGTTCTGAACGTCATTGCATTTTGATTTTATTCACAATTTACTCTTTGTCCCAACTAATTTGGAATTTGGATTGTAGTGAGAGGGGGGTTTAGAATTCAATATTAATATTTAACATTGTGAATGCATATGCTATGCATGCCCTAGCGACCCGGTGTGTCATCAGTTACATGGCTGCCGCCATTATATGCTGTGTAAGATGAATAGCAGCACTAGAAATTAAACTCAAAATTTTCTAGACTGGATGTATGCTTTACGTTTTTACACACCCAAATGTTTCTCTGGGTTCCCAAACATCAAGGTTAGCCCAAAAGTACTGATTTCATTTGATATTGGTAGAGGTTGAATATAGAATTCTTTCTGCATCACAGTCTCCAAAATCAGGCCACCCAGACACAAAATGTACGCTGCACACCCAAGAATATTCCCTAAGAACAAAAATTCTTCCTGTTCATATCCCGAATCCATGCTGTTAGCTGCCTTTTACCTCGGGTAAAGCGAAAGACCTTAATATTCCTCCCTGTTCCAATGCGATTTCTGATTCTTCTGCTATACAGCGCCCTCCATAATTATTGGTTAAGATGAGTTAAAAGAAATAAATAAATTGAAATAAATTCATTTTTTTATCGCAGAAGCATACTCTCACACTGAGAATTCTAGAAAAAATGTAATCTTCAACTCAAGTGAATTTTAAGGGGAAAATAAAATCACCGTTCCACAATTATTGGCACCCCTAACAATTCCTAGGAATTAAATGTAATTAAAGTATTTCTGTTATTTCTACAGTAGTTTACAAAGTTGATCAGAGTATCTAGGAACATTTAATTAGTAAATCATCACTTTCTCTTTCCCTGGGGTATAAATATGACGTGACACAGAGGCCATTTCTCTTATCCACTCTTCAACATGGAAAAGACAAAGGAACGCACCATTCAAGTAAGGCAGATGTGTGTCAACCTTCACAAGTCAGGCAATGGCTACAAGAAAATAGCCACTCGCCTGCACCTGCCCATATCTACTGTCAGAGGAATCATTAAGAAGTTTAAAACAACTGGAGCAGTGGTAAACAAGCCTGGACAAGGACGCAAGGTTATTTTGCCACCATGCACAGTGAGGAGGATGGTAGAGAAACAAAAAGTTCTCCAAAGCTCACTGTTAAAGAATTGCAACAAATAGTAGCAGCTTGGGGTCACAAAGTCTCCAAAACAACCATCAGGCGCTATCTACATGCCAACAAGCTGTTTGGGAGGCATGCACGGAAAAACCTTTTCTCACTCACAATCATAAACGCAAACGTCTGGAATTCGCTAAGCGGTACTGGGACTTCAACTGGGACAGTGTGCTTTGGTCAGATGAGACCAAGATAGAGCTTTTTGGCAACAAACACTCTAAGTGGGTCTGGCGGAACACAAAAGATGAGTATGTAGAAAAGCACCTCATGCCCACTGTGAAGTATGGGGGAGAATCGGTGATACTGTGGGCCTGTTTCTCTTCCAGAGGCCCTGGGAACCTTGTTAGAGTGCATGGAATCATGAACAGTTTGAAATACCCGAACATATTAAATCAAAATCTGGTGGCCTCTGTCCGAAAGCTGAAGATGGGTCGTCACTGGGTCTTTCTGCAAGATAATGACCTTAAAAATGTGGCCAAACCTACACAGAAATGGTTCACCAGACACAGAATCAGGCTCCTCCCATGGCCATCTCAGTCCCCAGAGCTCAACCCCATTGAAAACCTGTAGAGTGAGCTGAAGCGGAGAGTGCAGAAGAGAGGACCCAGGTCGCTGGATGATTTAGAGAGATTGTGCAAAGAGGAACGGTCGAAGATCCCTCTTTCTGTATTCTCCCATCTTGTGAAACATTATAGGAGAAGATTAGGTGCTGTTAATTTGTTGGCAAAAGGGGGTTGTACAAAGTTTTAACATCAGGGGTGATAATAATTGTGGCACACATGATTTGACGTAAAAGAATTATTTCTTAATGTGGGATTTTTTTCCCACTGAATAAATGCACTTGAATTGAAGGTTGGATTTTTTCTCTTTTTTTCCTTGTGGTCCTATATTATTTAGACAAAAACTGAATTTATTAGAAGCTAAAGAGCACATCTTTACCAGGGGTGCCAATAATTATGGAGGGCGCTGGATGTAGTCTGCAAAGAGCATGCGCACGACCCAATTCTTGCTTAAACCGAACTGGTCTATACAAGTGAAAGTCAATTTAGAAAAAACTGCTTTCTATTTTAATTTTGATATATTGATTTTCTGTACCATCTAAACATTTTTTGAGTTGTGTTTGTAGATACTGAACCCAGATTTTGCATTATACCTAGTTTCATGCTGATATATGTGATTTCAAAGACATTTGAATTTGTTTAGAATTTATTAACACAATTATTCACGTACCTCTTAATGCAATTATAGTTGAAGGTGAATTTATAACTCATATGACTTTTATCCATATGATTTTTTTTTCCCAGCCTGCATAGGAGACCTGAATTTGCTTATGTTAGTTTCATGGTATAACAGTGCTTGCAGATGGATGTCAAAAATCATCTTCAGTACTATGAGTGGGGTGGATTTTTGACAGATGGCGTTGTGTAACCGATGACTTTACAGTGTTGCGACACACTTGGTAAACCATCAAGCCAGAGAGTTTCTGAAACACCATCTGTGTGTGCCTTCTCATCACATTTAGGGCTTATTCTGAAACAAATGACATGCTCGGTGCACATTATTCATTATATTTACAGTGTAACACACAGTTATTCACGACATATGATATTTCATTTATGATATTTCATGTAATTAGAGTAACTGTTAGTTTAATGTATTTAAAAAAGAATAGCACTTCTGCCAGATTTGGGATTTCTCAACTAACTTGTGAACGCACACCTTATGAGGTGCTCACTGACTATGTGAATTCAAATCAAAAAGAAGGTGAATGAACCCTGACGAAGGCTTTATCACCGAAATGTTGGTGAAATTATAAAATAAAAACTTTGTGCATATTAAGTTCTGAGTCGGCCACGACACCTTCTTTTAGATTTGGGATTTCTGTCATCACAGCTGAATTTGAGTCAGCCTAATACTATCATTATCATTTTTTATTATTTTATCGTCTATCTCTGCGGTTATCCACAATTGATATCTTCACTGTACAGTGATCAGTTAACCAGTTGATGGGTGCAAATGAAACATTTCTTGACAACAATAATACTGTCCTTTTAATCTACCTGACAGCAAGATAAATCTATATTAGGTTGCCAGCAGCTAATTCAGCAGATGTGGTCAAAAATAAAAGTCCAACTGAAACAAAACATTCTTCATAAAAGATTGTAGGTATCAAAAAAACTTGCCAAAGGGATCCAGTCTCAGAGATTGAAGTAATGTTTAATGAAAAAAGAAGAATCCTGTTTCAAAGTCTGGAAAAACATAAAGAATAAACGAAGACAGCACATAATATAAAATTAAAAATGGATTTGACACAGTGTGACTATCGGCAGGCAGGCATAATGCAAGAAAAAAATATTAAGGTAATACAGAAATATTGAGTGAACTACAGTTAATTTTACTTGGGAGACAATCGAATGTCAACAACATGGGACCACAGACTGAAATGAGTTTGGGTATCTGGCGGATTCTAGTGGTCAGAATTAGTAATTGTAACGGGACCAATCCATCAATGAAAGGCCCCACATTTTCCGCCAGTGTACCCGTGGGTATGACTGCAAAACTCCGTGATGAGTTATGGGTACTTAATGCTCTGAAGATGAATCCAGAACTGGTTTCTGGAATTGTACCCCTCAGGTTTTCCCAGGGCTGGATGGAGCGCCTCATGTAGAGCACTCACATTCAGAAACAAATTTCACAAAAATGTTCTGTCACAAAGCATATGACCAAAACTGTGTGATTCTGAATGCAAACGGCTCTCAGATGGAAAGGAAGAACTGGTGTTTCACAAAAATGAAGTTGTTATTTTCATTCCTTTCATTCAGACATAATTTTGGCTGACAGTTCCTATTTTCATATCAGTGGTGAAAGAAATGATTTACTTGGGTTTCAAGGTGCATGCAGCATTAGATTACACAGGCGCTGCGGGTCAGATGTCAAATTTTTGTACTGTGAAAAACAGCTCATGCAGAGTTTTACAATAGTATGTACTGGATATGGACAGAGATACAGTGCAGTGAAAAAGTATTTGCCCTCTTCTTGATTTCTTATGTTTTTGTATATTTGTCACATTCAGGGGCGTAATTTTAACCGGCTGTTGGGGGGGACGGAGACACGGCCTTTATGACAATTAGTCCTGGCCAGTTCTCAATCATTTTCCTTCATCGACGCGTTTTCCAATTATCGTAATTGGCAACTGAAGACACGGTTCCTCTCCATATGCGATTTAACTCTGCTGTTTAGGCCTAAGTATTAATGCAACACTGAACTTTTTGCAGTCCATAGTGAACAGGTGCTGCTTGTTCTCTCCGATTAAGTAAGACAGCAATCGGTCATCAGAATGCGTATTTGCTGTGTTTTAATCCACGTTAGGCCTATTCAAAATTGCTTACCTGTCGACTCACAGGCAAGCAGTAAATTAATTTTCTGAACTTAATTTACCCACCGTATCATCGCTGGATGCTATTAGATCGCATATGGAGAGGAACCGTGTCTTCAGTTGCCAATTACGATAATTGGAAAACGCGTCGATGAAGGAAAATGTTTGAGAACTGGCCAGGACTAATTGTCATAAAGGCCGTGTTTCCATCCCCCCCAACTCCTGTTAAAATTACGGCCCTGGTCACATTTAAATCTTTCAGGTCATCAAACAAATATTAACATTAGACAAAGATAACCCAAGCAAATGGTAAATGCAGTATTTAAATGATGATTTCATTTATTGAGGGAAAAAAGCTATCCAAACCTACCTGGCCCTATGTGAAAAAGAAACCCCCCCCCCTCCCCCCCCTTTTAAAATCATGAATTAACTCTGATTAACCACATTTGTTGAGTTCGACTTCACTAGCCACACCCAGGCCTGATTACTGCCAGACCAGTAGAATCAAGAATTCACTTAAATAGCACCTGTCTGTCAAAGTGAAGTAGGCTAAAGGCTCTCAAAGCGCAACACATCATGCCGCGAACTAAAGAAATTCAAGAACAGATGAAAAAGTCATTGACATCAATCAGTCCGGAAAGGGTTACAAAGCCATTTCTAAGGCTTTGAGACTCTGGCGAATCACGGTGAGAGCCATTATCCACAAATGGAGAAAACTTGGAACAGTGATGAACCTTCCCAGGTGTGACCAGCCTACCAAAATCACTCCAAGAGCCCATTGACAACTCATCCAGGAGGTCACAAAAGAACCCAGAACAACATTTAAAGAACTGCAGGCCTCACTTGCCTCAGTTAACCCTATAATGCCCCCTGTATCATATATGACACACCAAATTTGAAGGACCATGCCCACCCGGTAAGATGCAAGGCAACCACGACTGCTCACTGTATCATATCTGATAAACAGGGCTGCCACTTGGAAGAAAGAAGTGAGATCACAGGAGTCTCTCCCCCAGTCACTCACTTCAAGGTAGTAGCTCCCATGTGAAAGGGAATTTATGAATTTTCTTGGACTTTGGCAGTGAAGTTCGTCATTCCAAGGCAAATATTACGCAAAAACTTATTCTTATATATGTTAAGGGATAGCCGTAGATAGTAGAGAGCATATAAATTATTTGATTTTTCTAGTGTTGAGTTCTGGTGGGTTGCTGATTTTTGGCTGTATCAGATATGATACTCCTGGAATTAGAAGAAGTTCTGTTCAGCAATGTACATTTTGCTGTCACAAAACCTAATGATGAACAGTGGATCTGAATACTACCCTTCAATACTTCAAAAATATTACTGGGTCATATTTTTCCTTTAATGATGTCTGTGTCTGGGCATTATAGGGTTAAAGTCAGTGTTCGTGATTCAACAATAAGAAAGAGATTTGGAAAAAAATGGCATCCATGGGAGAGTTCAAAGGCAAAAACCACTGATGACCAAAAAGAACACAAAGGCTCGTATCACATTTGCCAAAAAAAAAACATTTTGTTGATCCTCAAGACCTTTGGGAATTTTTTCTGTGGACTGACGAGACAAAAGTTGAACTTTTTGGAAGGTGTGCATCCTTTTACATCTGGCTAGAAACGAACACAGTTCATCATAAAAAGAACATCATGCCAACAGTCAAACATGGAGGCGGTATTGTGATGGTCGGGCGCTGCTTTGTTGCTTCAGGACCAGGATGTACTGCCATAATTGTTGGAACCATGAATTCTGCTCTCTACCAGAAAATCCTGATGGAGAATGTCCGACCATCAGTTTGTGACCTCAAGCTCAAGCGCACTTGGATTATACAGCAGGACAATGATCTGAAACACACCAGCAGGTCCACCTCTGAATGGCTTAAAATAACAAAATGATGGTTTTGGAGTGGCCTAGTCAAAGTCTGGACTTAAATCCGATTGAAATGATGTGGCATGACCTTAAACAGGCCGTTCATGCTAGAAAACCCTTCAATCTGGCTGAATTAAAACAATTCTGCAAAGAAGTGTGGGCCAAAATTCCTCCACACCAATGTGAAAGACTCATTGCCAGTTATTGGAGACGTTGTTGTTGCAGAGGGTGGCACAACCAGTTATTAGGTTTAGGGGGTAATTACGTTTTCACATAGGGCCAGGTAGGTTTGGGTAGCTTTTTCCCCCAAGAAATGAAATTTAAAAACTGCATTTTCTATTTACTCGGGTTGTCTTTGTCTAATATTAAAATTAGTTTGATGACTGAAACATTTACATGTGACAAATATGCAAAAACATAAGAAATCAGGAAGGGGGCAGATACTTTTTCACGGCACTGTAAAATACTGTCTTTGTAAGACTCGAAACTGTAAAACATTTTTAGCTCTATCACACCGCCCACTTGCTCGGGAAGCCCCATTGCACTGAAAGCTAAAGTCAAATTGAGTGATGGTGTTGTTTGCTGAAAGCAACCCACAGACAATGATAAAGTTATTTCGATTCTTCAAATAGCACTGCAGAATTACAATTCGATCTGAGCACAGCAATGAGTTGGACCTTTTGCACAATGTTAACATATTGAAGTAAAATAATTGAAACAGCATTTCATAGCAATGTTTCAATGCATTGGCAACACGTGCACTATATACATTTACAGACCCCAATTCCAATGAAGTTGGGACATTGAGTAAAATGTGAATAAAGACAGAATGCAATGATTTGCAAATCCTTTTTGACCCATATTTAATTGATCACACTACAAAGACAATATATTAAATGTTCAAACTGACAAACTTTTTTTTTGTGGAAATATTCCCTAATTTTGAATGTGATGCCTGAAAAACATTCTAAAAAAGCTGGGACAGGGGCATGTTTACCACTGTGTTACATTATCTTTCCTTTAAACAACAATCAATAAGCGTTTGGGAACTGAGGACACTAATGTAGAGGCTTTGATGTCAGTGGTGGCTTGTGAATTGGCAACAGGGGAAGCCCAAACAATCCCTTAAAGTTAATGATTGTTCATGTCCTGTTTTCAATCATTCATTTAAACAGTGGCGGGTCGTCGGCCGTAACAAAGGGAAGCCAAAACCTTGCCCTTCGAAGCTTAATGACTTAAACCTTTCGCAGTTTACTTTTCTTGATCAGCAGTTGCTCATACGAATTGTTAGAAGAACAGTCAATTGAGTCAAATTTATTTTGATAGCATCGATAGCATTGTTATACATTGCACCACAAAATTATTAAGGGTTTTCTTTCACACATAAATTACGACATAAGTTACCATAGGCCTACGTTATAAATTCCGCGCTCAAGAAGCTCATGAAACGGCATAGATTCGCAAATTGATTAGCGAGGCTAATTAAGCAACAAGCTGTGCAACATCACATTCTTTTCTTATTACGATTGTAGAAAATGGACTGTCATGGCTTCTTGCGAAAGAAGCCTGACAAACTAATTTAAAAGGACATATTGATAATTTGCGTCGTCATTTGCTATCAAAATAAATGTGATTGTCCTTCTAACAATTCATATGAGCAACTGCTGATAAAGAAAAGTGAAATGCGAAATGTTGAAGTGATTAAGCTTTGAAGGGCGAGGTTTTGGCTTCCCTTTGTTACGGCCGACGAGCCGTCGCTGTTTGATGTATGACTTTAGTTGCTCAACAGCCCAGGTTCTCCATTGCCGTATTTTGCGTTTCATTATGCACCACACATTTTCAGTGGGATACAGATCAGGACTGGAAGCTGGCCAGTCTATTACCCACATTCTTTTACTATGAAGCTACGCTGTTGTAACACATGCAGAATGTGGCTTGGCATTATCTTGCTGAAAAAAGCAGGGATGTCCCTGAAAAGGAAGTGGCTTGGATGGCAGAATATGTTTTTCCAAAACCTGTATGTTCCTTTCAGAATTAATGGTGCCTTCACAGATTTGCAAGTTACCCATGCCATGGGAACTAACACATCCCCATACCATCACAGATGCTGGCTTTTGAACTTTGCACTGAAAACAATCTGGATGGTCCTTTTCCTCTTTAGCCCGGAGGACACAACGTCCATGATTTCCAAAAACAATTTGAAATGTTGACTCTTCAGACCACAGCATACTTTTTCACTTTGCGTCAGTCCATCTCAGATGAGCCAAAGGCGTTTCTGGGTGTTATTAGTACTGTATATGGCTTTCGTTTTGAGTTTTAACTTGCACTACAGGGTGTTTAAAAAAAAGTATACCTAAATAAAATCATCATTTTTTATGAAAAAAACTTTATATTTTTTTAAGTGTAATATGTAGTTGGAAAGGGCTGATTGAGCTCTTTCCAATGATGCCTGGAACATGCATTTATATCCACGGGTGAATGAGCAGGCGTGCATCTTTTGAAGGGCACCCAGATCCTTACTGTACCAAATGTTGTGTTCTTCATTATGAAGAATTGGGAAGAGAAATCATACAAAAAGATTGATGAAGATTACTCATTTATTCAGTGAAATGTTCCCCAGAGTAAATTCATGGCCCTGGCCCCTCAACATGACCGCCCTCCCTATCAATGCATAGCTGGCATCGTCTGACCATGTCACGGACAGCTCGTTGGATCATTTGGTGATCATGGCGCAAGTTATCAACTGCCTGTGTGATCCTCTGCCTTAAATCATCCAGATTTGCTGAAGGTGTGGTGAAAACCTTATCTTTCAGAAAACCCCACGGGAAGAAGTCACAGGGGGTAAGATCTGGGGATCTTGGAGGCTATTCCACAGGAAGGTAAAGAGCAACTACGTGTTCTCCAAACAATTCAGCCAGACGCTGCCTAACTGCTCGCAATCTGTGGGCAGGGGCTTGCGCCATGAACACCAAATGATCCAACGAGCTGTCCGCGACATGGTCAGATGATGCCAGCTATGCATTGATAGGGAGGGCGGTCATGTTGAGGGGCCAGGGCCATGAATTTACTCTGGGGAACATTTCACTGAATAAATGAGTAATCTTCATCAATCTTTTGTATGACTTCTCTTCCCAATTCTTCGTAATGAAAAACTCAACATTTGGCACAGTAAGGATCTGGGTGCCCTTCAAAAGATGCATTACTGCTCATTCACCCGTGGAAATGTATGCATGTTCTAGGCATCATTGGAAGGAGCTCAATCAGCCCTTTCCAATGACATATTACACTTAAAAAAATATTAAGTTTTTTTCATAAAAAATGATGATTTTATTTGGGTATACTTTTTTGAAACACCCTGTAGTAGATGTAGCGATGAACTGTGTTAACTGACAATGGTTATCCGGAGTGTTCCTGAGCCCACATGGTAATGTCCTTTACAGAATGATGTCGGTTTTTACTGCAGTGCCACCTGAGGGACCAACGGTCACGGGCATTCAATGTGGTTTTCGGCCTCGCCACTTTCGTGTAGAGATTTCTCCAGAGTGTCTGAATCTTTTGATGATATTATGGACAGTAGATGATGAAATCCCTTAATTCCTTGCCATTGCACATTGAAAAAATGTTGTTCTTAAACTGCTGGACTATTTGCTAATGCAGTTGTTCACACAGTGGTGAACCTCGCCACATCCTGGCTTCTGAACAACTGAGCCTTTCGGGGATGCTTCTTTGATATCTAATGATGACCCTCACCTGTTTCCAATTCACCTGTGGAAGATTCCAAACAGGTGTTTTTTGAGCAGCCCTCAACTTTCCCAGTCTTTTTTTGCCCCTGTCCCAGCTTTTTTTGAATATGTTGCAGGCATTAAATTCAAAATGAGTGAATATTTCCAAAAAAACAATGAAGTCTATCAGTTTGAGTATTAAATATCTTGTCTTTGTAGAGTATTCAATAGAATATTGGTCGAAAATGATTTGCAAATGTTTGTATTCTGTTTTTATCCTCGTTTTACATAACGTCCCAGCTTCATTGGAATTGGGCTTTGTAATACAACTGCAGAACCAGTTCAACCCATGCCTGTGCAGAACGGGCTGATAGCTTGCGACTGCTGACTTGCAGCTTTCTCAAAATTTCTCAAAAAAAAAAAACACCCAGGAAACAACTTCACACTTGAAAACAGCTTCTTGGGTCCTCAATATTACAACAGCTAGGTGTGAAGTTTGCCGGATGGACAGATGCCAGTCAAATTGAAGAACACACATGCATACAAAAGTACATACATATATAGACACACCTTCCATTTATAGTTAGATAGGGGTTGCACAAAGACACCTTATGAAAATGAACTTGACTTTGAAGTCACTAAATTACAAGTATTAAAGTACAATTGAAGACCACAACGGAAAAATGATCCAAATTTTGCATTTTTGTATATTTTATACATTATATATTATTATAATATTTAATATATTTAATATTTTTTGCATATTTTTTCAGTGCTTTGTTTCTAAGATCGTTTTGAATATTCAATACATTATTTCTCCACAACATGAAAATATGACTGATAATTTTTCCTTTGTGGTCCTCAAATACAAATTTTAATATAACAAAGGTATAATAGTCCACATATTCTAATATTAATGTTGTACAATGTAGCTATTACCATGTATTTGCAGGAGCAAATAGCCAATCAAGAAATTAGCAAATTCAACATACAATTGACGTGCTGATATGAGACAAATGGCAGGCCACTGTTACTGCAAGATACCCTGGAGCTCATTCAACGACCTGAAATTATTACCAGTGTTTATTATGGTCTTGAATTCATTTCCTACTGCACTTTACAGGTCCTATATTATCACATTAATCCAACTGATTATCCCATACTGGCTTGCTGAGTAGCCAGACTTAAATGTAAGTTGGTTCTGAAGGATCCGTTGCACGAGAAGCTAAACATACCAGAATATCCCTGAAGATTGAGAATACATTACATTTGCAAGGATTTTGATATGATTTAAAAGCAATGGCAATGCTGATTATATAGACATACCTGTACATCTTTTAGAAGTCTGGATAAAGATTATAAATAATCCCAGCTATAGCATGCTATTACCACTCCATCCCATCCCATCCCATCTCATCTGTAGTCACATCTGACATATTCGGTCATTGTGACCCACAGGGAGACTCTCCATTCATTTTTTATGTTCAAAATGAAGAGGCCACAATATGGACTGTGATTTTGCTTATTAACGTCAATTCTATGGTAACAATGTAGATAAAAACCAATGGGATGGTACATTTTTGTGTAACTGCAGTGTTATTACACCCATATCTGAACTGGAACAAGGGAAATAAAGTGAACCTGGGAAGACCCCTTAAATAAGGAGAGATTAGTTTACAGTTTCATTATTACACTGATCAAATTTGGATTGGACTCCACTCAAGGCTGATTGCCGATCGTGGAAAGAAAACCCCCCCTTGTGTGCATGGAAACTCAGTGTTAGTGGTGGTGGTCGAACAGGCATATTTGCATCTGGCTTTTGATGTGACTGCTGGGAATGGCTGATTAGGGACAACACATTCTCATCCTGACTCATCATACAGTAATGCCACCTGACCAAGCGTTGATAAACAACAACTGTTCTGATTCTGTATTGGCTCATATTCTGTTTTGCCCTTGACCATGTTCATGCCTTGATTATTTGGACTGACTTTTGTGTATTTTGATATTTGCCATGTCTTACTGTTCTTAGAATTATGCATTGGGTTCTGTTAGTATTGATTTATTGATGTATTGCTTTAGTATGTACTTTTCCATGTTTTGCATTTTGCCATAGTCACATTCCGGTTCATGTTTTCCACTATGCATTGCACTTTGTCTCCCCAGTCTGATCTTTCGTCTTGTCATTGCACACAGCCCCAGTCCTGCGTGTTACCCTTCAGGTGATTTATTGGATTTTGGATTTCAACCTTCAACTTCGCCTTGCTTTTCTGTCTTACAAACCATACTAACAGTTTGTTATTTTTGCTAGAAGTTACTAACACCAACTAACATTATATATAATACTAACTTACTAACAAGCACCAACGGATTGTATAGTTTTACTTACTAATTGATTAACAAGCTCTCAGCACTCGCCCTGTTCTAGTCTCTGCCTCTTGTCTCTCCCTGATTTCCTTTGCTGCATTTTCTGTGGAAGCTCCACATCTCATCACGCTGTCCTTCTCTAATTATCTGTGCACGTTAGAACTCCTTAACTGGAGCTTTATGTCTTTGTATAGGTCTGTCCCGTGATCCCTGTCCGCGTTTTGTCTTCTGCCAAATTCCATGTGATCAGGTTCTCCCATGACATGTGCTGTTCCTTTGTAATCAGTCTGACTGGTTGCACCTGCGTCTCTCACCATGTGATCTCCCTGGAAATGTATATTAGGTATCTTTTCACAGTTACTCTGTCCGATCGTTTTCCTCAGTCTTCTTGTGCCACGCTTCATTCGCCTTGATTACTCAGTGTTTATCTTTCTGACTGGATTGCCCGACCTTTCGACTTTTTGCCTTTGTGATTTTGGATTATTGTTGCATCTGTGTGTTTTGACCTTTTTCTGCCCGACCACGAGATCTATGTCTGCTGCCCTGGTTACGATTCGGATTACGCCCATTGGATTCTGGCTTTGCTTTGTACTTTCGCCTTCTGCCCTGCGGGGGTCCTCCCCCTTTATTAATAAAGCAAGTTCTACTGCATTGCCTGGTTCTTGCGACTGGTTCCTGATCGCACCCTCACAACAACAAAGTAGGCTTCAGGTGTCCTTATTTGATGGTTAGGGTTAGGGTTCGGGTTAATGGCTCAGGGTTAGGGGATAAGGTTTGCTTTACATTGGCATCAAATAAGGACTCCAAAAGCCTGCTTTGTCGTCGTATATTGACACTCGGTCAGGCAGCATCACTATATGATGAGTTGGGATGAAACTGGTCTCTAAGGGAATATAAAAGAGTGGACTGGTGAATGAACTGATCCTTCGTAGGAGTTGGAAGCTGAGCTTCATCTACGAGGGAGTGGTGAATGAGGTAGTCTTCCCAACAGAACTAGCACTAAGCACCATTTACACAAGGCAAGGAGATTGTGGATTGTATCAAAGGCACACCGCCATTTTGTGGAAATGGAAAGCGTTTCAGCAACTAGTTTATTTACATTACACCAGCAAGGCGGGAAACATGCGGTATAGCAAATGAAAAGAGACCACAGAGTGGTAACACATCAGAGGAATGATAAATGCATAAAGGATTAAATATTGCATTCACTGAACATCATTTCAAACCATGATAAACAGAAATGGAGAAAAGACTGAAGGAGACTGAAACCACATACAAATATTGACGGCATAAAATTCCGCACCAACATCCCTGCTTCAGCCCATCTGTATGCAGACATGCACCTGATCCTCTGTCCACCCATCACCCACCCTTGCCAAACGTGTTGGAAAAAGGGACAGTGTTTTCTACTTCCTGTTTTCACTTCCACTTCCTGTGGCTGACCAACATACCGAGGACTATGCAAGTTTCAATTTCAGTAAAAATGCAAAGCACTGCTAACGTGCCTGCATCCGCATGCACACGCGCGCACACACACGCACACACACCCACACACACACGCGCACACACACGCACACACACACACACACACACACACACACACACACACACACACACACACACACACACACACACACACACACACACATATATACACATTGCATACTGTGCGCTGGTAAACAGTAAACCCCAGCTGGTGATCCTGGCTGTCTCTTTTGAATAATTTGGAGCTCCAACCCCAGTCAGTAGCTGATTGCTGGATCGACTCCACCTGCCTGCAGTGTGACATAAGCTCAGCTGACTGACTCTCGGAGAGACTGGCGGTCTGGAGAGGACTATTTTGTGGCTTGACCCTGCTTATGTTACTTGACCCTTCTGAAGGGTCTTCTGTGCAGTGGGGAGTATGAACTATCGCCTGCAGTAGACATGGGGTGGAACTATTTTTGCCTTGTTCAACACCTCTGACTCTTTTCCATGGATTTGGAGTTTCTGTTTTGTGTAATTTTTAAAAATGTGTGTTGTCGTTCAGGAAATTTATTTCAAACTTTGTTTTGTTTTCATACCACGGGACTTCAGTGTTGTGTGCATCCTCATCTACTCTATTAATGAAACATAAGCAGAAGAATATGGACTGTAACCTCTATTTAGCTGGGTTTTGTGTTCCTCTGCATTTTTTTGAGTCCATGGTCTTGTCCGAAATAGCTGACTTGCTGATGTTTGCTCACATACAGTAGTGTGCAGTGATGATCATGCGCCACCACTTTCATCTGAAGGGGGAACTAATATATTACTTCTCTCTGCTGGCCATGGGCCAAAAGCTGTAAAGCCTTTCAGAAATTACATAGGGTCCAAGTTTTTGGTCAAGGCAAAAGCAATTTATTAAAATAATCTACAGTTCACTTGTTACAAAAATGTTATGTTTTCCTGAAAATAATTGCTTTTTAGGAAATGCCATGGGAATCAACTTTAGGCCTCAGAACTTCAATATCATGTGCGAATGTAAGATCTCAGTGCACATACATTGCTTGTGTATGCACACATTTGAATTACAATGCTCTAATTTTAACACAAACATTATTCTTACTTGATTAAATCTCTAATAACCCCTTTCAAATAAATATAATCATTACCAGTAGCTACAGCAGTCAGAAAATCGAACAAATTATATATCACGCAGGGTAAAATGGCATTCATTTGATTTCTCACAAGTCCTTTATCACTGATCACTGAGGAAACCTTTTCTTCAGTCAAAAGAATGAGTATTGTCCTGAAGAGTGTGGTTAGTTATTTGTCACAGTACATTAATCAGACTGGTCGCTGTCACTGTCATCACTGTCAACCTGAAGTTATGCAGTGTCCACAAAGACACATAGCAGGACACCTGATATCTGCTCTCTAGCAAAAACATTTGCTTGAGTTACACTGTGTTTTCTTGCAGCTTAAGTTCATGTTCTGCAGTACATGCTCTGGAGCAATGGGTAAGATGCTCCAGTGAATCCTCAGCTGTGATTCAATCATTTTCCATCCACGTAATTTGGGATCTGGTGCCATGATTTCCGGCTGGGCGCAACTTTTATAAATCTTGGTCTGATAATTTGCTCTCTGTATGTGAAGCTTCAGGCTATTGCTGTTTGGTGGTAGTGTCAAACCACTGACATTGCCAGCGCTGTAGTAGTTATATCGAGCAGCGCTAACATTATCACAGACTTTCCACCCATACACATCACAGAAAAAATTCCTCAGATCCTGCTGCAACCCTGGCTCTTACTCCCAGCTCTTTCCCAATTTAAAATATGCTCCAGTGTACCGAGGAGATTTCATCATAAGCTTCAGTGCTATCACCTTGAATGCACGAACACTGTCACAGCCAGTAGATGGATGAAGTCCTACTAGTGCTTCAGCAATATGTGCCTCCATTGTGCTGCTCATGGCCTATGATGAACCTCGATCGGTTCCCAGTCATTAGGAACATGAGTCTGGCTGTGACTGTTTTTGATACTCATAAGGCAAAAACAAACACATCTGTGTCCACAGCACAGATGATGATATGAATGGGTTCAACAGCAGACTGTGATGCATGGAATGCATGGAGAAGCATTCCAGTGTCTGCTTCCGCATGATCAGAATCCAGCTATAGTATCTCTTCAACAACTATTTCTACATTGTGGACACTAAATTCCTCACAGATCCCACAATACCATGCAGGAAATGGAACAAAATTGTGGGAACCACTTTCAGGCACTAATGTATCGAAAAATTCCCTGCACTGGGAGGCCAGGTTGAAACACAAAGTGCATTGGCAACCGCTGTACGAATGATGATAGCAGCTCTGTACAGCTGTGCGAATTGTTGGTGGTCAGAAAATTAATGAGTTGATGAGTCCTGGAGCACTCACAGTCTAATTCCTGGTCGCTGTCCATTTCTGCATCACTTGCAGAATTAGTGTTTTTTTAGTGCACAGTCATATTCACTAAAATGAACAAAAGTCTCCTTATCTTGTGTTTGATGAAAAACAGGCTCGCATGTTGTGGCATCTGGCTGCACATATTTGAGATTTTGGTATCTGTTTTTCAGTCTCTGTTTCAACTGATCGGTACGATACCCAGTAATGTTCACGCCTTCAACTTCCTGGGCAGGAGAAATAAAGTTTAGTCAGCAAACTCATTTGCAATACTTCTCCATCCAAGAAGATTCTTTTGTCAATAATATCTGTGCAGTATTTGGCCAATGTTTTTGCTAAAGGCCATCCAAGTGTTTCCTTTACATTATAAACACACTTTGTATATATTTTATAACAGGAGGCATGGTATCTAACTTCAATGCATAGGCCTACTGCGTGCAAATGACAAATAGCAAGCAAAATATTGTTATCATCTTTCAATTTTGCGGCTTCTAAAAGTTTTTGTGCATCTGTTTCACAGGTCACAAGAGCTTCTTGCTTCCTTTTCAGTGATGTTTTATCCACAAGATCTTTACTCTTCTGGCAGTAAATGATTAGAACGTCTAACAGAACTCCCTGTGTTTATCTTGGTTCAAGGAATTAATTTAGACTTTTTAGGGGATTGTCCACTGGCAAAATCTCTCACCATCAGCAAACCACAAGCATCCCTTATCTCGTCACTTAATACCCCGTTCAATGCCCTTCTTGTTGGTAAATGCTGATAGCATAACCGGTGATATCCTGCTATCTAAGGAGCTGTGCTGTCAAACTTAATTGCCAATTCTTTCTCCATTTCGTCAAGGGAAGACCATATGTTCATGCACTTACAAGATTTTTGCCATGATGCATCAGAAACAGCTATAATTGGCTCAGTTTGACATTGCAAAATGTGCCAAACACATTCTAATATGGGCGCCACCATCTTGTCAGGACCAGTTGAATAGGGCAAGCCCTATTCTGATTGGTCTGATTGGTGCTAACACATACACTTTATTTCTTCGGCCCATGGCCTAATAATTTTTTGGTGAAAATGTACTGAAAAATACTATTGTAGGCAATGAGAACAATAAAAAAAATCATTCCCGCAAGTACAACCCCAATTCCAAAATACAAAACCCAAAACCAGTGAAGTTGGCACGTTGTGTAAATTATAAATAAAAACAGAATACAATGATTTGCAAATCCTTTTCAACCTATATTCAATTGAATACACTGCAAAGACAAGTTACTTAATGTTCGAACAGGTAAACTTTGTAATTTTTTGCAAATATTAGCTCTTTTGGAATTAGATGCCTGCAACATGTTTCGAAAAAGCCAGCCAATCCAAAGAATTACACCAACCCAGTGAGTGTTAATAGATGTTAGTACTTAAAAACAGTTAATTGTCAATTAAGCTTAGACAGCCCCGAATCAGCACAGCACAGAAGGAAGGGGGAAATACCAAAGCCAACCAGAGCTCTGAAATGTGCAACAACGAAGGCACGGGGCGGAACGCAGACAAGCGGTGGAGTGGCTTGGCAGACCTGGCGAAAACAAAAACATGGAAAAGTAGAAACATGGACAAGGAATGTGAAACATGAAATGCAAAAACCTGGTTCAAGAAACTGTTAAAACTGTGACATGAACTATGAACTATGAAATCTTGAACATGAAACTGTTAAAATCATCAACAATACTGTCCTGGCCAACGGCCAGGACCCCAGAACACAACAGAATGGGAAAGAGTTCCACCTGAAAAGCTCCAAAATTGGTCTCCTCAGTTCCCGAACGTTTACTGAGTGTCGTTAAAAGGAAAGGCGATGTAACACAGGGGTAAAAAGGCCCCTGTGCCAACTTTTTTGCAATGTGTTGCTGCCTTTAAATTCTAAGTTAATGATTATGTGCAAAAAAAAAAAAAGTTTCTCAGTTTGAACATTAAACATCTTGTCTTTGCAGTGTATTCAATTGAATATAAGTTGAAAAGGATTTGCAAATCATTGTATTCTGTTTTTATCTACGATTTACATAATGTGCCAACTTCACTGGTTTTGGGTTTTGTAGTTGGGACAAAGAGTAAATTGTGAACAAAATCAAAACACAATGACTTTCAAATCACACCAGCCAATATTTTATTCAAAATAGAACAGAGATAACATAGCAAATGTTGAAACTGAGAAATTTTACAATTTTACACACATAATGAGCTCATTTCAAATTTGATGGCTGCTACAGGTCTCAAAAAAGTTGGGACAGGGGCCTGTTTACCATGTTGTAGCATCCCCTCTTCTTTTTAACACTGTGTGGAGGCATCTGGCCATTGAGAAGTTTCGTGAGTTTAACCATTGGAATTTGATCCCACTCTTGGAATTTGATCCCACAGGCTTCCAGCTTCTGGAGAGTTTTGGGTGTCCTTTGACAGAGTTTTCATTTAATTATACGCCAAATGTTCTCAATCATTAAAAGATCAGGACTGCAGGCAGGTCAGTATAGCACAAGGACTCCTGTACTACGAAGCCATGCTGTTGTAATAGCTGCAGTATGTGGTCTTGCATTGTCCTGCTGAAATACACAAGGCCTTGCTTGAAATAGATGTCGTCTGGAGGTCAGCATATGTTGCTCTAAAACCTTTATATACCTTTCATCATTCATGGTGCTTTGTAAAACGTACACGTGTCCCGCACCATATGCACTAATGCATCCCCTTACCATCAGAGATGCTGGCTTTTGAACTGAACACTGATAACAGGAGGGGCAGTCTTTCTCGTCTTTAGCCCGGAGGACACAGTGCCCATGATTTTGAACAAGAATGTCAAATTTGGACTCGTCTGACCACAGGACACTTTGCCACTTTGCTACAGTCCATTTTAAATGAGCCTTGGCCCACAGAACACGGCGGCGCTTCTGGATCATGCTCAGCAATGGCTTCCTTTTTGCATGACAGAGTTTTAGATGGCATCTGTAGATGACATGGCAGACTGTGTTTACAGACAGCAGTTTCTTTAAGTATTCCTGGGTCCATTTAGTAATATCAAACACAGAATCATGCCGGTGTGTGACGCAGTGGCATCTGAGGGCCTGAAGATCACGTGCATCCAGTAAAGGTCTTCGGTCTTTTCCCTTATACACAGAGATTTTTCCAGTTTCTCTAAATCTTTTGATGACATTTTGCACTGTCGATGATGAGACCTTCAAAGCCTTTGCAATTTGACGTTGAAGAACATTGTTTTTAATGTATTCCACAATTTTTTCATTGTCGCATTGTGGCCTTAAATGAAGCTGAAGATGTTAAATGCCACCGTGGCACTGTAAGAAACACCTTATAGAGTTTCAAAGAGACCAGTTTGCAAGAAACTAATGGCAATAGAGGTGCAAAACGGAAGTTAAGAGAGTCTGATGTTCCTTATCTGTGTATGGCAAGTAAAAAAAAAGGCTGTTGACTGCAGGACAACTGTGATGACATTAATAGCGTCAGAAGTAAATCAGAAGTGAAGAGATATCAAGATCTACCACAAAGTATTTCCAGACGCTTGACTGAAAATGATCTGATTAGCAGTGTTGCTGTCAAGAGCCAAGAGCTGGCAACATCAAAAGTTTGCCAAGAATTTCAAGGATTGGACACCAATGAACTGAGAACAACTCCTTTGGAACGATGAATCAAAATTCAAAGTGAACTCACCCAAATGCAGTACTTATGTGCTCCTTACCGTTGAAGAACATTCAAAAAATAATTATGTGACCACTTCAGTAAAACATGGAGGTGGTAATATTATGGTCTGGGGCTCAGTCTGCTTGAAAGGAGCCAATGAGCCCATAAAAATCAATTGACTCATGTAGATCAGAAATAGTATCACAGCATCCTTGTGAGGTATGCATTGCCATCTGGAAAGAGACTGTGTGGTCGAGAACTTTATTTTCAGCAAGATAATGACCCACACACACTTCTACAAGGATTTGTATAGAAACAACATTCATGAAAATTACTTTGATTGGCCAAATGGTGGCGCTATCGAGAGGTACAGCGCGTTTTGGGCTATAATTTCTGAAGCAGTGGGCAGAGAAAGAATTTCTTCTGGATTCTCTAGATCCATACGAATCAAAGAATATTAGAAAAATCCATATTTGTACATGAAAATTATCCAGTATTTTGAATTGTTTGTGAAACATTTGATTTCTTACTCCTCCTAGACAGTGCTATAAATTTACTCAAAATTTGGTAAACTGCATGTTAGGACCAAGTTCTAAAGCCCTACAGATGGAAATTTTGATAGGTTGAACGATGTTGCCACAATAAGCCAATAAATTTTAAAGGCTTGGCCTAGATTTATATAAAGGGTAATAACACCAAGGTCCGATAATAGATCAAAGTCTGATCCTGACCAAACTTAAAATTTAGCATCAGCTGGCCACCTTCCTTAAGCTCACCAAATTTGGTGTAAATCGGTCCGTAGGGGGCACTACAGCAAACAAATGGGCATAAATGTTAAACCAATTGACCAATGAACTAGAAATTCTCCATGCTTCATAGTGGAGAGGTTTGCCATAAAATCCTACAAGAACAAAGTGATAGTTAAAACTTAATGGCCAAAATCAGCTAAAGACTTTTCATTAGCCTCTATACTTATTAGGCCTTTATTGCAATATTAAAATGTTGTGTATGTATTTGTGCTGGCTTGCAGGACTCTGAAGTACAATGGACAAAATTCTTAGCTTTATCATAGAGAAAAGGTATCTATAGTGTTTGAAGAGGATACCAGTGACCACTGAAGTCCAACTGCACCAATATTGAGAAACTCATACAACATTCAACCTAGAGAAATCATGAATTCATATTGAATTTCATGCATCAAAAATTGACTGAAAATTGATTTAAGATGTCATAAAGTGTTTATCTTTAGTGCTTCGAAATTTATAATTTGCTCACTGTGCTTGGACCCCGGAATTACCGCTTGTGGTTGAATTTGTTTTTGTTTTTACTATATATTGTCATCCGTTTTCATTGATATGATCCAATATTTCTGTCAGGGTTGTGCTTCGTTCACAGTTCAGGTACACGAAGGACAGGAAGTTGAGGACTGGACTCAGGTGCAAGGATGGACTTGGTAGTATTTATTCTGCCCACTGCGCAACAGAAGGCATAGACAAAACAACACAAAACAAATAGGAATTGAGGTTCCTTAGAAACATTATTGGTAATAAATGCTCTGGGCTTTAGCTTCAGTAACAATATATTACAAATAGAAAAACAAGACAGGAATCATAGTTCCTGGATAAAGTGCTGAAATAAGCAATAACTGCACTAAGTTTAAAGAGTTTGATATATATTTACATGCGATACGCAGGGAAATGCATCTATACGAGACTATGAACACAACATAGGTATGCTATTTACGAGACTTCACAAAAGACCGAATGGGAAGTCCAGTCTTATTATATAGCACACTACTGACACACAGTGGAAATTACAAACAGATGCAGGAAATGATTACAGACTGAAGAATGCAGTCCAGGTCTTAATAGACTGGTGAGCTGGAAGGCTGGAGGTGTGGTCTCACAATTACAGAAAATAAATAGGCCTACTTGAATAGCACTTGGTTTCAGATTTATCATCATTTTGTAAATTGTATAATCATCACTGCACACTACTGTAAATAGAGTACACTCGCTTAAGATGTTAGTTAAATTATATACTCAAATGATGTAAATATTTCAATTTTTTTCAGAATATGGGAGATGGGGGTTAGTTGGAATGCGGAATATGTTGAAACATACCACTTCCCAGAAGATGCAAAGAATTTTTGAAGACTTTGCTACAGTTTTGTGGAAGCCTATCGCACTACCCTTCAGCCATATTGGAATCTAGACCATGCTTGAAGTTCATGTGTAAGAGAGATTTATATATATTTTGCATCAGAGTAAAATTTTTACGTTTTGGAACTATCCACTTTGTTCAGTACACATGATACCCATGAATGAAGGGTATGATTGTTTGGAGGAATGTAAACAAAATGGGGCAACAAATAATTAGCCTGTGCTAATGTGTATTGTGTACACTGCATGTGTTGTGGTGATTATAGCATAGGGCTAGTTGGAACATGATGTGGGGGGCTAACTAGAGCATGTTCCAACAAATCCCTTGTTTATCGCAAGTAGACTGGTACATGTTACAGCACGTAAGCTCAAAACTGATCACATTAAATAGCTTTCTGTTCTTAAATAGGCCTGATCAAAAAGCACAGTCACTAAAAAAACCCTGATTTCTTCTTTATTTCTAAGAAAACTGTGTTCAATTTTGATGAAGTTCGATATCTTTTAGAATGAACTATGGAAAAAATAAGTTCATATTTCATGTAGTCAGTTTGTTTCACTAAATAGATAACTAAACTGCTGAGGTCAAATGATTATTTAGTGTCCAACTGCAGATCAAGACTTGCCTAGGGCATATAAGGTCACTCAAGAATTATGTGGATGAGGCACAGCCAAATTTTGGTAGTTTAGGGTCCTTCATTATTCTGCAACACAAATATATTCATCAGGACCACTCCCAGGGAGGAAAAAGGGTCAAAGTTGGACCCTTTGTTAAGATAATTCACGATTTCCCCTACACTAACTTAGGTGTTCCAACCTGACCCATGGCATGTTCAAACTTACTCCACTGTGGGGTGAGTTGGAACATCTCGACTTATATAACAAAGACTTCTCTTTTTTAATGAACCTCTTTGACCGTTACTGAACTTCATTGCTGAGTTTGTTGTACACATTGATATGTATAAAAAAATAACATGCAGTACAATTTTCAATATAACCATGTTTTGAAAATAAGCATTTTTGTGAAATCTGTTCCAAATGATCCCCCTCTCCCCTATAGACATGCCTGAAATTGCTGTATCTTCAATAGAAAATACTGTGCTGACTGCAATTTTCCTTCCAAACTGTTTCCACAGGATGGAAATGTTGTATAAAAGCCATAGAATCTTCCATGATCTGTTCAAGTGTGACCAAACCCCTGTCTGCAGGATCACCTATAAGTATGGTTTACTTCCTAAAAAATTGTTCATCAAATACTTTAGCCTTGGAAATATACAAAAAACTGGATTTTTTATGTGAACTGAATTTAGAAAAAAAATTCACACAAGGTCTGGAAGCTTTTGCCCTCTATTGATGTGCACTGTACAAGCACTTAAAAATTCACAAATAAAGCATTGAGAGTCAGGATCCATTGAACGACCTCCTCAAAGAGTAAGCAGTTAAAAATTGCTTCCTGTTTATATTTAAAGTGACTGTCCACTGAGTATCATTAGATATACCAAAATCTCAGGATAAATTTTATGATAATATGACAAAATACATTTTCTTATTTAAATTTTTTTGATCAGAAATTTATATTATGTCAATTACTGTCCTGATCTTTTATTTTGATTCAAAGAAAGCTCTCTAAAATTTAAGTTCATGAGGCAAAATTGGCTACAAATGCCGAGTCAGACTTCGGATATGTAGATTTAAGATTCAACTGATTTAAAAAAAGAAATCTTTGATGTTAAGTTCTTGGAAATACCATGCAGCATCAAATGAAGAATCACTCAATTAATTGATTTGAAAATCGACAGACTTGAGAACAAACCTTTCTTGTTTGCATACTGCTTGCTTTCCCTCGCTGCTTGTTAGTCTGAGCCTCAGTTCCCTTTTGTCTTTGAATTTTTTTCTTTGGTTTTTAGGTCTGTGCAAGTTTATGTAGGTTTCAGTGTCATTTGTTCAGCTGTTCAGCTTTGGTCAGAGAAGACAGTCTGCTTAAGAGTCGCCGACAGCTTGCTTACTTTGCAGTGTATTGCGCAGGAGTTGCTGTTCCGTCTTTTTACCTTGCCAAAAAGTCAAACTAAATACAAGCAACATATTATGCCTAATATTCTCTTACTGTAATTCTGATGCTGTTCTTAGATTAGAGACACTGTTCTCAGTTGATGTATAATCCCAACAGAAAATCTGTCTGTCTCCTTTGTAACGAAAAAAAAGGGAGGGTGCATGACTGCAATCTGTGTCATTTTCGATAAGCATCTGTATGATTTCACACCATTACCATGCTGAGACAACGTGGAATCAGTTCTGAGATTAAAGCCCACAGAATGCGTGGTGTATCTGAGCTCAAACACATATTTTCTTCCTGGTCACAGATATACTTTGCCTCGGTTTGGCATTTGTGGGTGCAAGCGAGTGGGATTACGAGAATAAGATAAAGCACTAACAGCAGTTGGAGGTGAGCTCTAGTGCCTGTGTGAGAGGCAGCTGCTTGTGTGTGTGTGTGTGTGTGTGTGTGTGTGTGTGCGTGTGTGTTTGTGTGTTTGTGTGTGAAGAGGCAGCGGTGGGGGAGATCATATGCACTCATATGAGTGGGACAAAAAGGAAACAGTGTGCTTGCATGTTTGAGGTTGAGATACACCAGGCGTATGGGAGTGTCACAGATATAAATTGACCTACAAAGCAGGGTAAAACAAGTTAGCCTCAAAAAAGACAGTGGATAGTGCAGCATGAGATAAATGGAGGGATAGATCAGCAGAGAGTGAGAGGGGGAGAAAGCAAGAAAAAAAGAGGGCAGGGGTAAGAGGTATAGAGTGATGCAGCCAGACCATGATCGAAACATAGCGCTTTGCTTTTCAAACGCGTTTCCTGGGGTGATACTGGCACATTTACAGCCTCAGCAGTCGACGGCAGAGACAATGTAACTGAGCAACCAAAGGCAGTCCATGTCACAGGAACACCATACATCACATCTTATAACCTGATATTCCTACCAGGTGAGTCTGCTAAACATATAACATTGTGCATAACTGTGGTGCACCAGAGGAAGCACGAGTTTTGAAGTGGATTATGGTGGTATGAACAATGTTGCACCAGGTTGCTGCCGGCGAATATTTTGCACCAGATGCATGACAGGTAGATCAAAAATTTCAATTCGAGCCTTAAATTGTTTCCCAAATGTAACTGCAGCATAACAATTTATTTAATGTCCTACTGCTGCAACATATTGATTAAATACTGTATATAAACATGTAGATTTATCTATGAACCGCACGCAGGTCAGAGTGATGTATGCTTCCAACTAATCACTAGCTTTCTATAATCATTGTGCTAAAGAGTGTTTTATTAAAAGAGTACTTGAATAATGGAGTATTTTGCTGTGTTTCTACCCATTCCATACTTAAACGGAGTTAGAGAGGTGGTGAAGGCAATAAGAGACGCTTTGTGTTTACATCTCAGACATTTATTTAAAAGCCATTGTTAGCAAGCTATTTTGTCTGAAAACACTTCTCCAGATTTATAAAGTATTTGCTTGGTATTATCATACGTACTTGAATTTAGCAATGCACACAGCATATTGTATGTTCTAGTCTTAATTTTAGATTATGCATGCTAGCATTGAAATGAGGGCACTATTCCTCCATATTATCCTCCATAAACAGTAAAATAAGTTTTTTTTTTTTAATATTCTTTGAAGCGGCCTTGGCAATTTTTGAGAGGTTTTTCTTGGATGAAACAATCAGAATCAACAGAATCTGACAGTTACCTAATGTACACTATCAATCCCAAGTATGGGATTTTTCCTGCCCATATGTTGCTGAGGCAACATACAGTACACACTTGGGCTAAATCTGAAACTATTCTCCCTGCCCCGTTTGTTTCCTAATGATTGTGCATGGAAAAAAAATGCTCCTTAGATAAGTCAAAACCTTGACTTCTATTTACTCAACTGACAATGACATAGTAAATGTATAGGTTGCACTCTTGCATCGTGGGAAGAAGGTCCAAAGGGCTGGCCTTGGAATGGCTACATGGGATTCCCTGCGCTCCCTTTGTTTTGAGGAGGGAAGCTCTATCAAGCTCTCAAGCTCCATCTCAGGCTAGGTTTGTGCGAATATGGTGGTTTGTTGGAACTGTCAAAGCCCATAGAATCAAATGGCCACCCACAAAGTCAAACTCACTGTATCACAAGCCAATCACGGAGAAGAAAATACACAGCTTGACCTCATTGGATGCAGTGCACCTGGAAAATTTAAATAAATTTCTTTCTATTTTATGTTTTGCTACATGCTTATTTACTTGCTTGGTGCTTGAATTGAGTTCAGTTGAGGTAAAAGTGGTCATCATGAGCTTTTCACCAAGTCTCTTCCCTTTAGGTGGATAAGCTACATAACTATGTTGCTCTCAGGAGACATGTTATATTTATAATGTTGATTGATTACCCCCGGTACTGAGGGCATTCAGGTTTAGGAGTTTAAAAGAATTCTGTCATATTTTACACAGTGTCTTTCCTTGCGAAACTAGGATCTCTTTAAACTCTTTAAACACCCCACCCCCCTTCGTCAATAAGGATTTAGCTATTTCACGGTAATTTTATGTTTATTATGCAATTGACAGAGAACTTTAGCAAGCAGGCAAATATAAGGAATGGGACTAGCCTAACTACCAAGCTACATAAGTTCTACGGTTGAGAAAAATAAAAGTTCCTAAGGAAAGGGCTGTCTGATGGCAGGGTAAAGTTGTGGAAATATTCTAAATAGAGCTTAAACTTAAGCTGATATTGCTTTTTTAAGTATGCAGAGTTAAGCGACAAAAATACGTTTTTGTTCCTGGCCACAACAGTGGATCGCATAGGTTCTGTTGTGTTATCCCTGCCTGCTTCTCCACTCTTGGGGCATTCCAATTGCCAATCGTATGGAATAGGCTAACAAAGGATAACTTCGCTAAGTAGGCTACCTCACACAGCCTCACTAAAGAAATCTGAACAAACCTTTCAAGGTGCCAGCATGCCAAAGTAAATTCTTGCTAGTGTCTGTTTACCCATTTTTTTGGGAAAAATGGTGGACAGTAATACGAGTAAACCATGTAAGCAGCTGAATTGCATTTTGTAGCTAACGTTATCTGTAAATGTAAGATAATGTAATCAAATCGTTCTGATATAGCTAATTTTGGTGAGCTACATCATGGAGTAGCGTATACTTTAATGGATTGGAAATGCTTTCATTACCCACCAAGGATGTTATGGTTAACCTGTGGTTTGTAAGTATGTTTTTCTGTTTGTTGGCAACATTACAGAATAAGCTCTGGACAGATTTTTAAGATTTATTTTTCACCAGGGGTGTGTCTTGGCCCACTTTAGAAGTAATTTAATTTTGGGAGTGAACTGGATTTTTTCAAATGATTCTTCACCACTGTGGGATGAGAAGATTAGATTAATAAATGATATAAATTTTAAGATCTACTCAAAGGCAGTCTTGTAAATGCCTTAGTGGAGGTATACAATCTCTGAGTGCTCTAGTTTGTCAGTAACAGTGGTAAAATGTATCCCCTCTGCCAATTAAAATTAACAGCAAGCGGAGAGACTTACATCACCAATTAATGATGAAGAGGTTAATTTCAGTCCTTTACAATGGACTTCAATAGCCCATATTTGAGTTGTTTCTTTCAGCAGGGAACCTTAACATTTTGTGATCTGCTCTAACCTGTTGCTGCATCCTTATGCGCAGCAACCCATCAAATTAACACACTTTGATTTCTTGTCATCAAAATTATGAACTCTTTCAGGTATGAACTCATTCACTTTGAGACAGTGCTCGATAACACAATGAAAACTTCATGGTTTCATATGTCACATGATCAGACCTGACCAGTAATAAGAAGGATAGATAACAGAAAAATGGCTACTTTACGACACTGTTGTTGAACGCGTCATCGACTCAATCATGTCAACCTTAAACTTTCGATCTGGAAAAGTTTAAAACAATGCCAAACTGAAATGTGCTATTGCAGAAGTATTAGTATTTCTTTTCTAGCAATTATGTCAGATATATTGCATGAATGATTTTGCGTAAATATGCCCATTAAAGTCACTTGAATTTAATCTTTTCCTTCAATGACTTTATTCTTGAGCATTTAAGGTACTCATGGGTGCTATTACATGTTTTACTTTTATAAATGTAAAGATAGAACTGTACTAAGGGAAGATATATGATTAAGAGACTGTGAAATGTCAAGGAAAGGTGAACAAGCTTCTATTAACATGAATGAAGTTACATATTTAAGCCTTGCATGCTGCTATCGAAATATCCTGTTGAAAAAAAATAGAACCTCTAATTAGATATACAGCCAAGTGTTTCCTTTCACACATACAAGGACAGGAAAGAAGTAATCTTATGAGCACATGTTCACAGTGAGTTTGATCTTGATGGAGGTGGTAGGCGTGACAGAAAATCTCAAACAGTCTTTCAGCAAAGATGATTTTTATGTACAAGCACTCCTACACATAGAAAATATAGCTTCAGTGTGGGTGTAGGCTTTTGTAGTAGACCAACACTAAGCGACTAACACTAAGCTAATTCAACAAATAATTGTAAACAAACAAAACAAGCCTATAATAAGCAGAATCGTGTTTCTTTACACAGAGCTGGAAAAAAAACCGACACATTTTTTCAGATATAATTGGGCAGCTCTTTTGTAGTTCCTGTTCAGCTTTGTGAAAAAGTATGCGCCTCTTTCCGATTTCTTCTGTTGTTGCATATTTGTCTCATTTCAATGTATTATGGCCCAGTCACACAGCGAAAACGCATGAATTACGCACGAATTACGCACAGATTTTCGTTTCTGTACGTCGTATGCGTAATTCGTAGGTGGAACGAACGTGGACTGTCAGTGATTGTAAGTGGATGTGCGTCGAAGGCGGTTTGTGCGTGATTTTGAGTTTTGAACGGTTCAAAATTTTTCCGACGCACAACTGTGCGAAGGTGTGCGTAATTCATGAGTCAGCATGCGTAGTTTATGCGTCGAGTATGCGTAACTATGCGCGGGACACTCGTCGGCCGTCAGTGCTTATGCGTCAGAACTGGTTTCAACCCACGCACCTTCACGTCCGTCCACTGATGCCCCACGTTCATATCACGCATGAAACGCGCATGTATCACGTTCATTCCACTGACATCCACTGACAATACGTGAAGCGTTCGTGTTTGGACGTGCTCCATCGGTGATTCATGCGTCGGGCGTGCGTCGAATGTTCGTGGAATACTGCACCGTATTTGCTAGTATGCGTCGACGTGCGCGATATGTCAGTGATTCGTCAGTGATTGTAAGTGATACATGCGTGATTCATGCGTGATTCGTCAGAGATTTCTACCCCCGACACCCCGAAAAATTGGTCAATTTCTCAACGCACAAGCATGTACAAACCCAATCTGTGCGTGATTTGTGAGTGATTCGTGCGTGATCGGCTGTGTGACTGGGCCATTAGATCATCAAACAACTTTTAATGTTGAAAAGATAACTAGAGTAAAGATGAAATGTGCCATTTAATGATGATTTAGTTCAGGAATATAGTGCTCCACCCCTTCCTTTCCTAATGTGAAAATGGAATCGACCCTCATTGCTACCGAGTCGAATACTTCAACACATTTAATAGCTTATTGGGTTCAATTTCACTAGGCATACTCAGGAATGATTTTTAGTGAGCCAAAAGTGGAACTTTCCGGAAGACATGTGTCCCATTACATGTGGCAAAAAGCTAACAGAACATTGCACAATAAGAATAGCAGACCAAAAGTCAAACACAGCAGCGGGTCATGTGATGGTCTGTGACAGCTTTGCTGCTTCAAGACCTGAGCAACTTGGCACAATTGGTAGAATCATGAATTCTGCACTCTGAAAGAAAATCCTGAAGTAGCTTGTCTGGCAATTAGTCCATGGTCTTAAGCTCAAGCACAATAAGAGTATGAAGCAGGGCAATGATCCATAGCACACCAGCAAGTCCAAGTCTGAATGGCTCAAAAGTAACAAAATGTAGGTCCTTACTAAGTCCTTACTTCAATCCAATGGACATGCAGTGGTATGACCAACAGGCAGTTTAGCTAGAAAACCCTTTGATGAGGCTGAAAATTAACTCTGCTGCTAAGAGTAGACAAAAATTCCTCCACAGCAGGATAAGAGACTCATTGCCAGTTATGGCAAATATTTGATTTCAATTGCTGCCACCAAGGTTGGCACAAGCAGTTATAAGGTTTAGGCGGGCAATTATTTTTTCACATGGGTGATATAAGTTTTGAATAATTCTTAGCTTCAATAAATGAAATGATCATTTAAAAGCTGCATTTTGCATGTATTCATGTTGCCTTTGTCTCATGTTAAAATGAGTGTGATGATCTGAAACTTTTACAAAGGACAAATAAATTAAAATAGAGGAACTTGGTGAAGGGCACAAATACTTTTTCACAGCACTGTATATGTCAAAAGTAACTTAGACCCTATAATATATGTATATATATATATATATATATATATATATATATATAGGTCAATCATCCACGCCTGCATTAGAAGATCCTGGCTGCATCCGTTTTTTGTTTTTTGTTTGGTATTTTTAGTATCCAAAAAAGGGAAATTGGAGTAATTCTCTTTTTAAACAGTGCAAACTTACCCAGGAACGGACATTTAAGCCATTCACAATGAAAAGTTATCCTCCTATGTTATTTTCAGTGAGTACCGTACAATTAGCGACTCTAGAAACCGAGAAGAACCTAACACGAATGCGTGAGTAAACTCAATATAAAAATATATTCACTAAAAAAAAAACTGCACACCCACAATATATATACAACCCCAATTCTGAAATAGTTGGGAAAAAGTGTAAATTGTGAATAAATTCAAAATGCAATGACTTTCAAATCACACCAGCCAGTATTTTATTCAGAATAGAACAGAGATAACATAGCAAATGTTGAAACTGAGAAATTTTACAATTTTATCCACAAAATGAGCACTTTTAAAATTTTAATGGCTGCAACAGGTCTCTGGGCATTGAGGAGACAAGTTTCTTGAGTTTAGCCATTGGAATTTGATCCCACTCTTGTTTAATACAGGCTTCCAGCTGCTGGAGAGTTTTGGGGCTCCTTTGACGGACTTTTTGTTTAATTATGCGCTAAATGTTTTCAATCAGTGACAGATCAGGACTGCAGGCGGGCCAGTTCAGCACACGTACTCTTCAACTATGAAGCCATGCCATTGTAATAGCTGAGATATGTGGTTTTGCATCATCCTGTTGAAATACACAAGGCCTTCCCTGGAATTGATGTCGTCTGGAGGGGAGCATATGTTGCTCTAAAACCTTTATATACCTTTCATCTTTCATGGTGCTTTTTAAAACATGCTAGTGTCCAACACCATAACAGATGGATGATAACAGGAGGGGTGTCTTTCTCCTCTTTAAACCGGAGGACACGAAGCCCATGATTTCCAACAAGAATGTCAAATTTGGACTCGTCTGACCACAGGACGCTTTGCCACTTTGCTACATTCCATTTTAAATGAGCCTTGGCCCACAGAACAGGGTGGCACTTCTGGATCATGCTCAACAATGGCTTCCTTTTTGCATGATAGAGTTTTAGGTGGCATCTGTGGATGGCACGGCGGCCTGTGTTTACAGACAGTGGTATCTTGAAGTATCCCTGGGCCCATTTAGTAATGTCAATGACAGAATCATGAGTGATGCAGTGGTGTCTGAGGGCCCGAAGATCACGAGCATCCAGTAAAGGTCTTCAGCCTTGTCCCTTATGCACAGGGATGTTTCCAGATTCTCTGAATCTTTTGATGAAGTTATGCACTGTAGATGATGAGACATTTAAAGCCTTGGCAATTTGACATTGTGGAACATTGTTTTTAAAGTATTCCAAAATTTCTTTATACGAGCCTTAGAGACCCTCTGGCCATCTTTACTTCTGAGTGACTCAGCCTCTCAAATTTCAACATTTGAAATTTTATCTATATTCTATTATAAATAACATATTGGCTCATGTGATTTGAAAGTCATTGCATTTTGATTTTATTCACAATTTACACTTTGTCCCAAGTATTTCCACATTGGGCTTGTAATTTTCAACTGGGGTTGCATAATTTTGATTGCAACTATGTATATATATATATATGTATTTATTTATGGGGCCATTTTGATCATTTTCAAAATGCCTGGCTAGAAAATTACTCAATTTAATCAAAACCTACGGACACGGCATAAGTAAAGGCAATATATGATAGAATTCATTTGCAGCTGTGTTTTTTTTTTTAAATCACATGGAAGAATGATCTGTCACAGGAACGGAGTGACATTCAGACACCATGCTTTGTGGTTTTCTCAAGCTCCGAGATGATCAGCCCAAAGGCCCCCCTTGATATTTCTGGCTCACATTGCCTGACATTTAGACTTCAAACGCTTCTCATCTGAATTGACATGTTGTCTACATGCTGTCCCAGATCTACCATTTTACTAATCATTGTGTGTCCTATATACATGTTCCTCAGATGACCAACGAGAAAACTGAAACACTGGCTTATTACACTGGCTTATTGTTTGCTGCCTTTGAAGATAAGTTTGAATTTTTTCTTTAATTTTGCATTTCTGTTGCACCACTACATTTCCTGTGAATGGGACTATAAAAATACAACTGACTTTGAACCTCCCAACCCAACTGCGAGAGTTTTAAGAAATGGCGCTGATATTTCAATAATTCCCACAGATAAGCGTTATTACTTATGGTATTTCACCCAGCACCTGTTTTTTTAATGACTAATTCAATGCACTTATTTAATTGGAGAACTAAGACTTTCTCAATAAAATGCCCACTTTTGGCACAACTACAGCAAATATTTGAACACTCTAACGAACTCTAACGAACACAGTCGTAGAATCCATGCATGACGAGATTCAAAGTGTATGAAATGCAACTGCTTTAGGAACTAGCCTATTAAAGTATTCAGATTCAGATTCAGATGAATTTATTGTCATTGTAACACAATAACAATGAAATTAAGTATGGAGAGAAAGAGCCCCGGGCTGCTGCGACGTGCGTCGCGCTGCCAACTCCACTTTCTTCTTCGAAAATTCAAGGTTGCAGTTAAACACAGAAGAGAAACACATTGATGACATCAGACATAACAATACACATCAGGATTTAACACGACACGCTGGAAACGCGTAGGAATTTTTTCAAGGGAGTGGGGGCGATGAGAGGTGGGGAAGAAGGGGTTAATTGATGTAATGCAGGCAGCCTTGGCAAAGGGCGGGGGGGCAGGGGGGGGGGGGGGTGGAATGCAGAGTCCAGAGTCTTTATCAGGGGCAGAAAGTTCTGTCCTTGTCAGAGGGATAATGGTATGTTGTTGATGTTCTGTGTGAGACTGAAGCAGACAGAGGGGGGACGCGGAGTGTGTGTGTGTGTGTGTGTGGGGGGTGGGGGGGGGGGTGCCGAATACTATTCATTTTGGGTGGAACAACCAATTTTCATTGATCCGCAACTCATTTTGTACATTTTTTACTTCACACTTCAGGGCCACCAGTTCTCCCATCAGTTCTCCCATCGTCTCATCCTGTCTCTTGCCCAAGTTCACAGTCAAATGCACAAACCCCCCACACTGACTCAAAACAGCGTCCATTTTTCTGTGCGTTTCTGCAGATGATCCCAGAGTCTTTTTGAGCAACTCACCATTCTCTGATGCTCCATAATAATTTCGGTGCTAGGCAGCGCATTGGGCATTTTCCTCGCTCCCAGTTTGTGTACTTTGCGGTAGATCAGAGCAACTCCCATGCCAATTTGGAGAAATCCCGTCCCCATATATCCAAAAAGATAAACATCCTCCATGTCTTCAAGGGATAGTGCCGCCAGGCAAAGAGCTTGCCATCCCGACCACGCGTCCCGAACGTAGCCGGCAGCAAAAGTCCCATCCGGGCAGCGTGGTTCACCAGGTGCTCCGCTTCTCGGTGAAAAAATTTTGCCAATCGCATTCAGGGACCAGCTAATTAATTTGATCTTTACTTGAAGAGCCTCAAAAGCAGATGGAGGGTCCAAAAAAAAGGAAAAAAGAGGGGGTAACAGGACAAAACAGGACAAAGAAAGAGGACGCAGGCAGGAGCAGAGATAGAGTGCGACTGCTCTCCTCAGAAGCCGGAAGAAGAATTAGGAGACAGCATTCCAATCTCATTGTTTTAACAAGTATACTTACTTTACTGAGCTCAACAGAGAATCCCTGAGAAGTAGTTCAGACTGTCAACACAAACCACCGCTGCTGACTTACTGATATGCTTTCTCACTGTGGTTCTTTCTGCCTTCACAGTCTGAGGTAGAGACACACCCATCTCTCCAAGCTGAATAGCACACGCACTAGCGTGTATTCGTGTCTTTGCATTGACTTTGAATTTAATTTGTTGTGCAAAAATTTTGTCTCGCGTCCGGTGCTTTATTATAAGATATGTGTTGGTGAGGGACAATGCGTGAATTAGCATTCGTCAAATATGAATAAAGTCTATACCGGTCTAAAGTGAGTTGAGGTTGTACTGCATAGGAACTTTGCCAACGAAAAGGACTTACAAAATGATGACATGCATTTTTAGAGAATAACGGAATAGATTTTACTCGTTTAACCTCTCATGCATGAATTATGATAAACTCAGTCAGGATTTTTTTTTACTAAGTGGTTTTTATACATCGGATTGTTATGGCCCCAATTTGTTACTAGATTTACAACGCAACAGCAACAGCAAGGGATGACAGACACAGTTTTAAAAACCTCAACACATTTAATTAACAAACAAAGACTAAACTACTATTTACAACTACAGACCAAGATTGATTGGAAAACAAAAAAAAAACAGAAATATTTACAGTCCTTGTGGGTTTTCTGGTGATGTGCTGGGTGAGGAAAAGGCTCTTTTACAGGCAAAAATCCACAAAAGAAACTTCACAGGTCTTGAACAGAAATGACAGGTCTGGTCACGTGTATCCTTCTTCTTGCAATTTCTCCTTCTACTTTACTGTCTCAATTCTTTTCCTCATATACTCTTTTGCAGACCCCACCCACATTTAGACCTTTTTTTTATTTTCGGGGACTTGCCCCAGACATGTCCAGGACATGTCTAAACATAGCTCCAGTCTGAGCTGAATAAAAAAAAAGGTAAATACTGCCATCCAGTGGCCTATATTCACATTACAGGATGTAAAACAAGTTTTGAAAAAAAATGTTTATCTTTATTCTATAAATGACTACTTTTTCCCATTGCAATGACCTGCCAATGAGATTTTTTGTATGGGATGATGCAGCAGCTTCCACTAGAGTGGACAACCCACACGGAAAGAAGCTATATAAACTTACAGGTTTTAATATAGGGCCACATATAGGTTTCGCATATATGTGACATACATAAAATTGGCCGTTTTCATATATATATATATATATATATATATATACATATGTATTCATATATGTACCTATATGTACATATATGTACCAAAAAATAAATAAATATATAGATATAAATATATATACAGCACAGGCCAAAAGTTTGGACACACCTTCTCATTCAATGCATTTCCTTGATTTTCATGACTATTTACATTGTAGATTCTCACTGAAGGCATCAAAACTAAGAATGAGCACGTGGAACTATGTACTAAACAAAAAAGTGTGAAATACCTCTTATATTCTAGTTTCTTCAAAGTAGCCGCCCTTTGCTCTGATTACTGCTTTGCACACTCTTGGCATTCTCTTGATGAGCTTCAAGAGGTAGTCACCTGAAATGGTTTTCACTTCACAGGTGTGCCTTGTCAGGGTTAATTAGTGGAATTTCTTGCCTTATCAATGGGGTTGGGGCCATCAGTTGTGTTGTGCAGAAGTCAGGTTGATACATAGCCGACAGCCCTATTGGACAACTGTTTGATACATACGTACATAATTCCACGTGTTCATTCATAGTTTTGATGCCTTCAGTGAGAATCTACAATGTAAATAGTCATGAAAATAAAGGAAATGCATTGAATGAGAAAGTGTGTCCAAACTTTTGGCCTGTGCTGTATGCGCATAAATGCTGCATATGCGCAGGATATAGGTTGCATACATGAGCATATATGTTCATATAGATTCTTTCCATGTGGTAATATGCAGCAGTTCCCAAAATTGCAGGCATATATAGAGAAAAAACACTTTTAAACAGCTGTACACTGTAGTGACCTTCACACATGAAAGGGTTAAAGAGGCACAATGTGCGCCACTCTCTACATTAAAGTCACCTCGCACATCTTTGTCCCCAGTTTAATTCACCGTAACATTATATTGATAACAAAGCAAACCCTTTATTCTCGTCCTTTGCGAGTCGCATGGCGACGGAGGCATAACCATGTTCATAACGATGCTCCGCTTACTAAGTTCTGCATTCAGACCTTGACCACAAAGCCACAGGGACAGTTTTTCATATCATCTGTGTCATCTTCTCTACATCTTAATGTCACTGCACAAAAGCTGTTATTATCGCTTTTGATTTTATTTTTAGCTCAGCCCAAGGCACCGGGACATTCTTAGCAGTAACTGGAACAACATATCATCAGTTGCAGCAGAAAATTAACACAGAAGCTTGGCTTAAGGACAGTACAGTTTGAAAAGGCAACATCAACCAAAGTGTTATTAGCTTTGTTCCATGACGAGAGGACAGAGGAGCCTGTATCTATTTTTTAGGCAAATGATTGTACAAGAACCACACAGCTGCAAAGCGTTTATAACCATGTCAGACCCCAGGTCAAATCAGATCAATGTCCTGCAGAGCATTTGTGATACCATTATAAATACGAGTTTTTTAGGCTATGGGATGACGTTAGTCTAAAAGGCACCTGCCTCAATTTATTTCCCATGACTTGCAATGTGCACAGCATAATAACTTTTAGAAGTGCTACTAAAATGTCAAAAAACAAACAAACAATATTTTCTAGGGTTTTTTGACTGCCAATTTCCTCTGTTCAACTATAAATTGAAAATGTATTTATTTACATTTTTATATACAATGTATATCTTCATTGTTCTTCTGCTCAAATAATACTTAAAATTTTATTCAATCAATCTAATTAATCCCCCCCCCCTTTTATTTCTGCAGTGTTAAACCCATGGCTTCTAACACATCCCAGAATTCCACTGAACAGAAGGACTTGGTTTTTGTGGGGGCTTATTCATTGGTGCTTGTGGCTGGCCTGACTCTGAATGTCACAGCCCTAGTTGTCTTCTTCCGCCGCACCAGTTCTCGTTCCCATACCATCGTCTACATGACCAACCTGGCAGTGGCTGACCTGTTGCTGGTCTCCACTCTCCCTGTGAGAATCTACTATTACTTGGGGTTATCTGGACTGCCGCAGACCCTGTGTGAGGGCCTGGGCATGGTTCTTCTGATCAACATGTACGGGAGCATCTTCCTTCTGACGTGCATGAGCTTCGATCGCTGCATGGCAGTCTGCTATCCCATGTCGTCTCGCGTCAAGAGGGGGCGCAAGAAAGCACCGCTGGTGTGCCTGGGTGTCTGGATTCTCACAGTGGGAGCCAGTTTGCCAATCTACCTGTTTAAAATAAGTGACAAGAGTAAGGAAAGTGACCACAAATGTTTCAAGAGCTCCCCGGTCTACGCTACCCGGCCCGTGGCAGTGTTCACCACACTCATCATTGGCTTTGGGATCCCAATGGTCACCATGGTGACATGCTCCTGTTTCCTGATCAGGGCCATCAACCGTAGCACAGTGGCAGAGATGAACATGATCGATAGCCGAAAGATCCGGAGGATGATCAGTGTCAGCCTGGTGGTCTTCGTGGTGTGTTTTCTTCCCTACCATCTCATTTTGGCACTGCTGTACCTTTATGGACTCGACCCTCCCAACTCCCGACTGCTCGAAGCCTTCCATTGCAGCCTGGTTTGGGCCTGCTTCAATGCCGTGTTGGATCCTTTAGTTTACTACTTCACCACTGAGACTTTTAGGAAGAAGGTGGACATTAATCTCGGCAAAAAGATGAGGCCATTGCATAGCTACAGCTCAGATGGTAATAATCGACCTCGTAGCCCCCTGAACACGTGAGCCAGCCGGACTATCAAAGGTCAAGGATTTGTGGGCAGTCCAACAAGAAAACATTTTATTATGGTGGTCCTGGGGACCCCCATTGTGCATTTATGTCCTAAGAACAATTGCCATCCAAGAGTTTTGACAAGGCATTAATGTTTTGTAATTGCACTATATGTGTTTGTGAGGATTCTTTACTCAAGATGCCCCAATATGTCTTAGATAGCAATTCATACCCTAAAGAGCTTCATATTCACATTGTTGTATTTTGCAAATTCTTTTTACATCATTAAAAGAGTTGAATGGCTTCTAGTCAGAGAAAGTGTGGACACATGCTCACTAAAAAAAAATTACTGTCAAATTAAAAAACAAAGCGAATGATAACAAGCTAACTCTGCAAAAAAAGTCAGGGTCAGAAAATATAAGCAGTAGCCTTTTGAATCACTATTGTCTTAAATGTTGTTAGTCAAAAATGTGTACACTTTTTATAAACATTTGCAGGAAAGTGCAACTTTTATATGACATGGCTTTCAGCCATAGCTATTTTGGACAATGTGGCTACAGAGGGTTAATAAACTCTATGAACATGAAAAGGACGTAACGAACAGAAATTAGCAGCTGTTTAAAATTGAGATTGCAGCTGCACTTGGAGTGAAATCCAACATACAGAAAGGGTCCTGAGAACTGACGCTGAATGGCTCACTTCGGAAAATGAGTCATGAGAAAAGTGCTCTGCACAGTTTTACAGAACAAGAGGCCAATGCATATAGACATTTAATACAACATAGTTTTCATTACTGGGCCTTTGCTTATGCCCTGCCATGGTGCATCTGGATCTTTCGTGAATATTAATCTAAGAGATAAGTATCTGTTGTTTCTTTTTTAAGTCTATTTTCTCCATTATTTCACCTAATTTCACAATTAACTGTAAGATTTATAGAAGTAGCTGAGTTTGTGCTGCATTTGTACAAAGCCACTGAAAAGTCATAAAGTAATACAAACTATTTGAAGGGATGTGCCATTACTGGGTACAACAGGACTGTATAATAGTATCTGCAGAACATCAGTGCTACTTGACAGCCATCACAATGGGATCAGTATGTTGTGCTCCTGAATAACACTTGCAACAATTGCCGGCCTTGCATCTTGAAAGAGTACCATCTCACATTGCTGAGAAAAACAACATATTGCATTATTGTCCTTTTACTTCACTGCCTATTCACAAAGAGTGGGGGTCGCTGTGGCGTATTGGTTAAGTGTGCTTGACTTGGGACATAAAGGTCTTGAGATTAAGCCTTTGCCACTGTTTTTATGATGTATTCTTGGGCATAAACACTTAACTCCCACAGTACCTCACTCTACCTTGGTGTAAAACTGAGTACCAGGAAATTGTTGGGGAAACCAGACTAAGAGCTGGATGGGTAACCTGCAACAGACAAGCATTCCATCCAGGGGGAGTGGCAACACCCCTTAACTGGAGTTACGCCCCAGCTAGATGAGCTACTTGGCTTGGAGTAGACTTTGTCTATTCAGAAAGGGACCAGAAAGATTCCATCATGAATGTGACAACATTGGTTCATGGCTGTTGTCTGCATGACATTTGATGAAGTCACCAATGATGCCTGCAAGACTGAATGGGTGGAGAATGGAACAGACAGACTTTAGATATAATGTCACAATGGCAGACCTAGCATTGTGTTAACTGTAACTGTAGCCAGCTGGGAGTGAACAATCATTACAGACTTTGTAGAATGACGATGCTATAGCAGATATTAGAAGAAAACTGGGAAGTACTGGTGCAGCCCTGATAAACAATAAGGTTATATGAACAGCCAATAAAAAATAACAATAAAAATAGAAAATTACACTCCGAAAAACAGTGTTTATGAAAACCAGATGGAGCAGACAGTGGTGAAGTGTACATGTGCACTTCTTTTTGTTTATGTGCGTGCGTGCATGCGTGTGTGCGTGTGTGTGTGTGTGTGCGTGCGTGTTTGCGTGTGTGTGTGTGTGTGTATGCATGTGTTTGTGTGTGTGCGTGTGTGTGCATGCGTGTTTGCGTGCGTGCGTGTGGGTGTGTATGCATATGGTTTTGTGTGTGTGTATGTGTGTATGCATGTGATTGTGTTTGTGTGTGGGTGAGCGTATGTATTTTCCTCAAGTTTCACCCCTGGCAAAATTGACCCACATGTTTGACTCACTGGAACTTTGACTTGAGTGCTACAGTCAGACAAGGCTGAAATGGGTAATTTTTGCATGTGAGGTGGTGCACGTGGAATGCTTGCAAGAGGAGGCACCTCACATCAACAATAAAAATTGGGTCATTGATGTTTAAGGCATGTTTTGCTGTCAGAGGTGCTCAGTCAGGCATGGCAGCAAGATGAATTCCACCAAGTCCTGGGAATTCTGGGGGGGAATCTGGATGACTTTCCATGGGGGCTGAGAATAGGGCTCTTCAAGTGATGAAATTACAAAGACACATCCAAATATGCAGAGGAATATTCTGGTGAGAACAAACATCATGTTCTGTGGTTGCCATCTCAGATAGAAATTGAAACCCAACTGAAACCCATAAAGTACAAACCCAAGGATAGCAATAATATTGAAAATCTGTACACTGGATGATGGTCAGAAATCCCTCCTAATGTGATCTCTAACCATTTATAGGACAAAAAAAAAAAAAAAAACACAACGCTGTATCTGTGTGCGGTATTTTCACCAAGCAATAAACTATTGGTGCTTATAATTTTGGCAAGTACTGTGTGAAAAAATAGATTTCTGAATGTAAAACATTGAAACTTGGAAATGCATATAAATATAAGCTCATGGTTTTTCCATGTGTTCTTACCTAGCATGTTGATTTTTAACTACGTTGTTAACTATATGCAGTGTTTCTATTCATTGAGTGCAAATAATTCTGGACATTACTGTACTCTGCAGAGTTAAATTCAAGAAGAAAATTTTTCTGTGTTCTATCTTCCACCAGAAAAAAATTTCCAGCGATCAAAATCTGATGCTGTAAAAATGTTTGCCAATAAATGCATACAAATGTACACTCAAAGGTCAGGTGAAACGGGGGTCCAATAAGCCATGGCGACCAATGAGGCATGGCAACCAATGAGCCATATCACCTATTTTAAGCAGCTCTGAGCTCTGTTCATTAAAATTTACTAGTTTTCATATTGAGACCCACATGCATATCCCAATAGACTGAACTGTAACCACAGAATACAGTTAACATTGACAGGTTCATTATCTGGCCTAAATATGTTGTATATAAAGATAGCACACATTTGTAAGTATGATTCTCCAGAAAAACATGTAAATTTGATGCTGTTCACTCAATTTTCCAAGCGCTTTTTTGGCTTCCACTTTTTATTCTGAATCTCATTCATCCAATATATCGCATTGTTTTTGTAAGTGTCCTTATTTTGATTAATTTGACCCCGTCCATTAAAGCAACATAACAAAATCAAAGGGGCTTGGGTGTTGTTTGCCTGACTAGTTTTCTGTTTGTTCTGGGCATATTTTGCTGCCAGAGGTCCTGAGGCATGGTGGCATATCCCATCAAATCAAGTATTTTAGTGTGAGGATTTCATGTTCACCAGGGCACCAGGGCAGTTGCCTAAGTCTCTTGACGTCATCAAACACTGCACAAATTTGCCAAACCTTGCAAAAAAAAAAAAGGCACACATATCACACATGTACAAGTCTAACTCCTCACATGCAGGAGAAAAGCCACATCATTTGCAATTCTTGCTCTATTTAAAATAAACTGTGGACACGGCCAGAGGACTAATGCCCACTGTCTGCTTTATTCTACTATCTATGAGTGAGTGTATGGCCAGTGCCTGTTCCCCCATCCAACAATATGGACTTATGGCCATCTCCCTACGATCAACCCCCATTTCTGCAGCAGTAATTGTGTTTTAGAAACTACACCCCCAATTTTGAAATAGTTGGGACAAACTGTAAAATGTGAAAAAATCAAAATACAATGACTTTCAAATCACACCAGCCAGTATTTTATTCACAATAGAACAGAGATAACATAGCAAATGTTGAAACCGAGAAATTTTACAATTTTATCCACAAAATGAGGCATTTAAAATTTGATGGCTGCTACAGGTCTCAAAAAAGTTGGAAAAGGGGCCTGTTTACCTTCTTGTGGCATCCCCTCTTCTTTCTTATACACAGTTGAGGCGTCTGGGCATTGAAGAGACAAGTTTCTTGAGTTTAGCCATTGGAATTTGATCCTACTCTTGTTTAATATAGGCTTCCAGCTGCTGGAGAGTTTTGGGTCTCCTTTGACGGACTTTTCATTTAATTATGCGGCAAATGTTCTCAATTGGTGAAAGATCAGGACTGCAGGCAGGCCAGTTCAGCACACAGACTCTTCTACTACGAAGCCATGCTGTTGTAATAGCTGCAGTATGTGGTTATGCATTGTTCTGCTGAAATACAAAAGGGTTTCCCTGGAATAGATGTCGTCTGGAGGGGAGCATATGTTGCTCTAAAACCTTTATATACCTTTCAGCATTCATGGTGCTTCTTAAAACATGCAAGTGTCCCACATCATATGCATTAATGCATCCCATACCATCAGAGATGCTGGCTTTTGAACTGAGCACTGATAACAGGAGGGGTGGTCTTTCTCCTCTTTATCCCGGAGGACAAGACGCCCATGATTTCCAACAAGAATGTCAAATTTGGACTCGTCTGACCACAGGACACTTTGCCGCTTTGCTACAGTCCATTTTAAATGAGCCTTGGCCCACAGAACATGGCAGCACTTCTGGAATATGCTCAACAATGGCTTCCTTTTTGCATGATGGAGTTTTAGGTGGCCTCTGTGGATGGCACGGCAGACTGTGTTTACAGGCAGTGGTTTCTTGAAGTATTCCCATTGAAGGGCCCATTTAGTAATGTCAATGACAGAATCATGCTGGTGAGTGATGCAGTGGCGTCTGAGGGCCCGAATATCACAGGCACCCAGTGAAGGTCTTCAGCCTTGTCCCTCAAGCACAGATGTTTTCCAGTTTCTCTAAATCTTTTAATGATGTTTTGCACTGTCGATGATGAGACCTTCAAAGCCTTAGTAATTTGACATTTAGGAATTTGACTCAGCCTCTCAAAGACATCCCTTTTATAGCAAATCATTTTACACACCTGATGCCAGTTAACTTATTCACTTGCAAAATGTTCTCTCAGCTGATTTTCTTGTATATTAATTGCTTTTTTAGCCCTTTTGCCTGTTTCACAACTTTTTTGAGACCTGTTGCAGCCAGAAAATTTGAAATAAGCTCATTATGGAAAAAAATATAAAATTTCTCAGTTTCAACAGTTGAAATGTTATCTATGTTCTATTGTACACAGGGGTGCCGCTGGCAATCTTGGGCCCAATGACTGGAAATTGATTCTCCCCACCCCACCCTTGGGCCCCCCATATATATAGCACACACACACACACACACACACACACACACACATTCATTCATTCATGCATACATATATGTGCTGAGATCATCCTTAAAAAGTTGAAAATTGAGAAGCAAACAATAAATAGAAGCGCTGCACTGGATGCAGAAACCGCAGTTAAAGTCACGTGATCCCCAAAGTAACCCAGGAAGATGGCCTTGAAGGAATAGGAATGCATTGATTAATTATTATTTATTTCTACAAAAAAAATATATTTCCGTGATCTGAAAGGTCGCATGTATAACCAGATATTGAACCTCAGGTCCAAATGCTCCGCCTTATTCACGACACTAACTCAACAGACTATATATTCACTGGTCGATTTAGCACGCGTATAGCTGTACTGTGTTTGAACTTGAGCAAATTGGCGGAAGGATTCTCAGTCATAAACTGGCTTTGAAAACAACAGTTGAATTTATAGCGGTTAATTATCGCGAAAATACAAAAAACAAACCATTTTAAGCGATTATACTGCTGTGGTCTTCCAGTGCATAGCATAATGGCGAGAGGACTCTCAGATAGACTGGCTAAAACAATAGCAAGCGCAGATTTGTCCCAAACAGCTTTCATGACAAAATATCAAAAGTAAGAAAATTTTTTTGCTCATCTCTGTAGCATTTAAAGTGTATGCCTGCTGTTCTTTGAGTGCAGTGTCAATTTTAAATGACAAGGCTTATATCCTTGAAATTTGTGGATTGTCCTTTTTAATTTGAGGTATCGTTTGTATGCATAGCCCAAAGTCAGTGGAAATGCTTGCGATAGAGCATTAATTTTGTTTTATTTAATGTTTTGCTAGATGCTTATTTACTTGCTTGGTACTTGAATTGTGTTCGGTTTAGGTTAAAATGGTCATCACAAACTTTTTGCCGAGTTTCTTTGCTTTAAGAGGATATGCCGCATGATGAGGTTGCTATTAGAAAACATGCTGTATTTATTATGCAAATTCTTTCCCCCCGTTACAGGGGCGTTCAGGCTTAAGGTTAATATTTGTATTGATATATATTTTTCACTAATTTCTTTCAATCTTCACTTAAAAACCAGTTTTCATTGCAACAAAACCGTTGACTTACTTGTGAACTTCTGGTAAGTGAAGCAGCTTTTCTCAAAGTGCTCTGAGCAAAGAACTGAATGTTTTTTTGGTTTGTAAGGCTTTCCACGGTCAATTCTTATTAATTTAACAAGCCACTCTTTCAAAAGGGCTTCATTATTTTGTGGAAATTGATGGGTACTTATTTTGCCGTATTTTACAGACGACTGAATGACATTATTATTGGTGCAAGCAACAGCAGCACAAGATTTCCCCATTTTCACTATGCTGCGATTAACCTTTGTGTACATTTTGCTTCAGGGATCATGTGACCCCCTACGTAACTTGCAACCACCTCTAAATTTTAAATCGATCAAGTTATTACAAAAATGAAGATATAAAATTAAAGTGTCCATATATTTTATTTACAAATGTTCATGATAATGACACTATCCTCTGTGGGGCCCCTGTGAATGCTGGGTCTCTAGAATCGTCCATGGTTACCCCTCCCCATGGCGCCCCTGATTGTAAATAACATAATTGTCTCATGTGATCTGAAAGTCATTGCATTTTGATTTTATTCGTCCCAACTTTTTCAGAATTGGGGTTGTACATTTACTGTCACCGAGGTGCATGACCACAAACAAATGCTTACAGTTAAGGCTGAGGTGATATATATCTATATAAGGACCGAAAATCTTGACTACTCTAAAAAAAAGCTAAGATGTGAAAACCCATATTAACAGTCAACTATAGCCAAGCACACATTGCCTTGTGAGTCAAAGAAGACTGTTCTCACTTCCCTTGTTGACTGCATGCAAACAGGAAGCAATGCAAACGGCCAGGCCAGTGAAAACACATTGCCCTTGCACAAGCTGGCTGTTTGCGGCAGCATGGCGAAGTTGTGCAACAACCCGCAAACCCGAAAATTCCTTAAAATAACTTTGTTTTATGCAGCGCTAAGTATTCCCCACACTCAGACATCAGAGCGTTTTTAAAAGGGGAATTATTATTATGATTATTATTATTATTATATTACAAAATATTTGTGGAAATATTCGGTAAACTGCAGCCATTTATAATATGATCGAGCCAAAGCTTCATGCTGCTGATTTCAATTGTGAACTGCACGGGCTTACAGTTTCAGTTTCTTCAAAGATGGAAACTAAAAGCACATGGTTTTGGTGTTGTTTTACAGCTTAAAGGGAAAGTTCACCCAAAAATGAACATTCACTCATAATATACTCACCCCAAGGCTTATTGAAGGGTCGGTTAATTTCTTCTGTCCTCAAAATAGTTTGGGAAAAAAACATGGCTCCTGGCAAAGGGGCTACATTGGACATTTAGGTGAAAAACTGTGAAAATGACGTCTTTTCGAGTCAAATCACATTGTGGAGGCTTGCAGACACTTCGAAAATATCACACGAGCAGTATGGAGGCATTTTATGTTTTTTAATGTTGCTTTTTTAAGCTTGCAAAAGTGGCCACCATAGGATTCCAATCATTTGGATTTCTCTTCAATGCAGTTTTTCCTTAAAACTCCAAAACTATTTTGAGGACAAGAGAAATTAACCAACCCTTCAATTAGCCTTGGGGTAGGTATATGCTGAGTGAATTTTCATTTTAGGTGAACTTTCCCTTTAATTGCTTTCAAGCTAGCAGTGATGATGTTGTGGTTTGCCGACTAGATGTTATATTTTTGAGATCGCCTTGTTCGTGAATAATGGAAGAGAGAGACAAAGTCTTCAGAAGCCATCTTCATTCCCAGCCCTGAATCGTGCAATAATCCAAACCCGGTGAGCAGTCCCTGGCCAGGAAATGCTAACTCGGCATTCTTTACAGAGCAATATTTATGGGAAAAACTCAACCAACTTTGCTCCAGTTAAAATTCATGGGTTTTAACCATCTTATCTTTAACTCTTTTTTTTACTCTCCAACTTTGTTTATTAAACCATGGTGGAATACACAAGTATAGGTTTAAAAAAAAATAAAAGGAGTATATACTATGATGGACTGGAAAATTACAGTCAAGAGAGGAAAAATACAGCCAAAGGAATAGGATACAAGTAGATACATAAATGATTCAATTGATTATGTTTTTTTTTCAGTAAAAACTAATGATTTTACTGAACAAATATTGATCAAAGCCACAGAAATCAAATACATCACCTGATTATGCTTTTGAATAAACTAAACAGAATCCTCCGCACTATTCACAGCTACAGAAGCTTAAGTGTGTGCGAGCTGCTCATGCATGTGTGAATTGAATTGCTTGTATGTATGTGTGTCTGTGCGCATGTGTACGTGTGCTGCGTGTGTGTGTGTGTGTGCATGTGTCTGTGTGCACTACTCACGTGAGTGTGAACTGCTTGTATATGTGTGTGTGTGTGTGTGTGTGTGTGTGTGTGTATATATATATATATATATATATATATATATACCCAGTGGTGGATTGTGTTTCTGCGCGCCTACATTTCGAGCAAGTATTGAATTTCTTCGTTTGAACGGAGAGATCCTTTCGCTGCTGCGGCATTTCTTTCTTTTTTTTTTTTTTTAAATTTGGCATCTCCAATCCCACCCGAATTTGGAATGCCCAATCGGGGAACTATGTACAAAGCTTGCTCGTATGCGACCCCTTGCTGCCAACTCAGGATAGTGAAGACAGTTCACGGCTCTCCTCCGAAGCACGTGCCTGTCAGCCACTGATTCTTATACACTCGCTGGTTGAATCTTCGCAAGCGCTGCGGCATTTCTTAAGAACAAGACAACCGCGACGCATAACGGTAATCTGCTGCCGCGCTGAAGTAAGGTTGCTTTCACATTTGACACAAGTACGAACTAAACTACCTCTATCCCTAACCCAACTCATAGGGAATGCTATCTCTATCCCTAAACCTAACCTTAACCCTACTCATAGGGAATGCTATGCCTATCCCTAACCCGAACTCAACTCATAGGGAATGCTATCCCTATTCCTGTGCCTAATCTTAACTCAACTCATAAAGAATGCTACCCCCATCCCGAACCCTAACCTTGACCCAACTCAGCCACAAACAATGGTTTGTTCTGCTCAAATTATTCTACCCAGTGCCAACAGATCAGGCAACTCACCAGCATGAAAAACATCAAAATGGATATTCACTCGACGTCTCCTCGTCGACAACAATAAATAAAATTCTCTCACCCTTCAGCAATGAATGGAAACTAATGGCGTAAAGCTGGCAATAAACTCAGTTGGTGTAGTGGTTAAGGCCACAGTGTCTGGTGTGATTAACATTGCTTTCGCCACAGGTTTCCTGGTTTTAATCCTGCTGTAGACACTAATGTATGTCTAACTTAACATATAAACCTTTGTTCTCAGCCTCATCGACAGGAAGGAAAAAAAATATCATAATAAAAGAAGAAGAACATAAGTAGTTCAAGCGAATAGGACATAGAGTAAAGGACACGAGGGAACAATACAGATGTGGAAAGCGGAATTACCGCAAAAAATTTTTTCACTCGCGCCACGTCTACCCCATCCTTTTAAAAATTTTCCCCCATCATTCTAAACCCCCTTCTCACTGATAAACCCCCCCCCCCCCCAAAATTTTTGTACCCCTTCTTAAAATTATTCTGGCCAATAAAAACCCAAAAAACGGGAGGCTGCGTATGGTACTCTTGCCGGTTTAATTTGTGAAACCTCGGCAATTAAATAATTTAATTCGCAGCGTGTCACATTCGCTGGAGGGAGTCACCGGAGCGGGAGACGCTGACTGGAGACGGTGAAGAGCTGCTTTGCCTGGGAGAGAAGCCCAGTGAGACGCGGCGAACAGCTGTTTTTGATCCGCCGTCTGGAAGATGGTCTGCCTAATCTGGAGCGAAGACATCACCTGAACTGAAGGCGTTGGAGAATTTGTTGAAATACTTTGGTTCCGTTGAACGATTGAATTTGAGACGGATGGTTGAGCTGGAGTTTGGACTCGTAATCTGTGTTGCTTGGTAAGTGGAAACATCGGATAGCAGAAAAACATTTACTAAGCGAGAAGCTGGCAATGGAGAATGCGGGTCCGGTAGAATGCTTGTTTTGGAGAATGCGGTCTGATAGAATGCTGGTTTGGAGAATACGGGTCTGTTTAGAATGCTGGTTCGGAATCGTGAGACTACAGACTGGGACAAAGTGGCATCACAACCTTTTTTAAATAATGTCAGATTATACATGTTTGAACTTACCACTTTCCCGTTTTATTTTTTCTTCATCCTTGTCTCAGGGTCCCTTAACACACTAGTACACAGCTAGTGGGGGCCCTATGCGGGGGGTTTTCCAATGCATCGACGTTGCAGTGTCTAAAGCAGTTCAGTCATTTTGTCATTGACAAAAGGACCAATGTCAGCGCTGTCCTGGGGCCTCTTCTAGCTCGGGGCCCAAGGCAATTGCCTAGTATGCCTACCCCGTTGCAGTGTCTCTGGGAACCATATCAGTTTCTCTCCAGTTCGCCCTGTGCACAGAGATATAAGAAAACTAGAGTGGATGACGTGTGGGCTGGACCAATGCGGAAACGGCAGAATAGCTTTGCCATCTTGTGTATGTATAAATGTCCAATGAGGCACATGTGTACAGTAGGCTAAACATGGGTGTCGACAACTTGGAGACTTGTTTTCCATGTTATTTTTATCCTTTCAGACTTAAAATGGACACAAATAAGGAATTGTAATCAAACAACAAAATTTATTTAAAAAAATATTTTTTTTAAATCCGGTGTATTCGATGTTTATTTCATCGGAAGACATCACAGAGAAATCGGAACTTCAGCTGTTGTCCCGTATGAGGGAGTTTACGTTTTTTTTCGATCACGGTTTAGGCCAGTTATACTGCATTGTCCATTGAACGTCTGCCCCGGTATACATACACAAGATGTCGGCGGCGTGCTGCCACGGAAACCACGGGACTGTCCACTCTAGTTTTCTTATATCTCTGTGGCCCTGTGGGTGCCCTGGGTGCCCTATCCATACCTCCAGCCCGATCGGTTCAGTCGCATATTTACGACACTGCCCGACGTGTTATACGCATGCTAAAAGTGAAACCCTTTACTAGTTGGATTGGCGATTCAAGTGCTGGTTAAGCAATCGAAACAGGCTGCGTCTCAAGTTTCTTAAATTCCATCCTAGTTCCACAAGGATGCAAGGAGGAAACAGGCTAGAGAACAGATGAAATGAAGATACCCTTACAAAAAAGTAGTTTATTCAAGTGTGCTATTAGTATACTTCTTCTAAACTAAAAATAAGAGAGTATACTTTCAGTTAACCTTTGATGTACTTATTAGAGATATACTTACCCTTACAAAAAAAATTTTATTCAAGTGTGCTATTAGTATACTTCTTCAAAACTAAAAAATAAGAGAGCATACTTTTAGTTTACTTTGCTTAAACTTGAAGTATACTTAAAAGTATACTTTTATAAACTTAAAATGTTCCAATTTAGTCCGAAGAAGTATTAAATTAGTATACTTTCTAGTACACTACAAGTACATGTGTCTGTAGTATACTTGCTAGACTTATACTTATACTGAAGTATACTTTGTAAAATTAACTTCAAGTATACTACTTTTTGCAAAGGTTATGTTTTAAGCAACATGAGATGTCCCTTCCTCAGTTGCGTTATATGAAGCGAAGCTCGTTTCTGATGATGGCCTCGGCTGGATCTGTTGGAATATGATCCGCGAAATGGCATGCATGTAAACCGTAATCGCTGAATTTAATCATCAAAATATGAAATACAGTTCAGCTACCGCATGCTATATGCCACTAAAAATGGCATAGGGGAGCCTAAATTTGAACTGTGGTAGCTTTTAAAAGTGTGATTAAAATCTTTTCATGAAACATTTAACTTCTCCAGTTATTGACTCCCCCTAAAATGTGTTGCGTTGTGCGCAATCCTGTTGTTAATACATGACGTAGATAATTGCCAATTTTAAACTCAGGCATTCCAAATATCTACACTACCTCTCAAAAGTTTGGGATCACTTGCAAATTTCTTTTTTTTCCAAAGAAAAATACATTTTCATGTATTTCACCAACAATTTTTTCCACTTCACAAACATTTTTATCCATTTCACAAACAATTAAAATTAATCAGATGATTTTCAAAGAATGATCTACATTTTTGCATAGAGGCCTATTATCAGTACCTGTCAGTCCTTTGTATCAATCTCCTAGTATGGCTGCTAATCCAAGTTAAGCATTTTATAAGGCTAATTGATTATTAGAAAACCCTTTTGCAATTGTGTTGCACAGCTGAAAACCGCTGAACTAATAAGGGAGCGCAAAAGGGAGCATGGCATTCTTGAGGTTGGTTTAGTACCTGAAGCATCAGCAGTTGTTTGTTTGTTTACAGGCTCAAAATGGCCAGAAAGAAATAATTTCCTTTAGAGACCCGTCATCAGTCTATCGTTGTGCTTAGAAAAGAAGGCTGTTCAATGCGAGAAATTGCAAAGAAACTTAAAATCTCTTACCATGCTGTCAACTACTCTCTTCAGAGAGCAGCACAAACTGGCTCTAACAAGGACAGTATGACCGTATGGTACGGAGGAAGACTCCAAGTCAATCCATATTGTGGGAGATGCTTCAGGAAGCATGGGGTGAAATTTCATCAGATTACCTTGAAAAATTGTCAGCTAGAATGCCTAAGGTCTGCCAGGCTATAATTGCTGCAAAAGGTGGTTTTTTTTGATGAAGGCAAAGTTTGAAGTACATACTCATCATTTCCATTACAATCATTATGTCTAACTCAGACAATGTCAGCATGTTCTGTTCATGTGCAATATTTCCTATTCAGACTAATTCCATGTGTGTTTCCATGGAAAAAAAGAAAATTTGAAAAGTGATCCCAAGCTTTTGAATGGTAGTGTATACCCTCATCAGAAAAAAAAAAAAAAATCACCCTCCCCGATATAAAATCCAATTATTTTCATACACATCCACGAAACTCCCTTTCTTATCCATTGTAAGCTGTAAGGGATAATTTGACGCTGCTTTTCAGTAACTTAATTTCAGAAATTCTTGAAATCTATTGCAATATGAACACACATGACACATTTGGTAACCAGAATATACTGTGAACGAGTTTGTTGTCTCAATTTATGTGGTATAACAATAGAACCAAATTGCAAATTGCAATCATTTATTTCAATCATTTCACCACCAAGCAATACTAACAACCAACAAATACCCTTCCCCCCCAATACATCACAAATATAGCAGTCACATTCCTTCTAACACTGTCATAGGACAATATGATGCAGAACAACATGATGTAGAACAATTAATCCAGAACGATGATCCAGAACATGATGCAAGAACAATGATCTGGAACAACGTGATCCACAACAACATGATGCAGAACAATGATGGGGAACAACATGATGCAAAATAACATGATTCAGGAAATGAGCATTTTAGTCATCCTCAGTGGAGCTCTCTATGCTGACAGGCCTCTTGTTGAGATATTAATGAAAGACTGAAAAAATGATTTTTTGATGATTCACAGGGGATCATCAGAACACCATAAGAAAGGCTCACAACAAATTAGACAAAAAGTTTTCAGACAGTTTTTGAGATACTAATGAAAGACAGAAAAAATGATTTTCTAAGTCCAAAATGCTGAATTTCTCAAAAACTGGAACATAAAATTTTTCAATATTCAAAGTGAATATTTAGAATATCATAAGGAAGGCTCCCACTAAATGAGAAAAATGTTATCAGACAGTTTTTGAGATATTCATATTTGAAGTGAAACGTTGACGGCGGACGGACAGACAGACAGACAGGTGCCAGCAGACAGACAGGCACCGGCGGACAGACCGACGACGGAAGACTTGGCATTAGAAAAGCCCTGCTGACTGCTGACTATCGTCACAGTGGAGGTAAAAATGAGAGCAACACTGATTTTCTAAGTCCAAAATGCAGAATTTCTCAAAAACTGGGATGTAGAATTTTTTCATTTTGACAGTGAATATTCAGAATATCATAAGGGAGGCTCACACTAAATTAGAAAGAAATTTATCAGACAGTTTTTGAGATATTCAAATTTGAAGTGAAACGTTGACACTGGATGAACGGACAGACAGACAGACAAGCGGACAGACAGACAGACAGATGCCAGACGACTCGGCACTAGAACAGGTCAGCTGACTATCGTCACAGAGAAACAAAAAAATAAAACCTCCGCCGGATGCCTTAAGAGGAAGAGAGCGGTAGGATATGTGGAAAATGCACCGTCAATACGCTAAATGTCTGTTGAGGGACATGTATGATCACATATTCATATTGACAAAGGAGAGGTTATTTTAATATGCGATATTGGCCGACATGGTTTACATTATGGATAGGAAAAATGAATAATGGCTGGCTACTTTAAGGACCATGAAAAAAAATATTGTGGTGACATCTGAAGTAAGCGGACGCGGAGTCAGGGATCTGCATTTTTGAATCGCTCCTTCTGAGCTTTGTTTTATTGTATCAGCATTCAACATCTTCAACAGCAGTCTAAAAGCATGCAAAGTACCGCTTTTCCCTTCATGAGGGTTCACGTTCAGACTAACTCAAAGCTCTCTAGCCCTCTACTTACATAACTGCTCAGGGTTTTCTGATGAGACAATTCTCTGGGGCCCGTGAGCCAATCACAGCAGCTCAGGCCAATTCATGGAAATTAGCAAGGAGCAGTTGACACCGACATTCAACTCATCCACCGAAGCTGGAGGAATGCCACACAGCCCCCACCTAAGGGGTCTCGGTCCCCTGATGACCCCGCAATAAAGAAGGAACCTGCTATAAGCACGACTATGTATACAATAAAGTTTTAACATTCAAACAACTATTTACAACAGAAGTCCGCCAAGTGCCTTGGCATGTGGCGTTGCAGAGTTGGGCGACTGGGGCCCAGCAGAGGTGGCGCCGGACCCGCCAGTGGTGAGGCGGGTGGTTGGGGTGGCGGAATCGTTACCTCCGTGGCAGCATCTTTGGAGAGGAGGGGGTGGTATAGGGCAAGCTGGTCCCGGTGTAGCACTGCCGTCTTCCTGCTGTGCGGCATCTGCACCATGTAGCAACCTCCCCCAGGCGGCCCACGATCTCCCCAGGCCCCCGCCAGTAGTGTTGGAGCTTCGAAGACAGACCCCTTTTTCAGATCGGGCAGTAGACCCACACCCTCTCCCCTTCCGCAAAGGCCTACCCCCTGCATCTTAGGTCTTAGCTACGCTTCTGTCATAGCCCGGCAGTTTCCTGGGCCTGTTGGGAGAACTGGTGGACCACTTGCAGCCACTCAAAAAGCTGCCGGTAGTAGTCCACTTCTCCTGTCGCTGGTTCTTCAGGTTTAGGCGGGGCCCAAACACTAAATCCACTGGTTTATGGAGCTCCCACCTAAAAATCAAAGCTGCAGGGGTGCACAGGCTTGACTCCTGCACGACCGAGCGGTAGGCCCACAGGACCAGGGGCACGTGACGGTCCCAGTCACGCTGTTGTTGGCTGGCAAGGATGGCGAGCTGAGTGGTAGGCGTGTAGTTGAACCGCTCAACCAAACTGTCACTCTGTGGATGGAGGGTAGTCGTGCGGGTCTTAGTCACCCCCAGCCGCTCGCAGATCGCCGCCAATACTTGCGCTTCGAAATTTCGCCCCTGGTTGTTGTGCAGCTCTTCGGGCGTGCCGAACCTGGCAAACATCTCCTTGACCAGGTGCTGCACGGTTGTCTCTGTGCTTTAGTCGGGTATGGGGTACGCCTCAGGCCACTTTGTGAAGTGGTCCATCGGCACCAGAATGTAGTGATTCCCAGCATCGGTGACAGGAAATGGCCCAAGGATGTCTACCCCGACCCGCTCCATCAGGACACCGATTGACGTACCGCTGCAGGGGGGCATGTGATGTTCGACTGGCTCCCTTATAAGCCGTGTAGGAGCACAGCAGTTCACATGGAGCCCTACATGGCGGCGACAACCTGGCCAGTAGAATCGCTCCCACAGGTGACGCAGGGTTTTTGCCACACCGAAGTGGCCCGCCCCCACCGAGCCATGCACCAGCTCGAGTAACAAGCGGCGCAGCTTGTGAGGCACTAGGAGCTGGAGTATGTCGTGCCCCTGACTGGGTGCCTGCCACTGCCAATAAGCCAGCCCATCCAGCAACTCCAAGCGCTGGAATTGGCTCCGATAGGCCTTCAGCTCCTGACCTCCTACCGCGACCTCAGCCCATGCAGGTGGCGTGCTGAACTCCAGCCACTCTCTCACCTTCTGCAGAGTGTCGTCTCCTCCTGCAGCTGCTGACGCTCCATTGGTATTCATCCCCCCGTCTGCTTTTGTTACTACAGCAGCCACCACCAGGAGAGCCGGCTGGTCCCGCTCGTCCACCGGCTGGCAGCTCCTGCACTCCTGCATAGCACACGACCGCCGGGACAGGGCATCAGCATTTCTGTGGAGGTGCCCTGGGCAGTGCTCGATGGTAAAGTCACAGCCCAGTAGGATCTCTAGCCAGCACGCCACTTGACCCTCAAGGCTGCGGAAGTTCAGCAGCCAAGTGAGGGAGGCATGGTCAGTGAGCAGCCGGAAAGTGGCACCTTGCAAGTAGGGGCGGAAATGGCGGAGCGCCTTGATGACGGCCAGCAGTTCCCTTCGAGTGGTGCAGTACTTAAGCTCCACTCGGTTCAGGGCGAGGCTATGGTAGGCGACCACCTTCTCCCATTCTGCATCCTGCTGGGAGAGCACGGCCCTCACCCTGGTGTTTCTGGCGTCAGTATCCATTATGAAGGGTCAGAGCACATTGGGATAGGCTAGCACTGGGACGTGTGAGAGCCACCCTGAGGCGAGCAAATGCAGCGGTGCACTCCTCAGTCCATTCAAAGGCCTGCTTCTTATCTGTGAGGCCATGCAGTGGGCTAGCGATGTATTCAAAGTCCCGCACAAACCATCAGTAGTAGCTTGCCAGCCCCAGGAAACTGCGCAGCTCGCCCAAATCTGCCGGCACTGGCCACTCACGCACTGTGGCCACCTTTGCTGGGTCACTGGCCACCCCCTGTCCACTCATTACATGCCCCAAGAAGGCCATCTCACGCCAAAACAGCTGGCAATTCTTTGGGTTGAGTCAGAGCTCCACCCGCCAGATAGCAGCGAGCACCTCTCGTAGGTAGAAGAGGGCGCCCTCAAAATTGCTGGCATGCACCAGCAGGTCGTCAAGGTACACGACGCAGCGGTCTCAGGGGACAGCTGACAGGACCCTATCAATCAGTCGCTCGAAGGTCACGGGGGCATTGTACAACCCGAACGGCATGACCCGAAACTGCTATAGCCCCTGCCCGATGGTGAATTTGGTCTTCAACTTGCCATCGTCGGACATGTGCACCAGCCAGTAGCCGCTGCAGAGATTGAGCGAGCAGAAACAGCTGGAGTCCACTAGGTGGTCGAGTGCCTCGTCAATGTGTGGAAGGGGATGGGCATTCTTCCAGATTACTGCATTCAGGCGCTGATAGTCGATGCAGAACCTCCACTCGCCATTCTTCTTCGGCACCACGATGGCAGGGGCTGCCCACGGACTGTGGGAGGGCTCAATTATGCCCGCCACAGCCATTTCTTTCACTTTCTCTCCTGCAACTTGTCGTCTGGCGAGGGAGAGGCGGTGTGGCCGCAGGCGAATGGGCACGGCATCCCTGGTGTGGATGGTGTGCTGCACCAAGTCCGTTTGGGTGCACTCCTCGTTGCGGACAGCGAAGAGGTTTGCGTTGTTTATCAGCAGGGCTTCCAGCTGCTGGCTTTTAAATTGGTTGAGACTGCTGCAGCTGCGCTGCCACAACTCATGGAAGGTGTTCGCTGTGTCGTCTGGGGGCAAGCAGGGTTGTGGAGAAGGGGCTGGGCAGACGAGGTGTGTGCTGTAGCTTGTGTTGATTGGCGGGGGCGGCAAAGTGGCTGGTTGGGCTTAAACCTCAGCAGGTGGGTGACATCAATGTATCCTTGCGAAGCGTCTTTGAGTGCCCAGAAAGCAGAAAAGCGCTATATAAAATTGATGCATTATTATTATTATTATCTGAAGTAAGCGGACGCGGAATCAGGGATCTGCGTTTTCGAGTCGCTCCTTCTGAGCTTTATTTTACTGTATCAGCGTTCAACATCTTCAACAGCAGTCAAACAGCAAGCAAAGTACTATTTTCCCTTCTTGAGGGTTCACGTTCAGACTAATTCAAAGGTCTATAGCTCTTTACTTATATACCTGCTCAGGGTTTTCTGATTGGACAATCCTCTGGGGCCCGTGAGCCAATCACAGAAGCTCAGGCCAATTCATGTAAATTAGCAAAGAGCAGTTGACACACTCAACTCATCCACAGAAACGCCACAATATAATTTTTCTAAAATATTCTTGAGTTGTGAATTTGTATCCTGTTACATTGTTAAAGTTTAAAAAAGTCGCTGGCTGCCGTCAATTAAAATGTTAATGCATGTGTACAATCAAGCAGGAACTCCATGCACTTGCGCAGTTATACTGGTATTGCGCATGCACAGAACCGATCAGGCTAGAGATACAGATAGGGCACTGACATGCCCCCAGGCATTGAAAGGCATCTAAAGTTGATTCCCATTGTTTTTCTTTATCGGCTAATCAGCGAGCCGCATCTGCACAAACAAACCAAAATAGAAAGATCATCTACGCATGTACACAAAACATTGGTTTATATGAATTAGATTGGTCCTGTGACAATGCAAGATGTCAACAAAAGCTAGTGATTTATGTGTAAACATTGGACTTTCAACGTCCCGTCATATGCCTGTGATCCACTTATGCTTTTAAGGTCTCCAATTGTCCCGATTGTCCGCTTCCGACCAGTTACAAGTGAATACGAATGGAAATTTCTGTTACGCACAAGACGTAGGTGGATCATGACTCCCGACCTGTACCGACCCTTCCGCTTGAATAAGAGAGGCTCCGACTGGATCAGAACACTCGGATCCCTCTTCCTACAAAATCAAACCAGTTTGATTTTGTCGGAAGGTATGAGTTGTCAGAGGGACACGGGAGTATCGGTTGGTCTAGTGCAAACTAGGTGGCAAATATTTCCTCTGCAATCAGCCAATTAGAAACCGTTTACATAAACAACCAACATATTTATTGTTGACGTTGGCAAAAATCAATCGGGAATGCTGGCGTTATTGGATCATTGGGATAAAATTTTTTCCCCAATCACTCTGACTTTCTACGATTGTGCGAGTTTCGGATGGTTCCCGGCGCTTCCAAAAGCTTCCAACTGGCCATGATTGCTTGCCTGCGGAAGCCTTATAAGCATAGTTGACTCATAGGCATTAGAATCGACTTTTGATGCCCTTTAAAAACAAGGTGAGCTGTAAAGCCAATCCCCCTTTTAGCTGAAGTTGAATGAAGCAAACCTGTGACCTCTAGTGGCAGCATGTGGCAGGTTCCTTTTGGTCTCTGCAAGGTCTTCTCTGTCCTGGAAACTAACAGAAAATATTCACTCCAGCAATTAAAAAAGGGGTCAGAGAGCTATTTCCATGGCAAATGAACATTGCGCAATGTAAGGCCACATTACATATATATATATATAAATGACAATAAAATATAGCCACTACTCTCCGAGAAAAAAGTCAAGGACAGAATTAAGTTTTTGGCAGAGCACAGAGCGTTTGATACTAAGTACTTCAGCAGAATTGCATGGGATGATGAATCATGATGAGTTGTTATGTAATGTTCCAGACAAGTGTCTTCAAATCCCTGGTGAGAAGTGTAATGGTGACCTCAAGCACAGTGAAGCATCACGTGGGAAACCTTTTCAGCTGATGTTTACGATGAGCTGTTATGAGTCAACTGAAGGAGGTGAATACCGCTGAATATTGCAGAATTCTCTTGATTTTAGCGGGGAGAAGATCTGATGTCATTTTTCAGACAAATACTGTATGCCCACACTGCAAAGTCTGTCAAAAAGTGGTTTGAATGCAGGTCCAACCTGTTTCGCAATAAGGTTAAAATTAAAAGATTAAAAAGATGAATAGTATATTTGGTATCACTTTAAATGCAAATTAGCGGGGAAACATTTGTGACTACTGATGGAATGTCTCAAGACACAAGTACTCACACAAACCTTCATTACCTCCGCCAATGTTTTTGCTTCCGTTTATTTATTCACTTGTTTGTTTGTCTGTTAGCAGGTTCTCTCAAAAATGGTCGAATAGATTTTAGCCAAACTTTGCAGGATGTTAAATTAGGAACAAGTGATTAAATTTTAGCATGTCTAGGCCAAAGTTCATCTGAGATCTAGGCCAAAGTTCAAATCCAGCTATGCTGGCGGAGGATAGGGCTTCTAAAAGCCACCCACGAAACGTGAGAGACCACTAAATGAGAAACGGTGAGAGGAAAAAAGGAGCATAACTCCCCGGCGATTCCGCCAATGAAAAACAACCCAGAAAAGTGGGTGAAAATCCTCCCAGAAAAATAAGAGCTCTCTCGTGAAAGAGACAGAGTAACCACTCCCTTCTGCGAGAACATGAGCGAACCGACAGAGGTCGGCGAGCAAAGACAATGCTCCAACAAACAAGACTTACCGACACAGAATATATATTCTGACGAACAGAACGATGAATCGGGCGGACAAACACAAAATTCTAAACTCTTTCAAGGAGTTTCCATCAACTGAATGTTAAGGGCTTAGTATTCCTCACAAGAATGACACAAAAGCACAGAACAGCGGAACACGAGCTTATTAAGTAGCCTCTCTACAGCTGCAGACAATACGCAATCAACCACCTGACCCGAGAGCAGGATCGCCCTCAGGTGGCAAAGAAAATACACAGCAGACAGCAACGCCACAAAACCATGACATGGAGATCTACATTTTTTCAGCTTATTAATACCTCAACATTCCCTTGAAATATTAGAAAAGAATTCCTGTATTTTTCATTGGAAATTTTACGCAAAACAGCTTAATTATCCAAGCAGAGGATCCCACTAACTGCAGGCCAGCCACTGTCTATTTTGGATTCCAACGACTATAATGAGCCAAGCCAAAAAAAAAAAAAAAAATTGAATCACTATCAACGCCGAACTATGAGAGAAAGTCTGAGGTTTACGTAACATTAGGATGTCAGAAATCAAGTCTGATCTTGATAAATTAGCTGCATTTATTTGTCAATTAAATTTGATTGACTGGTTTTGCTTTCCCCTGGAAATGTATGCAGGACTAGGAAAAGGGGTCACTTGAGTCATTTAATGAAAATTGAGATTTTCCAACAAAATCAAAGAGCGATCCAAGTTTTTCCATTTTGAGAAAAACATTGGGTGAATTTATGCTCAGCAAAGTGTTGTAAATTGACGGTACAGTAGTGCTGGGATATCACCATCACTGGGATATCACTGAGATACCCTGTTGATCTCTGAATGGAAAAAAAAAAAATAAAAATAAAAAAAAATAAATCTCAAGTGACCCCTTTTCCTAGTCCTACACACAAATAAAGGGGTAAATAGCTTTTTTTCACAGTTATGGATTTTTGATACCATGTCTATTATATTAAGATATAATTTTAAAAGATTTATTTTGCATTTACTCAGGTTCTCCTTACACAACAGTACAAATATGAGAAAAGACTCTATAACACTCTATAACAGAGTTGACAGAATAGGAAAACTTGCATCAGCATGTCATTTGCACTTGGCCTTAACACCACTTTTTCAATGTTTAAACAAATTTCGCTAAAGACACTGAAAGGGTTATATTAGGTACTGCCAAATAATATTTTATAAGGCATGCGTGGGTCAAAGAAAGGCTAACAACTTAATTCCAGGTATAAAAGTAATGAGGAAGCACTTAAGTTTGATCTCTACACTCTTTGTTAAATCAGGTCACCCATAAATCTTCCTTAGGTGTTAAGAGGTCAGGGGAACACCAGATGCAGGATCAAGAAGTGTTTATTGAACACCAAAACATTAAAGGAGAAAATGGGCACACAGGCCAGAAACAAAACACTGAGCACATGCACTGAACAAATGGGGAAAAACTAAGGTACACTGCCCAAGGCAGGGGGAAACAGAAATACATACTCCAAGAGTGGATAGACTAGAAAAACAAAAACTGAACATAACTAGACTGACGGACACACTGGGAGACTTAGAAAAGGGGCAGACAAGACGTGGGCGCAGCAAAATACAAGACTCTGGAATCATACAAAGGAAATACTCAGGAGCTGAGATTTCACCATGCAGAGCAGAGTCTAACAAAGTTCCGTCTAATGTCTCTTCTCACTTTGCCCACAGAAATAGCCACGAGAGGAGGCGGGGACTCGGGAAGCAGTCTCAAAAGGAAACAGAAACATGGGATTAATGAAACAATTACTTTTGCACAGGAGAACCGTGTTAACAATAATGACTCGAGACAAGACACTAAGACAATCAATCAAGCTAAACAGTTTAGATTGAGGTAATCTAAATGTGACGAGGGTGTGTACGCCCTGCGATGGATTGGCAACCTGTCCAGGGTGGGTCCTGCCTTTGCCCGTAGCCAGCTGGGATAGGCTCCAGCTCGCCCAGTGTCCCTAGTGAGGAATAAGCGGGTAGAGAAAATGAATGAACAAACGTGACGAGTAAAAAGCACCACGAGAGAAGCAAAGCAAAGCACAGCTTTCAACGTAGTTGATCAGAGGAAGCTAAGGCAGGAATTACAAAAGCTAGAAATACTCGCACTCGCTAATGAGTTCATAAAGGTTAATACTACGTCACAAAATATTTACAATCACCCTCAAATAAGGGATGGTTAGTACGGGTTAGTAATTATCCTATCAGAGAATGCATTCACTCAGAGTTTAGCGGGACCCACAGATGGAAGCAATTAATGAAATACCGCAGCCGAAACCGAAAGAGGAAACATGATTGGACAACAAGACTCAGGCATGCTGAAGGCTGTCACACGACATCACTGGAGTTTGGGCAGAGAGAGAATCGAACATCAGACGGCGGGAATGAAAGCAAGATAATGCATGTTTCAGCAAGATAATGCACGGCCCCATGTTGCAAGGATCTGTACACAATTCTTGGAAGCTGAAAATGTCCCATTTCTTGCATGGCCAGCATACTCACCGGACATGTCACCCATTGAGCTTGTTTGGGATGTGCTTGACCGGTGTATACGACAGCGCGTACCAGTTCCCACTAATATCCAGCAACTTCGCACAGCCATTGAAGAGGAGTGGACCAACATTCCACAGGCCACAATTGACAATCTGATAAACTCTATGCAAAGAAGATGTGTTGCACTGCATGAGGCAAATGGTGGTCACACCAGATACTGACTGGTTCTGAGTCCCCAGACCCCCAATAAAGCAAAAACTGCACATTTCAGGGTGGCCTTTTATTGTGGACAGTCTAAGGTACACCTGTGCACTAATCATGGTGTCTGATGAGCATCTTGATGTGGCACACCTGTGAGGTGGGATGGATTGTCTCAGCAAAGCAAAAGTGCTCACTATCACACATTTAGACAGATTTGTGAACAAAGTTTGAGAGAAATGGTAATATTGTGTATCTGGAATGAATTTTAGATCTTTGAGTCCATCTCATGACAAATGGGAGCAAAAACAAAAGTGTTGCGTTTATATTTTTGTTGAGTGTAGTTTGAAATAGTTTGCTGAGTCTTGAGAGTGAGGCAGAACCTCTGAGGGTGAAAATTAATGAGTAAGTGTCTCCTGTTATTTGCCTGTCATTAGAATGCAGTTAACATAAGTTCTTACCCCTCTTGCAAACTCATGGGCAAAACATTCCCTGTCACCATGCCCATGTGGGCCCCAGGTTCGAGAGTGTTGGGCATGTTGGGCTATTGGTGGGCTTGGCAATCGGCACCATGTAAGTCCCAAAAATGCTGCCCTGATCTCATGAGATCTCATGGGATTTAACAACACAGGAAGCATAGTGCATTCTGTACAGCTGGCTGACTGAGGTCAAAGAAGCACAGAAAATTTTGCATTTTAGTAGGATTAAGTTAAGATTCATTTTACATTATTGACTATTATGGTTATCAAAGAATCTTTAGAATTGAGAGATTATATAATTTAAAATGGATGGCCAAGTAAATACAGGAATTGAATCAGATTGCATTCTGTGTGATTGACACACTGAATTATTTCAATTGTCCAGTTTGCCAATATCTCCAGTAATAAAAGTAAGGTATGGGCTTGCCCAGTTGGGGACCACGTAGTGCCCATAGACAAAAGTAGCTATGCCCTTGTAAGCTGCCCATATAAGGCTCACCTGGGGCCCAGTTAGGATAGCTGACTGGGATTGCAGCCAATGAAACATACTAATCAGTTTTATTTGTGTACTTCAAATTCTCTTGAGTGGCATGGTGGCGCAGTAGGTAGCAACACTGTCTCACAACAAGAAGTTTGTGGGTCGGAATCCGGCCTGGGGCCTTTCTGTGTGGAGTTTGCGTGTTGTCCTCGTGTTCGTGCGGGTTTCCACCTACTGTTCACCGACAGTCACATCAGGCTAATTGGAGACTCTTAGTTGCCCATGAGTGTGAGTGGTGTGTGCACTCTGTGATGCATTGGCAAGCCCAGCCTTTTGCCCATTGTAAGCTAGGATAGGCTCTAGCTCCCTTGTACCCTATGAGGAAGAACCATATAGATATTGGATGGATGGATGGAAGCTCTGTTGATTTGAAAAAGCAGCAAGTCCTGTCTTAATTCAGTTTGTCATTTTGGTACCCCCCTCCCCCCCCAGATTGTGCTTTAGTCATGTGAGTGTAATCCTTGAGGGACTTCCCCTCTGCACTTTCACCAGCTTTTTCACTTTTCAGTTCACACTTTCACTATTACAGAAGGCCTCCCACCTCCATGTCATAATTCTCGTCCCAAAAGGAAAGGCCACGGTTGCACTCCGGAAATCTGAAGTGTCAAATGTGACAGTCCTACTCACAAAAAAATTCACCAGTAACTAACTTGTGTTTGTTTTGTAGCCTATCTAAGAGCTAAAAGCTATCTGAAAGTTAGGAAGAAGGTCTCTATGGAACTTTACCTTGTGTAACAAATGTAATATCAGCAATATACAGATAGCTTCTGCTTGAACCCTCAACTAAATGATGATAACAAATGTTTTTTTGCTCCCAAGAGTGACAGTAAAGTCACTTAGTTTCCATTTGTATCATGCATCCATCCATTCTCTACACCAGGGGTGCCCAATTTTATCCATAAAGGGCTAGTGTGGGTGCAGGCTTTTGTTTTATCACAGTGCCCCAACACCTGATGCCACTAATTAACTGATCAGGGGGGTCAATCAAGACCTTTATGAGTAGAATCAGGTGCGTCGGGGTGTAACAAAAACCAAACCAGCACCCACTCCGGCCCTTTGTGGATTACATTGGACACCTCTGCTCTATACACAGTAATCAACTGACTGAATTTAACAGTTAAATTAATGCATTTTCTCTTTATTATTTTAACTGTGAGTATAACCCTGCACACATTTAACTTTGGTTTAACATACAGGGGACCTCTGTAAGAAACAGATTGTAAAATTGCAGTTGAAATAACTGGCAAAAAAGGTGCCAGTTTATAACAGTGTGTACCACTTCATCCTCTCTAGGGTCATGGGGAAGCTAGAGTCTATCCCAGTTGACTCTAGGCGAAAGGCAGGGACCCACCCTGGACAGCTCGTCAATCCATCGCAGGGCTCACACACCATTCACTCTCACACTCATATCAATGGGCAATTTAGCATCTCAAATTAGCCTAACATGCATGTCTTTGGACTGAAATCGGAGTACCAGCAGGAAACCCACACGAACATGGGTGGAACATGCAAACTCCACACAGAAAGGCCCCAGGCTGGATACGAACCCACAACTTTTTTTTTGTGAGGCACGTGCACTGTCATAAAGTGGCACCTTTTTTTTTGACAGTTATTTTTAACAGTAATTTTACAATAAGTTTACAACAGAGTTCCATGTAGGTTAACTGTAAACCACAGTTAAATGCATGCAGGTATCTACATTCAGTTAAAGGGTGATCTGGGGTTAAATGAAAAATGACACCAGGAAACAACTCAGAATTAATCAAAAGAGGTATATGTAATGACCACCAAAAAAGATACAAGTTGGCATTTTCCTGTTTATGCGGTTGCCATGGTAACGAGCAAGCTCATTAAATATGAAGAAAACTTCTGGCACCAATTCCTCTTTAACTCTATGATAGAATTGTGATGGTCCTGCCCTGCAGGCCCTCCCCCCTCCTGCTGTCTGCACCTCCACCTCAACGAGCCACATCTGTTGCTTGTTGAGGTGGAGGTGCTGTGAAGAGTATATAAGTTTGGCAGTGCAGCTAAAGTGATGGCTACCACAAACATGAGAAACATGGAAAAATTAATACCTCAGGGCAGAGCTATTCAACCGTGTCCAGAAAGGGCCGGTGTGGGTGCGGGCTTTCATTCCAACCAAGACCTCACACACGACACAACTAATCAACTCTAAAAGTCTTTGCTAATGAGCTTGATTAGTAGTATCTGGTGTGTAAGTGCTTGGTTGGAATGAAAGCCTGCACCCACACTGGCCCTTGCAGGATAATGTTGAATAGCCTTGCCTTAGGGAATCAATGGAAAATGCATAGACCGCATTGAAAAGTTGAGTTCACTTTTTAATCTTTGTAGTAATTAATGATTATTAAAGGTGGGTTATTATAGAAAATTTTTATGAAAAAAAATTTTTTTGGAAAAATAATCACATTTTCCCAATTTAACCCCAGACCACCCCTTAAAACAACAAATTCAGTCAATTTAAAACAGTCTGTAATGTACAAACGGTGGATATTATGTGATCTCATAGAATTACAATTATTATGCACAGAGGCATGTTACTGTGCTCACGGTTGCCGGCTTGTGCACCGTGCTCGGTCAGTGAAACCCATGGCTCGTGCAAATACAATGGTCTTTAGTCTGGCCAGTAGTCAAGGACTACTAGACTTCGACTACTGCTGCAAAGGGAATCAGCGGACAACGCCATCTACAGATCGATAAATGGGGACTACTCCAACATTAAACCGAAATGTTGCATCTACTGTCAAGGCCCAGAAATGTGTAGGCCTACTCAACACAAGAAAAGAATAATCCGCAACGTCACCATTACGCATATCTTCACAGTTTCTCCAATTTCACTTCAGTCTAATTCCAACTGAAGTGCCTCAGATAGCCATTAAATCTTTAGCACCCTGGGTATTATTCTCTTGACTGAGGGTCATTACAGCCGGACAAGGAGCAAAAGAGAGATCTTGCGCGCTTCACTGGAGTGCGTCCTCTTCGAAGACAATGGAGTGAACAATAAAGAAACGAGGAAGGGGGTGGACGCGAGGAGGTAGAAGGGTGGGAAAGGGGAAAACAATGTGGGAGAAATGCCCCTGTTGCGTTTTAAACTGAAAAGGTGAAGGCCATTTACTATTGTTTGGCGATTATTCCACTTTCAGCTTTTTTTTAGCCCCTCGATAGAACTTTTAGGGAGTGTGAAATATCCGAGGGGGCATTGTTCATTATTTTTGGTCGCGGCTATCGAGCCCATCTTTTACCTTCTCTGTATCCTATAGTTTGTGATATATTCTCTCCCGTTGATGTCATGGTTATTCGAATAATTTTTGTTGTATGATTAGTGATTCCATTTTAACTGAACGAATTGTTATTGAGGCGCTGAGGTGTAGATTATGACCCGCCAGTGGGCAAAATCTCAAGGCGTTGCCTATACTTTATATATAGCTGCTTGTCACAATTTTATGGCAAGCACCGTATATTTTTTAGGGCGTTAATAGGCATTTCGCATCATACTAGGCCTTCTTCTACTAAATAGGCAACCTAGAGGTTGCTGCTGCAGTAAAATATATAATCTCATGAGCTATTGCTTATATTTTGCGATGTTTAATTTGTTTAGATTCATTTTTCTATGTTCGGGTGGGTGGTGGGGACAACAACATGGGATGTGAACAGCACTTCTTCTGAACCGAACGTATTGGCTCGACTACCTCCCGCGCAATGCGCTCACACGGTTTTAAGTCAATATTATAGGAGCCTTTGCAGAAATGAAGAAAGACTCTTTAAAGCCGAGACATAGCTCATGGTAGTCTTTATGTGAAGTAAGATGTGAATTATTATGAACCAAAAGAACGTTTTTATTTTAATATTCCGTGTTAGATGGGAGCGCGGTGCAATCTCAGTTGATTCCTCGAACGAGAGGTGATGACATAGTTTAGGCTACTTAATGACAGGCAACACCTGTCTGATGCATAAAAGGCTTGTGAATTTTAAGAATGGTCATCTCGGCTTTCTCGTCGGCTTTTCCCTCCAGATAAACCCCACGCGTTTTACCCTCTCCAACTCCAATTCATCCATGACTTGACAACGGTACATAAAGACAAGCACGTCGCTCTGGGCTGTGGGAGAGTAGGAGGCAGAGAACACCCATATATTGTCATGCAAATGATAACGGGGCAGGCATTTAGTGCCAGCGCATATAAACCGTTCTTCTTCTATATATATATATATATATATATGTCTTAAATTTTTGCTTCAAATCTGTAAGATTTCAAACTCAAACGTAATCGTATACAGGAAGGCGCATATCTTGTTAGGAAATATTTTAGGGAACAGGGATAGCCTACTGCTTGGGAATCAGAAGTCACTTACTTTTTGGAATGACAGCATCCAGCATGAATAGTATTTCAGAGAGGAATTTCAACGCCAAGGAAGAGAGGAAGGTAGGAAAACGCAACTCTATTCTGCTGAAATCACCATATTTAAATCCATTTTACTTCGCTTTTCAATTAAAGGAATTTTATTTTCCTTTGATTCCCATTAATGGCAAAGTGATGCCCTGATTTGCGTTGTTTGCAAAGGCTGCACCGTGAGAGATGAAATCAGAATCATATTCGCCTCTGTTGCCAATAGCCCCCCTAACAAGTGTCATAATGTGTTTGCGAATCAATTTTAAACAACTGAAATAGGCCCATGTTGACAGTCAGGTCGGCTGAAGATTAGCTGAGCCAGTATTTTGTTATTCATTTGAGAATGCTTTGATCCACTTGCTGCCAGCGAAAGGGTCACAACCCCTGATGTGGTTTCATTTTGCTGGCTCCAAATCCTCCAAGAAACTTGTTTTTAGTTCATATCCGAATTCCCTGAGTTTCAAATGTAATCGCTTGTGAAAATCTTGCCACGGTCAATACGCTTCTGGCTCCAGGCATAAGTCAGTTTTTTCTGCTATCTCAGAGGTAAGATGTTTACGTGCTAATGTGATTCCTCGGTTGTATTGGTTCGACGAATAATAAATTGATTGATGTTTGGTTGCAATTATTCAAGCCACAATATCCATTAATTCAAAACTAGTATTGCAACAACACACAGCCTGTATTTTTGGACAGTCTGGGTCTGGGATTGGCTGCAGTGCTATAGAATAGTTTTATCTCGAATATTTATCTGCTGCAGCTTGATAACAAATGTACCGCATTTATGGCCAGTAATGAGATTAAACAGTAAATGTATAAATAGAACGTTTCATCTCATACAATATCCCTCTGTCCACTTTTATTCTTCAATTGTCCAGATGCGGAAGCCCTTGATTGAAAAGCGGCGCCGGGAGCGAATCAACTGCAGCCTCGAGCAGCTGAAGGGTATCATGGTGGATGCCTATAACCTTGATGTATGTTTGGAGCTCCGCACTAAAAAGGCCTGATATAGCATACTTTGTGATTGAGACTACTGAAAAGACACTACGCTCCCTGCTGAGACAAAGACAAAGAGGACTTATTCCAAACTTTCTCCTCACTTATTTTTGCCTGGACCAGCACTGCCCAGCCCTACATCCACTAATAGTGTGTGAATGAATGAGTGATTAATGAAGTCCATACCATTGGTCGGTCAGCCAAGTATACTTTCCCCATTGACCATTGCCCATTGCCCACCATTCTGCCAGTAGACCATAAATGGTCCAGCTGTTTGCTACATTTTGACCCAGCCTTGTTTAACCTTTATTGAATTAGGACATGATTTAAGCAGAGGGAAATGTATTTCCCATTTTCAAAAGTATCCAAAGAAAAATTCCAGAGAGAATAATCACAAGTGAAGCAGGATAGAGAGAAACTGGGGTAAAGCCCCTGGGACAGTCTTGGGTTTACTGGCTTTGTTTAAGGACCCAGGGACTGTGTTTTCCCTACTTGAACTGTTGTCATACCGGATGCGAAATGAATTTTTCGCACGACAGATTACATTCAAAGTCAATGCAAAGACGCGAATACAAATGCAAGTATTCGCGTATTAGCATTGACTTTTAATGTAATCTGTCGTGCGAAAAATTCGTTTCGCGTCCGGTGTGAAAGCGGCTTTTACCTTCCTGGATGGAAGTCAGAATCCCAAGCTCCATCAGACTCAAATCAGCAACTCTTCAGTTACCAGTCAAGCGACCTACCATTAGCGTATACACTGCTGCCCAAATTTACGGAATTTGTGAAATTTTCGGACGGACGGACGCCCACACGCACGGAGGTCAAACCTATATCCCCTCCCACTTCATGTTGGCGGGGGATAATGATAAAAATAAATAAATAAATAAATAATAACTAGAAAAGCACTCAGAGAGCGCAGACCTCCGCCAGGGGGCAGCAAACCCAAAAGCATGGCGATCGGAGCTCCGGCCCATTGGAAAGACTTGAAATCTTGAACTTTGGCATATATCTCAACAGTACTTTGGTCTAGATATGCCAAAATTCAATCAGCTGTTCCTTGACTTAATACCCACCTACCCTGAAAATTTCATCAAAATCCGGCCATAAGTTTTTGATTTATGTTGTACACAAACAAACCAACAAACAAACGGCACCAAAAACATAACCTCCATGGCGGAGGTAATAATAAAGGAATAAGTCCCGAGAAGCAGTGGGTTACAGTGATTTTATAACGGCGGAGGGGCGTTCTAAGGCACAACGCGCAGTGAGTGCCTTAGTGCCTTTCCGCCGTTATAAAATCACTGTAACCCACTGCTTCGAGGGGCTTATTCCTTTTATAAAACGGTTACCCTACATATAGCCCATTAAATAAACACACAAGAAAAAAAATCGAAAATTTATCGGTAATAATGCAACAATAAAATTGAGAACTACTTCCATATTTTGCATATTTTGTAACGAGTTGGATAAGTCTGAAGATATATGCCCATATACGCCGTTATCATCTAATTTCTGCATTTTCAGGAAACCCCAGCGTGTACATGCAAATATATGAACGCTTACAGATCGAAATGCACCCTGAAAATAAATCTTATTTCATGATTTTTGAAGATACTAAAGATAAGAGAGAGGAAACAGCCCGAGATTTTAGGTTTGCGCAAGCGCAGAACCGCGAGGTAGCATATTTTGATGGGTAGCAAAATTTGTCAGAACACCGGTACCCAGGAAAATATGTTGAATTGTGCATTAGTTTGCTAGCCAGCTAGTTAACTAGCTTGGCCCTGTAAATTAATTTTCCGTGCGTTTCGGTTTTCGAGTTTCCTTGCGCCGATCTGCCAAATCATTACAACCAGCAGTGAGAGTAGGAAACGATTGACTTTTGTCCTGCATGCTTGCCGGTACCCAGGAAAATATGTTGAATTGTGCATTAGTTCGCTAGCCAGCTTGTCAACTAGCTAGCGTTCACTACAATGGATGTGTTTACCCAACACACAGCCCATAAAATAAATTGTTGACTTTTTCTTGTGTGTTTATCGCTAATAGGCTACTGAAATAATGAGCAAGTTAGCAACATAGCTTACAACACAAAAGTGATATCGAACGTTGTAATGCAATAGCTTGCTAGGTAGATAGTCAACTGGTTATCTGGTTAAAAGGCTAAACTTCGCGGAGACTGAAAAAGCGAGCTTAAAGTCTTGAAACAAAGGTAACCTAACGAGTCAGCTGAGCACAGAGCAGTCCGTTGCGCGCAGGGATATTTTGTGCTGCGGCCTGCCATAGTGGGTTACAGTAATTTTATACCGGCATGGAACGCGGCTCAGCCAATCACATTTAAGGATGGGAAGTACCCGTTTTATAATAAAAAACAACTACCAAACGGCACCAAAAACATAACCTCCTTGGCGGAGGTAATAATAATTTTTGTTGGTTAGCATTTCTGTCAGCCCCAGAAATTGTTTTGAAAAATATCTGCTAAAATCGTGCCAAAAAGGAAGTGAAATGCTCAGAATTACCGTCCTTATAGCAGACGGTGTGTTCGGCGTTCAGTCTCTGCACCACTTACGGGTCAGTTTGACTTACTCCTTTACTTGCAGTTGTCATTTAGACATTGCGTAATTTGAAGGTCAGACTCTTATTATAGCTAATAAAATAGAAAATTTAGGGAAAAAAACCCAATTGCTTGCCACTGAAATTAAAATGTGAAGGATGCCAACCAACAAAGGTTTTATATAGGCCTAGCAGAATAACAACAACAACAACTACAACCACAACAACAACAATAATAAAAATTATAATGATAATCGGATGAATATCTAACACACTAAGAAATGCTAAGCGCTCTTTGGCAGTGTTGACAAAGTGCCGAATTGCAATCCATCTGAATTTAATAGCAGCGATCTGGCCAGAGAGAAGCTAATCGCCATTCCTTTCATTCATGCATTACCATATCAATGCTCTAATCGTTCTGTCATTATCAATGAATCCGATGTTCGGTTACAAGCATTACAGCTTCAGTCCATATGAATGAAGTTGGAATTGCTCAAAAGCGAGGAATTAACCAATTAATTAATTACATAGTCATGTGTGGCTTCATTCATTTTACACCCAGAGCTGCAGTATCCATGTAGATTGCCTGAATTAGGCTACCCTGTTTCTACAGTATTTACCCACCACAAAAGGGACTCTGGTATTATTATCCCCCGCCAACACGAAGTGAGAGGGGGATATAGGTTTGACCTCCGTCCGTCCGTCCGAGAGAAAGGGGACAACTCTTCTCAGAAACTATTACAGATAGGAAAACCAAATTTTGTGTGTAGCTTCAGACCATAAAGGCCTTGATGACGTTCGAAAATAAGAAGCACACGATTGACGGGGGATGTTGTTGACCATGTCGACTTGTTTTCCTTAGGTCTGTGCGTGTGTCATCAGGGCAAACGTCAACAAGACTAGTCAGAAACCACTATACACCTTCCATGAAACAGTTTTTCAGTGTTTTTTGCAGATGTTTTAGGTTTGTCTGTCAGTCTGTCTGTCTGTGGACAATTCTTCTTATTACGATACCACAGCAACTATTTATGATGCAGTCACAAAATATTACAGATGAGTAGTTGGGATGAAAAAACAGGCTGAGTGGAAAGATGGTTTGGACTGACTACGTACTCACTGAACAGAAAGCGGTTTGAGTACGCGCTCACTGAACACGTTCTCTTGGCCACCGCTATACTGACAACAATACTTGCATCGCTGTCCTGGCTGGGGCAGTCAAAGGGGGTCTCTAGTTGACTATGAGTATAAATGGCCTGTATAGAACCTAGAATTTAGCAAATAAATATACTATACGTCTGTATAACTGTGCATACTTTCAGATCCATATCAAGGCAGAATATTAGCTCTGCTCTTCATTATTGGCGACTTTCTCACAAATGTGATTATTTGCTTTGTGTCTGGCAGCAATCTAAGCTCGAGAAGGCTGATGTTCTGGAAATCACCGTGCAGCATATGGAAGGACTGCAACGGGGTCAAGGGGCAGGTGAGCAACTGCTAGCGTGTCGTGATCACCCAATGGAGCAAAACCAAACTTCAAGAGTAGATTGGTCAGTGGTGCCCAATCCCGAGCCATGGGGGGCAGAGAGCATGCAGGTTCTCATTCCAAACAATTACTACAACAGCTGCTGTCACTGATTAGTTCCCTCTTCTCTGCCTAAAGGTGTACTGATCAGTGAATTTAGCTGGTGTCAGGGCTGTAGCCAGGGTGGGGTGCGAATAAACGTCCCTTTTTGACTGCAATTAGTAGGTCTCAATAATTTTCCTTTTATGACGCGTTTACTGATTATCGTAATTGGGAAATGAAGACACTGTTTCTCTTCATATGCTTTCTACCAGCGATTAAATCTTGGGCTAAATTCAGTACAGTTGCGGAACAAGAACAGAGTTGCACAAAACTTCTGTTTAAAACAATTATTAGTCGTGACCTGTTCTCAGTCATTTTCATAATTAACAGAAGGTTCACTCTGAGAGCACTCCACACTTAACAGGTGCTGCTCGTTCTCCCCGATTAGGTAAGACGACAATCATTCATCCGGACGCGTATTTGCTGTTTTTAAAACAAAGTTGTTTAAAATTGCATACCTGTCCACTCTCAAGGAAATAGCTTGAGATGCAGGCTTTTTATAACCTATTTAACCGCCGAATGCCAGCAGGAGAGAGAAACCCTGTCTTTGCCAATTACGATAATCGGTAAACGCGTCATAAAAGGAAAATGATTGAGATCTACTAATTGCAGTCAAAAAGGGACGTGTATTCGCACCCCCCCTGGCTACAGCCCTGGGTGTAGTGATTGGTTGGAATGAAAAGCTGCATATGTTTGGCTCTCCATGGCACATGATTGTGCACCACTTGAAATGGAGCGTTCAGGAACCACACGCGAGTACCAAAATTCCAAAAATCGTAAGCCTTTGTTGCACAATGGGTCAAAACCAAACACAGGCATTGCCAAGCCAAAGCCAAAAACCAAAAACAAAGTCGATAAACAGGGAGGGGTTGAAACCAGAGAAGCAGATGTGCAACGGTATAAAACAGTAATCCAAAAATCGTGTTCAAAATCCAGAAGGGTAGGTCATACACGGGGCATCAATAACAAGAATCGTGGTCATACAGAAAAATGGTCAGAATCCAGTAAGTAGTAAACAAGAAGAGGCAAGTCAATAACAAGGTCATACAAAAAATGTCATAATGAGAAGCAATAATCAAAAGGCATACGAGGCTCTCTGCACTAGTGAAAATTGATCAACGTTCTGACAGGGTAAAAGCTGCAGTGAAGACCTTAAATAGACAAGAGGGAAGTAACATGCTATGCAGGGCCAGGTGAATTGGATCAGAACTAATAACAAAGGGAAATACACAAGGGGAAGTCCTAAACACAATAATAAGCAGGCGCCAAGACATGGACAGGATTCCCATAGACAACCTATGCAGATAAACGGCTCTGGTCAAGGAGTTCTACGTGCACAGATCAAGGAGTGCAGGATAGCAATTAAGCACTTGCAAAAGATTTCGCGGAAACACAGGAAAATATTGGGAAAGTAAAGCAAGGGGCGGAGACCAGAACAGGGCGAGAGCTGTGATTGCTTTAGTAGTAATTAGTAGCGGTGCAAATTTACAAATTAACCTAAGCGCTTGTTAGTTAATTAGTAGTATGTACATAGGTTAGTAAATATAATACAAAATGTTAGCAAATTAGTAATCAAGGAAAGCAGGGCGAAGGAAGTAAACGAGAATTGAAGTAATAACGTGAAACACCAGAGACCACTGAAATCACCTGAAGCATGTCGGCATGCAGACTGGGAGGATGGACTGTACCATACTGATCAAAAGACAGGGGTGACAAAAGTGCAATGAATACAGAAATGGCATAAACAGAAAAACCAGGATGAATAATAAGAAAAATCAATAAACAAAAGACATGGGCAAAACCAGAATCATGACTCCTCTGGTGTAAGTGGTCATAAAGGACTGACAAAATGCATAGCTGCAAAAAGCGTCTGTCTTTACAAGTCATTTAGTCTCAATATAAGACCTAACTTCCTTGTTATTCTCTCGTAACAAGAAAATATGAGCTCATTTTAAGTAACCATGTGCTTGACAAGTTTAATTTTCATATCCCATTGGCAAATCGAGAAATAAGTCAATATTATCGTGCTCCATTGGCAAATGAAAAAAGGTAATAGAAATAAGTGTTTTAAGTCTTAATACAGGATTAAAGTGCTTGGGAAGGTGGACTGATTTTTCAGTTTTTGCTGTGAACAAGGGTTGTGTCGTGTAAGGATGTCACCATCAGACGCTTCCTTGTTGCCTGTGGCAGGTGCCGCGAGTTGTCTGGGGTTGGAAACTTGCCAGCGCTACAGTAGCGGTTATATCCAGTGCATGCACGAGGTGCACAATCTTTTGCTCAGCTGCCCTGGGATGGACAAAGCCTTGGGAGCACGTCTGCTCAACCACCTCCTCAAAACTCTTCCTCACATCACCGCAAAGGCCAGTACTCCTCCTAACGGCAGCAGCAATGACGTTATTGGCAGCGTCAGCCCCCTTCCTGCTTCTGTTACTCATTCCCCAATCTCACACCCCTTAGCAACCCTCCCGCCCCACCCCCTGAGAGCCCAAACTTCCTCATCTCCGCCCCAACCCCCTTCTCAGTCTCCAAATACCCTTCAGCTCTCTCCCAGATACCCCAACGCAACGGAGAGCACCGGCAGGGAACTGATGTCACCTTCCACCCCCAGCTCTCCCTCCCCCGTCTCCCATTCAGGGATACTTTATCCAGCTCTACCACTGTTAATGCCTGCTGGAGACCTGTCTATGTGGAGGCCGTGGTAAGACAAAATAAAGCAACATCACCTACCTACCAAGTGAGTCCCTTAAACTCTAACTTTCCTCTTCAGTTTTCCCTTAAGGAGGTTCAAAATCAGGAAAAGCATTTTTTTTTTTCGTATTTTAGGATGACGTTACATATATATTCTTGTATCTTCTGGTTGCATTGCGTCTCTGATGGTACAGCACACTGAAAGTGAGAGAAATATTCAAACCCGGGACATCATGTTTGTATAGCCACAGCAATACTCCAAATGGACCTTGGACACAATTTTTGCTCTACGCATTTCCCTGTGATTCAGCTGGACATATTTGGAATCATTGAAAACCTTGGGATCTCCACTAGAAATGAAAATGGGCCTGAATTTCCACAGGTTTGAATACAGCAGCTGCATTTGATGGACCCATATATGGGTCTGTAGGTTTTATGGGGTTAAGGCTCCGTAACTTTTGTGTGAGCCACAGGTGGGGAGCTGAGCCATAGTCATTTATCCTGAAGCTCAAAGGTCTAACATATTTTAACGTGCACGGATTCATCAGTTCTTAATGAGACTGTCATTTATACTCTGTAATTAGTGCATGAGACACCAGGGCTAATTGCTAAAAGAGAACGTGATTAAATGCCTCTGTTAATATATGACCCTGGATAGATATAGATTCTGATACATCAATTGGGGTTGATGCTAACCTTTAACCTGAAAACACTTGAGCTCATATTTATGGGTTAAGAATTAATTTGATTCAACTTCCTTGCGTAGACATAACTTGGATTTACTGTATTTTAATTATTATTTGCCTGAAATTAAGTTATGCTTTTGGCTTGTAAATCTTAAATTGCAAAGTGAGAGTGAAGGTAGAGAATATTGAGGAAAATACTGAGTATCTTACGGAATACCTTTCAATTGTAATGTTGTATGAAACTCTTGGAAAACAATGGAGTTGAAGAGTTTTCATCAAATTATTCTAATGTAAACTTTGGCATGATTGTCAAAGTAAAGTGTAACTAAGAAATGAAGATACTAAAATGTTGTGATTGATAAATTGAGACCAGTAATGTGATCTTATTTACAGAAAATTACTGTCTAATGAGAGTCACACACAGAGTAGTAGTAACTAGACCAGTGGTACGATTCTCCTTAAAAAAATTGAGAGAACTTCTGCGTGACAGAAATTAGCCCAGTACCTCATACTGAAGCAACCACTTTGTTCAATATTTCTAATAAATTCTGAATTTGGTTGAATGTTCTCACATTGTGATTGACATAAGAATTACCTTGCTTCTACGTGCCTTTGAAATTCTGTGTGAAGGTCTGGAAAACAAAAATAAAATAATTGTTACCTGGTGGTGTGGTCATCGTGGATATGCTTTTTTCAGAATTGTAAATGCGGTCCAGGTTATTATGAACATGATTTTTTTTTAACAATCCAGTCTGCCATAGAGTCAGGTTTGTAATCAATAGCTTGTGGTCAGAGAAGGAATAACTATACATACCTGTCTTAAGTCCTGTAAAAACATAATTTCATTGGAAAAGTTTTACAAGACCAGCCAAGGTCTAAAAGGACACTTTCAATGCTCCTACTGTCAGGCGTAACTAAAACATCATTGGAACGGGTTAATTTTGAAATGCTTTCAACCACTGGTTTTTGGGTACACAAAAAACAATTATATGGGTTTTTAAGCACTGGAACCAACTTTAGTCCTCTTTGGAACCCAGTTTGTTGAATGAGAAAACTGTAAAGTGGTTGAAATTACCTGTCTGACAGCAACCCCTTGGACTAGATAGGGTTCAACAATGGACACCATTCGTCTACTGAAGAGATATGTGTGGGCAGATCATTTTGTTCCTGGTAAATAATACTTCATCCATTTTAGTTAATGATCAAATAAATCCAGCCCTGTCTCTAGTCAACCGATAATCTGCGTAAAAAGAAACTACATCACAAATGTCAGTTTAAAAAATCACTTTCACTGGGATTAAAATGCAAACTAAATCGATGAGCCATTCATTAGCATATATTACTTTTCAATGCGACAGCGTTGGTGGGGGGGGGGGGGGGGGTTGGCTGCACCCCAACCAAACTAAAGATCACTTATTGATTACAGACATTCAAACCATCACTTCTAATAATTATACAAAAATTCTTATGATTATAATACATACAGTAATGATTATTATACAGTGTCTGTAGGCGCTCTGTTTCTGGTGTGCATTCATTACACCATCCGTTACAAGGATCTCCTCTGCAAAGTATCTACTGATAAATTTTCACCAAATCAGACATGGTAACTCCCCACAGAGGGTATCTGAACTTATCTTTTGGAGTTTAACACGGCAAAGGTCAAGCTGACATAAGGTCAGTTTTATGCGGGGGCCAAAGATCCCCTTTCAGGTTATCCGAAGCTATGGCAGGCAAAGGCATAGCAATCATCGCTTTGCTTTGATTTTTAACATATTCAATTTGATATAAAAATTATTGTGTGCATTTACATTTCTTTTTGAGCACCAAGGCAACAGTTTGTGTGGCCGGCCTGGCTGAAGTGCTGAGTGACGGCTCTGGTGATTTCAGCACCTCCATAATATACATCGTCTTAATGACAAAATTCAAAGTTATGTTGATACTAACATTTCCTACATCTTGTAATGACCTTGTGTCATTGTTGTGATGGCACCAACCTATTCTGACAAAACATGATCACAGAGCTAGAAGTGAAAAATCCTTGCGCATCTGCCGCTGAAGGCTTAGATCTGGTGCTTCTCAGTCTCAGACAATAAATTCGTGGAAAAGGAGAAAGGAGTGCTGTTTGCCGGGATATAATTCAGTTGATTTGTATGCCAATACCCCACAAGTAGGCCTATTACACTTGCTGAAATTACTTGCCTCCACCAGAAGGTTATGTTTTTGCTTCAGTTGATTTAGTTATTTGTTTGTCTGTTTGCAGGATATCTCAAAAACGGCTGCATAGATTTTAACCAAACTTTGCAGGATGTTAGAGTAGCACAAGAGGAACAAGTGATAGTAATTTTGGCATATCTAGGCCAAAGTCCAGCTGAGATGTAGGCCAAAGTTCAAATCCAGCTTTTCTGGCGGAGGTATGGGCTCTTGCAAGTCCAGTTCTAATTTATTCTGTCTTGAAATATTGCCAGTGAAGACACTACATTTGGCTTCGGAAGTGTGCGGTGGATCCATCACAGTGAAAAAAGCAACAGAACGGTCAATTCAAAAAAGATCACAGAGAAGTGCTGCAACTAGTTTCATCTTGGGATGACCAGTCTCAAAAACAACCATTACCTACCTCCTCCATGTCTGGCTTCAAATGGAAAAATGTAGTCAGTCAAGTTTCAGACATTTTGAGAAAAATGGGGAAAACATATCCAACCCTGTCAATAAGGCCATGTCTCTTGTCATTTCTTTGTTCGGTTTTTTTGGAAACCTGTGCATTATTGCTATACAACTCCAGTGTGAAATGATGTAAGTCCAAAGTTACATCAAAATCATTTTCTTCAAAAAGGTGAATTATTAGCTTAATCTATTAAACGCTTGATATATTGACCATTTAGACGGGCTGCTTGAAGACATTTACTGAGTACGCCTACAAGAAACAAAGTTAAGCGTCTGGTGTTAGTTATTCTCTAACATGCATTCAGTAACTTAACGACAACATATTGGTCACAGGGTTGTCATGTTGTGTTTTGCTTGAATACAGTACCAAATTATTGTGGACACTTACGGTTTTTATCCAATAGAATTTATGTAAAACACTGGAGCATGACAAAAATGCACTGAAATATAATGACATTGTTTTCCCATGTGTTTAAACTTCAGAATTAATAACTGTGTTGTCCATATTAGGCAGCTTTTTGCTTCATTTTTACCTCGCCAAGGAGGTTATGTTTTCACCCTGTTTGTTTGTCTGTCCCTCTGTCTGTTACCAAGATAACTCAAAAAGTTATGAACAGTTTGGCATAAAATTAGGTAGGATGATTGGCTATTGTCCAAGGATGGGTTGATTCAATTTTAGAATTGATCCAGAACATATTCTATGACCAAAAGAAGAGGTATATGGTGTGGCAGAGGTATGTGCTCTACTGAATGCCCTCTAGGTGTCAATGTTGCGAGCTGTTCCACTCCTTACATCAGCATTCTGCTGGGGATACCATTATGTATTTCACTAAAAAAGAGAAAGGAGGGATGTTCAGACCTTATTGCGCTAAACACAGTATCTCTGTTCGGCAGCAAATAAAAGGCAGTAGTCAGAACAGGCACCTGGTGCAGAGCACAGATCATGCTGAATTTGGCCTTGGATTGTGGGGAAAAACAATTACCAAAACCCTTGGGACACGACAGGCCATTATGTGAGCCAGTAAGTCGTTCCCATCAACAGCATTGTGCCTGTATCATTACATAACAGTGAATATGTGGTATCAAATGTTTGTGGAGAGTGACTGTAGATGCAACGATTGTTGTCCTTATCAAAATGCACGTTTTCAGCATTCACTTGAAAATGTTTGCCATAAAAACAAGAGACCAGCATGGCAACAACTCACAGCAACAAGGAACTACCCTCTCAAAACCTACATCGTGCAAGCAATATAGCGTAGTTCATCAGGATGCAGCAATCTGCAATGCAAACAAACTCACTTAATGAATAAGAAGCCAGTGGACAGGGTTGAACTTCAAATTCATTTGGATTCCTGCAAGCAAAAAAAAAAAAAAAGAATCACAGATTGACAAACAGATTATAGATAGATAGATAGATAGATATTACACTGTCATCAATATAAAATGATCCGGAGCATACTGAATATTGTCTCAATAGCTGGTGTTCTGTTGCTATACGTGGTCAAAGTATTCACAAAGCAGAAACCACTGCTTAAGTTCAGTAGTTCATAAAGAGTGAGAAATAAGATTCATGTCATGCCCTTTAGCCTAAGCCTGCGCATTGTGGTTAGCTCTGCACCGCCTGCATTCTTCTCGCCCACTCGACTTCCATGGTCCTGCAATAGCAGTGTGCATGAGGATGAATAGGGTGTTTGTTCTTTTAAAAATACCGTATGGAATGGAAGGCTGGAAGGAGAGCGGGAGAGTGGGTAGTGGTGTCATGTTTGGGTCTTGAATTGACTGCTTCATCCTTATTTGAAGGAAAAACTACTGAGAAAAGCTTGTCATTGCTTTCTGCAGTGCAGTCCTGAACTTACAGACCTTGATATTTTCAGTAAGGTTAGGCTGCTGCAGAACCGAAAAGGAAGGAAATGGGCAAAATTAGGCTTCTGTAGATGAAAACCTCTACCCGATTGTTTATGTAACAACCCGGCAATAAGCTAACAACAGCAATGACTTTTCGCAACATCTCTGATTGAAGCACGCTTACTTGTGGGCGCAAAACGACTGGCTATGATGGGGGTAAATGAGCAGGGGAGGGAAATTACAGCATACAGTGGGAGAGACTGGGGGAGGGAGGACTGACTGTTCTAGCTAATAGGTTACAGAAGTCCACTTAGTTAATGAGCAGATGGGGCAGTGTGGCGAGAATTCTGCAGCAAAAAGATCATGTTCTGCTGAGATTCCAACTGTCGACCCACTGAAGACTTGTCTAGTGCAGTGGCTGGGCGTGAAGCTGGAGAGGAATGCATATTTTGACTAAGGAATTCACATTGCACAAGTTCAGGGGGAGTAGAATAGCACGTTCATGATGCTATTGAACAAAGATTATGCTAGTATGTGGGATTAAATTCTTGCTTTGGCATCAGTTCCATTTGGCTTGGCTGTACGAAAACATAACCTTCCAATTGACAACTACTTAATATAAGATGTAAGCATGCTCAAGTGTGACTAGGTTATCAGTAAACTTTCTGAAGAACCACATCAATGGCACATCAGAAAGTCACAATACTGTTTGGGTGACACAATAGGGAAGCGTACAAACATTCTGAAGGGAAATTTATCTGATAGCTACAGGGAGTTTCCTTTTAATTCTAATCTTAAATTAAAGGAAACACGTTAAAATACGACATTTCAGAGGGCTTTAATTTTGAAATACCTCATCAGCATGTCCCAATACTGTCTAAGAGGCACCCTGAGGTTGTGTTCTACCATTTGTTAGTGAAATTGGTCTGTGGCAATGAGGAGTTTCCTATAATTCTAATCCGAAATTAGAGGGGGTACAGCAAATGTATATGACATTTAAAGGGTCTTTAATTTTGAAATACCACATTAGAATGCCCTAATACTACCTGTGTGACACTGAAATGGTGTACAATGATTATTTATTTGAAACTAAGAATTTGGGGATATTATGTTTTAACCTTTTCCACTGCTGATTCAGCTGCCATGGATACTTGTGTTAGGGCAATAACTTCATTTTTATGGGAATTTAAAAAAAAAGTTTTTCAGTTCATCCCAGGCATATAAAGAACAAACCTTATTGTTTTGTGTGACCTTACATCCTTTCCTGTAGTGCCAGCACCAGGTGAAACTTATATTTACAAATGTAATAACCCAAACAGTATTGCTGGGAATCATGCAACATGTGATTGTTTCTGGGGCAGAGAGACGGCTTGCCAGTGATATTGGTCGCCCATGACCTTTTCTGTAGTGCCTCTACCAGGCCAAACTATACATTTTTTTCCTTGGGATGATGGGCCAAAAACTCACTCAGGTTCTCTCTCTCTTTTTAGTATGGACACTAACTTCGAGGAGTTACTCTTCTGTTATTACGAAACATACCTTCATGAGACTAGACAAGTGTGTTCTTAATGTCAGCGCACAGGCATTAACCGAGCCTGATTTTGCCAAAAGGGCAGAGGAGGCATGTATGCCCACCTAATTACACGCCATTGTCCCTAGAACGAAGTTCATTTGAACTTCTTAAAAACTGCAGGAACACCAACAGCTTTTATGGAAATGATGCAAAATCTGCTTCCAACACTCCAGGTGCATACAGGATAAAGTTCTTGATACTCTGTAACGTTTCCTGTAGCACCACAACTGGATGCAGTTTCACACTTGCCAAATGCAATAACTAACCATTTTGGTGGGAATCATGTTACACTCTTTGTGAGCTTTTTTGGTGCAAAAAGAGAGCTTGTTATTGATTTTGGTCACCCTATGACCTTTGCTGTAGCGCCGCAGCCAGGCCAAACTTTTTATTTTTTAAAGATACAGTAACCTTGTTTATTGAAGTGGAAGCTGGCTTGAGCAGCGATTGGAACATTGTGAGAGACGTTTCTTTTCTGCCCCTTCGTTAGATTTAATATTTTTACGTCATACCATTCATTCTTTTTTTGTGTGAGACAAGTTGTAGGAGGGGAGGGAGAAAGGAGGAAGGATAAGACAAGAGAGGCAAATCTCCACATGCTGATTTCTGTTAAACATTCACTGCATGAAAAAATTGATTTGCACGTTTGAGTTTGGTGTAAATATGAGGTGAATTTGGTGGACAAAATTTGCTCCTCCTTTGATCCCCACCGCTAACCTGGGGCAAAGGTGATATTAATTTCTGTTGCAAAACTGACGCCATTTGGATGTTAAGTTGATCTTTGTATATGTTAGCACATGTATTAACAAATTAATTTGTAGATTTGCTACTCTTTTACACTGTATTCACAACAAGGGAAATACAACTCAAATTTGGACTGCATTTAAAACATAGGGCTCTAATTTCGTAGACCAGGCGCGGCGCAGGCGCGGCGCATGGGGGGTGCGCCGCGCCAACGGGGTGTGTCCAGGCGTATGTGGCAATTTCGTGCCCGGCGTATCCTGGCGCAAGTACTCCTCTGTCCCGCCTCTGCCCCTCCTTCCAGCGCAAGTTGGCAAAGAAGGCGTGTTTGGGTATAACACAGCCGAGTCAAATCTTCACCAGTCAAATGAGCTCCTCACCTCACCTTTAATGTGTTAGAATATAGAAGGCGACACAGCCGAGTCAAATATTGCTCACTGGCAAGAGAAACGATGGATAGCGTGTTCCTATTATTAGAAACTGTAGCTGCTTAAAATTTTGGGATTAACATGCATATACAACAAAGCAAGATACGTTACACATTTATTTCCAACATGTGATCTTAACTCAGTACGAGATCATAGCAATCAGGCTGCATTCCTTTCCCCCACTAAAGACGATAAAACATAAGTGACAATAATAGTAGCCTAGTATTAAGCCGCTTGCACACTGGACGCGAAACGAATTTTTCGCTCGACAGATTGCGTCTTGTGTCCAAAGGTCTGACAGGGTTTTAATAAATCGTTGTGTCCGACAGTCTATTATTGTTTTTAATTTCTTCAAATCTACTGACTCTTTCAGACATTAAACGTTAATGTTTGATAAGAGGGTTCAGTTCTTCAAGATGAGTACCGAGAATTTCAATCAATGTTTCTGTGTAAGCTCTGCACAATAAAGTGAGTCGACACTGGCGCGAGACAATGTACAATGCCTCCGTGTCTGACAGCCAAAAAAAAAAGGACGATTAGAACAGATTGATAATGAAATAAAGAATAAAAAGAAACATTTTAACAACAGAGCATCCAATGATCACTGTGATTTATTTATTGGCGGGTCATCTTTGTTTGATATCACGTTTGTTGCTGATATATTTTTATTCTTTATTTCGTTATAAATCTGTTCTCATATCAATACTTTTACTTTTTGCTGGCTGCTGGACATGGAGTAATTTGCATTTCGTGTCGGACAGTCTTGATCGTGCATGCGATGATTTCTTCACTCTGTCAGTGGTCATGGAATTGATTTGCTCACGCACAATATTATCTCTGCTGTGGAAATAATAATGTGCTCGATCCATCTGACTAATTTTCAAAAGAAAGACCGAATAAATACTAATGTCTATCTTCAACGGAAGAAAACAGATGAAAAGGCTAAAAAGACCAAGAAAAGTCGATAGCTATCAATTTGCATTTTGTGAAGGCCGAACACAAACATAGCCAAGTTTGCACGTCTAATAATTCCTGGAATACTCGGAAAAACTAGAACTTTTATGACTCTCGGACACGGAGCTATATTAAAACCCTGTCCGACTATCGCGTCTTTGCATTGACTTTGTCTGTAATCAGTCGAAAAATTCGTTTTGCGTCCAGTGTGCAAGCGGCTTTAATGAGCATAGAACGCAAGCATTCGATATATATATATATATATATATATATATATATATATATATATATATATATATATATATATATATATATATATATATATTATACAGTTTGTGGTTGGCTGAGAAAGATGTGAAGTCCTTAGTTTGCATCACAGATTCAGTTGCGTTGATTAAGCCAGGTCAAGTTTCCATTACGCGTGGCAACCGCCTGACATCAGGACAATCGATATAAATACAATAATTTATGTCCTTATTCAGATAGTTACATTAAATAGTGCTTCCTGTAATTTTTTCTTGCATTGAAATGTGCCTGACATTCTGTAAACCTGCCTGTGAGATTTCGGTGACGTGTGCGCACTCTGCGCCGGTCAGCCAAATTACCACTGCACGAAAATTAAACCAGGTTGGAGCTGGCGAGTTTTCTGCGCAACTCCAGCGGAGACTTTTTCTACGAAATTGTCACTGCGTCTTGATGAATATGTGACACCTCCCCCTACTACGCCGCCACACCCATCTCGGCGCACCTTCATCTACCGAAGGCTGCGCACCCCACGAAATTACCACTACGCGGGCTGCGCCATACGAAATTACCACTGCGCGGGCTGCGCCTCGCTACGCCAGCTGCGCTGCGCCAGGAAATTAGAGCCCAATGTGTGAATATTACAACCCCATTTCCAAAAAAGTTGTGACATTGTAAAATGTAAATCAAAACAGAATGCAGTGATTTTCAAATCATTTAAACTTTTAATATATTTGAAAATAGTACAAAGACAATATATCAGATGCTGAAACTGAGATATGTTATTGTTTTTTTTTGTTTTTTTTTGAAAATGTACGCTCATTTTGAATTTCATGCCAGCAATACATTTCCAAAAACTTGGCATAGAGGCATTTTTATCACTGTGTTGCATCACATCTTCTTTAATCGACACTCTGTAAGCCTTTGGGAACTTAAGAGATCAACTGCTGTAGTTCTGAACGCAAAATATTTCCCCATTCTTGCCTCTTGTAGGATTTTAGCTGCTCAATACTTTGCAGCCTCCTTTCCCATTTTACAATGTGTTGACCTTCAAATCAAATTATGGCATAATTGCGCAATGTCTTTTATGCAAATATGATTACAAGAAATGCATTATTGGCATACTGACTGCAACAGTTAGGTCCCACTGCCAGCTATGACTTGTCTCGTATAGAGGGTTTTCCCCCAGAGGATCATGGGAAGACGCTCTGTATATGCCAATAAATAGCGCCGTAAACAAACATTGACCATATGTTAAAAACCCCCTAGCACCTACAAAGTTATCTTGTAGTCGGCAGTCAATGTGTTAATCTCAAAATGGCAGAGTTCTAACTTTCGTTTTTGAATGCAGTGACAAACTGTGTTTACTGCCAATGGTTTAAAGAGGTGTTCCTGAGTCGACTACCGAATCCTGTTTTTAATGGAGTGCCATCTGAAGACTTGAAAATCACAGCCATTCAGAATTGGATTTTTGCCTTGTCCCCTGCATACAGAGATTTTTCTGTATTCTCCAGAATTTTTAATGATATTATGTGCCACAGAGGATAGAATTCTTCGCAAATTTGAGTTGAAAATGTTATTCTTAAATTGTTGAACTATTTCCCCATGCAGTCTTTCATTCAGTAGATAAGCACTAACCATATTTACGTATGAAAGACTTATTATCCCTAATCATGTAACTGACCTGTTGCTAAATGATCTAACTAGCTGTGACATGTTCTAGCAGATGTTTTTTTTTTAGCATCATGCAACTTTTCTAGTCTTTTATTGTCCTGTCCCAACTTTTTTGAAACAAGTTGTTGGTGTCAAGTTCAAAATGAGCATATATTTTCCAAAGAAACTATAAAATATCTCAGTTTCAACATTTGATATATTGCCTTTGTACAATTTTCAAACAAATATAAGTTTAAATGATTTGAAAATCATTGCATTCTGCCTTTACTTACATGTGACACAGCTTCCCAACTTTTTGGAAATGGGGTAGAACATTTGCCCTACATTACAACTCAGGAAACAAAATGCATAAGGCAATTTTAAATGCTCATATCAGTATAATTGCTTTGATAAAACTAAGTTTATAAAAATACTCCCTTATTTACTTAGTGATTATGCAATAAAAAGTTTTATAAGCTTTTTTAACCTGTAATGATTTTAAATGTGGCTGGCTTTGGCAAGTTTATTTGTCAAGTTCTCCTTGTCTATTAATACCGTCCAATACCAGAGCAAGTTTTGCCTTGACAAGGAGAAAGCAAAGATTGCCATCTTTTTAACAAAGGAAATTGAAAAGTTCTCCTCAGTGTACACTAGACAGAATTCTTGTCAAGAGAAATACAGTAAGCCTAACTATCACGTTAGTGTAATATTCCATCTCCATGAGAAAGTTTTCCCATTAGAGCAGTTTACCAAATAATTGTTTATTCTTTCTTGAAAAAATAAAATCCCCTCAATCTCAGCGCAAAGGTTGCAATATCCCTTTGCCTACAGGTGAAGTAATGAGCTTTTCTGCAAAGAAGAGCATGAATCTTTGGCCTCTCTAAGATGTCGAGGCCCCTTAAAGTTTATTTCAAGCTCCGAGGAACTTATGATGCCTTCACTGAACTGATTGGCAGGGAACTACCAGGACTCAAAGCCTCTAGCAGTGCCGCTGCACTCTGATAGAGCCTGACATCTGCGCAGTGAGGATATTTTCTGCAACATATCAGATTCACAATGTGTTTTTACCATGTTTGCAATCAGCGCAAAATTAGAAATTTGCTTCATTTTGCCCATGAAGAGAAAACATCACAAATGTGACAACTGCAATTTCTCTTCCAACAGTGAGCGCAAACGGAACCTTAATTCATAGACTGTATAAAAAGGACGAAGGAACCATGTCGTCAGCCATTGGTTTCAGCATACTGTTTGGGAAGCCTTAATTTTGGCAATTTGAACAGTGCCATTTTGTCATTTTGAAACTGGATGTGATTCCTATTGGGTGACAGCGTAAATTGATCCAGGGAGGAGCAAGGGGTGTATCTATGGGTGGGTTTGACCATATCTGACAAGGACCACAGGATAGCCACACCCCCAAAAGCCTGGCTTTATCCTTTATTCTAGTCTTTTTGGGACCATAATTCACAAAAATGAACGTCATGACATAACGAAGAAGACTTGAAACTTGCGATAGATATCATAAAATGATGTGGAAAATAATTATTGAAATAGGAAATCAGGAGGGAAAATAGAGTAATTTTCTCATAGTCTTCTATAGCAGTGAAGTTCTTTCTGCAACCACCGACGTCGCCATTTGCTGGCCATTAAATGGAATGCAAATTCCGCATTGGCCTCACTTTTCAGACCTGGGTGCTGCGTCCATCATTTATACAGTCGATGATCAGTATGCATTAGAGTAACAACAGCGGTAGCCCTATACTTCAGCTTCAGAAGGATTCGGCAGCAGTCTGACTCAAGGTGAGGAAGTAGCAGATGTAAATTGCCTACTGCATCACACTAAATTAGTGAAGCAAAATTCCCTGTCACAGTGATGTTATGCAGTCATATCTATTTAATATCCATTATGAAACATGTGAAATAGGCACTCTGTTCATCTCTGTGAGAGACCACCTCAGCTAGCTTGTAGTTTCTAGTGTTACATTGCCTGCGAATGTCACACTATTTAAATTAGCAGCGAACTTTTTAAAAGTTGTGTCTTACAGCATTGTTCATAGCATATATAACCCCAATTGTGAAATAGTTGGGACAAAGTGTAAATTTGTGAATAAAATCAAAATGCAACGACTTTCAAATCACACCAGCCAGTGTTTTATTCACTATAGAACAGAAATAACAAAGCAAATATTGAAATTGAGAAAGTTTCCAATTTTATCCACAAAATGAGCTCATTTTAAATTTGATGGCTGCTACTGGTCTCACAAAAGTTGAAACAGGGCCTTGTTTACCATGGTGAAACATCCTCTCTTCTTTTTAACGCGGAAGAGAGGCGTCTGGGCATTGAAGAGACAAGTTTCTTGAGTTTAGCCATTGGAATTTGATCCCACTCTTGTTTAATATCGGCTTCTAGCCGCTGAAGAGTTTTGGGTCTCCTTTGAGGGACTTTTCATTTAATTATGTGCCAAATGTTCTCAAACGGTGAAAGATCAGGACTGCAGGGAGGTCAGCAGGGAGGTCAGCACACAGACTCTTCTACTGTGGATGACATGGTGGACTCTATTTACAGACAGTGATTTCTATAAGTATTCCTGGGCCCATTTAGTCATGTAAATGACAAAATCATGCTGGTCAGTGATGCAATGGCGTCTGAGGGCCCAAAGATCACTGGCATCCAATAAAGGTCTTCAGTCTTGTCCCTTACGCCCAGAGATTTTTCCAGTTTCTCTGAATCTTTTGATGATGTTATGCACTGTCGACGATGAGACCTTCAAAGCCTTCGTAATTTGACATTGAGGAACATTGTTTTTAAAGAATTCCACAAATTTTTTTACTCAAGCCCTCGCAGGTTGGAGAGCCTTCGGCCATCTTTACTTCTGACAGACTCAGCCTCTCTAAGACATCCCTTTTATAGCCAATCATGTTACACACCTGATGCCAGTTAATGTAATTACTTGCTAAATGTTCTTTCAGCAGATTCTCTTATATATTAATTGCTATCAGCCCTTTTTTGCCTGTGTCCCAACTTTTTTGAGACCTGTTGCAGCCTGAAAATTTGAAATGAGCTCATTTTGTGGATAAAAATGTCTCAGTTTCAACATTTGAAATGTTATCTTTGTTCTATTGTAAATGACATAGATGTGATCTGAAAGTCATTGCATTTTGATTTTATTCACAATTTACACAAATATTCCGGAATTCGGGTTGAATACCTATTCGCTGTCTCAGTGTTGTTATGTTGTCATTATTATCTATGAATTACAAAATGACTGTCTCTGTGAGAGACATCCAAATGCTTAGAGCCAAACTATGTTACTATGAAGTTCGATAGCAAGCTCTGTATGCTGTTAGCGCAAGTATGGTTAACTGTTCAACTTTCGTGTCAACTCAGATTTCGTCCTAATGTAAATAATGCGTCATTGTCACCGACTCTGCTGTGGGTTTCGGGTCTCTCACGTTTTTTGTCTCCCGTCGCCTCTGGCGAAAGGAATGGACAAAGGAATGCACCCCGTCCATGCGTGTATGTGTCCGTCCGTCCGTCCGTCCGAGCACCCTCAAGAAAAGCTCCTACAACTACATTTACCATTCCAGTTGGCCTCCCAGGAGAATGTCTTAAAAATCAGGTGTGGCCCAAAAGTAGGTCATGCTTTGAGCTAATTCTATGGGGCAAGAGAGATTGTCATGAAAAACGTGACGTTAACACAATGACTCAAGAAAGAAATTTATTACAGGCCCCATGTTATCCATATAAGAAGATCAGATTATGAACCAGTTTCCTATTTAATTTCAGTGACCTTGACCTATTGTTTGACCTTGCAATAACCTACTTTCAAGGTCAAATCAGTTATTGACTTATTTTTTCCACTATTTATTAAGAAGCCTAAAATCATTTTCTATGGGGCTTTGGGGGATCCTCTTTCACCTGGCGATAAAATTTAGAGTGTCCACTTTGACTTTGACCTACTTTGGGGGCAAAAGAGGTCAACATCCAAAAAGTGGCATTAACATGATAACTCAAGAAAAAATGGATTACACACCTCATGCTGTGCATATAAGAAGATCAGATTATGAACCATTTTCCTATTTAATATCAGTGACCTTGACCTATTATTTGACCTTGCAATTAATAGGTCAAATATTGGTACTGGACCTATTTTTTTCAAACTTGATTTACAAGCTCAAAATTGTTCACTGTGGTGTTTTGGGGCATTCTCTTTCACCTGGTGGTAAAATTTTATGGATCCTGTTTGACCTTGACAGTAGGTCAAATCAATACTTGACCTATTGTTTTACATGTCATTAAAATTTTATTTAGAAGCTCAGAATTATCAAAAATGTGGTGTTAATGCATTATCTGGAGAAAAACTATAGACCAGTTTCCTAGTTTCCTAGACCTTGACCTACTCTTTGACCCTACGGTTACTGGGTCAAATATTGGTATATGTCCTATTTTTAAACATATCATTTTGAAGTTCAAAGCTTTCAAGTGGGAGTTTTTTTTTCAGCATAGACTTTCACCTGGACAGTTCAGTTTAAGCCAGGTCTACTTTTAAGGTCACAGGTACAAAGAACATTTTGTTTTTCCCTAAAGATCAAAGTCAGCAAAAGTAAGTTGATGAGAATCAAAGCTTGCCAGAACAATGACATCATGTTGAATGGTGAAGCTATAGAACATGTGAATTAGTTTACATAGCTCGAAAGCACAGGCAGTCCCTTAGGTTGTACAGATGGGGATACAAAAACAAGAAAGGAAGAAGGAAGAGCAAGCCTTTTCAGTACTTCGCCCAGTCTGCCATTGCACAGCACTTTGTACGAAGATCAAGCTGTGGATATTTAACTCCAATGATAGATCTGTTCTCTTATTTGGCTCTGAAACATAGTGACAAGCGGCCTCACAAAACAGGTCCAAGAGTTCATCAACGAGTACTCAGATTCCAGCGACCCAAGAACATTTCCCAAAGAGATCTATAGCAACGGATCAGTCAAGAACCAATTCATATCAACATCAAGTGAAGGCGCAGGAAGTGGATCAGCATACTTTGAGGAAGGAGCTCATCATAACACAGTCAGCCTTGGAATGGAATCCACAAGGATTTGTCCCCCTTGGGACAAAGAAGACTAAATCAATTAAGGGGTCAAGACTAGGTTCAGACTTGAAAGAAATCTTTCAAAACATTCATAAAAGGTGCTTTAAAGACCAAAAAACTATCTTTTAAGTGGATGTTTATCATGTGAACGCCTCCAGTGCATTCGTTTCGCGACAAAAACGGGATTTTCTCGCATCGCAAAATTTCATGATTTATCAGGCTAGTGGCGGGCATAAAATACACATTTTTCAAGGTGTTGCTCTGAAATTTTCACCATAGCATCAGTTTGTTATGTTCTATACAATGCCATAGCCATTTATGGGTAGGTAGATACATGGTGTATTTATGATCCATCTGCCAGGCAGGTTCTGCCACCCATTTTTAAAATTCAATGACCAAATAATTTTTCAAAATATTTTCCCATGAAAATACCCAGAATGAGTATGTCATTGTATAGCTGGTGATATTAGCTTCAAAACAAAAAAGAATTACAGGAAAATATGATATAGTTTCTGAGATATTATTGCCACAAGATTGTTATGATTCTGCCTTGTCAGCCATTTGTCAGCCATTTTTTTATGAATTCTGAATTGTCTGACCATGATTTGTAGGATTCCATGTTTTGTTTTTGCCTCTTCTCTGTCTGTTTGGCATATTCCACCATTGCAGTTATATTCCGGTCCATGATTGCACTTTGTCTCCCTCTGTCTAGTCTTATGTCATGTGATCGCTCACTCCCCCAGTATTGCGTGCCACACTTTCAGGTGATTTCATGGTTTCTGGGATTTTAATCATTCCTTCTAATCTTATTTACTTCCTTCACCCTGCTTTTCTATAATTACTAACCCGACTAACAGTTTATTATTTTAGTTACTGACCCAAACTAACACTGTTTATAGTACTAACTTACTAACGAGCACTAGGGATTGTATAGCTGCACTTACTAATTGACAAACAAGCTCTCAGTATTCGCCCTATACTAGTCTCCACCCCTTTGGCTTTACTCAATCTACTTTGCTGCAGTTTCAGCGGAACCTCTGCACTTGTTAAACTCTGTTCTCCCTCCTTACCTGTGCACGTTTAAACTCCCTAACTGGAGCCGTATGTTTCTCAATAGGTTGTCTTTGTGATCCCTGTCCGCACTTTGGCTTTTGCCAATTTTATGTGTTTAGGAACTTCCTCTTGTTCATTCCCTTGTTAATTAGTCTGATCTAGCTCACCTGTGCCCTATCATAGCATGTGACTTCCCCTACGTGTATTTAAGCAGTCATTTCACTTACAGCTCTCATCAGAATGTTTTCCCGGTGATGTGATTGTTGATGCCTTGTATTCTTAGTGTTATACTTCTGACTGGAATGTCCCTGATTCTGATTTCGGTTTTTTCTTTGATACTTCTGTGGCCGTGTACCTGACCTGTTTTGCCTGACCCTAACTTGTCTTTTCTGCCCTGTCAACGAATCGAATTATGTCCACTGGATTTTGGCTTTGGATTCACCTGACATTCCTGTGACTGTGTACCGAAGTTGTTTTGCCCGACAGAGTAGTTTGCTGCCCTGTGTACAGTTGGATTACATCCCTGGGATTTCTGATTTTGGATTGGACTCTGTACCGTTGCCTTCTGCCCTGTGGGGGTTACCTCAAAGATTTCACTTTCTGCCAATGTTCGGTTTTCACTGTAACAAACTCGTTGAATTTGTTCAAATTTAATTCTGAGCTTTTTTTTCAGTTGACACAAAGTGTTCAGAAGTATTTAAATTGCGTGAACCCAGGCTTGACCCCTTAAGTAACTCAGGGCTAAAACCTTCCTCTTCTATCACAAAGGCTTGAAAGGAGTGAGTGGAAGGGTCCTCAGCTTCCTGGCAAGAAGCTGCCCAGTTGGAAGCCTGGCCAGTTAGACAAGTGATGGTGCAGGCCACCTTAGCTCTCTGTCAGAAAGAGCTGGAGCTCATACCATAGAATATTTGTACTGGAAGCCACGACAGGAGGGAAGGTTCTCACTGTATTAATGCAGAGGCATAATGCTGGGCTTGGGTTCCCTCAGTGAGTGAGCTTGGGTTTGCAGGGCCAGGGTGCAGGCGCTTGTGCACCTGGCTTGGAGTCCTGACTGGTAGTTTTCACTTGAGAGAAGATATATTGTGCCCAACTGCATTTTCATCTGATGTGCATTGAATTGTCATGTCTGGAATTTTGTAATAAAATGTAAAAATGACAAAGTTTGTTTTTGTAATATTTCTACCATTTGTCTCTAAAATTATTGTGATTATGGGGATTTTAGTGTTGATATTTACACCCAATGGTGTTACTTCTACTCATTTTCAACACTGCATTTTTGTCAATTCACACTACATAATTGTTTAAGCATTGTTCCTTCAACATGCTCTAACGTGTGAATACAACACCTTTATAGTGTTGGTATAGTTCTGATTTTTAACAGTTTTAAATCAACTCAAATTGGGTATTTAATTTTTAACACTTTCAAAAGTGCTACTCTAACACTTCAGTGTGGATGCATACACACACTTTGCTGGTGTTGAAATTAGCACTGTTGGTGTCAATTTAACACTCTTGATTTTGCAGTGTGAGTAAGTTTGGTTATGGTTGTCATTTAACAAGTCAGGGTCTGTGTGGACTGTTTCAACTAAGCCTCGTCGTCTCAGGCAGATGCCCTGGTAATGCAGTGTCTTCAAATGACTGGCATTTTTGGCTGGCCTCATATCAGGCCAGATTTTTCTGTTGTAATGTGAATATAGGCCACTGGATGGCAGTTTTTACCTTTTTTTTTGTTAAGCCCAGACTGGAGATAGGTTTGGGCATGTTTTAGGCATGTCTGGGACAAGTCCCAGAGAAAAATAAAAAAAGCCTAAAAGGTGGGAGGGGTCTACAAAAGAGTAATTAAGGAGTAGAATTGAGACAGTAAAGTAGTAAGAGAAATTGCAAGGAGAAGGATACATGTGACCAGACCTGTCATTCTGTTTAAGACCTGTGAAGCTTAAAGTGGATTTTTGCCTGTGTTAGAGCATTTTCCTCACCCAGGACATCACCAAGGAACCCAACCAAAAGGGACTGTAAATATTTCTGTTTTTCTTGTTAATCAATCTTGGTCATTAGATTAGTCCGTAGATTAGTTAGTTGTTAGTTGTTTTTATTAATTAAATGTGTTTAAGTTTTAAAATTGTGTCTGTCATCTCTTGCTGTTGTGGATGTTGTAAATGTAATAACAAATTGGGGCCATAACAAATTGGGGGCTCAAGTCCGGGATAGAACATTGTGTGAGTCATTTATTGAAAATCTAACATTTCAAATTGTAAAATTGTTTTTGTGAATTTTCCTAGATATATATATATTGACAACAGCAATGGATGATTTCTTGGCATCACCAACCGAAGGGGTTTTGAAGTCTTTTAAAAAGACAGAACTGTTGGAAATATGCAGACATTTGGAGCTGACAGAGGTAAAGCAAGACTGGCTAGAGAGATAGTTGAAAATTACATTGATGAAAATGTGTTTGCGCCAGGAGATCTGGAACAATTTCCAGTGGAAAATCCAAATATAGAAGTGGAACTTAAATTAAAAATGCTAGAGATTGAAAGGGAGGAAAAAGAAAAACAAAGACAGTTTGAGATAGAAAAATTAGCAAGAGAAGAGAAAAAAGAAAGGGAATTTGAGAGAGAAAGAGGAAAGAGCAGAAAGAGAGAGACAGAGACAGAGAGATTTTGAATTAGAAAAATTCGATAGAGAAGAAAGACTCAAAATGGAGCAACTAAAAATTAAAATTGAAACTAAAAATAAATTTTGTGCCAGTCAGGAGGTAAAACTGGTGCCTCCATATTTGGAAAAGGACGTAGACAACTATTTCCAGTGTTTTGAAAAGGTAGCAAAGAGTTGCCAGTGGCCAAAGGAACACTGGCCTCTGATGTTGCAAACTGTCCTCAAGGGTAAAGCTCAACAAGCCTATTCGGCTTTGTCTGCAGATGATTCCTCTGATTATGAGGTTGTCAAAAAGGTTATTTTGAGAGCTTATTAGTTGGTTCCAGAGGCTTACCGACAGAAATTCAGAGGTCTGAAAAAATCTGAAAATCAGACTTATGTGGAATTTGCTAATGAGAAGAAGGCTTGCTTCGAGCGCTGGTGTACTTCTATGGAGGTCAAGGATGATTTCAACTCACTAAAAGAGATGGCGTTAGTTGAAGAATTTAAGAACTGTGTTAAGGATGATATTAAGACCTACCTTAATGAGAAGCAAGCACTGAATTTGCAATCAGCTGCCAAATTTGCAGATGAATATGTTCTCACACATAAGTCCAAATTTCAGTCTAGCAGTAACAATAGATGGTTCCAATTTCAGAAAAAAGTTTACGATGATACCCAAGATTCCTCACTCAAAGACAAAGACAAATCTGGTGATGGTGCTCAGAAATCCAGTAACAGGTCTGATCAAAGTGTGAAAGCTGACAGTGACAAAAGTGGTCTAGTTTGCAGTTATTGCAAGAAATCTTGTCATCTTACAACTAACTGTTGGTTCCTAAAAGCTAAGAAAGAAAAAGAAAAGGATACCAAACCAAATGCCTTTGTGAAAACAAGGTTAGAAACCCCTGTAGTAGATGATCAATCTGCTAAATTGCCAGCTTCTCGTGGAGCTAAAAAGTGACAAAAGTGGTCTAGTTTGCAGTTATTGCAAGAAATCTTGTCATCTTACAACTAACTGTTGGTTCCTAAAAGCTAAGAAAGAAAAAGAAAAGGATACCAAACCAAATGCCTTTGTGAAAACAAGGTTAGAAACCCCTGTAGTAGATGATCAATCTGCTAAATTGCCAGCTTCTCGTGGAGCTAAAAAGCCTGATACTGCTGACTTTGTGAGGGAGGAATTTCTTCCATTTGTGTCAGAGGGATTTGTGGCTCTGAATGAATATTCTCCTCTTGTCCCCATATATATCCTAAGGGATACTGGAGCTTCTCAGTCACTTTTGTTGATGGACTCCTTGGAGTTATGTGATGAGACCGCTTCAGGGGATTTCATACTTGTACAAGGTATTGAAGGGAGGACTGTATCTGTACCCCTGCGCTCTGTATTCTTGAAGTCAGATTTAGTTACAGGACAGGTAAAGGTGGGACTTATGTCAAGTCTACCTATAAAGGGTGTTTCTCTGTTGCTAGGCAATGACCTGGCTGGGGGCAATGTAGTTCCCCCTGTTCATCTTACTTCACAGCTGAGCACTAAAGATGGCGATATAGACCCATCTCTGTATCCTTCCTGTGCAGTTACTCGTGCTATGGCCAAGAAGGCTCAAGAAGAGGATAATGTGGTGCCGTCCAGCACATTGAATAGTCATGACTCAGGTGGTTCGCCTCATGACTCTGTTCGGCCTACTATGATTTCTCAGTTTGAGGACTTATCAGATACTTTTATCAGTTCTTTGTTCAGCCAGCCAGATGGGTCTGGTGATTCTGATGTGTCTGGAGACTTGTCTCTGTCCAGAAAGCGGTTGATTGAGGAGCAAACTAATGATCCTGAAATTTGTGTACTAAAGAGGAGAGCCCTTCCTGATAAAGAAATAGACGCAGTTCCAGTTGGGTATTATCTCAAGGATGGTGTGTTGATGCGGAAGTGGCGCCCTCCTGATATCCCTGCCAATGCAGATTGGGCAGTGGTCAAGCAAATTGTCGTTCCGAATGTCTACAGGAATGAGATCTTAACAATGGCTCATAGTTTACCTTTAGGAGGTCATCTTGGTGTTAACAAGACTGTTGATAAGATCATGAAACATTTCTTCTGGCCTGGGCTTCCGAAAGACGTTTCCAACTTTTGCAAAACCTGTCACACCTGTCAGGTAGTTGGAAAACACCAGTTAGACCCACCTATAGCTCCATTGCAGCCTATCCCAGCATTTGGGGAGCCATTCTCTAAGGTCATTGTTGATTGTGTTGGGCCATTACCCAAGACTAGATCTGGAAATCAGTACTTGTTGACAATCATGTGTGCATCTACCAGATTCCCTGAAGCCATACCTTTACGTAACATCAAGGCAGCTGCAATCTCGAAGGCTTTGATAAAGTTCTTCACGTTGTTTGGCCTTCCTAGGGAAATTCAGTCAGACCAAGGTAGCAATTTCACTTCCGGATTGTTTCAGCAGGTTGTGTATGAACTAGGTGCGAAGCAGATTCTTTCTAGTGCCTATCATCCAGAAAGTCAGGGTGCCTTAGAGCGGTTTCATTCCACTCTCAAGACAATGATGAGGACTTATTGTTATGACCATGAGAAAGACTGGGATGAAGGTGTGAATTTGCTGTTGTTTGCAGCTAGAGAAGCAGTGCAGGAGTCTACTGGATTCAGTCCGTTTGAGCTAGTGTTTGGCCATGAAGTGAGAGGACCTTTGCTATTGTTGAATGAACAATGGCAAGAGGAAGAGCCACATATCAGTCTGTTAGACTATGATAGCAAGTTCAAGGAAAGATTGCGTGCAGCTTGTGACTTAGCCAAAGAGAACTTGAAATCAAGTCAGGGAAAAATGAAAACTTAGTATGATCATAAGGCTAGAAGCCGTGAGTTTAAACCAGGAGACAAGGTCCTTGTGTTGTTTCCCTTGCAGTTCAATCCATTGCAGGCTAGATTTCATGGTCCTTATGAAATTCTGACAAAACCCAATGATCTCAATTACATTGTAAAGACTCCAGATAGGAGAAAGCCAAAACAGTTGTGCCACATTAACATGCTGAAGCCTTATCATGATAGAAATGCTAGGGTTGCAGCTGTCACTTCAGATCCTCCAATGGCCGAGATTTGTGAAGATGAGGGGGAGTTTCAAGATGGTGATCCTAGAATTAAAGCTGAAGTTCTTTCATGTAAATTGTCAAACTATGAAATGTTGCAAAATCTTGATGTAAAACTCCAGCACTTAAAACCCTTACAGAGAGATCAGTTTGAGAGGTTGATCAAGAAATATGAGGATCTGTTTCCTGATGTTCCAAAGAGAGTTTCTATAGCCTCTCATGATGTAGATGTTGGTGATGCCAAACCAATTTAATCAGCATCCGTACCGGATGAATCCTGAAAAGAGAAAGATTGCTGAGAAAGAGGTTGAGTACATGTTAGAACATGATATTATCAGACCCTCCTACTCAGATTGGAGTTCACCCTGTGTGCTAGTTCCAAAACCTGATGGAAGTACTAGATTCTGTACAGATTATCGCAAAGTGAATGCTGTAACTAGAACTGATGTGTTTCCAATACCTAGGATTGATGATTGTATTGATAGAGTAGGGCAAGCAAAGTTTCTGACCAAGATTGATTTACTGAAGGGTTATTAGTGTGTGCCTTTAACAGAGAGGGCCAAGAGCATCTCTGCTTTTGCCACACCATCTGGGTTGTACCAGTATGAAGTCCTACCCTTTGGCATGAAAAATGCCCCAGCCACGTTCCAAAGGATGATACAGTCTACAATCGCCGGATTGCCACACACGGGTGCGTACATTGACGACCTGATCACATGGAGTGACTCCTGGGAAGAACATCAGAAAGATGTAGAGACGTTGTTCCAGCACCTGACCCAGGCCAACCTGACTGTTAACCTGAACAAGAGTGACTTTGGTTGTGCTACTGTCACCTATCTTGGCTACGTCATAGGCCAGGGTAAGGTGGCACCCATAAATGCTAAAGTCTAAGCCATCATGGACTTTCCAGTTCCTGACAACAAAAAAGCTTTGCGCCGCTTCCTTGGAATGATCGGGTACTACCGCAAGTTCTGCAAGAACTTTGCTGAGATTGCTCTCAGTCTAACTAACCAACTGAAGAAAGGCGTAAAGTTCACTTGGGATTATGCATGCCGGAGAGCCTTCGATCGCCTGAAGTCTCTGCTGTGTCACTTTCCCGCGCTCAAATCTCCTGACTTCAACAAACCGTTCTCCATCGCGATCGATGCTAGCGACCAAGCTTGTGGATCTGTGCTCCTACAGAGAAGTGACTCTGATGACATTGAGCATCCGGTGGCATACTTCTCCAGGAAGTTCAATCGCCACTAAAGGAACTATTCCACAATAGAGAAGGAGCTGTTGGCTCTGGTTCTATCTTTACAGCACTTTGAGGTTTATGTTTGTACTGGGCAAAAGCCAATGATTGTGCACACTGACCACAATCCGTTAATGTTTTTGAGTAAGATGAAAAACAAGAATCGGAGATTGTTGAATTGGAGTTTGATTTTACAGGAGTTTGACTTGGAAATTAAGCATGTAAAGGGTACTGACAATGTAATTGCTGATTGCTTATCCCGTATTTGAATATGTATATATATATCACGTGTTTATTTGAATATTGTATGATATGTATATATAGACAAGTGTCCACTTAACCATTTTGTATTGAAAAGAAAACTTTTGCTTTTATGAGTCAAAATTTTTCCCTTTTGGAATGGAGGTGTAATGTGAATACAGGCCACTGGATGGCAGTATTTACCTTTTTTTTTGTTAAGCCCAGACTGGAGATAGTTTTGGTCGTGTTTTAGGCATGTCTGGGACAAGTCCCAGAGAAAAATTTTAAAAAAGCCTAAAAAGTGGGAGTGGTCTGCAAAAGAGTATATAAGGAGTAGAATTGAGACAGTATAGTAGTAGGAGAAATTGCAAGGAGAAGGATACATGTGACCAGACCTGTCATTTTGTTTAAGACCTGTGAAGCTTATAGTGGATTTTTGCCTGTGTTAGAGCATTTTCCTCACCCAGGACATCACCAAGGAACCCAACCAAAAGGGACTGTAAATATTTCTGTTTTTCTTGTTAATCAATCTTGGTCATTAGATTAGTCCGTAGATTAGTTAGTTGTTAGTTGTTTTTATTAATTAAATGTGTTTAAGTTTTAAAAGTGTGTCTGTCATACCTTGCTGTTGTGGATGTTGTAAATGTAATAACAAATTGGGGCCATAACACTGTCATGACTCTCCAATGGACAGAGCCAGGGATTGAGAAACACTGAGCCTTAATAAGTGGGTGAACAATTCAGGGCTGAAAACCAGCAGGCAGAGCAATTTAGGGTAGTCAAGGTGCAGGCAGAAGTCGAGCAGCAGCTATCAGAATCCAGGAGGGCAGGTCAGTCACGGTCAGTAGTCCAGTCCAGGGTCAGAGTCAAAAAATCAATCAGTGAGGAATCGAGGGCACACAGGCAAGGAATCTTAGGCTGGGACAGGAGAGTTGAGGAGATGAGGGAGGTCACAAAACAAACACTGGGAAACATGGAGGAACAATCGAGGGCAATGGGAGGAGGCTGGAGAGTACAGCAATACTAAGGAGCGCATATAACATTCTGTCCCCAGAGAAGGCAAAGATGGGAACTGAAATACAAAGGGACAGTAAGTAAAAATGCAGTTTCGAGAGAGAAAAGACACAAGGAAAGCATAGAAGGAAGGGCATGGTAAATAGGCAATAATTGAGTAATGAAAATCAATTAACAAAACAAAACCAAAACTGATGCTAACAGCCAGATTACAGGGGAAAACTAAATAACAGAGACACTGCTAAGTAGAAGCCACCGCTTAACTGCAGTAGCTCTAGAAGAGTAAAAACTGGATGCCGAACAAATGGAGAACAGTGTATCCCATACCTTGCCCTTCAGTTTAAGCCGGAGTACTGAGGTTAGCTTTGCACCGCCTGCATTCTTCTTGTGCGGCCTCGTGATCCCGGAGCCCCTCGAGTTCCATGGACCTCCAATGGCAGCGTGTGTAAGGATGAATGGGGTGTTTGTTCTTTCAGAATTACCGTATGGAATGGAAGGGTGGAAGCGAGGGAGGGGGTAGTGGTGTTCGGTTTGTTGGACTGACTTCAACATCCTTACATTTCAAGGAGAAAACAATTATTAAGGAAGACTATTCATCGTTCACTGCTCTGCAGCCCCGAACTCACAGACTGCGACATTGTGGGACGTCTGTAAAGTTGGGCTGCTGTGGAATTTAAACTGACCAAATGGGGAAAAAATTTGTTTACCGCGGATGAAGATTCCTTGCATTGTATGCGATAAAGAAACAATAAGCAAACAACATCAAATCACATTCCCCGACATTTTTATTAGAGTGCACATAACGGTAGGCTATCACGGGGTCGGGGTAAATGATCAGGGATAGAATTTACAGCATACAATCAAAGAGACTGGGGGAGGGAGAACTCACTATTCTCGCAAGTAGGTGACAGAAGTCCACTTAGCGAAGAAACAGATGGGGCAGACAGGGAATGTAAGGAGCGCCCGTGGCACAGAGATCATACGTTCTGCTGCAAGAGACCCGCTGAAGACTTGTCCCGTGCAGTGGAAGGGGTTGCGGGGTGTGAAGCTGTAGAGGAGTACGAATCCCTGCCAAGGAAGTTTAAGTGGGAAGTTCCTGGGTGAGTAGAGTACCACTCGACGATGCTTTAAACAAAATCCTTGCTAGAGAATTTGATTAAAATGTTATTTTGGCATCAACTCTATTTGGTCTGTCAGTTGTAAGAGATAAACTATTTTCAATTGTGATGGTCTTAACATTACGTAAGCTTGTTCAAACGTGACTTGGATACTTGTAAATTTTCTGAAGAACACATTAAATTAAGATTAAGGCGATGCTTGGCAACTTTATTGCCACCAACTATATCTTGTGACTACAAAATGGGTTTGACTGCTCTCTTTCATACCGCATGGGTAGCCTATAATGAATCACCGAGTTACCATCTGGCTTAGCCTACGTGTATCCCGTGCTCATGTTCGCCTGTTTCTTAAACCTGGTGGAATATTCTGAAAGCAAATAATATTTTGGATGAAGTGTCAATCACAAGTAGAAGTATTGTGCCCTGCATTTTCCCGATTACTGCCGATAATCCTCATACTTTATTGCCGAGTACTAGTACTAGCAAGCTATTGAGATGCAAATGCAAAAGAATTAGGTTCGTAATTGCCATCTTTTTTTGTATGCGAAAGATATAGTGGCATCCACAGAGTGCCGAAAGTAGGATCGCGAAAGCATAACGGTTACTGCATCATATTTTTAAAGCTGGTTTTGTGAGTCGCGTTGGCTACTACTCACCTGACCGACATAAAATGAGAACATGACCGGGGAACATTGAAATACTGAGGTCAACCAAAGTAGCGATCAAAATAGCTCGGCTCCTGAAAAATACCGCTTCTGTGTGCCTGTTTTTACATAGGCTCGTAAACATTGAAGATGGCCATTTTCATGCGGCATATTTAAAATAATTTGCAATATATTCAACATATTCCGTAAATCCCTGATATGTACGATATAATTTAAACATGGTAGTATTATAGCTACCGCAGTTTACTGGATTCCAATTTTTTTTTCTGTGCTGGCTTTTGCACTATTGTGTCAGGTAGGCTACTGCCAGTCTGAGATATCCGATCGACTGATACTCCTTTAGCAGGTCACAAGAATCTGGCGCACCAGCCTTCTCATAAAATTCCTCTGGAAGCATTCATGCATCCTGTAAACACACTATGCTGTTAAATAATACACATTCATTTGACAGAATGGCTCTTGCAGTGTGCAATATTAATGTTGAAAAACTGGGCCATGAGAATGGGTGTTCTAGATGGCCTCTTGTACAGCAGCGATTACAAGTTCATATGTGGTTTCTCTGATCACAGTATAACTTTCTCTCTGTTTGTATTGTTTTCTCTCAGTGGCTTTTCTGTGTTGCATTACAGATACACCAACCCTCCACAATACAGTGTCTCTATCCTACTCTTAACCACTTAACTCTGATTTTTGTTGAATGTTTCTCTTAAGTTGGTTCAAAATTAGAGAAAGCAGTGTTTTAGCCATATTGCTGGACATTGTCACATACATATTTTGTATCTGTCAGATGCGGCACTTCACTTGACCTGCATCAAACTTGAATGAAATATTCAAACCCAGGACGCCATGTTTTATGACCACAGCATTACATCAAATACAATATCTAGATCTTGTACATAATTTTGTGCACATTTCCTAGCAATTTGGCCACACTTATTTGGGATTGTTGGTGACCTTTGGATATCCACAAGAATTTCAAATAGGCCTAATGTTCCTCGGGTTTGAATCCAGCAGCTGTATACAACAACTGGTTTTACGGGGTTAGACGCTTAATAAAACTTATTTCTTTGCCTCATTTGAATGTTTGGATATCATCTCCGGTGTGCACATACACACTTTCACAGATACTGCCGAGGAGAGTAACCGTGACGCTGACTGTCCGGTAGTATTCAGCCACCACTGTTAAACGATAAGACGGCTTTATGTTTAAATATAGCCTGTGGAGAATATTAGGCCTACTTAGGCTTTACAGGGCAAACCTTTGCATGGATCTGCAAGGGGTGAATTATAGGTCAGAATAAGCTTTGTGCATTTGACTTGTGGATGTATACAGGATCCAGGAGGAAAAAGCAATAAGTGCTTTGGTACTCCACACCCAAGGGGCAAAAGACATCTTTATAAATTGATGGAGATCTGATTCTTTTTTAATTGGAAAGTGTAATCTGAGTCTGTACTCTGTGTGATGCTTTGTTTTAATATTGTCTGAAGTCACAAATTATTGTCCACGGTGACCTATCTGCAAACTGAACGGAAAGCCTTCCTGTTAAAGGAATTTTAACATTATATTCCTCGTATCACCTTCACATAAGAAACCCAGACTACTGAGGGAAAAAATCAGTCAGAGGCAGAGAAGTTAATATTCAAGCCAAAGTCTGTTTACTTTTTTTGCAAAAAAGGACTCCCACTTACAGAAGCTCAGGTCAAGATGGAGGATGAGGACAGTTTCTAATTCTGTGGCTTTTATTGGAAAACACATTGACGTTCTTCTCCCCCCCCCGCGCTGTTTTACACATTATGGCATCTGCTGGGATGCTTTCGCAGACGCGCGTAGTCCACATCAGGGGCGTAGCCCACGTCAAGCCACCCCGTGGTATCCGCAATAGGCAGGTGGTTTTCTTATCATCTCCTAGGCCTATCTCACCCAGGCTCCCCCGTGTCCATCTCCTGGTAAAACAAAAGACTAGAAGAGACACACACTGCTCTTGTTTATGGTCCTGAGGTCTGCTTGGTTCTAGATAAGCTACATGCCATGACGCACTGGAATTCAGTTATGCAGGCCCCTGCTAAATAAAAAATATGTTAGCACTCACACACTGGGCCTATGATCTGAAACAGAATATGTGCAAGCAAGGATAATCAATTAATAATAATGAATCAATAAACAATCAAATGGAACCAAATTAGCAATTAATAATGATTAAATGAATCAAATAAAAAAAATTTTCCACACTTCCAAATACATCTGGTTATGGCAGTGAAAAGTAAAAAATCAGCAAGAAATTACTTGCATCGTTTGGACATCACTGTTCAGGAACTATTGGGAAGGAATCATGTATTTTTATCCCAGCATTGAATGCAGCTATACTGCATGAATGTTTGCATGGAATGTTTTGATGTGCTACGCAATTTGAGTTAAAAAGTTATTATTTTGGTCCATCATCGAGGAAAACATGGTCTGACAGATTAGTGTGGCTTCAAATACTTGTCGTGTGATTGATAAATATGCCATTTTTTGAAATGATACAAGTCTGTATTCTATCATCTCATAAGAATAATTCTTAGGAGCGATGGAGTGTATGGCCTACTATCACTTAATTAGCACCAACATTTGAGGATTGGACTTCATATGAATTTATGCTCGTCCTTAATCCTCGGTATAGATTATTCTGAGTTTACAACACTATGGAAATTAGTTTCAGGCAGCATTTTGTGTCGAAGCTCCAGGCCTTCATATGCAGAGCAGACGCGAGGCTGTTCGGCTTCAGATTATGTTTGACGTCAGACCGCGAATCACTAACGCCAGTGTGTATGACCCCCTCCTATATACACTGAAAACTGCGCCGCCCATCTCCCTCCGATCTCAGTGCTTGCGTTTTCTCTGAGAGCTGGAGCTGGAGATTCCGAGATGCGCCGTGGTTGCCAGCGCCAAGCGCTGCGCATAACCGAGACCGTCCCGGTTCAGTCATGGCTTTTAGACGGAAAGCGAGGTAAGCGGACACGTTCGGGGCAAGATTAGCAGATTCGGGACGGATAGGCAATAGCCTACTCTATAACGTGAATTCTGAGCGCATTTGGTGGGAGGATTTGTGGGGTGTTATCCGATAAAGCATTCAGTTACAAAGGCCTTTGTCTACCGTCTGTTATCGTCACATTAATTCTATGTTGCATGGAAGGTGATTGCCGTATGTCCCCCCGCAAACAATTGATCGGACTCTCTTGCCTCCATTTTAGGGATCACATCGTATAACATATCCTAAAGCCGTAATTTCTCTGACTATAGGATGTCATCTATAACGGGCTGTAATTGATACTGACAACCACATAACAAAGAATGTTGTATTTTGAATCGCGATTATCCTCTCAACAATGCGTCAATGAGTTGCCTAAAAGCTGCATGCACGAGGGTTTATACTTAAGAAAATTATGTATTTTAGTGGTTTATTACGAGACGAAAGAAACCGCTTGTTTTCAATGCCAGAATTATTACATCATTGTAATGGCAGTCAATCACGATGGTCTTAACAGACGGTTAATTATACTGCTGTTGCGCTGATTTCAAGTTGACTCCGCGGAAGCAAGGCACTTTTGACTCGAGCGCTTACATTTACGATATGTCAGTCAAAGCTGAATGGTGAAGCTATCTTGCAAATTGCACAAATAACAATTTCATGAGGCTATTTTGCTTCATATCTACCGATTCATCCCGTTCTTTCTTTGCACTGGTGCTGCTTCCAGGAGGATGCGATTACTGGTGTGTTATCGGCTGGGGCTGCTTTGGAAAGCCCTTCTGGTATTCCTGGCCATTGTATTCGCCGGACAGTTGCTTGGCGTCATCTTCAGCAAGAGGTAAGAAATATTCTATTTGTGCCGTCTTTTCAGTCTTGGTCCGTCTTTTTCATTCTCTGACTTGGATCCTGTCCAACTTCAGGCCCTGGATTCAGATCTTATTTTAAGTGTAATGCAATACCCATATGCTTGGGAAAGCATGGGTATTCCCATGTGGCTCTCTGAAGTTAGCAGTACTGGTATGGATTATTTATTAAAGAGTTTCAGCCACCCCATTTTTAATGTGAACTCCTGTTTATTCACTTGTGAAGGTGTAAGAGATTCGGTCTTACAGGAGGAAAATCAAATTGAGGAAAAATTACAGCCTTCAAAAAGGAAAGTAGGCCTATTGCCTTTTTACATTAACATTTCATATTTTCCTTTTTGCATTTTTTTTTACTAACTCACGGTAGTGCCTCCTTTCTCATACCATATTGCTTCAGCTTTCCAGCATTTATAATTCTTATGCTACATTTTCACTGCTGTAGCATTAATGAATAATGTAATGCGCAGTGTAGGTCTGCTTTACTCCAAAAGCGTCCATGTTATCATGCCAACTGAGGTGACACATTTCATCATGTGTAGCATTCATTCATACTGTTGGCAACTGGTTTAAAATTAAAGACACGTAGTCAACAGGAGCACGCTTATTCACCAAAATTTTGTCTCGTGATTATATATCAACAAACAGAAACAAAAAGACTCCAAAGGGTGCTGAGGTGGAACTTCCTGGAGTTTGCCCCTAAAATTATTTGCATTAATCAAGTTTTCAGCATTGAGAATGGGGATTTAAAGCTCTTAGTTTTGTGTTTTTTCATGTTGGCAAAGCAAAGTTTTTCATGACTATGTCGGAGCTTGTATCAGAAGTGATGGCTTGTAGTTTGTGTTAAAGTGGTCAGTGTGCATATTTGTATGACTACAGCTCACACATCATGGAAATCGCACTCCTACTGAGGTGGTAGTGCTGTTCATGGCTAGGGTCTACAGTGATAGTGAGTTAGTGGTTAGAGTTAGGGAGGCAGTTAATGCTTCTTAGATGAGAGGGCTGCCATGGTTTGTTTCTCAACTCTCATTGTATCACTGCACTGTTGCTTTTGATGGACAGTTTGCCTTTAGCCTACCTAATGTTACATGCTCCTCAATTCAATCTGTGTGAAGGATGACTGCACAGACACCAGTAGACGATCTGTTCCCAGCCCTGTTCCTGGAGTACCCGTGCCCTGCATATTTCAGATGTCTCCTTGATTTAACACACCCAGATCAGGTCATTAAGTGTTCAGCTGATCAGCTGAATCAGGTGTGTTAAATCAGTGAGGCCCAACCCTGCTCCTGCAGTACCCCTGTCGTGCACATTTTATAGGTTTCCCTAATTTAACACACATGATTCAGCTGATCAGCTCATTAGTGGAGTACCTAATGACCTGATCTGGGTGTGTTAAATCAAGGAAACATCTGAAATATGCAGGGCAGGGGCACTCCAGGAACAGGGTTGGGAAACACTGATCTGAAGGACAGGTGAGCGATGTGTAATAAAAATACGAGCATAAATGCGTAAAATTATAACTGTACAAAAGTTCTGCCTAGATGGTGTTATATTTCATGTTTTGAGCTCAGAGAGCAGGGTTATAGAACTTTGTTTTTTTCTGGGGGGCACATTTACGAAAAGTAAATTTCATGTGTGGTGACAGCAGTGTACAGGCAGGACAGAGAGGCAGAGCAGGGCCAATATGTAGCAGACTATGATCTAAGTCACTACTCAACCATAAATCAATGATTATTCAATGATTGCATGGTCCACAGACAGTTCATCTTCAGGTCAACCCTACATCAACATTTATTCAGTGTCACTGAAATCATTATTAAGCAGCTGGCAGATATCATCCAGCCAACCATAAATTAGTGTTTATTCAGTGTCACTGATATTAATGTTACTAGTTGTTGACTTTCATTGATAGGTTGGTATTGATCCAGCATGCTTTTAGCATTAATATTTCACGCTTGACGAAAGCCATCATTCTGAAGAGAAAACAACATTGTTCCAAAGTCACCTCGCTATCTGGTACATTTCCTGAAAGCATTGTTAACCAGGAAGGTCCTCTGCCTTTGTTGCTATGTTATAACTTATAATTGCACAACCCGTTCGATTTATGCCACAGCCCGTACGTCAGATCAAGGCCAAAAGTCTGAAACTGAAAAAATATGATATGAAAGTGGGAAATAAAATCTGAAATTGAAAGAGATGATCTGCTTCTGAAAAAAAAAAAATCTGAGACTGAAAAAAGTATGATTTGGAACTGAAAAAATAAGATTTGAATTTGGAAAGATAAAATCTGCAAAAATGAGACCTCAAATATCAAAATATTTGTATAATTGAAAAATGATATAGAATTATTTATTCAAAGGAATTCCAGAATTGAATCAAAATTACAAATATTGAATAAAAAACTTTCCCTGCACTAATTTTTAGTTTGAATACATTGTTGTATTTTTCAGAATTCAAGATGTTTGCTTGACCTTTCAGTTTCAAATTTTAGTTTCTCACTTACGGTTTTTTCTTTCAATATAACAAAAACTTAAGGTTGTGCTTTGACAGGTTTGTCTCTGAACTTTTGCTCCACTGGGTGTGTTCATAATTTGTCTCCGAGTGGTGGGATGCAAGAAAAGTCTAGATTGCTTACCACCACTAAATCTAAACTAGAATAGAGTAGTACCCAGCTCTGTCCGACCGAGGTGCCCTTAAACCTTGAAATGTCAGTGCACAATTGATGAAAGGATGCAGTTGATACAGCAATGGTTTGTAGAACACACTGCTGGCAGAAGTGGTTAGGCTGGCTAAAAACTACATGAAACTGGCTCAAACTGATTAAATCACGCTGTCTGATTGAATTTTTATTGGGATATGCAGCCCCAATATTACTTTGCTTGGCAGGATACAAGAAAATGTTTTAATGGCACCTGTGACTGGAGAATGTGTTTAAAGATTGTTTTTGTTCATTAATGAACACAAGACTCATGGGAAGATGTAATTTTAGACCATAGTATAATAGCAACAATTAAATTGACTACAGTGACCACCATAATTCTTTGGACAGTTATACATTTTTCAAATTTCATTTCTATGCTTTAGCACTTTGTGTTTGAAAGGATACAATGACCATAAGATTGAAGAGGAGACTGTCAGCTTTAATTGAAGTGTGTTCATCCATATCTGATGAGTCATTTATAAAGGACAGCACCGTTTGAACATAGCTCACCCCTCCCATTTTTGAGCGCATAAACACTAGTAATTTAATGTAGAATAAGTAATCATTTTTAAAATGTGGTCACATATCCTTTGCATGCAGTGACTGCAAAACTGTGTAATGTACAACTAAGAGTTGGTTATCCCTTACGTGCAACACATATGTACAAAATATGTAATTTGTGTCATGACTCATGTGTTGTCATAGCCTATTTTTATTGCAGCCCCTGGACAAAGTTGGGGCTACTGTGGATTTGGCCTCGTCACGCCTCCGCCGCCGCCGTAGAGATTTCCTTGTGGATGCTCTACAGGCCGCAGATTTAATGTATGTATACGGGCAGCGATTAAAACACAGCGCCTATCGATTTTGGTTGCCTTGATAACAAAATTCACTTCATAATGGACAATTTTGTGTCAAAACTAAGCTAAAATGAAAAAATTTGGCTACAAATCGGGGGCTACACCCATTGGTTGTGGGCGACCGACCTGTCCAGTTTCATTTGACATCCATAGTCTGATAATAGCAAGCTGCTACATCGTATGTTTTTGGCCCAAAATTGTGACTTTGTCAATCTTTTAGCAGAGGCTGGGATTCACACACTCGGCTGTCCCTGAGTAGACTTTTACTGCACTGAAGACGGACAAATATGACTTTTCTTCCTATGTACTCAATGGTCAAAGATAAACACTGACTCATTAAATAAAGATACAATCAAAAGGAAAGAGTTACATCAGTATTCTTGCTTTCATTATCTCTGCAGGTCTAGGAAAACTGGTTATCCTTAAGTGAGACAGAAATCTTTAACCCATCATTATCTTTCCAGACATGCACAAAGTGGCAAGGGTCTGCGTAATCCTATCCGACCTCTGTCATTGTGGGTAGCCTGCAAGTGTTGCGGAAAGATGGAGGCAATTGGGGCTGCATGACCATGCAATGTCTTTCATTAAACCTCGGTGTCAGCACGTTAAAATGCAGTCTGCTTTTTTTTTGTGTGGTTCTAAAGGAAAGTACACGTCTGTAAACTCCCTGCACTGTCAGCCTTCCCTCGGAGGCTGCGATTCCTGAACTTGGACATTTGCGAGCGGGCATATGTCGCATCGAAGATGTCAGAGCTGAATTTTACTCAGGACCTCAGGAATGTTGCTCAGTGTTCTTCTAGTCTGCGCTTTGAACATTTTTATTCCACAACAGCAGAAGTGTGGTGGAAGCTCGCAGTGTACAGTTACTTTAGGTAGGATCCGGGTCTGAGTAAACCAGGATTACGTGGCCTTGTATTAATACTGCCTTTTAAAAATTTGTATTATCTTTATTCCCTGAAGATTTGCTGGGGTCTGAAGCCTTCTAATTCACTGTGCCTTCAGTGGGTCCACTCTGAGTCTTTTGCCTGACCACTGCGCTGTATCTGTATATGCAAACCTATTGCAGATACTGAAGTCTTTCATTGTAGGGCAGACCAGTCCTTACCAATGCCTTTTTTGTGTCTTGGTGGGGCCAAGGGTGAGGTTAACTTGTTTAAAACTGGACCCTATAATGGTATTGATGGACCATGTAGCTTGTTGACAGTTTTGAATGGGTGTTTGTGCCTTTTTCATATGTAAAAGTGCGTATATTAAGAGCAAGTGAAAAATGTGGCTTGAGATGGCTGCAAATGAAAAATTAAAGTGTCAGGGAACTGCTTTGGGGCTGTCTTACAGCTTGCCCTGCTAGAATACAGGTCTTGCGAATAATGAATGCACCGCAGTGTAGAATGTATTTCTGGTTGTACCCACAGGGTAAGACACAGTCAGACTTTCTGTTGCCAAGGGAACTAGAGTTTTAGAGTGCCGATTTCGCCCACCTCACCGCTCAAGGGCAGCTTGCCTGGTAGATGGGGGCCTCACAATGAGCCTTCGCCAGCTGCATCTGAAGTGATTTTTGGTGACCTAATGACATCACACGCAGGTCATCTGGTGCTGTGCAGAATTAAAGTTAAATGAGGCAGTGTCTGGCAGTATGTGCTTTGGGTGAATATGGGTGCCCTTCTCAATTACTGGAGGATATTGAGCTCTGAGCTGTGAGTATCGGTCGGGCCGTCCTAATTGCGTGGAAAAGAATAAGGGTTCAAGAATTATATTAAAAAAATGTGGTTTGCTTTGAGCTGACTTCGGTTGTACAGTCTGCTCTCGGTTTATTTGGCTGTAAAATGTTGTAATGGGGCGGTTTATCAAAAAAAAGATGTCGTTTAGGAACTTCATAAATGCGTTATTACTCTAAACTACGTTCGTAGCAACTACACAGTGGGCTAAATTATGGCTTTATAGATGCAAATTCTGTCCCATCCCAAGGTTGTTTCAAATGTCTCAAAGGGTTAAATGCATTAAAGCCCCCCTTTACTGTACTTTTACTTAAACACAGTCCATGGAGGCAGGCATCGGAGGACTTGCTCTATCAGATTTCTTCTCACTTTGGATAGCACCTTCCACTTGCCTCTCATCAGTACCAATGTCACTGCTATAACCTCTTGACTCATTGCCTGAGACCAATAATCTCTTTTCTGTATTTTTTGTTCGGTCTTTTGAATAGGAAGCAATTATCTTCCATGCACAGTTTTACTCATTTCCGACTCATTTCAATAACGTGATTGACTGAACCTAAAATTGACATCTCTTTCCTCCTCATCTCCTCTTGCAGATTAATGACTACTGGGACTATGCAATTTTTTCTTTTTCTTTTTTTTTGACTGTGTTCCCCTCATGATTTACCACTCATTGGGAGATCTGTGCATTTATTGTTGCCTCTACCATCTGCTAGCCTCTGTCTGAATAGATCAGCAGGTTTGTTTCTGCTTTTTGGTGTTTTACGATTGACATGAAGTTTTATCCCTCTCTGCTTTGTTCTTGCGTTACAATTGCAGCATATCCCATGAAAGGTGGGGCACTTTTTGCAGTTACTCTATTCAAGGATTGATCATCTTAGATTCCAAAAGGGTAAATTACGAATGATTGTGATTTACTTCTAAACTAACATGGATTTTTAAGGAATTTAATGATTTCAGTTGATTTTCTCTATACTGACCATCTTGCGAAGGCGTACATGACTTGATAAAAAAAAAATCTGTTCAATTTGTACTCTGCAAAGGTGCAGAAGACATGCTCTGCTGCAGATGTCATATTGACTTACTTCTGTCAACATATCATGCTCCATCATCAGCCCTAGGCCTCCAGGCATGAGGCTTCTCTCCAGGGGCCGTCATTTTTGCATTTCCCCCAGTCGCTGTGATGAGATTCTGTGATTGATTGCTTTTCCTGACGTCTGGAATCGTAACTGTGTAGCACCTGAGCTGAGTCATTTCAAATAGGGTGAAAGGTTTGATCATTTTTGGGACCCACTGCTGGAGAGGGGCCAGTTTTATGAATTGGGGGGCTATGCTCACCTGCTTGTGCAGTTTTGGTACTCAGAAAAAAACCACCAATTTGGCTGTAAATGTGTGCAAAAAAAGTGGAAACCGTATAAAAAAATTATTATCTGTGTTGATTTAGTTATGTTATTCGCTGAATGTGTACTATTTTGGTGCAGGTGAGAAGTAATTCACAAACAGCTCTCTCACAATGACGTAACACCCAGGGCGTGATTTTCCTGCATGTGCTACATCTAATGATGCATGTACAGGCCGATTGGTAGGCCTATTCTTATTTTCCTCCAGCTGCAAGGACTAACTGATACTTTTTTGCCAGAATTACACACATTTAGACGGAGAGATGAATATTGGGGGCGGCTCTAGTGGGAGTGCCTTTAAACAAGGTCAGGCATTATGATATTTGGTATCTTTATAAAGTCCGCAAAATAGGAATCACATATGAACTGAGCGCAACCTCTGTATAATTCCACCAGAGGGTGCCGACAAACAGAATAATGTCTCCCTTATTAACAGTCGTAGTGGACTGCAAGTAAATTTTGTGTCATGATTGTGCAAAGATTTGTCACATCATCAATGAATCGTACTTTTGGCATTCTTTTTTAGAATTGATAAAATAATGATAACATTACTGTGGAGCCTCTTCTCCTTATTGCACAGCTAACCTCGCCCAACTTCTCATGTACATAAGGGCATGGTTCAAGAATACTCAAAAAATGTCAGTTATGATATAAAGCATGACTGAAAAATAATTTATTTACTTGATTTTATTGATTCTACCCCCTCTGCTTGGCACAGTCATTTTTGCTACATGGAGTGTGTACTGTATCCGACATTCGCGTCGCTTGACAGAGTCAATACGCAGTTGGCTGGAGGCAGAGATGCTTGTATAGCCAAAGAGCATAAACTTTCTCTGAAGGTGGGCGTCTCTGGTCGGAACGATCCAAATTTCCCTCCCATTTCTGTCAAAATATCATTGAATTTTTTTAGTAAGTGAAGAGTAGCAACTTGTAAAATATACAGTCTGCAACCAACATAAAATGTACTGGTGTGGATGATATGCTACAATGGCCAACTTGCACTGTAGCTTATACGACCAGGACTTTCTGCAAGGTGTAGCCTATTTTGTATTCCACATTTTACTTGCGGGACTGTGTGGAATTCAATTTCCTTATTTTTCTCGATAACATGAATGCATCCAATAACTTTCTCTAAATTGATGAATAACAAAATAAATTAAATGCCTTATTAGACTAATGTCCACAAAATATAGATAACCACCTTAACAAAACAAACAAAAAAATTTACGTGTGCATTATTCTCTTACATGTACAGCTGAGGCTTGACATATCTTGCAGTCTTGGTATTCAGGTGTACGCAACCTCATAAGACGGATCGCCTCTCTTTCAATCATGCCTACTTGCGGCTATGCTATAGCTGCAATGCATGTATTTAAATGATTACTGAAGAACCACTCCCATTAACAGAATTGTGGAAGAGGTTGCGATATTCCGTACGTGTATCCCATATGATGGGAAAAATCGGGCCCTTAGTGGTGAAAGCATTTCTGTTGAGATGGCCCAACCAAATGGGGTTGGCTTTAGTGTGATGTGCTATTGAAATAGTGGCACAGCAGTAAGGTCTCATAGCATGTATCTAACTGGGTGCTCTTTGACCAATAATGAACTCATTTACATCAGCCACTGCTCAGTCAACAATATGACCAGTCTCTCAGCAGAGGATCTTTGCGGAAGAATACAAAAATGTGCTGTCTCCAACAAAGACCCAAGTATAATCAATGAATGTAAAGTTAACTGAACAATCAGCATAGTCATCTCTGCAAATATCACTATGGAGCTAGAATATCTTTACACAGCCATAACTTTATCACTATTTTCATATAACACAATGCAAAAAGACAGAAGAAGGCTAAAGAAAATCTGGGGATGTGGATATTATGTTGTGTGTGTGTGTGTGTGTGTGTGTGTGTTGTTTTATTTTGCTCACAACTTTAAAAACATAATAATGGAACAAGAAACATTAAATGACATTAGGACATTCAAGATGTTTGCGGCAGAACAGGTATATAATCGACAGAGAATTGGACAAAATTCTATGACAGAAGACCAAATTATCACCAGGAGTGATAAAGAATGATAATAGATCTTTGCTGTGTCCTGAATGTGCCAGAAATAGACGTTTCATTATCTGCATGCTTAATTATTGATGGAGCCCGTCCGCTCAAGAAAAATGAGCAGTTAGGTCATGAGTGCGAGCGCTTAAAACAACCAGCATAGTGTTCAAGTGACAGAAGAGCAGTAGAAGAAATCAAATGACATTTTTGTGAAGCCAGAAAATCTGTATAGAGGGGAGGTTGGGGTAGTGCGTGGGACAAGAAAGTAGGGACTTTCCCAAGGGCGTCTGCTGTTCGATTCCTTTTTCAAACATCAAGCTTAACATTTGCAACTGCAAGTCAAGATAGTCTTTCAAAAACCATGATTGCTTTACCCCATCTCTCAACCCTCACCTTAACTTCACCCTAAGCCTAGACTTAACCTGAAGGATGTAGGAATTTTAACCGAAGCCACAATGTTTTTCTAAACATTTGTTTTGGATGGGGTAGTTCCTCTGTAACGTAAGTTAATTGCAGAAACGCTACAATGGTTCATATCAGGAGATGGGGATCAATCGACCTGTATAGTCCTTTCGGTGCGAGAACTTGTTTGATTGACGCCACAGATTTTTCACTCCCTTGTGAACGGGGAATTCAGATGAAGGGGCTTCAACTGAACTGCACTCAAGGCCCTGAAGTGCAGTGCGCTCACTCCAATGAAAACCGAGAGCCAAGAAACATGATGTAATTGGCTGCAATGCAGTAGGGATGGGGCTTATCTGCAACGCGCATTGAGGGCAAGCCTTATGGTTGCAGAAAACATTGCAAAACTTTGTGTCCCTCATTGTGGGTGGAAAGTGTTCCTCTCAGGCAGACAGGTATTATGCCACCCATCTAATGTCAGAGTTCTGTTCATCATTTAAAAGCTATGGTCTTCTGAACACAAGTATACTAAAATTCTCTGAATTTGTTAACGTCCTCATGGAACCAGCATTTGTGATAAAGTTAGTCCATTGATGGTCCATATCTTGATTTTTGAGTGAATTAAAGCATGTTCATCAGCTATATTTATATGTTTATATAATTAAATCACAATGCGAAATCAGGAGCGTTTGTTAGTCCGCAAAGTAATATTCACTGAAGCTCTAACTTGGGAGCATGAAGTCTGAAGCCATATGGTACACTGTTATACTCTGTCATTCTCATCTCATCATACTCTCTTGGCTGCTCCCTCGTTCCCTTCCTGCAGCGTGCAACCAGAAAGGCCGAGCTCTCTGTTCTCTCTCTCCCGACTGGAGCCCGAGGAGTCATCCCTTGGTTCCTGCCAGCCCCACACTCATGTGTTTTTCTTGAAGACCCACAAGACGGCCAGCAGCACTGTGCTCAACATGCTCTATCGCTTTGGGGACGAGAGGGGCCTACGCTTCGCCCTGCCTCTGGGGTATCAGTTTGGCTACCCGTTACCCTTCAATGCCCACAGGGTAAAAGGCTATCGAGGACCACACGTCGTGGACTTCAGCATCATGGGGAATCATATGCGCTTCAATAAGTTTGAGGTACTAAACTGAGAAGTTTAGCTATGGTTGTGCCTGGAATATGTTGTAAATTCATGATGTGGGATTTTTTTAAAGACTACTGGCACAGTCTTATAGTCAATGTTTGTCAGTTTAGGTCACATAATGAGTATAGGGCGTGGTTAGGTGCACTACTGCTTTCATGGTTGTTCAAGGGTAATATATGATGCTAAGTTTGAAACGGAGGGACTTATTTTATTAAAAGGCATGTCCTGAGTCTAGATTCAATAAACCTATGACTGTCATCTTCCATTATCAGAATAATCTTTGCTTCTCCTTAGCATATTACTAATATGACTGAGGATTTGACAAGATGTCAACTATACAGATTCACCATGAAGGACATTTTTTAAAATATACTTTCTCTTTATTGGTTTTGTCTGTAGAAATGTTTCATTTAGTAGTAGACTAAAAGGTGGCATCTGGGTTTAAGAGAATTTAAGTATAAGAATCAGGTGGACATAACTTAAAAGGGCGAAGAACTAAGTAATAAGGTTCAATACTTGAATTAGAATGGTGACAGTTGATTGTGTCCTGTTCTATTGTATTGTATTGTATCCTTGCGAAAACAGTGAATTTACGGAGGGATTCGGCAAATCGCCGCTCAGTTAGGCTACACAGTTAACACTCCTGGGCAAACAAATGGAGAAAGCCCAGAATGGGAAAATATCAAGCTTTTAATGGTGTTATCAACAAATCATTGTTCAGGAAATTAGTGAGGATTAAACAAATGCACTTCTGAGATCCTCTGTGCCACCATTTGCTCATTAAATTTTGCCGCAGCGAGCTGTTTGGGGAAAAAGCAGGAAACTGCCTCATTATGAAGCTGTGCTGTTTATCAGTGAAGTGACATTTAATGTTTTGGAGTGCAGGAGAGTATTGTTGAAAGGCTTGCTTCCCACATTTGAAAACTTGTTTTCTGAGAAAGAACGAAGGTGTTTTTTTTTTTTTACTCGTCTTTCTGTGATAAGCTGTCTACAGCTTTACACCTTGGGTTTAAAAATGTAAAGAAATTGAAGGGAAAAGCTATTCCATACTGTGTTAATTTATATATTTGTGTGGTTCATGCTAATTTATGACCAATCATTTGGAGTTAAGAACACTTACAAGCTTAACATTTTGCGCTCGGCCCATGGTTGAATTTTTAAAAATGTTATTATGATGATTCTATTGTGGAAATTTGTGGAAAACAGTACTGTGACTGTCTTATGATAGTGTATCTTTCTAATTTTTGATGTAAATATGGAATATTTCAAACTTGTTATTTTACACATCTTTGTTTGTGTCTCTGCTTGTGTGACAAACAGGAAGGAATGTAAATTTGGCATAAATACCTATGTTGGCGCATTGCTGATAAAACCCTACTCAAATAATTGTCAAAACGCAATATGGCCTGAGACCAAGTTTTGGCTGGTCTGAATACAAACACTTTCAACTGCATGAAGATGGCATTACGCAGATAATTATCATGATCATGTCTCATTTAAAGACGAACCAGCGTAGAATAGAGGATGATCTTTGACTGTTTTCCCTGAAAGGATGCTAAACAGAAAAGGTATTGCAATTTACTGAAGCTAACAAAGAGCCATGCATTTGAATTGAGTCCAAGATAGAGCCATATGTCTTCTCTATGAACATTTGTCTCATGTTAGTTCTACAACTATAAACAATAGAAGATGAAGTTGCAGAGGCGAGATTCTTGGTTTGGTTCTGTTGTGATTTTTGAGTGTAGAAAGAGATCCATTCAATGGAAATCATGATAAAGGGGGATCCAAAATGTCTTGTGTGGTGAATTTCTTGTTACTTTGTTCTTTTGCAGGTTGAGAAGGTCATGCCCAGGGATACCTTCTATTTCTCAATTTTGCGTGACCCAGTGGCCCTGGCCGAGTCCTCATATGCCTACTACAAGGCTGTGGCCCCTGCATTCAAGCGAGCCAAGGGGCTGGCGGATTTTGCGGCGGACCCCTGGCAGCATTACGACCCCCGCCTGCGCAACAACCACTACGCTCGCAATCTCCTGTGGTTCGACTTCGGTCTGGACCACAACGCCAACTTCTCCGAGTCCCTGGCCCGGAGAGGGGAGTCGGCTGTGCGCCGGGCCTTTGCTCTGATCCTGATGTCGGAACATTTTGACCAGTCCATGGTGTTGCTCCGCCACGCCCTCTGCTGGCCGCTGGATGCCGTCGTCTCTTTTAACTTGAACGCGCGGCAGCAGAAGGGCGGCAGGGGGAGCTCGGCGAGTGGGGACTCACCGCTGACGGACGAGCAGAGGCGGAAACTGCGAGAGTGGAACGCGCTGGACTGGCACCTCTACCAGGCCTTCAATCGCACCTTCTGGGAGGAGGTGGAGAAATTCGGGAGGGCACGGATGGATTCGGAGGTGGCCCTCTTGAGGTCCCGGCGAGAGATGATGGCGCGCGTTTGCCTGCGGGATGGAGGGCGGCCAGTGGAGGCCAGTCGAATACGGGACAAGAATATCCGGCCTTTCCAGAGTGGCCTGGTCAAGATACTGGGCTATGAACTGCAGCCGGGGCTGGACAATGTCACAAACCAGGCCTGTCTAAAGATGATCAGGCCTGAGATCCAGTACAAGGACTTGCTCGATGCTCGACAGTTCCCCAGACCCCCTCAGTCTGCAGTTGCGGGTGTAGCCTCCTTTAAGAAGGAAGTCGGGCATCCCAGAATGTTGGAGCGTGGTGGTATGTTTGTGGGCGAGACTGAGAGGGACTGGGATAGGAGCTGGGCGAGTCGCAACCAGACCTCGTTATTGAAAGCTGGGAAGGGGCGACTGAGATAGCTTCAACACCTTCCCTCCAATAAGGATGGGAGCGGCACATCACGGTCCTGATCAATGCCTGCAACTCGAACAAATGGAGATAAATGTACTGGTGCAGCTACGTAGGGGAATGGCCCTGAGTGCAATAAACACCTCTTACACACACGTGCACATGCATGCACACTTTTGCACGGAGATTATCTCTGTGGGGACGACAATGCACTGTCCCATTTGCTATGCCCAGGGGCTGCATGCGGAGCTAATGGAGAGCGACCAGCTGAAACCTTCCAGGAACTTGTTTTGCCTTCCCATCACCAGCTCAAGAGACCGAATATAGCACTTCAGTAGAGGTACATTCTGCCTTTTAGCTCATGGGTTAAAGTTGGAGCTACACAGTGACAGTGTTATGGTCTAGAAAATGGACTGGGGTTACAAATGTCATTCTGCTTGTGGAGAATGTACAGCCTTCCGGCACAGTGTGCCCGTGATAATGTGCACTGCTGTTTATCAAGTCTGACAGTTAATAGGAGACGTACATTAAAAAAGTATGTGTTGAGGTGTACTCTTACCAAGCAGCTGAATTTAAGCCTAAAATAAACCTAAAATGTGCTCGGCATTCTAGCATGCATGATGAAGGATGATGAGGAAGAAATAATGCCTCACATACTGGATACCACTGCACCCATCTGAAGTCTTTGTATATAAAAAAAAGGTACAAATGGTAAAAAATTGCCAGATGGCACCAGCGGTGAACAACCTACCCTTTTAGCCTGCATGGCTACATGACTAAAGCGTAAATAGGCCGAGTTTTGCGTTGGGTAAAAATTCCGGCTGGTGACATCACATCAGCAAATTTTATTTATGTCCAAGTTTAATTATGGCCCTGAATGTGAGAGACTCCAGGCGGTCACTACACTGTTATTATTTAACGTATTCATCATTTATTATTTATGTTGTACTGGCGTGCTGTTCTGGTCAACCAGTCTGTTTGTATTGGAGATGTGTACACAGTTGGTTGCATAATGTATCACCCTGTAATTCGTGTTAGAGCGGATACAGAAAGGCGATTCATTACCGGAAAACCCGAATAAAGCTGCTTTCACACCGCATGCGAAATGAATTTTTCGCACGACAGCTTACAGTCAAACTCAATGCAAAGACTCGAATGCACGCGAAATACGTGTATTCACGTCTCTGCATTGACTTTGAACGTAACCTGTCATGCGAAAAATTCGTTTCGCGTCCGGTGTGAAAGCAGTTGAGATGAGTTGAGGAAAATGGCAATATACTCTCGGGGCAGGCGTTTTTCTGGGACGGTTCAGGTCCGCCCATTCTGTTACACCCCATTCTCATAGAACACCCGGGATATACAAGAAATATTGAACACAGGTTTTTGACCCTTGTTTGATCCATTCACACTGCACAGTGGTCCTGGGAAAGTTTAGAGTTCTTGCCATTCATGCATGATCAGGCACTGTGACTTCAATTCCATATACCCCTGGTCCTCAAATCATAGTCCTCAAGGTTCGAGTACTGCTGGTTTTCCGCCCTCCCTTTGCCTGGGAGTCGGGTGTAAAGACAGTCTGGCCAATCAGGGTCGCTAAGTGTTCATTTACTTACCTGGGATGAAAGAAAACCTGAACTGAATTTGGATTTGAGGTCCAGATTTGAAGATCCCTGCTTATACCATCATTGCTAAACGGGGGCTTAATAGTGGAATTTCTTAGTTTCTCTCATTGTTTTAGTTTTGGTGCATAACTGTGACTAATCTGGATTATGTAGGTGCCTGACAAAAATATTTTTTTGGTTTGGGCTCAAGATCCAGAGCATCTAAAATGGGCTATAAGATTTTTAGATGTGAACTCAACACAAATCACCTGTATCTGCTTTCACACTGAAGTTGTCCTGAGAAATTTCCCAATCATGAGAAGAGTCACTGCACCAGCTAGGACAACCCAGTTAGAATTTTTCATACCAATGATGAGCATTGGTCTCCACCAGATCATTTCCTCTGTATAATAGGGGTATTTGAGACCACTGCAAGTCTAAACAACGTTATTCAGAGTGATCACCTGTACCCTATAGTGATAAAATATCTATCCTAATGGGAGTGGTCCCTTCTAGGATGACAGTGCCACTATCCACAGTGTGCAAGGGTTCACGAAATGGAAATAAAATTATGATTATCATATGGCAGGGCCTTTTCAGTCCCCAGATCTCCACCCAATTGAATGCCTGCAAGAAATTTTGGACTGATGTGTTGGGACTGTGCTCTCCACGCCAAATGAGGGAGTATCTTTTGGAAGAATAGTATTCCATCCCTCCAGTAGCAGTACAGAGACTTGTATCATCTATAGCCAGGTGTTTTAAACTTGTTTAGGTGGCATATGGGGCCCAATACCTTAATAAGGTGCTTTTTGTTGGTTTTTCCTTTAATCTGTCACCCATCCGTTCATTTATGTACTGTAAATTCTTTTGACCAAAATCACTGGAACACTTGAAAACAAGAATAACAATGCTTTATTCCGGTGTCCATGTACAGATAGCCTGTTTTACTGGTGGTGTTAAAAGATGATTACTGCTTTTATCTTATGATATCGCATTGTCTCCTTATCGTACCTGCGCAAATTTAATGGTCTGGTCTTTAGATTCTCTTTAGAGAATATTAGTCTATATTTTCAGAGGGCAGTTGCATTGTGACTCATGCCATGTCACATGTCTGGCACCTGAGAGTACAGCTTTGGGATGAATGCTATGTATATTGAAGTCAGTGTTTAGCTTCCTTCGAAGACACCAGCATATTTATTTTGTGGCTTCCACTGCGGAAACTATTTTTTGACTACATGCAGTGAACCTGGAGTCAGAGAAATTGTGCGGGGTTTCCACAAAGGCTGCTTTTGCTTTTAATAGCACAGAACCACTACCAATTCAGCCCTGCACCAACTGTAGACAATGCTAGATTGACCAGAATCTCCTCAGTGGGGTGTCCCAGTACAGAAAATCTAATGTGCCGGTATTTGTGCTCTGAATAATACAAGGTAACCCTGACCTGTCCTCAGAACTGCTAGCTCAGATAAGTGCTCGTATCTCAAAATGATAAACAAAGCTCAAGTGTTGAATATTAGTGGTCACCCTTCATTTGTTTCAAGGGGGTCATTGTAGGGTTTGGAGTTTTGTTTTTAAGTAAGCCTCAGCTCTAAAGCTTGGGACTAAATTCAGTAGGAACGTAGTCAATTTTTGTATCAGATAAGGAGCAGAACATTCCCACAAGCATTGGGAGTCGCAAATATTGTTGTAATAGTTTTCTTTCCCATGCTGACAATTATTAAAAATAATTCATTTGTGTTTTCTAAGCACTGAAAAAATTGTTTGGATCCTCAGACAGTGCCATAATCCGAAATGTAAACTCAAGGTTATGGTGAATGGTCAGTGATGTTTCTGTAATCTTTGGTACAAATCTATCACCGTACACATACCAACCAAAAAAACTTATTTGAAGTTCAGTGCACACGGTTATTTTGCCTTGGAATCAGACTTCTGATCAGAGCTTTAAGTGACAGATTCTGTATTTATCTTATTTTTTATATCCTGTAAATACTGGTCATGTATTTATTTTTGGTGTGTAATTCGGTGAAAAGCCATTCCAGTGTCAATCTGGAATGCACCACACTGCATTTGTGGACACAAAACTACAATAGGATGGTTGGCTTTTCTTTGCTTGCAAGTACAGAGTGCAGATCACTCATGGATACAGATAAAATGTATGCTTGTTGGTATGTAATCTTAATGGCAATTTAAATGCATAAATATGTAAGGCTACAGTACAGCCTGATGGTAAATCTTATACACGTTACCTTAGAAGCTCAAATACTCACAAAAGGCACTAACAAATTGTACTAACACAAATCACAGCCATTCATTCATCCTCAGACTCCCTCATATCAAAGATGGTGATCATTGTAATTAATTATTTTCAAAACTCAATTTCAAATTGTTAGATATTGACCACCAGCGCGGTATTACTGTAATTGAACCTTGGAAATTTTTGGGTTTTCTGCCAAACTAAAAATTAAGGCTTCCCCAGGAAACAAAGTGAGAAAAGCTGGGAAAGGGTCATATACTCCTAATCCTGGATCTTTGATTTATTTTAAGTTAAGGTATTTTTCATTCTCTTCTGTAAATCTCTGTTCAGTCAGTTCATCCTAGTCAGTTTAGCTACTTGCTTGTGGACATACTAACTACAGAGTTTCATTTGAAACCCTTATTTTGAGAGTTCTTGTTGATAAATTTGTGTTCATCAAAGCTTTACCCTGTATATACCATGACAAGGTTTGGTTGTGTAAAGAAATTAACTGGCAAGAAATCAAATCAGCAGTCCACCATTATACCCATTTCAAAGACACTTAAAATCGGCTTTTAAAAGACATCCACTACAATATGACGCTTAATATATTTGATAGTGCTTACTACATAGAATTATTGTCACCAGCCAACAGAAATGCAAATCCTTTGGACTCTTACATGTATTTATATGGAGCACCTTGGCATATGTGTAAATAGTACTAGTTGAAATGCAAATAATGTAAACAGAAAATTATTTTCAGTCAAAATTTGACATAATATTTGTCATGTAATCTGAGTGTATGTTAATATTTTTGGGTAGGTCAAATTCTCCTGGCTTTAGCATACACTTCATTCAGAATGAATGGTATTTGTTCCAGTTACATAATTTTTGTAACCCGAGATTATTTACTGAGGAATAATCATGGCGACAACACGTAGACAACGACTATATTCGTAAGATGAAAGATTTCGATGCTTATAAAATTAGGTGGCTACTGCATCTGCCTGGTATTGTAAAAATATTTAAGTTAAAAATACCTTACGCATTTACAAAAACAGAACTTGTTACATTGATAAAATTAAGTGCTCTTTCCCATATACCGTGATGCTGCGTTTGGTAATATCCTTCTGTGTTTAGGGTGCAAAGAATGTTAGACCAAGACAATTGATACCAATCTTTCGGACTGCTTTTGTGGTATAATATGCCAAAGAGTATATTTCACCTTCCTCCTTTGGACAGTCATTGAACTGGAATAACTGTGAAATTTCACCTTTCAAATTGATTTTTTTTTTTTTTTTTCATTTTGGGAAGAACATATGATGAAGATAAACATGAGACAGTGTTATGTTGCTATTCCTACTACCACTAATGACTTGAATAGATGGTATGACCATGTGGTCATAGCATGTTTATTTTATTTTACTTGGTTTGATATGCTAAGATGTAAACTTATGATGAACAAAATGTTAGTTGACGAGATGTAAATTATATCTTTGTTTTTGCGGAGGTTCTCTACTGAAAGGAGAGAGTTCTTCAGTAGCTTCAGTTTAGGATATTTCAATCTTGCTTGAAAAGTAGGGATCCACCAAATCCGCATGTGAAGGTACTGACCAAATAAGAGATGTAGCACTAAATAATATACATTTCAATCATTTCAAAGATTCAGACTTTTTAAAGTTTTACCATTTAACAGTGTTTTAAAGAATTAATTAACCGTCCACATGCATATTTTGTCTTATTTTCAAATATGTCAGACTGTCAAATTTTTTCAGTTTTGCAGTGCTCATCGTGAAATTCAGCTTACGTAAGATCTATCTACGCACATGAATTTTGCAAGCAATCAATTTCCAAAATTATTCCCGTATGGACATCTTTTCAGCCTTGCATTTATCAGGCTAGTACCGCTCTTAATACAAATGAAAACATGTTTTGTTCCACTGGTAAAAGGTCTGTACACTGCTGTAGACTTTATATTGAAGACCGAAAGACATTCTGGCCAATGTCGGGTCAAACAAATTAAGGAACTTCCAGTGTTACAATCACAGTTGTTTTGAGAAAAGTGCTGCTCAATTTTCTGTTTCCAAGGTATCACAGAATTCAGTTTCTCTTTAATCACCCCATGTCTGAAAAATAATCACCAAACAGTGCTATTTGTAGTTGATATTCACCAGCGGTGCCGCAGATCTCTGTTGCAAGCAACAAACAATCACATGCAGACCTAGGGCTTCCAGATCTATTGTTGCAAGACATGAAGCAAAATCAGCATCAAGTTTTATTTTCACTCAAGATTTGGAGGTTTCTGTCAAACTCAAATCCCTCTGAAAGATGAAGTCACTAACTCCACAGTCCAATGGCAGACGAGCTGCATCCTTTCTGCTGATGTGAAATAATACTTCTTCAATAGTATTTCAGCACTTTTAGAACATGAAGATACCATGCTCACACCTTACTTTATGTAATTGGCTGAAGGATTCATCGAACAGCATATTTTGTTTACTTCACTGTTTGTTACTTGAAATATATCAATATGCCTGGTTTAAAACCTTGGTACAGTGTGTATATCTGTCATTGTTGGTTTTAAGTTGTTTTTACTGTATGTGTTAAAAAGGAATTAAAAAAACCTTTTGGAATCCGAAATTCTTTTGTTCTTTGTTCATGATCATTCTATTCTGAACATAATCACATAATCGCGTGCACACACACACACACACACACGCAAACTCATCTGATGTTCATCTGAAGATATAATGCATCCAGGTTTTAAAAAACACTCAGTCAATGCCCTAAATGCATGTGTAATCATGGCGAAATGTCCTGGAGACAACTATTACAGCGGGAACCACCTCAGAGGGGATTTTGATTACTTTTCCAGATGTCCATATATCTGAATGTTTGTGGTCATATTTTAGCACAACAATGGATTCAAAAACATGCAAGATGCAGTCCCGAAAATTTACGGGTGTGCAGTTCAGATCAAAATGAAGGCCAAATTCGAAGATGGGTGCAAATCTGAGCAAGAATACTGGAAGTAGGGAGGTAGGAAGAGCATCTGGTGTGATTCCATCACTAGATGCTGTGGTGTTATACTTAATGTCAGCCAAGAACACCAAATTTAGTCTGATTGGCCAATATGGGCACAACAAGAATTTCAAAATTTGCAATTTCAACAAGGCAAACTCGGATTTACGCGATGCATAAAATATGTCCCTGCCGAACATGGTGGATGATCTTTGACTCCCCACCTGGAGGGGGCATATGTGTGACTTGACCCAAGGATCACTTCAACCAAGTTTCATGAAAATCCACTGAAGTATGTGGATACAGTGACCAATTATGTAGATTTTGGATCAATGACCCCTACATGACGTTTGACCCCGCAACTGTTGGGGTCACATGTGTGATTTGTCCCGACAATAATTAAGTAAGTACCCAAAAAATCCACTGAAGTATTTGGATACAGTGACCATCTGACCATTTTTGATCAATGACCCCTAGATGACCTTTGACCCCTCACCTGTAGGGGGAACATGAGTAACTTGACCCAACATTCATTGCGTCCAAGTTTCATGAAAATGCTGTGAAGTATGCTGTGCAGTGTATGCAGTGTGGATACAGCGATCAATTTTGTACTGGGTAAAAATTTTTGGCGGACAGACGTGAATACATACAGACAGACAGACAGATAGACACGTAACTCATTTTTTAGTCCCCTTCTGAAATTATTTCGGTGGGCACAAAAAAGAATATTTTCCAGTTTGTTCTGTAACATCAAAAAACTTCTTTTTGTGTCCCGGCTTGGAGAACAGATATGCATCTGTGACCGACACTGTCTTGACCTTAGTTTTATCACCATTTTGCATTTTCTTAAAAACCTTTCCATCCATAGTAGAGAAATTGAAATTCTTCTTGTTTTGAAAAGTTAAAATTTGTATAAGCAATGCTAATTGGAGAACCATACTGGCTCCAAAAAGTAGGGCATGGCACAATTTCACATAACCTGCCATAACTCTTGAATGCAATGTTTGATTGTTAAGTAACTTTGTGCATGTAATCCCCATAAAATTCTGAATAATTCACAGAATTTGAAAGTGGCCAACAACTATATGGAAACTTTCTGAGAAAATTAAAGATAAATGGCCTGAACTAACTGACTTCATATGTTATGAACTACTGCTTTATAGGCCATGTGGCAAATAGTCAAGCGCAATTCTGACGATAGTACACACTAAAGAGAGGAAGAACCCCAAAGGTCACAGTAATCTGACTCATAAAATCAATTTAGCCTCAACAAAACACCAGTTTAACATGAACATTGAAAAACCTCCTTCACTTTAAAAGTGAAGAAACAAAATTTGGACTCGATTTTTCCTCCTGCACAGTGTAATTTGACACTGAAAAATAAAAAAAAGTAAGATATTTGATTCTCTATTATTCAAACAGAGGAAGGAAACATGATCTGAGATATTCTGTCGTATTCTGACAAAACTTTTATGATCGTGCCCAAAAATAGAGATCAAGAGAGTGAGAGTCTTCCGTGGTAAAATTGGACTTATTTTTTCTTTTTCTTTTTTTTCTGACCCGCACAAAGCAGGAGTCCCATTAAATTTAAATTCCCATGCATTCCCTTCCGTTTTGGTTTCCAAAGTGAATGCTGCAGTGGCAAAAATAATCATGCATGGACATGACAGCCTACATGAATGGGCGTCTGATCAGGTCTCACAGATACTGATTTAACCAGAAAGCAGAAGTTGTCTTGGGTTCTTAAATATTTCGGGCGATGGAATTTTGTGAGGCACCATATTCTAAATCTAAACAATTTTCCGCGCAGAAAGTTGATATGCGAACCAACTCAGTCTTACCCATCCATTGTCGGACGTAATGGCTCAACGCATAAATCCATAATAAGCAGGAGTCTGATGGTTGCAAATTGAAGCAATTTTTCGATTATAGATTGCTCTGGCCTGTTGCATGTTACCGCAGCCTTTTCACTCGACGGTACACTCCTTCGGTCTAGATTTTAGCGTCAGTCTTTCTGTGGGGCAAAATGGGTCGAACCCTGCCTCAGTGAATGATTGCTATTCAGTAGACACAGGACAATCCCAGCAACCATCAAATTAGATTAAAAATCACGGCAAGCTATCCTTTCTCAGTGGAGTAGTTAGGGATAGGATAACGAAGCTGACAAAGGTTGTATTTTAAGGGACACTGAATCTTTTGAGCTGTGGCGTTAGTGCAGGGATCTGTTTATTTTAACGATGGTTCTTATGATGGAGTCTCAGTGCGAATATTTTATGTATTTCCCTGCTGTTCCTATTTCGGACTTGTCAGACCCGGCAAGATATCGGACTCTTCCACGTCGCAGTCATCTTTACCTGGGCGAGACTGTGCGTTTCTTGCTTGTTTTGCGCTGCCGAGATGCGGGGGGCAGTGGCGGAGCAGGTACCGGTGGGTCGGAATGCTCCAGCAGCCGGGCTTGGAGGGAACTCGCTGGTTCTCTCTGTGCTGTGGCAAGTGTTAGTCCAGGTGAAAGCAGGCATCGAACGCAAGCCTTTCATGACTACCACAGCAGCGGGGACGAAGGCAATGAGGACGCCGATGAGGACGACGCTGGGGCGGGTTGCACAGGTAGATGGGATGGAAGAAACCGAGGTTTCAGGGACTGCAAGCCGCTCCTTATTCATAATAACACTGGAAGCGGCGGGCGGGAGTATAGAAGGGCTCCATTGCAGGTAAAGACACGTCGAATCCGACCAAGGCAAAAAATGCATGAAATTTGATTTCATTATTGTAACGTTGCACAGAAATATCGGGTGGAACCGTGGTGGCTAATGTTTGCTTGCTAATAGTAAACTAGGAAGTCATCATTTCCTTCCTGTTGTTAACATACTCAGTAAGCTTTGGGCCACGAGCAAGTAAGGGTAGCTCAGTTAAAACCATGTTATGGAAAAGGCATTAATTATTCTTGCGCCGTTGGGAAAGTATTAATCTGCATTTCCATCATTTTGGGTCCATCGAAGCACATTTCGCGTTTAAATGAATGCGCTGTGTTTGGTAGGAGGTAGAGCATGCACTCAAAAAATGTAACCGCTATTGTGCGATGATATTTTGCATTTTCGTTGAGGACGCTTTGGGGAGTGCATTGCCTCGGGGTACCATTTGAAATCCGATGGAATCATGAATAATGGATGTATTATGCTATAAGCTTAAGCGCATGCTCTGTGGGGTTTTTATTCCATGTTTAAAATACTGTTCCTGGCTATATGTTTTTGACAGCGCAACCCAATTTGATCAACCACCCTGGGGCGCAAGTTTTGCATTCGCACTGAACAGACACAGACCGTTCTCTGAGCGCAACAAATTTGTAACTCATTTGATATTTTTATCGTGAAGTTTGATTAAGAATCCCTCCACCAGGTTTACCTTGTTCTCATGTCAAGATGGCGCATGCAGTTTCGGATATTACATGCAGAAGTTTACTCGGGGAGATGAACACTAAATAATTTCCCCCTGGTTATTTGTCCACATATTGGCCTTATTGTTAATTTGTCTCTATAGGTAGCAATCATAATGCATATTGTTGAAACAAAACTGTATTAATCTGCCACAGTATGTTCAAATTGGAAGGTACTTCTGACAACTTGTATAAAAAAGCACTGCAAAATACATTATTATGAAAGCATTTAAAGCAGGTAAGGCAAAATATGCATGCCTCCATGTGCTCAGGTTTTCCTGGAAAATTTTTTGCATTAACTTGCATTTTAAAAGACTGTCTTACTGTAACATTATCAGGATATTTGTGCTGAGTGTTAATGTGCAGGTCTGTGACTTTTTTCAAATGATTTAGGGGAAGTGAGTGAAGTCACTTATCAAGAAACATTATTCATTTTCACTTTCTCTCTCTTAGTCTCCCCTGGATGAGCCGGTAGTTCTGACTGACGAGGTCATCTTCCCGTTGACGGTTTCACTCGATAAACTCCCCGTCAGTACCCTCAAGGTTAAGGTGAGGGGTCAGGGGTCAGGGGTCAAGTGTTCTGGAATTTTTGGCATGGTTCTCATTTGGGGTCTTAAGCATGTGACTCAAATATCCAGGACACTATGCTTATCCTGTTTGTGCATGAAGTCACCACAACAAATGTGATAATCCTCTGCTTGCAGTTAAATCTTACCTACTGTTATGCAATCTCTACCAAAAGCATTATTGCATTGTTTGTCTTCAAAACCTAAGATTGTCTGACTTCACGCATCTCCTAGATGATTTCAATGGTGTTATCTTTGTCTGTTTCGTATCCAATCCCAGATAATCTCGGCTAGCTATGTACTGATCTACTCAATATACTTGATACTCATCACGGTGCTATTGTGCTAAAACTGTGTTTTTTTTTTTTCAGTACAGTAAATAAAGTTCTGAATGTTATGTGATTGAATCTCAGATCATTGTGACCGTTTGGAAGCAGGACGTTGAGAAGGCGGAGGTTCAGGAACACGGATACCTCACAATTCTCCAGCAGCGCAGCCCCGCCCACACCTTTCGCCACGATCTGAACACCTTCAAGGCCCAGGGTTAGTCATCAAATCCGAGTTGCTGTAGCGTTGTGTGAAATGAGATTATGACACCACTGCTGGCTTGCTGGATAGGGTTTTGAAAAATTGTGTTGGGGAAATTTCCCCATCTTGAGGTAATTTTAGAGATTTTATGGTTTGGGTATTTGACTGTAACAATATTTTTGTAATTGCAATCATACTTTGGAGTTAGTCATACCGAACTGTTGCGGATTGCATGGCCTCAGGGAAATCTTGTGAGGTTTGGCAGCAGTTTGTCTCCTGCGATCATGTTCAAGCGTGATCTGATTCTCCTGGAGAGAGCAGTACTGCATATGGGAGTGTGCATTCGAACTAACCTACTGGCTCTCTGTTCATGCAGTATGTGCAGCCTTTCAAGAGATTTATCATTACTGTTCTCACTGCATAAGCATTATATACAGTGTATTTTCTTGCTTTAAATTGCACTTACTCCAGTATACTCGCCATTGTAGAGCTGACTGTGAGGAATGTATACCTGAGTATACATTCCTGAGATATATGTATATAGATGTATACCTAAGATCCCATTTTGTCCACATTCAAACATTTCTTGGGCAAATGAACTTGGTCCATTAGCTGTTTGCCACACTGAGTCTTTCTGCCTCAGCCTTTTATTAGTCCTGAATGCAGTGATCTGAGATGAGCCTCACAGCTGATTTACTGTACAGAGAATTGCATGGATCGCTTGCAAATCTCTTTAGCTTTCTTACATGTTAGCTTTGCGTAAATTACTTGCATTTTTTTATTGATAACAAAATTAGTTCAGCTAAAAATGCCTCAGACTCTTTTTATTCTTTTTTTTAATGATACAGTCAGTACCACATTGACCGTTCTTCCACCTCCCAGTGTGAAATGTCAGCAGATGACGGTTGCCGGAAAACACCTTACAGTACTGAAAGGTGAGAGCCCTGCATCGAGTTGTGCTCTCATTGCACTTGTTACTGTGCAGCGGTGGTCGTTTTTAAGGGAACCAGATCTCCACTTAGAGAGTGGCCATTGCATCTAATGCAAGTTCCTGTATGTCGTCTGCCTATTTAGCAATGCAAAGTGAGAACTTGTGGCTTTAAGGTCTTCTTGGGTAATTCTGTCGAGTCAATGAAATGCTATTTATGCCTGTAACTGCGGTTTTTTGAGTACGTGAAAGAACATCAGCGATAATACTTTTGCACTAAAGGAAATCCTGTTGAGTTTGCAATGTGTCCTGATGAAGAACCTAATGGGAATGAGGTTAACTTGTGACAGACAACCTGTCTTAATCTAGCCTATGTAAGCCTCTGTGCATTTGATCTCTAGTCTTGATTATTTTCAAGCATTCTTGAGTGACCAGATGGCCTGGTAGACCTCCTGTTATTCATAGAACAGTTGAACTACTGGTCAAAGATATTTAGATGCGAACAATTTTCATGCAATCAGAGATTAGAAACTGGGATTTCTTAGGTTTTCGGAGAAACAAAACTATCTGAATCATACATCAAACAAAGTGGCCACCTTTTTGCTATGATTTTACAAAACCCAAAACCAGTGAAGTTGGCACTTTTTGTAAATCGTAGATAAAAACAGAATACAATGATTTGCAAATCCTTTTCAACTTATATTCAATTGAATACACTGCAAAGACAAGATGTTCAATGTTCAAACTGAGAAACTTTATTTATTTTTTTAGCAAATAATCATTAACTTAGAGTTTAAAGGCAGCAACACATTGCCAAAAAGTTGGCACAGGGGCCTTTTTACCACTGTGTTACATCGCCTTTCCTTTTAACGACACGCAGTAAACGTTTGGGAACTGAGGAGACCAATTTTTGAAGCTTTTCAGGTGGAACTCTTTCCCATTCTTGCCTAATGTACAGCTTGAGTTGTTCAACAGTCAGGGGTCTCCGTTGTCGTATTTTACGCTTCATAATGCGCCACACATTTTCAATGGGAGACATGTCTGGACTACAGGCAGGCCAGTCTAGTACCCGCACTCTTTTACTGCGGAGCAATGCTGTTGTAACACGTGCAGAATGTGGCTTGGCATTGTTTTGCTGAAATAAGCAGGGGCGTCCATGAAAAAGACGTTGCTTGCATGGCAACATATGTTGCTCCAAAACCGGTATGTACCTTTTAGCATTAATGGTGCCTTCACATATGTGTAAGTTGCCCATGCCTTGGGCACTAATACACCCCCATACCATCACAGATGCTGGCTTTTGAACTTTGCGCCTATAACAGTCTGGATGGTTCTTTTCCTCTTTGGTCCGGAGGACACGACGTCCACAGTTTCCAAAAACAATTTAAAAAGTGGACTCGTCAGACCACAGAACACTTTTCCACTTTGCATCAGTCCATCTTAGATGAGCTTGGGCCCAGCGAAGCCGGCGGCGTTTCTGGGTGCTGTTGATAAATGGCTTTCACTTTGCATTGTAGAGTTTTAACTTGCACTTGCAGATGTAGCGACGAACTATAGTTACTGACAATGGTTTTCTGAAGTGTTCCTGAGCCCATGTGGTGATGTCCTTTACACACTGATGTCGGTTTTTGATGCAGTACCGCCTGAGGGATCGAAGGTCACGGGCATTCACTGTTGGTTTTTGGCCTTGTCGCTTACGTGCAGTAATTTCTCCAGATTCTCTGAACCTTTTGACGATATTACGGACCGTAGATGATGAAATCCCTAAATTTCTTGCAATAGCTCGTTGAGGAATGTTGTTTTTAAACTGTTCGACAATCAGCTCACGCATTTGTTCACTAAGTGGTGACCCTCGCCCCATCCTTGTTTGTGAATGACTGAACATTTCAGGGAAGCTGCTTTTATACCCAATCATGGCACGCACCTGTTCCCAATTAGCCCGTTCACCTGTGGGATGTTCCAAATAAGTGTTTGATGAGCATTCCTCAACTCTCTCAGTCTTTTTTGCCCCTTGTGCCAGCTTTTTTGAATCATGTTGCAGGTATCAAATACCAAATGAGCTAATATTTGCAAAAAGTTACGAAGTTTACCTGTTCAAACATTAAGTAACTTGTCTTTGCAGTGTATTCAATTGAATATAGGTTGAAAAGGATTTGCAAATCATTGTATTCTGTTTTTATTCACGATTTACACAACGAGCCAACTTCACTGGTTTTGGGTTTTGTACATCCATCATTTAAAAATCAGAATAATTAGTTAACCTGTTTATTTTGGCGGGTACATTTTTTTTAAACGACTCCAGAATTTAGGTCACTATCCTAAATTTACTGATACTTTTGGCCTTGTCTCTATTCACAACTTGCATCAAGCCATTTTGGCCAACTTCCATGTTATTAAACTGCTTGTATTTCACAAGAAAATAAAACAAAACGTGTGTGAAGTGTCAATATTTTTTACCAGTTGTGCACATGTGTTGTATTTCATAGTTTTCCTGCCTGCCGGGACAGTACTTCAGCATTAGTGGAGCACAAATGGCAGCACAGTTAAGATGAGCCCACCTGCGATAGTTGGACCCGAGTCAGACTCAGTTGGCTCTGATTTTCTATGTTCCTCTAGTGTCACAATATAAATCTGAACTGTCTTCATTCATTTTTTTTAAATTAAGGCCTTTTTTTTGTTTTTTTTTTGGCAACACATCAGTGTTTAATTAATTTTTTTTGCTTGGAGCACAATGCTGTCATAAGGGGGTTTACTATCTTACTTTTTAGCCGAACAAGTGTGCAGTTTGTGTGGCTGCCAAAAACAATAATGCAAATGTGTGTCAGGCGGATGGCACAGTGGCGCAGTGGTTAGCACTGCTGTTATACAGCAAGGAAATAGTGATTTGGAATCTGCCCTTGGCCCCTTTGTGTAGAGTTCACTAGTTCTCCCAGTGCTCATGTGTGTATCCTAATGGCACTCCAGTGTCCTTCCGCAGCCCAACAATATACATGCTCCGCTAATCGAAACTCTAATAGGCCCATAGGCATGAGTGGGTGAGTGAATGGTATGTGAGCCCTGCAATGGATTGGTGAGTTGTCGAGGTCATGTTCCTGCCTTTCGTCCATAGTTTGCAGGAATAGGCTCCAGCTCCCCCACAACCCTATTGAGGAAGGAGCGGTTCTGATAATGGATGGATCAGAATGGAGTTAATTACATGAAAGAAACAAAAACAGGGCAATGGAGCCTCCACAGCTGAACAGAACGCTGGAAACCACTCTTTAAACCTTAGGAATAGCTTATTTAGTGGTCCCAAAAACACTTAACATTAAAAATAGTACAAAACCCAAAACCAGTGAAGTTGGCACGTTGTGTAAATTGTAAATAAAAACAGAATACAATGATTTGCAAATCCTTTTCAACCTATATTCAATTGAATACACTGCAAAGACAAGTTACTTAATGTTTGAACAGGTAAACTTTGTAATTTTTTGCAAATATTAGCTCATTTGGAATTTGATGCCTGCGACATGTTTCAAAAAAGCTGGCACAAGTGGCAAAAAAGACTGAGAGAGTTGGGAAATGCTCATCAAACACTTATTTGGAACATCCCACAGGTGAACGGGCTAATTGGGAACAGGTGCGTGCCATGATTGGGTATCAAAGCAGCTTCCCTGAAATGTTCAGTCATTCACAAACAAGGATGGGGCGAGGGTCACCACTTAGTGAACAAATTCGTGAGCTAATTGTCGAACAGTTTAAAAACAACATTCCTCAATGAGATATTGCAAGAAATTTAGGGATTTCATCATCTACGGTCCGTAATATCGTCAAAAGGTTCAGAGAATCTGGAGAAATCACAGCACGTAAGCGACAAGGCCGAAAACCAACATTGAATGCCCGTGACCTTCGATCCCTCAGGCGGTACTGCATCAAAAACCGACATCAGTGTGTAAAGGACATCACCACATGGGCTCAGGAACACTTCAGAAAACCACTGTCAGTAACTAAAGTTCGTCGCTACATCTGCAAGTGCAAGTTAAAACTCTACAATGCAAAGCGAAACCCATTTATCAACAGCATCCAGAAACTCCGTCCACTTTTCAAATTGTTTTTGGAAACTGTGGACGTCGTGTCCTCCGGACCAAAGAGGAAAAGAACCATCCAGACTTTTATAGGCGCAAAGTTCAAAAGCCAGCATCTGTGATGGTATGGGGGTGTATTAGTGCCCAAGGCATGGGCAACTTACACATATGTGAAGGCACCATTAATGCTGAAAGGTACATACAGGTTTTGGAGCAACATACACTGCCCGGCCAAAAAAAAAGTCGCTGACTCAAATATTTAGTTGGAAACCCTGTAGCTTTGATTACAGTGCATATTCGTCTTGCCATTGTTTTGACAACTATATGCAATGCCAGAACATTTATTTTCGATCAGAAATGCCATAATTTTTGGCTGAGATCTTGTCTTCTTGACGTAGTGGTTGAACCACTCGGTAGTCTTTCTTGTGCACATCCCAGTAACTTGCGTTTAAAGTCAGGAATTTGTGGTGGCAAATTTGTTTGTGAAAATGATTCCTCATACTTATTTTTGTCTGTCATGGTTTTCTTTGCTAAATACAGGCCAATAACTTGCCCGTTCTGAAATTATGTAACATCTTTTCCACCATCAAAGGATGTGTCTTCTGACATGATTTTTTAAGAAATAACTAGCGACGTGCTTCATCATTCAGGGTTAAAATGATTATTGCCAGCTGAAACATATTAATAACCGCAATAATTATCCAATTATAGAATTTTTTCAATAATTTCCAAACGGTGACTTTTTTTTTGGCCGGGCAGTGTATGTTGCCATCCAAGCAACGTCTTTTTCATGGATGCCCCTGCTTATTTCAGCAATACAATGCCAAGCCACATTCTGCACGTGTTACAACAGCATGGCTCCGTAGTAAAAGAGTGCGGGTACTAGACTGGCCTGCCTGTAGTCCAGACCTGTCTCCCATTGAAAATGTGTGGCGCATTATGAAGCGTAAAATACGACAACGGAGACCCCAGACCGTTGAACAACTTAAGCTGTACATCAAGCAAGAATGGGAAAGAGTTCCACCTGAAGAGCTTCAGAAATTGGTCTCCTCAGTTCCCAAACGATTACTGAGTGTTGTTAAAAGGAAAGGCGATGTAACACAGTGGTAAAAAGGCCCCTGTGCCAACTTTTTGGCAATGTGTTGCTGCCTTTAAATTCTAAGTTAATGATTATTTGCAAAAAAAATAATAAAGTTTCTCAGTTTGAACATTAAACACCTTGTCTTTGCAGTGTATTCAATTGAATATAAGTTGAAAAGGATTTGCAAATCATTGTATTCTGTTTTTATCTACGATTTACATAACGTGCCAACTTCACTGGTTTTGGGTTTTGTACTATATGGAACACTGGATACTTAAAGTTAGGGCTTAAAGAGGCTTCAAGAGCAATTTTTTTGGCTTTGAAAAGTTGCTGTGACATGAATGGTTCCACATTAAACTGCAGCTTGTTTCTCAAAGGAGAGCCTTCTCAGAATTCGTGCTTGGGGTGTAACGGCTTATTGGAAGAAGGTGCCAGCTTTTTGCATCATGGTGTTGTGCAAGAAAACCCTGTGTGTGTGTGTGTGTGTGTGTGTGTGTGTGTGTGTGTGTGTGCGCGCGTGCTTGTGTGTGTATGTGCCTGTGCATTTATTTTGTGTGTGTGTGTGCCAGCGAACACGTGATCACATGAGCGGTAATGAGTGTTGGGAGTGTGATGTGTGACCTCTAAACCAGGATTCTCCAAATCTGGCCCTTCAATCCAAATCCAGCCCTGGTGATATCTTTTGCTGGGAAATTAAGTGAACAATTATTGCCACTCATTAGTCAGACTGTCTTCACTCCTGACCTCTTGGTTAAAGGGGGGGGGTGGCAAACCAGCTGCTCTCGGTCTTCGAGAGCCATGATTTTGGGAGCCCTGCCCTAAACCTCACAAAAATTACAGTGCATTTATGAGGAAATTGCCGTCTTTGTGATGATGAATGCCAGCGCCCCAGTCTTGGTCTCAACCTCTTCCTTTCTGCTCGCAGTGTTGAACGGATGTTCTCAGGAAGAGGTGTGCATTCGCGATGTACGGATTCTGCCCAACTTCAATGCGTCGTACCTGCCCATGATGCCCGATGGCTCTGTGCTGCTGGTCGATAATGTGTGGTACGTCCGCGCGAGCAGTACACTGTCTGGCATGCTGTCATTTCTCAATGTGTTGTACTAACCCACTATAATCATGGTTATTATTCTACAGCCATCAGTCAGGCGAGGTTGCCATGGCCTCCTTTTACCGGATGGACAGTCTATCCTGCCGCCTTCCCAGCATGCTAAGCGCTCTGGAAGAGCATAACTTCCTTTTCCAGCTGCAGCTCAGCGATCAACCCCAAGAAGACACAAAGGAGGTGAGCGCTAAAATAATGGTGTGAAAGATTTGTCAGAGAGTGAGAATCAATGGTGGCTGCTGAACTGAAAATGGAGGTGGCCCTGAACATCCCTTTTAACTAATGATTAGTCTTGACCTGTTTACAGTAATTTTCCTTCACTAACAAGTTTCCCAATTATTAGAACAATTTATTACCCGGAAAATCGGTTTCTTTCTGAATGCAGTGCTAGGGCAATTAAAAATTAATGCAAATCAGTAAAATGATTTATTTAAGATTTGCGCTTAAGAAAGAAAGATGCATTACATGGTCATGTTTCATGTCGGCTCATGGCATATCCTGCATTGGAGGCGATCTAACCTGTGCTTCATGACTGTTTAACTAATGCAATGATAGCAATTATTAACTTCTTGTATCCATGCTTTGAATATAGTGCACTACAGTATTTGCATGAAAATATGGACACAAAGTATTATTTTTTATGTAAAACTGGCCCCAGTTGATAGTGTTGAGTGTTTTTGGAGTTTTTAATCAGAGAAAATGCACTGTTGATCATGGGCGGAAATTATCAAGCCTAACGGTTGTGTAGAGGGATTTTTTTGCATCTCTTCTAAATGCACAAATGTCTGCATTCTGTATATTCTGCTGTAAGTTTTAACTAATTTTCTATGCTGTGTACTTGCAAATAAGCTGTACAACAAGACATAAGCATAACAAGCTAGAGATTTGCCTAAGGTAGAGGTGGAATTTGACCACTAGCCTAACTCGCCGAAGAGATTCAAGCGAAAATGTATTACCATTCAACTGAAATAGAAATCGCTGTGGGTTAACAATATTATTTTCAGTTTGATGGTTGTATCATAGTGTTGCAATTTTAACTTGCTATGATGCCCTTATTTTGTGACACTTGACTGTGTTTCACTATAAAACTAGCAGAACTATGACTGCGAAAAAGTTGCATGATGTATTGGAAGAATGTGTATCACTATGCTCTAGAAAGCTGTTTAACTGTTAAGCTTGTACAGTGGTTCTCAAACTCGGTCCTGGCGCCCCACTGTGTATGCTTCTTTTTGCTCCGACCACAGTTGCAACCAGGATTTAACCAAGCTGTTGATTTTCCTGAATTAGGTGTACTCATGTTTAGAGCATTTATTTGTACTCTGAAGCCACATTTGACTAATCTATGCCATGAAGAATTAAAATTTCATATCCACAACGAGATATGTTAGAAACCAGTATGAATAACTGCAGAGGGAAACAATTTGACCGGACCCTTAATTAACATAAACAATCAATGGGTTCCTCATCGGTGAAACTGTCAACATACGGTTGCAAAAACCAACAATTTATTTGGCAAGCAGTAAGGTCACACCTGTTTCGTTTCATGTTCATTTCATTAAGTTCAGGCAAATTATTTTGAAATAATTCAAAACACCTGTGTTCAGCTACCCAATTAGGAGCTTACTGATTTTCTCAGTCTAATTTGATCTGTTTAGAAATGTTTTAACCTGAAAATCCTCACAATACGGAAAAATAAGCATAACATGTTTGAGTGTTTTTATTCTTCATGGATATGTCCATAAAAATGCAGCTAAAGGCGGTAAATAACTGCGCTAAATATGGAATGCAGTTAATTAAAACAAATCAACACCTTGTTAAAAGTCTAAGATTGCAGTTGTGGTTGTAACAAAAACCAGCATACACAGTGGGGCGCCAGGAACGAGTTGGAGAACCACTGAGCTAGTATAATAGACCAAAACTTATTGTATCCCCGGGTGAAAAGTTGGGGATACTATGGATCAGTGATCATCCCACCACATCCGATGCCATTCCATCCATAGAAATTTTCTTGTTCTCTACAGGCCACAAATTTCAACCGATTCACTTCGTATTTCGCGTGGGCTTTGTGTGCGGCAAGTAGGGCTGGGCGATATATCGATATTATATCGATATCGTGATTCAAAGTAAAATATCGTCACGGATTTTGACTATCGTAATATCGTGATATGAAATAAGTGTTGGGTTTTCTGGTTTTAAAAGCTGAATTACAGAAATGGGTTGCATTTTTCTGCACTTGCAAGACTGTTGAAGCTGTTGCCTGCACCTGTTTCATCGTTATGTCAGCAGTACTAATAAATGGTTATCGAAAATATTATGGTGTACATATTTAGCAAAAGCACCAACATTTGTCCTGATGATATCGGCAAAATATCGATATCGAGGTATTCGGTCACCGATATCGAGATATTAGATTTTGTCCATATCGCCCAGCCCTAGCGGCAAGGTCACAAAGCTAATCGCTACTGGGAGTGATTGCTTTAGAGCAGTGTTCCCCAACCCTCTCCTGGAGGCCCACCTGTCCTGCATGCTTTAGATCTCTCCCTGCTTCAGCACAGGTGATTCAAATGATCAGCTCGTTAATCACCCCCTAAAGCTGATTGATGACAGCCTGATCATTTGAATCACATGTGCTGGAGCAGGGTGAGATCTAAAACAAGCAGGACAGGTGGGCCTCCAGGAGAGGGTTGGGGAGCACTGCTTTAGAGGGTCCGGGGATATACGTCAACTAGCGGGCGACTGGAATGTCTACTTAATATTGATGGTTATCTGTTGTACTTCTCAGGGTCTGGAGGTGCCCTTGGTGGCAGTACTTCAGTGGTCCACGCCAAAACTGCCGTTCACCAACTGCATTTACACTCATTACAGGTCAGTTTGTGTCTGTACAGCACGTAGGGGCATTTCAACAAAAAATTAAACTGAAGAGTTTCTGTGTGCCTGGAGTGTTATTGGTGCATCAAAATGGTATGGCTGGGTTTTTATGATTTTTCTAGATTTCACAAGCTTTTCTGGATTCAGTTCATGGGGATGCAAGAGATCTCTCTTGAGCCGCATAGTTATGAAAATCTGAAAAATGCGGATGCGGAAAACTCAGCAGTGACCCCTCTTCTTTCAAAAGTAACACCAAAGTTTTTCAAGAACATCCTTGGAGCTGATTTAGACTGCAGTCTGTCTGGAGGGATGGGTAGCATTTCAGTTTGATGGAAACAATTACCTTTTTGGTGAGCAGCCCCAAGTGCACAACCGAGTGTCACATTTTCAGGATGCGAGAAGCGTTTTTTGTTGAAAATATTTAATTCACCTGTTGTTTGCTTGTGCCCCTTGTTCACATGTCCGCACAGGTTGCCCAGTGTGCGGCTGGATCGGCCGCGATTCGTGATGACCGCGACTTGTCCCAGCGCAGTGAAAGCCCGAGAGCACTTCCGGGTCAAATACACGCTCCTCAACAACCTGCAGGACTTCCTGGCTGTCCGACTGGTCTGGACCCCTGAGGGTGAGGCTTGCCGCACTTGTGAATTGCAGTTGGAAGTAAGGGACAGGAGCTGATTATGAAATGGAATTTTCCATGACCTCACACATACACTGTGCTACAGTACACTGTACACAGTTCTCATGCTAGCTTAAAAGCACGAAACTATACTGAACAGCAAAAGAAAGGCAAGTTCGAACTTTTGTAAATATTTAGTTGAAATAAATTTCATTTAGCGAAACAAATGATACCATTATCAAACCACACACGCAAGATGGGTTTGGTAATGTTGCCGGTTATTCTTGACCACAGTGCCGAAACGCTACGATTGTCACGTTTTTCCTGTTTTTCGCATAAGATATTCGTGCTGAACGAGAATGTGCATGCTTTTCACGCCTGATTAGCCCTTTATAAGGCAGGCAGTTCGAAAGCGCTGCACACAACCAACTTGAGTGGAAGATTGCTGAGAAAAGATGCTGCGGCTAAACCAACAGGAAAGAGGGATCGTCATTGGGATGTTGCATGCCGGATTAACAGCAACTGCGGTAGCGAGACACTTCAGATGTCATGTCACCACAATCACATGACTCCTGGCAAGACATCAGCAGACGGGACTGCGTAGCGCCGACTGTTGTGTTGTGGAGGCTGACCGCTGGGGAGGAGGAAATCTGATGGTCTGGGGCGGGTGCAGCTACCACCACAGAACACGGCTGCATGTGTTTTGTCAACGTGTCACTGCTGTTGTCTACAGAGATCAAGTTCACCAACAACACGTTCTACCGCTATTCCATGGCCATCGGCAGCTCCAGGTTTTCCAGCAGGACAATGCTCGTCCCCACACAGCATGGGTCTCTATGGACTTCCTGAGAGCTAACAACATAGCTGTACTGCCGTGGCCCTCTCTGTCTCCGGATATGGCACCGATCGAGCATGTGTGGGACGAGATTGGAAGACGAATTCACACACCTGGTCCACCTCAAAACCTGAAGGATCTGGAGGCGCGATTGATCAGGGAATGGAATCAACTTCCACAAGACTGCTTCCAGAGGCTTGTTGACTCGATGAGACATCGTTGTACTGCCTGTATTGAGGCCAATGGGGGTCACACACGCTACTGATTGAAAGACTTATTCGTGTCATTTTTGCTGTTTGTGGGTACAGTGCTTTCATGTGCTTTGTTTGTTAACATGAGTATTCGTTTGACCAGAGAACATGACACATTCCATCAACAATCATTTGTCTGTTGTTTTACATAACGAGATTAGTTGTATGTTCTCAAAATTGAAATGTATGGTCATTTGAAACCCAACTTGCGTTTCTTTTGCAGTTCAGTATAGATAATCTTCATGTTGTCGCTGTCATGCCCTTACTAAGAAATGATGTACCTGAATGACCCATTTCGATTATGTGGCTCTATCGATATCCCAAGGGGATGAATTTGTATGATACAGCTCAGAACTGACTGGCTGCATTTTTTTTGTGCTATTTTGTATGCTTGGCTTCAGCAGCCAATCATAGCTGAGCTTCAACTTCACCGACTCGCAACCCACTCATAACAATGCATAGTTAATAATGCAAATAATTGGTTATAGTTAATGACATTAATATGAGTGAAAAAGGCGAGTAGGAAATGCGAGACTAGCGGCAAATGCGGAATTAGTTTATTTTTGGCCACAAGCTTCAAAGCCTCGTTTAACAGACGCCAGGGAATTGCTGTAGCTAAATAATAGAATAATATGGGACCTTTTAAGGGTTGAGTTTTGTGCACTGCAGTCTTGCCGGCAGCTCTTTGGGTTGCTCTGCAGAAAGTAATACTGGCGGCTGCTAAACTCCAGCTGCAGAACTGGGACGTGAGCCAGATGTGACTCAGCCTTCATGTGGGCGTTTGCTGAGCAAACCGACGTGGTGTATTTGTTTGAGGGATGATTGATGTCTTTTGGCTGCTTTTCTCCGCTTTCACTCATTCCCTCTTCATTGACGTGTTGCATTTTTTTCCCGTTTCTTTGTCGTCCCCCAGGCCGCGGTCAGTGCGAGGAGCAGTTGGTGAATGCAGTGGTCTGTCACTCGCCTCTCAGTAATCTCGGACACTGTCATAAGGGCAGCACGCTGTCCTTCACTGTGGCCTTCCAGATATTGCGCGCCGGGCTCTTCGAGGTACCGTTTGTCTCGGACGCAGAGTGTGTGTTTGCCCTTTGTGCGCGCGAGGGCCTGTCTGCGTTTAGAGGCATGTTTGTAACCTCAATGGTCTTTTTCCTAGTGTGTGTCTCTCTCTCACTCTCACTTACTCTCCAACTTTTTTCTCTCTCTCACACTCTTTCTTACTCTAATACTTTCGCACTCTCTCTCACTCCATTTCACACTCACTCGCTCTCCCTCACTCTAATTCTTCCCTTACCTCTCTTTCACTTACTCTCCTCACTATTTCTCCCTCACTCGCTCATTCTCACTTACTCGCCCTCCTTCTCTCTCCCTCTCTTCCTCCCTCTCTCTCAATTCACTTCAATGCAGTTGGCTTTATTAACATGGCGCTAGAGCCAATCATGTTGTCAAAGCAGAAAGTCACATGGAAACTATTCAATATAAACAGTAACAATGACAGACTCATCTCGCTCTTCCTCTCTCACTCTCCCTCTCCAGCTCAGTCAGCACATGAAGCTGAAGCTGCAGTTCACTGCTTCAGTCTCCAACCCCCCCCCCGAAGCTCGGCCCTTGTCCCGGAAGAACAGCCCCTCCAGCCCTGCCGTGCGGGACCTGCTGGACCGACACCAGGCCAGCCTTGGCCGCTCCCAGTCCTTCTCCCACCAGCAGCCCTCCCGATCCCACCTAATGAGGTGACATACACACAGCTCTGTTTTCACTGCCACACGTTAGCATTAGCGCAGTCTGCTTCTCCGATGTGTCGACACTGTCATTATAGATTCTATGACTTGTGGCTCAAAGACTGAAGGGATCCCAGCAGTACTAGTTAAATTCTCAAACCGTCTCTTCCAACCTGACAACAAATCATCCCCTCTTTTAATTGGCTATGAAATATTGTCCTGCCCTCTCCTCCTCAACCAATGTGTAGTGAGGGTTCTGGTACAAAATGGGCACCAAGAGTCATCAGATGGGTGCTCCATGTTTGCGGTTGAAGTGCGCTTCCCCCTTATGTCTGAGAAATGCTTGGTGCCATTTCGAAAGACTGTTAAGTCATGGAAGTTTTTGTCCACAGATGGACATAAATACAAATAAGAGCTGAAAATCTGCTTGTATGAGAGAATATTTTAGGAATTCGAGGGCACTCGGAGAGCGCATACATCCTTCAGACGGTTTTGATCGGCTAGCACTTATAATCAGCTGCAGAATTTGGATCTGTATCCAGATTGGTCTGGAAATGTAATCACCTCTTCCCATTCATACAGTCCAACTTCTAATAAAACATCTTGGTAATTGATTTAATTTTTTTGAGTAATCCTGCTGATAAACTCATACACACACGCACACGCACACACACGCGCACACACACACACGCACACACACACGCACGCACGCACGCACGCACGCACGCACGCACACACAGGTGATCACAATACCTCCTGGCAGAGCTAATAAGAACTGAAAAGCTTTGCTTCTATCAGAGGATATTTTAATCTGCGGAAGTAAAATGTAAAAGTGTAGATATAAAATGGAGGGGGGTGTCCTGTGAATAGACTTGGCAGAAATAACCCGTAGTTCATCCAGTGTATGCACTGTATGTGCCTTGCTAACGTAGATGGCGATGTGGCACATTTGTGACGGGCTGCATTGTGCGTTCGCAGGACGGGCAGCGTTATGGAACGGCGTGCCATCACACCGCCAGTGGGCTCTCCCATCGGCCGTCCGCTGTACCACCCCCAGGAGAAAGCCATTCTCTCCCTGGACAAAATCGCAAAGAGGGAGTGCAAAGTGCTGGTGCTGGAGCCGGTCAGTTAAAGGCCTGTCAGGGGTGAGCCGAGTTACTGTAATGTGATGAAGGACTGGTGAGGCGACACGACTGACATTAACAGTGAAGTTGAAGACGGTGGGACATGCGTACAAAGACTGTGAGAATCACTTGGATTGTGAAGCATGGGACCAGTAGGCTCTCCAACAAACGCATATTATTTATTTACCTACAAATCTCACATCTGTTGAACACAGATTCAGGATTATAACTCGGTCAACTGCTGCGCGGAAGCACGTTTGCCGTTGCGTAACTCGGCGTTTCCGCAAAATGCTTGAATACCGGAGGACAAGGTCAATGTTAGCTGCAGCCACACCTTTCCAGAATTTATGTTAAAGGTACAAAATTTAGGCTTTTCAAGGTTTTTATTTATTATTTTAATGTTCTTTTAATTTGTTTCAGTCTAGGAGGGAGATTATGTTGCTGGTTCAGCTTTTTCAATGCTCATATTTAGACGCAGCTTAGAATTAATGCTAAATAAATATTAGAATAGACTGAGATGGGGAGAGGTCAGTGGTGGCAGATTAATGAAATGTTTAACCACTCGGTCCAATTCACTTCAAGGACATTTCACTTCAGTACAATGTGCTTACTTATAATGGCCCATATTCTCGCTCATTCCTACGGGTATCCTACGTACACAGTTGCCGTAGGACAAATGATAGTATTATTAGTAGGATTGTTTGTAGTCGTAGATGTAGACAAGGTAAACTGTACTGTGTACTCAAGCTGTATAAAATTCAGGTTCACGCCTGTAGCTACAGAATGGACTCGTGCACGCGGGTGCACGTGCATGAGAATGGGTGTGTGTATGTGTGTGTGCGTACATTACATTGGGGCCGACTGGCAGATTGCATCTGCGCATGTTGTGTCACGGTCTTAACAATGTTTAAACTGGATTTTGCTGGAATCCTATTTGGGTCCATTTCTCTTGGCGTCTATGCTGTTGGGTTTAATATTTAGTTGTCATTATTTTGTTCTGCGGTCTCCTGCTGTATGTCCATTACTGGTAAGAGGACCTCAGGTTTATTTGAATAATTCTCCAACCTTTGAACCATTCCTCTGTTTAATGTCATCCGTCCTTCCACTGCATCTCTGTTTCCATGGCAGTGTATTAGTATTACGCACTTTTCTCCCCCACAGATGCTTTTATGAATTTATTATTGCTTTATTTTCTGTCAGCAATCATTTCTGATTTGTTCAAGGTCAGGGAGTGTTATTTTCTTAGTGCTGGATGGTGGCACTTTCTGCTTTAATAATAGTTGTTTTTCCTGCACTGTTGGATTTCAAAGGTACATTCCATTATGTGTCTGAAATCACCATTTGCTGTGTATTTCTCTCTCTCTAAGTGTATTCCCTTAGTAACTGCCCCTATTTTTTTTTACATTTTTTTTGCTCATGTGCATTCATTGCACTGCTGAAATGTTTGCATTCTGTGAAGGTACTGTTTTGTTGGTAGCGGTGAGTCCTGGCAGCCTGTGTGCGCATACGTGTGGGTGGTTGCGCATCTGTATTTGCTCTGCGCCGCAGAATGACCCCTGACATTTTGTACGGACGTAAGAGTGCCTTTATTCTGTAGTTGTGTTTGGGCCAATACGTAAAATACTGGAGTCCTCTGTTTGGCCGTAAAGTGTTCAGGGGCTCCCCCCAGTGTTGAACATTGAAAGTATAATATAACCGAATTTAGCAGCTCCGTTTGTTCAGAGTCCGGTGTTTTCTGTTGCCTACAGACACAAGTGACCCAGTTAATTTATTTGTGTCTTATTCTTGGGTTGGTGTGAGCTGGTTAAGTTATGTATTATTATTATTCTGGATTAAGTTTGTCATTGACTGGGGTTGGGGTAGAGACAGGAATGCTGCCCTAAAGGATAATTCCGCTGTGAAATTGACTTGGGGCGTATTGAAACATGAGAAAGAGTACTAACTTTTGTCGAATACCCCACCTCCGTATGCATTCAACAATTCGAAATAAATGGCTTTTTAACCGAAGCTCCCAACAGGCTTACTATGGTTGTGAATCGGGCCTAGCGTTACCTTGAAAAGAAATCGCAATTTTTTTCATAATTTACAAGGCTCAAAGTAGTTCCACACTTCATCGGTAGAACTCTGAGGGCCCTGAAATTTAAAACGAGGCACTGAGAACTTTTAAAATGCACCGGTAGTTTATTAGAAAAGACTATCTCGAGGTACTGTGTGCATAAATGGTCTTTTTGAACATTTGAAATGTGGGGTATTCGACAAAGGTTAGTACTCATTATCATGTTTCAGTACACCCGAAGTCAATTTCACACCGGAATTCTTGAAATGTGATGTACAGAGGGGTTTCTTTCTTTTTAAGTTTCTGTCCATCTTTTGCCACAACTGTTTTACATAGAGCATTGACACTGCTTTTTACTATGAAATCCTTTTTTTACAGAGAGGCCAATCAAGACAGAAGTTGTCATTGACTGTTTTATTTTGTGACTGAATAATTTGATATGTATTTCTCATGGGCCACTGACTGTTTTTTTTCTTTCTTCTTTTTACTTGAAATGAGTTCATTTTAACAATCATTGTTTATTTTATTGATGCACTTTACTTGAATTTTAAATTATTGTTCCTGGAAAACATTTGTTATCATCTCGAATGCTGTATTTTTGTTAATCTCGGCTTTTTTTTGTCCTTTGAAAAGGAAACTGGAATTAAGCGACATTGCTGGACTATGTAGAACATGGTAATTTTGCAGAATGGTTGCTGTATCTGATCAACATGAATAAATGTAATCATTTGGCAGCCTAAATCAAACCAGTGAGTGTTATCTGGCACGTGAGCAAAAGACACCAATTCCTCAAACTGTTCTGTGCGAATTTCTGGGGCAGTTACCATTGCATCTGCATCACCATACCTTAAGATAGAAGTAAATCTCATTTATTTTAATTTTGGTATTGGGGATTACAAATTGACCCCTTAATGTTCTTTCATGGATGAAAATGCTTAATACTAATGCGTATGCTGCAAGCACATAAATTAAACTGTACTCCTCAGATAATACTCCAGTACCTTTATTATGAGAGGCTGTTAAAAATATATTCATAAAAAAAAAATAATTGTAATTAATACACATCTACTCAAAGGAAAATAGAGATAATTGATGTTTAAATTAAGAACATACATTTTTTAATCAGAATAAAGTTGTGCTGGTCATCCTCAATAAAAAATAAATGTATAATTCATTACTCTGTGCATGAAACTCAAAACTTGGTGACTGTGGTCTTCATATCCATAGAATCCATGTTTTCATATTTGGGACCTAAAAATAATAGATGTTTGTGAAAAATCATGCTTCTTTCTGTACAAAAAACAAACATTGTGAAGTGAAGTGATAAAATTATGTGGTTCACTTTAACATTGCACAGTACTGTGTGCAGTGTCAATGATGCAGAAAGTCCCATACCTTTTGTTTTGCACATCTGAAGTTTTTCTTTCATTCTTAATCTCTTCTTTCTGTGAAGAATGCAAAATGTACCATCAGACCTTCTATATTCACCCAGCATTAGTGTGATTGCTCGCGAATGACTTGTTGGGAGCAGCATTGATTCTCGTTGTACGGAGACCTCTATATAATCCACTAATACACGTCTGCAATTCTTCCACATTGAGAGATTTGTTGCAGTATGAGAATGAATCAGATGGTATTAAATATGGAATATACGAAAAATATGATGACCGAAATGAATACTTAAATGTAGGAAAATTTACCTGGCTAGTTGTTTGTACACATATATGCATATCACAAGTAGGACAATGACTCCAAGAGGAACCAGGACTCCAATGAGAATAATTGTCTTCTCATCTAAAGAAGGAAAGGGATACAAGAAAACTGATTAAAAATAGCACTTATAAATGTCATTACTTGCAGAAGAAATTCTATTGATCCTGAATTTGAAACCGTAAAATGCTGTAGAGCAGGAATGTCCATCTGATGACTACTCCGGCTGGATAATGAAGGCACTAAGGATGATACTGTAGTTCTGACAGTTTAGTGGGGTTTGACTGATCGGTATGTACCTAAACCATCGCTGGGAACTTGGCTCTCTTCTTCACAGAGAGGCCCCTGGAACCCTTCCAAACACAGACAGCTGAACCCTGGGTCCCTCGCAGAGTCCAGGCATGTCCCTCCATTCAGGCAGGGAGAACTCAAACATGGACTCTCTATCGCAGATGAACAAAGAGTACATGAGTAACAACAATGTAAAAGCTGAGGGTTTTAGCCCAGGCTAAAAGAAAGAAGATCAGTAGTCAAGATATATTGGCTCAGTGTTGTTCTTATGCTGCCAACGTATAATTCTGCTGAAGAGAAGCTTTGTTTTCCTGGAAAAGGTTCACCCAGTTGTTTTAAAAATTGGCAGCATATACTGTTGAAATAATCAGCAAGGCCTGCTTTTAAGCTGTGGGGAACCAAACCTTTATTCGTACCAGATTGATGAATTTACCACAGTAGCTGTTGTGAGTGTCATTAAATCCTGTTCTGCATTCAGATTTTTACAACAAAATCTCACCTTGATGCAGGTGGTTTTTTTAGCAAGCACTTTTTGAGCAGAATGATTGAGGCTAAAGCCCCGTCTACTTTATCCAACATCACTCAACTTTTGTTGAGTCAACTTCAAGTTGAGTCCTGTTGAGGTAAGTTAAGTGACCCGTCTACCCTATATAAAGATTACTCAACAAGGTCCAACATTGGTGAACCATGTCAAACTGTGTTTTGTCATAAATTGGAGGGAAATTTCCCTCTTCCTCTTCCATTTTGTCCAAGTCGCGTGCCTTGAGAAGACCACATGATTTCTACATGCTCGTTGATTGGCTTATTTCACTCAACTTCGCTCAACTTGTTGAAAAAGAATATGCATGCACATTCCTGATTCAACAATGTTGGACGCTGTTGAACGAAGTCGAATAACCCGTCCACACTATCCAACACCACTCAACTTGTTGTCTCAACAAAAGTTGAGTGATGTTGGATTAGACGGGGCTTAACTCATCAAGACCATGCATGTTTTGAGCTACTCTTCTCCATTCTATTCTGCTGCCAGGGTCTGTAATTATCTGGTAAACACACACAAACATGTGCGCGCGCGCACACACACACACACACACACACACACATCCATGCTCACGTTTATAGCAGTCTCGTATCATGTTGTGGATGGTGCAGACGTGGGTATCCGGACAGCTCTTTGACTGACACACTGAGCCTGTGGCCGTGCATTCGCAGCTCAGAGAGCAGTCCTCCGACACAAAACGCTCGTTCAGCTACACAAGGGAAGGAAGGTTTGTTGTTGTTATTATTTATGTCCAGTCAAATTAAACAATATCATGTTGCTTATGAATTAGCTCTGGCCAGAGAGAAAGTAATTGAGATTGATACTGCATTAACACTCACGCAACAATTAGCTTCAGGCAAAATGTCATTGAGACTGATATTGCATTTACGCACACAAAATGATTAGCTCCAGTATTAAAGTCATTCCGATCAATATTGCATTGACAGTCATCGAGATTGATATTGCGTTGACATGCATGATAATTAGCGTCAGTCATAAAATCAAAGTGATTGAAAACAGACGCACACGCTACACGGCGCAGCGACTAACCAAGTAATATCGTTCCTGGAAAGTGCATCCGCACTGAGTGTAAGGCACGCAGTCTGCTCCGCTCAGGACGTGTCCTGGGTGGCACTGGCAGCCCTCTGTGCTGTAAGCCTCAGCGCACTCCGAAGGTGCGGCCAGGTCAGCACACGAGGACGGACACGGGGACATGCGGGATGCGTAGGTACTGTTCACTGGACACGTCAGTACTAAGGACAGAGACGAAGCAGCTGATTAAAAGAGTGCATTCCAGCTGCGTGGGGTTTTATCTTGAGAATGAAAGAGCAATGCAGTCACAGTTTGTCCTTAGTCAGCCATATGACTCCAAGCTGACATTGTTCTACGGACGGTGTACAGCAGGAGTAGAGAGCCCTGCTGCTGGAGAGCCATAGCCCTGCATAGAGATATTTCTCTCTGCTCTAACGCACCTTACTTAAATGACTGTAGTCTGCCAAGGGCTTGATAATGAGATGGATGCTTGATATATGAGGCAAGTACGTGTATCAGAGAGGAGAGACCCGTAAAACATGGAGGTAATGGCTGTCCAAGAACAGGGTCCCTTACCCCTGATTCAGAGCAAGAGTGTAAAAGAAATCTAGTTGAGTAAATCTAGTAAGGGCTGTTGAGTCCACATATTGTTGTGCTTTACTTCTAACTAGCCGCTAATTAAGGCTGAGAGAATGAAGTGTTTGAACTCTTAACCCAATAAACTCTGACTTTTTGACTTCAGTCATCCTTTAAGAAGATTAGACATTAAGAAGCATTTTTTCCATATTGCAAGAAAATGTCACATTTGTATTCCATATTTGCTCGTTGCTTCGCCTCATTGAAGCTTCATGTCACTCATATTAAGATTAATATTCAAACCCAGGACGCCTGGTTTTTATGGCCACAGCATTACATCAAATAGAAAATATCTAGATCTTGTACGTCATTTTATACAAATTTCCCTGATATTCAACAGGACATATTTGGGATTGTTGGAAACCTTGGGATCTCTATTAAAATTAAAATTAGGCTTTGAATACAGGAGCTGCATCTGATAGACCCATTCAGGGGTCCATTGGTTTTATAGGGTTAAGCCAAGGAAGACACTCGCCAAAAATCCTATGACCCCATGGCCCTCCCTGACTGAGTTCTGAGATCTGAGATTGACAGTGTTCTCTTAAACTTGTTAATTGTGTTTTATACCATAAATGGGATAAGTTAAAAGTTTGTGTAATACAGCCATGTCATACATGTTCGATATTACACAAATGTAATACAGCTTTCTTGAGTCGCGATTGGTCAGATTCCATTCATTTGCAAACTTCAATTCACCACTGTAGCGTTTTCAATCCGGCTGCTAACTAAACTTTTGCTAGCGTTATGCTCTAGTTGGCTGACTATCTAAGTCAATGCGATATGTACTTTGCTAGCTAGTATGCTAAAACTTTTTTGCATTAGAATTCTAAGTTACAATTGTAGCTGATAACGTAGAATCTATCAATCAATTTTATGCCGAAAAGTGTTAGCATGCAATTATTTATCCCATTGACTTGAATAGGCTGCCAACTAGAATCTAATGCTTTTTTTCTTCATTTTTCAAATAATACGACACTGACATTTCTGGGGTAAAAGGGATTTCAAATTTGTGAGCCCAAGATTTCAAATTTACATGACTCAATTAGCAATTTTCATAAATGTGATATTTCAGTCATTAGAGATCCTCCATGCATTTGCTGGAGCCACAGAGCCTTAGTGTAAAGACATTGCATCTGTGGCATTGAACATGTGTAAAACAAAGTCTCACCACACTTCAGCTGCTGTCTCCAATTCCCAAGGGTGATGCCCTCCTCCTGACAAGCCTGAGCATACACTTCATAACTGTCACATCGCAGCTGAGGGTCACTGCGGATGGCACAGAGGTCGAACACGCAATCTCTGGAACAACAAACAGTCAAACTTTAAATATCGGTGAAATATTAATGAAAGTATGCTACAGGCTTTAGAAGAGAGCAGAAAAAAGAGTGGAAGGTCTAACTGACACTCGCCACCAACTAAATCAGGTAGGTTTTGATGATAGATGAGGCTGCAGCGCCCATATGTTCACCAAACCTGGATTACCGATGAATCTGGCCTGAGGAATCTCAATTACTGCTATAAGATGCAGACTGCCCAGTCAGAAGGTGACATAAAAACAGCACATATCCATGGATCCAAGCCACATCAAATGCACAGACTTTCACCCGGTGGTGAAATACTGAGTGCGATGTTTTCTCAATCCATTAATCTCCTTGATGCCAACAGAGTATCTTTTCTATGCCACAACATGTTCAAGCATTGTTGCTGACCATGTGTGACTTATAGCGAGAGTTTACCCTCACTACAAGCAAGATGTTGTGCCACGTCTCAAGGACGTTCCGCAGCCAGTTCTGGGACTTGAGTTCACACTAATGGCCTGCATGCCTTTTGTTTTTACACTTTAGAGTTGGGTTCCTCAGGATTGCGACCTTGTGAGCATGCGCAAAGGGTTCGCTGGCGATTACGGCCTTACATGTGTTGCATAGAAGTCATTGTTTGGCAGTGAGTAGTAATAACTAGCTGGCATTACATGCACCAGATATAACAAGCCAAGTTAAAAAAAAACAAGCTAAGTTAGATAAAAAGGCTTTCTACCCAGCTAGCTAGCTAACGTTAGTTCACTTGCTTAGCTGTCTAGTTTGCTAGCCCAGCTAGCTAACAATTATAACAATTTGGTGTTTGTTGACAAAAAAAACCCTGCAAACTATCTTGCACTTTAGGCTAGCAAGCTAACTAGCTATTTTTGGTGGATATAAATCAATAAAATGGTGAATCGCAATTATTTTGCCACTTAACTGGTGATAGATTAGCGAGTGGTCATGAATTAGTAGAGTAGCCAGGTCAGTTACGCTTTGACGAGGCTGATTTAGCTTGTTTGTTAGCAAATATGTTTTTTACGCTAATATAGGAGGAAGTACTTAGCTATGAATGTAAATTGGCCTAAGTTGCAAATCTTTATGTCTAGCTGGGTAAGCCAAACTAAGTAGACTAGACCAGGCTGAACGATTAAGTATGGCAATGCATAATTTCTAACTTTTAAGCAAGGTTTCTTGAGTCTACACCGGCTGGCAAACTTTATACTGTATTTGGTGCTATTCTTGCCAGCTAGCAAGCTAAATGCTCACAGTTCAACTCTAGCCAAGTTAGTTAGCGAAGTAACGCCTATTCACTTATTTTCTCTTGACTTGGCTAATGGCTACATGCACCCAATATAACTGTTAGCTTGCTAGGCTAGCAACCTAGCCAGCTGAGCAAGCAAACTAACATTGGCTAGCTATAAAGCATTTTTGCAGACTTTGCTAGTCATATCTGTTTCATGTAAATGCTAGCTTGCTAACTAAATGGCAAAGTTATAGAAGATATTCAGTGTTATTCATTGATTTCTATGCATCACAAGTAAGGTTGTAATCATGAGCGAGCCCTTTGCGCATGCTCACAAGGTCAGAATCCTGAGCGAACCCTTTGATAGAGTGTAAAAACAAAACATTTGGCCTGAACAGCCCCCAGACCTCAGGCCACTGGAACACCTTTGGGATGAGGAGGGCATGGGACATTTGCGGCATGAATGTAAAGCTAAAAGATCTGCACAAACTATGTGATGCTATCGAGTGCAACAAACTGAATTTCCAAAAGAATGTTTCCAGTGTCTTGCCCTGAAGCATTTTGGCCCTGTTGAAACAAAATGGTGGTCCTACTCTGGTGTAGATGTATGTGTGTAATAATGCGGATGGTGAATGTACATGAGTGTCCAAGATGCATTGCCTTCCGGCACTTACTCTTGGAAGGCCTCGGGCTGAATTACGGAGTGACAAGCCGCAAAGGGTCCTGCAGGATCAGAAAGCGCTCCACACTGCTCGCTGCTGTACAGCTCATTCAGCTGAGCCTCTGTGCACCCTTCAGTTTCAAACCCATTATCTGGCTCCAGCTCCGCCTCACGCTGAAGACTATTGGGAGACCAAGCGGCAAAGAGGGGAAGAGGGAATTCAAATTTCAAGCCAGCACGCATCGACATTGTCATTTTTGAGTTGTTCGTGATGACACACATTCATGGAGCCTCATGGATAATACTCACCTCTGCAGGTGTAGTACTGCAGGCAAAGAGGCAGTTCTCAAAGCGGGACCCTCCCGGTCACTCACTCTCCAGCTGTTCCCAAATGCAATTAAACTGCTGGTGAGGGTGCCATCTTGCATTATGTACTCATTATTGGGCCGACCGTCATAGTTCCCGCACAGTCCCCCGACCACTGACTTGTAGGTGCTGGGCAGAATCACCTCTGAGACACGGTATAGAAGACGATTCATTATTGTACTCCTGGTTTTACGTTGCATAATTTCAAAGAATCATTGTGGGCTGGTTTCACAGATCTAGATTGAGCTTATTCCAGGACCACATTAAATTTAGTTCCCAGATCACAATTCAAAACTGGCTCTTAGCTGGCTCTGCCTGAAATGTCGCTGGTATGATTTCTTTGTTTTCTTCACAGCAATAATAATACTCTGGCTAAGAACACAGTGGGTGTTACAGGTTAGGAACATTTACAAACTGGTAGAGGAAAATGTGCATTTTCTTAGCGCCATCTGTCATAACATTTTATGCAGAAAAATTCTCAGAACATTGTGCACCTCATCGCCGTCAGAAATCTTTCAGGGCATCTTCCCCTTGAATCAGTGAATCATTTATGGCCCAAATTATTAGGGTTCTGACAGTGGTGTGCAGTGATGATTATACACTTAACAAAATGAAGATAAATCAGAATCCAAGAATTATTCCAGTACTTACAGTCCCCTCCAAAAGTAATGGAACAGCAAGGCAAATTCCCTTGTTTTTGGTGTTCACTGAAAACATTTGGGTTTAAGTTCAAAAGAGGAGTATGAGACAAGAGTTCAGAATGTCAGCTTTTGTTTCCTGGTATTTACGTCTAGATGTGTTGAACAACTTAGGACATACAACCCTTTGTTTGAACCCACCCATTTTTCAAGTGAGCAAATCTATTGGAACATGTAACTGACAGGTGTTTCTTGTTGACCAGGTGTTGCCTTTAAGGTAGATTGTTCAAACATTAAATAGCTTTGCATGCCTAGTCTTCTTTTTGTCCTGGGTTTAAACCATTAAAGACTGCATTTGTTGTTAAAGAGGATAAACCAACATGAAGACCAGAGAGCTGTCTATGGGAGAAAAGCAAGCCATTTTGAAGCTGAGAAAAGAAGGAAAATCAATCAGAGCCATTGGACAAACATTGGGCATAGCAAACACAACAATTTGGAATGTTTTGGAAAAGAAAAAAAACTACTGGTGTACTGAGCAACACACATCGAACAGGTCGGCCAAGGAAAACAACAGTAGTTGATGACAGGAATATTGTGAGAGCTGCAAAGAAAAACCCCAAAACATCAGGAAGTCAAATGACCAACGACCTCCACAGTGCAGGGGTGAAGGTATCACAATCCACTGTTCGAAGAAGACTCCGAGAGCAGAAATATAGAGGCCATACCACAAGATGCAAACCACTCATCAGCAGCAAGAATCCAAAGGCCAGATTGATATTTGCAAAGATGTACAGAGATAAGCCGCAAAAGTTCTGGAACACAATCTTATTGACTGATGAAACCAAGATTAATCTCTTCCAAAGTGATGGAAAGGCCAAAGTGTGGAGAAAGAAAGGAACTGCCTATGATCCGAAGCATACAAGCTCATCTGTGAAACATGGTGGAGGTAATGTCATGGCTTGGGCGTGCATGGCCACTTCTGGAACAGGCTCATTAATATTTATTGATGATGTAACTGATGATGGTAGCAGCAGACTGAATTCCGAAGTGTACAGAAACATTTTGTCTGCCAATGTACGGAGAAATGCATCCAAACTAATTGGGAGGAATTTTATCATGCAGCAGGACAATGACCCAAAACACACTGCCAACAAAACAAAGGACTTCATCAGGGGAAAAAAGTGGAAGGTTTTAGACTGGCCTAGTCAATCACCTGACCTTAACCCCATAGAGCATGCGTTTCACCTTCTGAAGAGGAGACTGAAGGGAGAAACCCCCCGAAACGAACAAGAACTAAAAGAAGCTGCGGTAAAAGCCTGGAATAGCATTACAAGTGAAGAATGCAACAGTTTGGTGATGTCAATGGGTCGCAGGCTTGAGGCAGTTATTGAAAGCAAGGGTTATGCCACCAAATATTAAATGTTATTTACTTCAAGTGTATTTGTTCCTTTACTTTTGCTCACCTAAAAATGCTGTGATGTAATACAAGTGGTGGTATATCCTGAGTTGTTCAACACATCTAAATGTAAATACCAGAAAATAAAAGCTGACATTCTGAACTCTTGTCTCATACTCCTCCTTTGATCTTAAACCCAAATGTCTTCAGTGAACAACAAACACAAAGGAATTTGCCTTGCTGTTCCAATACTTTTGGAGGGGACTGTATCTGTAATATTGGATCATACAGATGAAAATAAGTAAACCGATAATATATGTATAGTAAAAATAAATGTCTTTTAGAGTGAAAAGTCAATATCTAATGTGGCCACCCTTTGCTTTGATTATTGAATGATTTTTTTTTGCTGTTCTCGTTGCCTACAATAGTATGTTTCCGTATATTGTCTCACTAAATCTTTGTATTAGGTTGCCACGTATGAATAACTATGAAGAGCTTTTCCCACTCTGGTCACCTGCACGAATTCTGCCATCAAAGCGGATGGTGAGGCCAAAGTCAGTAGAAAGCTGCACGCTCCTGGAGTTCATGCTGATTTTGAGTCCCTCTCTGGGCCGCAGGGGAGGCTGCACCCTTTCCCCATTCACCTGCACCAGACCGGGAATGCAGCATTATCTTCACAATCACGCAACACCATGGTTCTGTTTGAAAATGTTTACATGTCACGGCCTCGGCAAGAGAGCCATCTCTGAAATATTCTTTGCTTCATTTCTTAGGGCTTTCTCTATAAAAGAACAAGAGTCATCAGGAGATGGCGGGTCCCCCCGGCCCCACGTCATCAATTTGGGATTAGCAAAAGGCACCACGTCAGGTCATGATTACTGTGCACACCAAATTTTGTGGAAAAACATTGAACGGTTTTCAGGTTATGCTCTGGAAACGAAATGTTCACAGACAGACGGACGGACGGACAGATGACTGCACCCATGACTATATCCCCCCGTATTATATGCCGGGGGGATAAAAATCCTCATAAAACATCATAAAATGCCATCAAAAATGTTTGTCTTTGTTGAATTGCAATGAATTGGGACATGGCAATTTTGGCATTTATGATAATTGAAGGAAATTAATGCCCATGCAGTGGATCATAGCTCCCAATACTCCACTGAGCACCAAGGAATGTTTCAACCCAACAGAGTCTTCACTAAGCACACTTTTTATTTACTCGACATTTCGCCAGATGAAGACCTGTTTGAGTTGAAACCGTGCTTGCTAGTCAAGTACTGGGAGCTATAATCCAGCGTGCCAGCATTTATTGGCATCAATTTTCACATGTTTTTGTCCTGCAGCCGTCCTAAAAACAGGCTGGATGTGCTTCTTTGTTTTGATTTTGCCATTCAGGCCATTTCTTCAAATCAAAATCAGCCACGTCCTTTACTCACCAAGATGATCTTTCGCTGTAAGAAGCGCACTTTGACCTCATAGACATCCACATAGACTTCATGCAGGAAAGAAACCCGCCTGTTTCCACCCCTCCGAGTGTTCTTGCCCAAAATAGTGAGGGGCACCAGTGAGACAGACACAGTATTGGTCTGGGTGAGGACATACGTGTGGGGGCCTTGGTAGTGGTGAACAAACCCGTCAAACGTTCGGTAGTGCGGGTCTCCAGATATAAGACACTTGTTAAATTCTGCAAGTTAAGAGTAAGGGAGGGGTGCATGTTAACACACACAGACAGAACCACATGTGGCCAGTAGTCCCCCTTAAGCCGGTCATGCATGGAGGTCACTACAGTGTACAGCTGTTTAAAAGAGTTTTTTCTCTATATATGCCTGCAATTTTGGGCCCTGCTGCATATAGACTACTCTAGTGGAAGCTATTGCATCATCCCATACAAAAAATCCCATTGGCAGGTCATTGCAATGGGAAAAAGTAGTAATTAATAGAATAAAATTTATTATTTTTTTTCAAACCTTGTTTTACATCCTTAAGGATGTATAAAACCACTTAGTAAAAAAAATCCTGACTGAGTTTGTCATAATTCATGCATGAGAGGGTTAAAAAATAATAATATACGGCTCTAATTGATAGAAGTAAGAGTTCTTTCTAGCTATATATGTAAGTGCGTCATGAGAACAAAAAGGGGGACGATTCTTATCCATTTTGCACTTTCTGGGACCGAATAATTTCTTTTTAAAACCCATTTTTTATTTGCTCTACATATTAACGATTTGAAAAAAAAATAGGTAACAAAATTTCACAAACAGCTCGAGGCAACATTTCATAACTACAACTAGGACACAAGCACACGTATGGCAGTATTTCAACAGGCTAGTATACATTTTGTATTGATCCAGTTTGTCCAGCGATAATTACTGGCAGTACAGCACAGGAGACAAGAATAATTGATGTGGGTGTCAAACACTAAGGACAGCTGTTTAGAACATTTTTGTTCCCATAAACAAACCATATGGTTTTTGAATTGATCCAGTTTGTCCAGTGGTAATTACCAGCAGTACAGCACAAGAGACAACAATATTTGATGTGGGTGTCAAACATTAAGGACAGCTGTTTGGAACATTTTCCTTTTTTAAAAACATGCCATATGCTCCTTAGCATTTCTTCATGCATTCCTTTGATTTTTCAAACTGTTTCGAGCAGGAAACATGTTCCAGAGGGACCTCAGACACCAGCCATCATGCTCAGAGGTCAGCAGAACAACAACAACAGAACATAAACAACAGAAACATGCAGCTAAGACTAGCACTGCACAATGTGCTCCACCCCCAACTCGAAAGAAAGTTTGGTCTGATCCGTGATTGGCTGCCTGGCAACCAATAATAGCACTTTGGGCATAGCTCAGATGGGTCAACAGTACTCTGAACAGACAAGCCATCAAATTCTTTGAAAAGCAAAAACAGTTGATTTTTTGTGATGCTGTCCCAGTTACAGGAGTCAGCTGACATTATTTTGTGCAACAACCCTGATTTTGCGAGCTGTTTCAAAGGAAGTCTAAGCAATGGCTTTATGGGATGTTCAACTTATTTTGTTTCCAGCAAAATAATCAGCGATGAAGGATCCTGGTTCATAGAGTACTCTTCCTCCAGTGTGATTTGTCCATATTAACTGGACAAGGGTAGAACGTGGAAACAAATGAGAAAAATCAGCTATCACTTAAAAGAGGCAGAGCGCTCATAAGAGCTGATTTTTCCATTTCTTACCCTTGGCCTTTCCACCTCAGGCAATAATGGACTAAATTTCCAAAGTCAGTAAAACATTCTACAAATGCTAATACAGGAAATGAGGCTGAGGTCAGATAACTTACTTTCAGGCTTGCAGTAACGTATTCCCTCATTGTCCAGGGAGCAGACGGAGTTGGCCCTGCATTTAAAAGGGCCACTGCTCAGGACCCCACCCAGCATGCAGCTATACTGTCTCTCACAGTGTTCATCCAGCCAAGAGTCACCCTCCTGAAACGCATAATCATCATTCATGTCTGTATGGTTTAGATATACAGCATCACAATCACAGTAATGCCCAACCTGTAATACTCTTTATTACTAGAACTCAGCAGGTAGAGTAAGATTTGGAGAAGTTGGTACATTATGTTTGCGGAGTTAAAGTGGGGATTTAATAAAGAAAATAAGTACCCATAAAATTGGTCCGTAATAGCAATTTCATGAAATGTTGGAGGGAGTCACTCATATAACAAGAGAAAAAAAGTTGCATGCTACTTGATATTCATTTCCAAATGTTTTTCCTTTTCGACCGTAACCACGGCCGACAGTCTCATTTTCCCAGATTTTCCATAGCTATAATGCAGTGAACACTGAAAACTGTTTTCAATTTTGTTTTTAATGCCTGACGAGTCAGAACTCTTCCAGATCTTCCAGTAGTTCATAGTTTTAAATCCCATGTTTAAATCTTTTTTTTTTACGCTACTGTCACAAAAAGGTGATTTCTTTCATTGATGCATATTAGTTTTGTTGCTTATTTTGATTCGTTCCGTGCCAGCAAAAAGCTCTGTCGCCGCGCTGGCTATACACTATACACATACACTTTGTCTAGTTTAAAAAGAAAATTATGTTTTCACTGGAGTCATGCTACCATTCCGAGGAAGGTTGGATAAGCCAAAGATAGGCTAGACAAAAAAGATAGTATTTTATGAACGCTATCAAGTGGACTGTCATGACAGTGATTGACTGACATCGAAATATGGAGTGACGAGGTTGATGCCATTTAGAACACAATCGTAGCCCTAAAATATCTCCACCCAATACCTCAAAAGCAGCCTGAATCATCCGCCTATACTTCTCATGCACTCCAGCTCAATTTAACGTCTTAATTGCTTATTTATAGTTGTTTACTTGCCATGGTTCTTTCTTCAACCTCTGGTCCTTAACTCTTCCATGATGGTCGAAACAAAACGAAACCTCAAATCTAATAACTTTAGTTGCAGTATCCACCTTATTCCTGAGGGCACTACTGTAGATGTGTGTATTCGTGTCTTTGCATTGACTTTGAATGTAATCAGTCATGCGAAAAATTTGTTTCACGTCCGGTGTGAAAGCAGCTAAAGGACACAAACCCACATACACGTCCACATGCACACCTCTCTCTCGGGGTATTTGCGGTCAAAGCCACTGCCGCAAAAAAGTGGCTACGGTGCTCAAAGTAATTAAAAATACTCACTTACGTTTTATAACAGAAGTTCAAAACTTTGATACAACATAGAAAACACATATGAAAAAAAAAGAAATGGATGGATGGACTCATGTCTTTTACTGACATGAAATACCATGCATGACTAAAATTAGTGCCACGGTTCTAATGTTAAGGCCAGAGCTGTGCATTCAGGTGGTCTCTCCTCTCCCGTGCGCTGCTGCTCTCCCAGCTGATACAGCACATGCAGTTCGGCTTCTCTCTGCCTCAAGTCCTGCAATGTCTCCTGCGTGAGGTCAAAGTGACATCCATGGCGTACAGCTATGTTGCGTAGCACGCAACATGCCACAGAGAATGCACTGACACACTGAGGGCTGTCAGGTGGAGTTTCCATTACGCGTGCCAACCGCCTTTGATCTGACATCAGGACAATCGATATAGATACTGTAATTTATGTGCTGATTCAAATAGTTACATTAAATAGTGGTTGCTGTAATTATTTACAAATAATTGTAATAACAATTGCACATCTCATTCCTGATGTTTCTTGATGCACAGCTGTTGGTTCTTGTTGCAGTGGTGTCTGAGTAATCAGCAGTCGCAGGTATGCAACTTAAGTTTTTGCTCATTCCCTTTACACTCAGATTCCTTTAATTGTTTTAAAACTATTTTATGGACAACAGAGGGTGAATTATTCAAATCCCTTCCTGCCTTTCTTTGAGGAGCAATGTTTTTGAACATTTCAATGATTTTCTCATGCATTTGTTGGCAAGTGGCAATCCTCAGTCCATCTTTGCTCATGAAGGACACGGCCTTTTCTGGATGTTGCTTTTGCACCAAATCATGATTACGAACACCTGCTGACATCATTTGTTTCATTAAATTATCCACATTTTGCTCCTCTAGTCCTAAACTGCCCCAATGTCCATTGTTTGGAATGCCTTGCAAGCCTGAATGGAGGGAATGTATGTATATTTACTAGGGGTGTCGCGTTAATTAATCATGATTAATTTCAGCGCAATGAAAGTAACTGCCACTATGAGGCAGACAGACTTTCTTGCTTTTCACTTTTTCTATTACACATACCTAATGCGGTCATTTGAAATGCTTCCGGGAAGAAAACTGTGATTTGAAGTCCACTAATTACCAGCGAGGTTGGACAGCCTCCATCACCGTGGCATAATTAGCTGACCTTAAATCAATGCCCGTGTACTTTGCCTAACTTGCAATCAACCCATTTATTCAGCAAACTGACTAATCAAAATCAAAATGTGGCCTATAATGATTAAGAAGTCATAATGAGAAGCAGATGGACCTAACCAGGTTGCCGTGTTAGGATGAAAAAATTTCAATAATCTGAATAAATAGCAGACCGCTGAATTCCACCTTTCATCAAGGAATTTTGTATGCATTATTAAAGATATTTCTAAAAAAAAATGAAGTTATTCAAAGATGGCCCTGGTTTTAAGAGCTTAAAAATATAGGCTACGTGAAGAGGAAAAGATTATGTGAAGCATACCGAACATGAATGTGAGAGAGAATACGTTTGCATTGCAGGCAATAGTCAAATGCACTGAAGATTTGGCAATTAACTTTTAGGGGAATCTTTACCGCAAATTTGAGGCATTTTTTATTACATTATTGAACAAGAGTAATTAAAAATAATGTAACTCATAGCACTTGATTTTATTTACTTTTGAGCCTCTAAATAACTAACAGTGAAGGTGGAAAACATTTTGTTTAAGCGTATAGAACGTGACATGTAAATCATTAACGAGTTTGAAAATCTTTCAATATAACACGGCAGCCTGGTTAGGTCTGTCTGCTTCTCATTATCTCTCCTTAATCATTATATGCCACATTTTGGTTTTGATTCGTCAGTTGGCTGAATAAATGGCTTGATTTCAAGTAAGGTTAAGTACACGGGCATTGATTTAAGGTTAGCTAATTATGCCCAGGCGATGGAGGCTGTCCAACCTCGCTGGTAATTAGCGGACTTCAAATCACAGTTTTCTTCCCGGAAGCATTTCAAATGACCGCATTAGGTAAGTGTCAAAGAAAAGGTAATAAGCAATCACATCTGTCTGCCTCATAGTGGCAGTTACTTTTATTGCGCTTAAATTAATCGCGATTAAATAACGTGACAGCCTTAATATTTACAAATAAAATTAAGTTGACCAGGTAAAGAAACACTAAACATCTTGTCTTCTTACCACCTGTAAAGGAATGCATTTGTATATACAAATACAATTTTTTGTTTTTATGTTCATTTTCAATATGGTCTGAACTTTTTCCCGAGTTGGGGTTGTAAATCCCGACTGAAAGCCCATTTTTAATTTATCTTTCTTATCTTTCCCTTGCCCGTTAAAATTTCAAAATTGAGGAAATTTATATTCTTTGTTCCACTTTTTTTAGCTTTAAGTTCCATCTTTTTTGTTATTTTCATCGCCATTCAATTTTTGTAAACTGAAGTGGTCAATAAATGTTTTTTAAATGTACAACATATAGAAAACTGACTTGCAAAAGTTGAAATGTACGAGTGAGTTACAGCACCTCTAGTGGTATATGTTGGTACTGAAGCTTGGGACTCACATCATGATACTCCCCACTGGGGTCCACACAGCCACAGTTCGCCTGCGGCACACACTTGTCGTCGCTCAGCACAAATCCAGCGTCACACTGACATCCCTCCACGCACGCACTGGGCGGTTGAGGGCAGCGAATGGGAGAGAGGTCCGCACAGCTGGCCGGGCAGGGGGCTGTACAGTCTGAGTAGTGGCTGTTTGGAGGGCAGGGCAAAGCTAGCAGGGAAACAACAGCCATGAGTTAAAACCATACCCTAATGTGCATGACTGAGTGAGTGAGTGAGTAACTGATGAAGTTACTCGATTGTTTGGCCAGCTGAGTGCACTTCCCCCTTTGGCTGTTGCTCTTTCAAACTGATTGGGCGCATTTCTACTACATCAGGGGGTTTTGACAGCAGACCGACATAGATACACTTAAACAACAATTATTACTAGGACCAACCAGAAAATCCAATGAACACTTACAACCCAGGAATCAACATAATAGACCATACCAGTGACTATTCCTGTGACTATTCAAAAGGCAGGCAATTTAGAACAGACCAAAAACAGACCATAAACCAGTTTTGACCTAGACTTGTGGCGCAAAAAGCAACATTGTCTTTGCCCAGCTCTTCCCACAGTGGGTTTCTCTGGGGGCGTGCCCCTGGACCTCCCCCTCAGAACTCACGACAGAACGTCCGATTCCTCCAACTGACGGTGATTCCCAGGCCCTGGCAGGCTTGCGCATACGCCTCCACGTTGTCACACAGCGTGCCCTGCATGCCATCGTATTCGCACATGTCGTACACGCAGCTGTCCAAGAAGGGCCCGGGGGCTAGGGCGCTGTTGCAGGGCCGGAAGCGATCGGACAGGATCAGCTCAGCGCACAATGCCTTGTACCGGGACCCCTCTTCCTCAGTGCAGTTGGGGTGCAGGTCTTCCCTTTTATCTGGCTGACAGCTGCATGATAGAGGCGGAGTCGAAGTGAGACACAAAGGCACCTGTTTGTACATGATGCAGCAGTGTATACTCCCAGGCAAAAGGGTAAAATAATAATAGGTAATAATAGGTCAAATGGACATCTCCACCACAGATAAGCAAGGAGGAAGAGGTTTCACATTCCAGAATTAAAGAATATTTAGTCTTACATTAAACACAAACTGACCGGAAAACATTTTTTAACTACTCGTGAGCAGCTTGAAGCGATCAACATTGAGTGAAACAAGACTGACTTCCCTTTCTGGAGAAAACCGTCTGCAAGCTGTCTGCTATGGAAAGTCAAAGAAATCAAGGCAAAAGCTATACCATACTAAGTTACTTTATCCATTTATTCAATTCTAGCCAATTTTCTGACCAATAATTTGTTGTAAAGACCTGTAAAAGCTTTATATTTTGGCCTTGGTCCATTTTTGGCCCAGGAGTGTATATTTTGCATAGTGAGTCCTCTGCAGTTTTGAAACAGATAATCCCTTATAATAGATCATATAGTACTTATGCATTGCCTTTCTGCAGTACCTGACTCCATTATTGGGCAAAATGACACTTACCCAGGATCAGGATCTCCCTCTGCTTTCCAGCTGTTACCAAGATCTGTCACATTTTTAGCTGGAAGTCCATTTGGCATGAGGTCATCATCGGTGGAATTGCCGTTGTAGTTCCCACACATGCCACACACCTGAGTGTAAATGGTAGTGACAGCAAGACAAGACGTGTTGTGGGTATCATTCTTATTACGGTCCTCAAGGTCTGACAGCTGCTGGTGTTCCATCCTCCCTTTACCTGGGAGTCAGGCGTAAAGACAGTCTGACCAATAAGGAGCACTGATTGGTCCGTTAATTTGTTAATTACCTGAGAGAAATAAAAACCAGGCCAGATTTGGATTCAAGGTCGAGATTTGGTGATCCCTGATGTATAGTGGCAAACAGCAGAGCCAATGCAAAAATGCCAAAAAAAATGCCCACTTGAACCCCACTGTGTGGACTGATTGCAAGCAAGCTGCAGTTTTACAGAATAGGAGTGCATTACCTTGTCAAAATAGTCTCCTGGTATTGTAATTTCCAGGTGATGCACGCCATCAAATTTCACAATCAGGCCGAAATCCGTGTCCAGCATATTGAACACCCCGCTGGTGGTCACCCTGGCTCCAGCAGCAGTGATGGAAAGAGGCATGCGTATCCTACGCCCGTTTAGCTAGACAAAGGAATGATAAAAAATAAACAGACACACACACGCACACGCACACGCACACACACACACGCACACAGTACCAGTCAAAAGCTTGGACATACCCACATTTTTCTTACAATATATGTTAAATAAAGAAATAAGCAGCCTTTATTTTGCCAAAAAAAAAATCTAATTCTTAAATCCATCAAACCACCATTTGTTGTCATATTTGCAGAGCATTCTCATGTTTTTATAAACAAGGGCAGTCATATGACTATAATGAATTTGCAGCTGGACAGCTGTCTAACTTCCCAAAGATGGGCTGTACTTGAGGTGGCTTTTCATCAACCGTTTCGCCCAATAAGTCCCAAAACAGCTCGACTTAAATTTGGCTGTTGGAAAATAGAACAAGCTTATTTGCCTGTTTACTTTGCAAAATGTGGCTTCTTTGAGAACTTCAAAATTTTGGACACTATTCAAACAAGTAAATTATTCTCTTTTCACTTCTGGCTGTTTACCATTTACAAGATTCCATTTGAGATTATACAGAGCAGTTAAGCTGTTTAATTTTCTCTAAAAACAGTTTGCTGTGACATTAGCAATGCATTTCCGAACTTATGACTGGTACTGTGTGAGTATGTACAGCGCCCTCCATAATTATTGGCACCCCTGGTTAAGATGTGCTAAAAGCCTTAAAATAAATTCATTTTTTATTGCAGAAGCATACTCTATCACTGGAAATTGTAGAAAAATGTAACCTTCAACTCAAGTGAATTTTAAGGGAAAAAAACAATCCCTGACTAAGAAATACATATTTTTCATAAAATCACCTGTTCCGCAATTATTGGCACCCCCAACAATTCCTAGGAATTACATGTAACTGAAGTATTTCTGTCACTTCTACAGTAGTTTACAAAGTTGATCAGAGTATTTAGGAACATTTAATTGGTAAATCATCACTTCCTGTTTCCCTGGGGTATAAAAATGATGTGACACAGAGGCCATTTCTCTTATCCACTCTTCAGCATGGGAAAGACAAAGGAACACACTATTCAAATAAGGCAGATGTGTGTCGACCTTCACAAGTCAGGCAATGGCTACAAGAAAATAGCCACTCGCCTGCACCTGCCCATATCTACTGTCAGCGGAATCATTAAGAAGTTTAAAACAACTGAAACAGTGGTAAACAAGCCTGGACGAGGACGCAAGGTTATTTTGCCACCACGCACAGTGAGGAGGATGGTAAGAGAAATAAAAAGTTCTCCAAAGCTCACTGTTAAAGAATTGCAACAAATGGTAGCATCTTGGGGTCACAAAGTCTCCAAAACAACCATCAAGTCAATATTTTCAAGTGCATTTTGAACATTCCCTGATTCAGACAGAACCCCCCCCCCCCCCCAACTAATTTTGCAAGTAAAACAAGGTCTAGGAATTGAATGGTGTAGTACTTGTTTTTAGTTAGCAAAATTCCTCAATTGATCGCTTTTATCGATGCGTGTTGCTCACTGTCATTCTATAGATGAAGGTCCTTCCATGATGTCACTTTGGGTGTTTGGAATGTTATTTAATGTTATGTCACTTTTGATCCTTTGTGTTGAACATTGCTCCTTTAAAGAGCTGATTCACAATAATGTATTAAATACAAAGGCCCGTGTCCTTGCAGTTTGCACACTTCAAAGTTGAGCTGCTTTCACACCGAACGCAAAACAAATTTTTTACGCAACAGATTGCATTCAAAGTCACTGCAAAGACGCGTTGACTTTGAATAAAATCTGTCATGCGAACAATTTGTTTCGCGTCCGGTGTGAAAGCGGCTATAGAGCCATTTCTCAGAGGTGCTCCTGTTATCCACCCTCTGCATGTCTCTCCTTGCTCTCTCCCTCTCTTCCCTCCATCCCTTCCTTTCACCTGCCCCCGACTCCTCCACCCTCCCCCTCTCTTTACAGATCTCACCAGCACTCTGCGGCCTTTGCTGAGCGTCACTTTCGCGGCGGGCAGGGTAACTGTCACTGAGCGGATGTAGGACGCCATCGGCTGGCCCCGCTCTTCGTTCTTGGCCATGATGGTGAAAGGCGTGACCCTGCTGCTATTGCACACCTCCACCAGGGTATATGAGCAGGTGCCCATGAAGGTGTGCATTTTGCCGTCGAAGGTGTAGTAATGCGGGTCGCCGGCCACATGGCACACTCCCATACCTGATAGAAAACATTTTTACAAATAAAATTCATATTTTCCAACCAGCCAAATAATAAGTCAAGGGAAGGCTTTTGAGAGAAGGATGGGCACTGCGTTTGAAAGCTGACAGTATAACTTGGAAATAAAATGATGACTAATGCGCCTGTGCCCAGTGTGCGTATATGTGCGCACATTAAATTATGACCCCCCCCCCCCACTCTTGGGAGGTCAGCTTTATTTTTATCAGTGATAATTTTGTGCTTAAAGCATAGAGGGAAGGGCACAAGAAAAGAGAAATACAAGGGGGGTGGGCATTACCAATAAATGCAACTCAAAACAAAACTTGATGAAACCGTAAGAAAACTGACAGATGATTTTGGGTTTCTTGCCTTTTTTTTTGCCTTCTTTAAACAAGACAAATGCATGAAAAAGAAAAGAGAAAGAAAGAAAAAAAAATATATATAACAGTAACAGTAGCAGTAGTAGTAAATTAAATGATGATTTAAAAGAGGGGCTCACCAGTAGAATGGCAGCCCAGCTCGCCCTCCAGCATCCCACAATCCTGAGCAGGGCCGCATTGCCACGGCTCACAAGTGATGTTGTTAGAGGAGGAGCAAGTACAGCGCTCAGAGCAGTCAGCCGCTGGAAACCAGCTCTCACCCACCTGGAGCACAATAACACACAAACGCACTCACGCACATGCACACAGGCAGCTTCATGTGTCAGTAAATACAATACTATATGCATAAACACCAGACATGTCATTTCCTAACGCTGGAGCTGTAACACTCACTAAAACTAATGGCAGCAACCATTAGTTTGCTACTTGCTCAGTAAAAAAGGAAGTCAGGGGGAAACATCATTAAGGGCACAAAATAAACCCTGATGGCAATGATTAAATATTTTCCTCTTAATCCATAAGAATACTGGTCTGATGTAACTCATAGTAAATCATTAGGGTTGGTGAAAAATATTTATCCAGCCCAAAAAAAATTCAATGCAACAAACTTCTGGCACTGAAAAACTGAGGTGCAGAACACCAAGGCGTATGATATCATGACATTCCATCATAGCTGTGTGTGCGCTATGGAATGCCATTACGCCATCGCCCAATACATTCACTCCAGGTGTCGTATCTTACGTACCCTCTCTGATGAATGTCTCAGGAGGCTGATGTGAAGCCTCCAACAAAAAAAAAATTATACTAAAAATTCTGATGCAGCTTATTGGGGGAGGGGCAGCAATTCAGCCGACCCTTGAGTTATAAACATACGTATAGAACAATACACTACAAATGAAAAAATTACAATAATCAGCTGCAGTCAGAATCGGGGGCACAATAATTATCTAATTGTGAACCTCTTCTGCGTACTATTTCGGCTGGCACCGCAGGCCATTAGTATCATACGAAAGCATAATGACAATGCAGAAATGCAGCTTTAGGATATAGCCATGTTAAACAAAAATTGTAAACAGAGTCAGCACAGTAGTGGTGCCAATGGCTAACTTTGTGTACTACATAATTACTACCATTGTAGAAATAGCTCAATTTGTGAACGATGTAATAGCTACCATTGTAGAAATGATTTAGATTGTGCACAATATAGTAGCGACCATTGAAGAATGATTCACAACCATAACTACTAGTGACTTATGCTGAACATGGGGAAGTAGCCACCAGTACGACAGTCAGTTTTTCTGGTGAGCAAAGTCAGCAGGAGGAAAGCTTTGCAAAAGAAAAGCAAGTGTAGGTCACTAAGTCAGTCTGTACCTACCGGGTGGTAGTTGTGCTCTTTATCTGTACAGCCGCACTGACTGAGAGGAACGCACTTGTCCGCACTAAGCACCAGGCCAGAGTCACATACGCATCCCTCCACGCAGGGCCTGTCACAGCCGTTCATAGAGCCAGGATCCTGGCAGCTGTTTGGGCAGGCTGTACCACAGAAGTAGTACTGGCTGCCAACAGGGCACTTGAGTGCTGTGGGTTATAAAGTGAAAAGCATGAGGATAAAGCAGGCTTAGTGTATTTCAAAGACAAAAAATAACTTCAGACGCTACACCGGAAGAGATGGAGCGGCACTTTCACTGGCAGAAATTAAGATTAGCCTAAGACTGAAGACTATACTCAATGGACATTGTCAATCCAAAACTCAGTAAATTAATGGATAGGTATATCCAGATGCGAGTTACCTTACAGGTAGCCCGAGTAATAACAAAAATCGTACATTAATCATAAAAATGAATGTTGGTTGTCCCACCCAGACGGGCAAGAAAAACTCTGCTCCATGTCAATTTGCCTTTAAGGGTCTGAGCCAACTCTTCACTATATAGCCTACTGTCATTAGCAAGTTGACTTAATTATCGTCTACATCAGATTTTTGTCATTGCCTATCCCCCCTATTTTGCACATCCCGCCGGTTTGTGCTGTCCGGGCTGCACATCCACCGGTAAAGAAGACGACGGGCCATTCTTTAATTTCCCAATAAAGTTGAAAACTCCGACTTTAGAGCGTTCCAGACGTATTGTGTTGGACGTAAAAAGAAGAAGAAAAAAAGGCAGTCAATGACAAGCGAATCTTCTCGTGGCAAGCGGCGAGAAAATTATACGCGGATAACTTCAACCTTCTGGCATATTTTAATTAATAAGATGGGATTAAACGCCATGTAAGGTAAAACGCCTTTATATATTTAATTTTACGTTGTATTTATATTCTCAAACATAAATCGCCTTGCCAAATGTCGCTGTAGCTGAACGCTTCAGTAGCATTGCTGTGGCAGTTCAGTGGATGCTGCCACTTTCGTGTCACGTAAGATGAACCCATCTCTGTGAAGTCGGGGTAGATTTTTTTTCTCTGAGTTTCCAAGTCGGTGCTCCGACTTCAGAGGCCGTTCCAGTGCAAAGACAGAAAGATCCGACCTCCGAGTGGCTTGGAACGTAGCAATAGTGTCAAACATCGAAATGTATAATGTAAGTTGCTAACCGTACACAAAGTTAAGCGATAGGCCGACGTTATGTACAACCAGCGTATTGCTGGACTATATTCGAACTCCTCTAACTTTAGGATGTTGCTGGTATTTAGCCACACTGATGTAGCTGACGTTACTAGCAAGTTAATGTGCAAATGCAACCGGGATGGGGCTCGTTTGCCTTGAGCGAGCTTCAGTTGTAGAGGTGTGACGTTCGCGAACGAGTCGAGTATTTTGAACGTCTCAATTGCCTACGCTGCCTTCATGTGTCACCAGTGTGCCCCATGAGTCTGAGTTGTCCACGCTGCCTTCACGTGAACAACTAATGACATCCCGAGTTTGAGTTGTCCACAGCACGCTCCATTCACGTGAACGCAGCTGTATATGTGCAGGAGAATATTAGCAAGCGCCGCCCAACTGGATAGAGGACATTTCTGCCGTCCAATGGCAGAACCTAGTAACTCGTTTTTATTTGATTTTGATAAAAAAGCAGAAAATGAAACAATTTGATATTAAAGCCTGGTTATTTGGGGAAGGTTAGTTTTATATTTCAGTATTATTCTCTAGGGATCGCTAACTCAAGGGCAATTTTAACCCTTAAAGGTCATTTTCTGCTTTTTTCTCAAAATCAAATAAAAGTGAGTTACTAGGTTCTGCCATTGGACGACAGATTTGCCGCTGTATCTGTTCTGATGTGAATTCGAGTCAAGAAGCTGAGCTCCTGTTTGTAAAGTAGTTCAGGTGTACAAACACTAGGTAGGGTAGTACAATTTTGCATTCACATTTTTATCATGTCCTAATCTAGTTCTATTTCATCCCTGCTGACCGCCAGAGGGCGGTGCTTAAAGCACTGAATATTCCCCTTCGCGCATGCGTAGTGCGAGTATGTATACCAACAATGTCACCTGTGACCTGCAGGTGACCCAAAGAAGATTATATCTTCCGGTGTCACCTGAGGATCGTTTCTTATTTTCTTCTCGCGCGTAGTTTGCTTGCTTGGAAAGCAATGAGTCTATTGCTTTACTACTAAATTCCGTTGCTAGTAGTTCCGCGACCATTGTCGGTCGGAGCAGCGATTGTTCGCCCTCCAGGAACTGCGACGGCGATCTTTCTCTGGTTGAGAGAGACTTTACGTTACTTTGCTGCGTTTGTTAATTACTTATCGGTGACGGTTGCGTTCGCGCATCCTTATCCCGACGTTTTAATGTAGTCTGTCGAGCTGACTTTGTTTGCTGGCTGGCGGGTTGCGTCAGCGTTTCCCGGTGTCCAGCGTGGATAATTATTAGCGGTAGCGCTTGCATAGCTACACCTTCAAGTGAGTTGCATTAGCCTCTGTTGGGACAGGCTGCGTAGGCGTTGCCTCCCCCCAGATATGGTCTGTTTTTGTGTTTGTGCTGTGTCCCGACGCTTAATTTAGTCGGTCGAGCTGACATCGTTTGCTGGCTGGCGGGTTGCGTGAGCGTTTCCCGGTGTCCAGCGGATAATTATTAGCGGTAGCGCTTGCATAGCTACACCTGCGGGTGAGTTTGCATTAGCCTCTGCTGGTTCAGGCTGCGTGGGCGCTGCCTCCCCCCAGCATATGGTTTGTTTATATGTTTGTGCTGCGCCCCGACATTTAATTTAGTCGGTCGAGCTGACTTTGTTTGCTGGCTGGCGGGTTGCGTGAGCGTTTCCCGGTGTCCAGCGTGAATAATTATTAGCAGTAACGCTTGCATGGCTACACCTTCAGGTGAGTTTGCATTAGCCTCTGCTGGTTCAGGCTGCGTGGGCGCTGCCTCCCCCCAGCATATGGTCTGTTTTTGTGTTTGTGCTGTGTGCCGACGTTTAATTTAGTCGGTCAAGCTGACTTTGTTGCTGGCTGGCGGGTTGCGTGAGCGTTTCCCGGTGTCCAGTGTGAATAATTATTATCAGTAACGCTTGCATAGCTACACCTGCTGGTGAGTTTGCATTAACGTCTGTTGGTACAGGCTGCGTGCGCGCTGCTTCCCCCCAGCATATGATTTGTTTATATGTTTGTGCTGCGCCCCGACGTTTAATTTAGTCGGTCGAGCTGACTTTGTTGCTGGCTGGCGGGTTGCGTGAGCGTTTCCCGGTGTCCAGCGTGACTAATTATTAGCGGTAACGCTTGCATAGCTACACCCTGCTGGTGAGTTTGCATTAACCTCTGTTGGTACAGGCTGCGTGCACGCTGCTTCCCCCAGCATATGGTCTGTTTTTGTGTTTGTGCTGTGTCCCGACGTTTAATTAGTCGGTCAAGCTGACTTTGTTTGCTGGCTGGCGGGTTGCGTAAGCGTTTTCCCGGTGTCCAGCGTGAGTAATTATTAGCGGTAACGCTTGCATAGCTACACCTGCTGGTGAGTTTGCATTAACCTCTGTTGGTAGAGGCTGCGTGCGCGCTGCCTCCTCCCAGCATATGGTTTGTGTTTTGCTTTGTGCTGTGTCCCGATTTGGATTTGTTACTGAGCCCCTGCTGGTATAGGCAGCGTACGCGCTCCCTCCCTCCAGCTTACGGCGTCCATACTCGGTTTGTCCATAGCGTTCGCGCTCAGGTTATCCGAGGAGTATTCCAGGTTACCCGAGGAGTATTCATTAAATACCAGCTGGGTTCCTTACTCGGTATAGGCAGCGTACGCGCTCCCTCCCTCCGGCTTACGGTGTCCATACTCTGTTTGTCCTTAGCGTTCGCGCTCAGGTTACCCGAGGAGTATTCATTAAATACCAGCTGGGTTCCTTACTCGGTATAGGCAGCGTACGCGCTCCCTCCCTCCGGCTTACGGTGTCCATACTCGGTTTGTCCTTAGCGTTCGCGCTCAGGTTATCCGAGAAATATTCATTGAATACCAGCTGGGTTCCTTACTCGGTATAGGCAGCGTACGCGCTCCCTCCCTCCAGTGCAAGCCCCTGTAGCATACTAGCGGGAGCGTCTGGGCTTATTTGGACAGGTGAGTGTCGTGTAAGCCTCCAGCGCCACCACAATGGATGACTCCCATTTCTGTACGTCATGTGAGGCTCCTCTACAGCCAGAGGACGGCCATGACCTATGCCCCGCATGCCTCGGTCCTGAGCACCTGCGGGAGGCGCCGTCAGACAACCCCTGCATGAACTGCAGTTACTTGCCTTGGGCGGTGAGGGCTGCCAGTCGGGCGCAGGTGGAACATCAAGGGGATGAAAGTGACCTCCCCCCATCAGGCCAGTCTCCCCCGGCCTGTTAGAGACGCTCTAAGCGGCGGGCTGCGGCTACAGCAGTCGCACCCTCCAGGAAGAGGGCGAAATCTGCTCAAAAAGAGACAAGAAAGCAGGCTCTCATCTAAAGTCGATCAGCTGTCTGCTGAGCTGGCCCAGGTCAGGCCCATGCTCAGAGACTGCCAGCCTGATGCCCCATTGCAAGGTGATTTGACACCCTCTCCTCCAATGCCAGTGCTGGTACCTGAGGAGGATACATTTTCCCTGGCAGCTTCGGCTACCTACTTCCACGGTTATGGGAGAGATTCGTAAAATGGGGGTTCCCAGGCATCTGAGCGGGGCGCCCACTCCTCGGCTCCGAGTTCAGTGGCTGAGTTGGGGGATGGCTCCATGCGGGCAATCATGCGCATGGCTTTAGATCGACTGCACATGCATGTACCACAGCAGGCAGAAGCTGCACCTGCTAGTGCCCTCTTCAGGCGCAGGCCAGCCCCCACTACCTTCGTTATTCCCCACTCTAAGGACTATCTGAAGGAGCTGCAGGCCTGTTGGAGACCTTCTCACAAGGCCTTATGATGCTGGAGCACGTGCTTGCCGCATGGGGAGCTCTTTGTCGAATCTCACGTTGGCGCTCTCAGCTTCACTGCAGGAGGGCAACGTGGCTGCTGATTCTGTCACTTTTTGTGATGCCTCACTGGAGGCATTCGGCCTTCTGTCCAGGGAACTTGGACGGATGATGTCCATCCTGGTTCAGGCTCGTCGCCAGGTTTGGCTATCTCAGTCAAACTTGACAGAGGCATCCAGGAGACTCCTTCGCAGTCTCCCCATGGAACCAGGAGAGATATTTGGTCCTGCAGCCCAGGAAGCACTGGAAAGGACCATCCAGGCTGTGCAAACCAGGCAGCGGCTTGCGGGCCTTAGGCGGATGCCTCTTCTTGATAGGCCTCCTGCCAGCAGAACGAGGGGCTCCTCGGCTGCTTCTCACACCCGCTTACCACGGCCGACCCACTCCACTGGCCGTCGTGTTGCCCAGCGTCCCATGCGGAGACCAGCTTGGGACTTTCGTGGCCCTGCCCGCCTGTCCACCCCCCCCTCCACCCCCCCCCCCCCCTAGGGGGCGGGGGGGCCGAGACTGAGGCCGTGGGGCCGGCGGTCGGATATTTTTCACATCAGCTCCAACAGTGGGCTGCTCATACTTCAGACCCGTGGGTGGTTGCCACCTTGACCCACGGGTACAAGCTTCAATTCCGCCGCCGGCCCCTCACTTCTGGCCGGGTCAAAATGGCCTCTATCAGCGACCCGGCAAAGGCTCGCGTGTTGGGCCAGGAGTTATCCACCCTCCTGGCCAAAGGCGCCATCGAGCCCGTGGACCCTCTGTCGCGTCCCCGGGGGTACTATTCAACATACTTCCTAGTGACGAAACAGACTGGCGGATTTCGCCCAATCTTGGACCTCAGAGTGCTGAACATATTTATGAAGGTCATCCCTTTCCACATGTTGACCACTGCAGATGTCCTGCAAACTGTGGCACAGGGAGAATGGTTTACGTCCATTGACCTCAAGGACGCTTACTTCCGTGTCCCCATCACTCAAAAACATCGGCGGTTTCTCCGCTTTGCCTACCGAGACCGCCACTGGCAGTTCAGGTTGCTACCCTTTGGGCTCTCCCTCTCTCCAAGGGTCTTCACGAGGTGTGTTGCCGCAGCCCTTGCGCCTCTACAGTCTCAAGGCTTGAAAATTCTCCCATACCTGGATGACTGGCTGGTCTGTCCACCATCCCATGCTCAGGTGTCCAGTGATACAGCATGTCTCCTGTCCCACGTGGCCTGCCTCGGACTCGAGGTGAATATGGGAAAGAGTTGCCTGGTGCCATCTCAGGCTACAACTTTCATTGGGATTGCATTGGACAGTGTAGCCATGATAGCCAGACCGCCCCCCGCTGTGTGGGCGACATCCTTCACCTTCTTGCCCTGTTCCAAGAGGGCCATTGGCTGACCTTCCTTGCATTTCCTCGCCTCGTGGGCGAACTAACGTCCATTTCAGCTGTGGTTCCGCTGAGCTTGCTGGCACTACGCCCCCTGCTGAGGTGGCTGAACAGCTTCCACTTGGATGCCAAGCGACACTGGCACAGGAAGCTCAGGGTGTCACAAAGGTGTCTCCTTGCCTTGGCTCACCCGGCACTCAGGCACTTTCTGCCACACCTGAGGGGCAAGCATGTCCTCGTAAGGTCAGACACATCAACCGTATATCATATAAATCATCAGGGCAGGACCAAGTCTGCGCGGTCGCTGCGACTGACAGAAGAGCTCCTCATGTGGGCGGCCCCCCCGTCTGATCAGCCTTCGGGCAATGTATCTATCGGGAGAGCGGAGCAACCTGACAGACTCCCTCTCCCGTCAAAAACTCCGTCAGGAGTGTGGCGCCTCCACCCGGAAATGGTCAGCACTATTTGGAGCCTCTTCGGCAGAGAGGACGTGGACCTCTTCGCTTCAGAAGTCTCTACCCACTGTCCTCTGTGGTTCTCCTTAGCCGAGACAACCAGTCCCTCGGGCCAGGACGCATTGGCCCACCCTTGGCCGGACGGCCTCCTGTATGCCTTACCCCCGCTTCCTCTGATTCGGTCGGTACTTCAGAGGATCCTTCAGGGGGGTCGCAGTGTCCTCCTTGTGGCTCCCTTCTGGCCAGGGAGGAGCTGGTTCCCACTGCTGCACGGACTCTGTCGCGGTGTACCGTGGCGCCTTCCCGACAGGAGGGATCTCCTGTCCCAGCTGGCGGGGCGGATCTGGCACCCCAATCCACGATGCCTCCAACTGTCTGTTTGGCTGCTGGAGGGCCCGAGTTGCTGTTTAGCTCCTGTGCGGACCCTGTCGAATACACCATATTGAATGCTAGAGCGCCGTCCACTCGTCTTCAATATGAGAATAGATGGAAACTGTTTTCCGACTGGTGTACAAGTCGGGATGAGGACCCTGTGCGCTGCTCTGTGCCAACTATTTTTGACCTCTTCAGTCTCTTCTGGATGAAGGTCGGTCTCATTCGACGTTGAAAGTGTACGTAGCGGCAATATCTTGTGGTCATGTGAGGATTGACAATGGCACTGTGGGGAGCCATAGTTTGGTGTTCCTCTTCTTGAAGGGGGCTCAGAGATTACATCCTCTGAGTGCCCCAAGAGCTCCAGCATGGGATCTCCCCTGGTACTGGATGCACTAAGCCGGCCCCCATTTGAACCCTTGACACAAGCGGAGCTGAAGTGGTGTCTTGTAAGACTGCGTTCCTTCTGGCCATTTGCTCTGCAAAGCGTGTCAGCGAGCTGCATGCCCTGTCTGTCAGTGACTCGTGTTTGAGGTGGAACTCTGATGGCTCAGGGGTCACTCTGTGGCCGAACACAGCGTTTCTCCCTAAAGTGTTGGCTCACGCTCACCGCAACCAGCCTATTCGGCTGGCTCGGTTTGACCCTTCTCCAAGGGAGAGTGGGGATGAGCCTGAACTGTTATGTCCAGTGCGGGCTCTGAAGGCCTACACTGCAGCTACTGTATGCATTCGAAGGTCTGAACAACTTTTTCTCTGCTACGGTGGCCCTAACAGGAGTTGCGCCATCTCCAAGCAGCGTGTGTCCCACTGGATTATTAATGTCATCTCCCATGCCTATCGGACGAGTAACCGTCCCCTTCCACCTGGCGTGAGGTGCCACTCTACCAGGAGTGTTGCTACTTCATGGGCTGCCCTGAGGGGAGTGTCCTTGGAGGACATTTGTGCCGCAGCTTCATGGTTGTCACCGGACACGTTCTCCAGGTTCTACAGGGTGAACGTCGCCACACCCCACCCCTTAGCCGTGGTTCTGCGGCCGGGGTCTTCTGACTTTTTGCACACTGAAGGTCCGTGATTCGGATTCTTCGTGACCTTGTTGGTATAAGTCATTCAGTGCTTTAAGCACCGCCCTCTGGCGGTCAGCAGGGATGAAATAGAACGAAAGTTACGAATGTAACTACGGTTCTATGAATCCCGAATGACCGCCAGAGCTCTCTGTCACTCAGAATCCTCGTGTGCTCGCGAGAAGATTCTGTAAGAAACGATCCTCAGGTGACACCGGAAGATATAATCTTCTTTGGGTCACCTGCAGGTCACAGGTGACATTGTTGGTATACATACTCGCACTACGCATGCGCGAAGGGGAATATTCAGTGCTTTAAGCACCGCCCTCTGGCGGTCATTCGGGATTCATAGAACCGTAGTTACATTCGTAACTTTCGTTTTATTTATATATTTTTTTATAAACATATACTTTTTTATTCTTATTTATTATATATATTTTTTATGTAAAGTTAAAATGTCCTTGTATGGGAAAATTTTACAGTAAAGTTGTTTTGCATGGAAGTCATCTGTATCCTGCACAGTTTTTACGGTGCCCCAACGGTATTTAGGGGAGGGAAAATTCAAAATAGTGATCTCACTGTCAAAGCATGGGGATATGGCACCACCTTATGGAATGTTTACAATGAAAACACAAGCCAAATGAAATTTTAATCAATATTTAAGAATAATTCCCACCAATAGAGTATATATTGGTGGGTTGTGTAAGTTAAAATGATTCTGATCTAAATCTTAACTTATAGCTGCTACCAGCGATTGTTTCCTTGATAAAAATGAGTAACCCCTGGTTGACTTCTAGAAAATAAATAAATATAACAAGGACCCAGTCTTTTGAACGGCTCTTTGAAAGGAACGGCTCCTCAAAATCAGGCTCCCTTCAAAGAGCCATAAATCCCATCTCTATTCAGTTGATCTGGTATGGTAATGGACCACATCGGAGTTAGCTTTAATACCCACTATCCATTGCGCGTGACGTCACACATTTTCGGCGGGGGTATAAATTTCACTGTATCTCATATAGGTTTCCATTGACAAACAGCCATACAACGTTCATCCCTACCAGTTATACGTGATATTAAATCACTCCTGCAAAACTTTAGACACTATTTTGAGAAGAATACACTGCCCAGCCAAAAAAAAAGTCGTACACTGAAATATTTAGTTGGAACCCCTGTAGCTTTGATTACAGTGCATATTCTTCTTGTCATTGTTTTAACATCTATATGCAATGCCAGAACATTTATTTTAGATCAGAAATGCCATAATTTTTGGCCGAGATCTTGTCTTCTCGACATAATGGTTGAACCACTGTGGTCTTTCTTGAGCACATCCCAATAACTTTTAATGTGTTTAAGGTCAGGATTTTGTGGTGGCAAATTTGTTTGTGAAAATGATTCCTCATACTTGTTGTTGTCATTCATGGTTTTCTTTGCTAAATACAGGCTAATAATTTGCCCATTCTGAAATATTGTAACATCTTTTCCACCATCAGGGGATGTGTCTTCCAACATGATTTTTTAAGAAATGAGTAGCGACGCGCTTCATCAGTCAGGGTAAAATGATTATTGCCAGCTGAAACATATTAATAACCACAATAATGATCCAATTATAGAATTTGTTTGTTAATTTCCAAATGGTGACTTTTTTTTTGGCCGGGCAGTGTATGTTATTTAACTTCTGACTGTTTGCCTCTTACCAAATGCCATTTGAGAAGTAATATCACTTATATTTCACTCAAAACAGAGTATGATGACGTTAGCGAAGTGTGTCCAAACTTTTAATTGGTACTGTTCACTACCAGGCTATACTTTCAGTGCACCCACGATTTCCGTGCAGTCACGGCTTGAATAGGAATATGAACTGCATTTATCAAAAAAAAAGAAATTAAAAAAATCTGCAAAATAGCCATCCTCTGGCGTCATAAATAAGGAGCATATTTCAAGCATTTTTTTCTCCATGGACTTTCATATGGTTCTGAAAGTTCACACCCAACATGACATTAGAAGTTTCTCCAAAACTTATGCACTCCCTGGTTGCCTGTACTTGATTATTCTGACCAATTTGTCCCAAAAAGGTTTTATTTTACAAAGTACTTCTTATATTTTTCTCTTTTTATTTTACCCATAGCTTTTTTATTCAGTCCAAAATTGTGGCAACTGTCCTGTGAAACAAATGAAAGGTAATTTTTGGCTTCTCAGTATTTGCATTTTACCCAGATGCCATTTGAGGCTGTTTGCATTACTTAAAAATCCTTACATTTCTCAGAAAATATGAACGAAAACATGATTAAACTAGCAGAAAATTTAGTGTTGCTCCTGAAGAAAAGTTTATGACTTACAGCAGAAGGTGTTGTTTCTCCAGGAGATGGGAACTCCTTTCAACGCGCACAAGTCAGCATAGCTTTGTAGCCCCTGGCACAGGGCCACAGTGTCTCCTCCAGTTCCGCACTGGTCATAAACGCAGTTCTCTAAATATATATCAGGTGGCACCACGGAGTGGCAGGGCTTGAAAATACCTCAAAAAGTGAAAGAGAATGTGTTACATTCAAGTTATAGATAAGGACTTTGAAAATGGAAAATATACATGGATATTGTGAACACAGTAATATGGTCTCTGTCTAAAGTCAACGCTCACAGTGTATATAGTAATTCCACTGCATCTACAGTGGACTCATACAAAATTATTTTGGGGTTGAATTTTCAATGGATATTTTATCATGTCACTGAGAGCAAATTGCTAATGAAAATGTTCTATAAGGATATTTTGAACAACTGACGGACACTAACAGAAACATGACTGAGCCATGTGAAATTGTGACAAGGCCTGTGTTTGGTATCATGTGCGTCAATGACAGTCCTCTTACCACTTGGATCAGAGATCATCCCACAGCTGGTTGGTTTCTGTGCCTCACTTTCTATCTTCTCGTCACACTCTTTCACCCCCCCACCATTAGAACAACTGATAAAGAATGACAGGGGAAACCTGAGAAATGGGGCTTTAGTAGGAAATAGAGACTAATAGAGCGCAATAGGGAGTCAGTGCTGAGTGCCAACACCAGTAACACAAATACCGACAGGCATTGACAGATACTGTACTATACTATTATTATTGGTACTATTGAAATTAACTTGAAAGTTGTCGTTTGCTTTCCTGAGGATTTTCGACGATCCAAAGAAACAAAAGGCTGGCTGCATTAAATGTGTTACCCAAAGTTTCTCTCCAGCCTTTCTAAGTTGAGTTTAATGAAATAATCAGAGCAGTAGGTGATGCTATCAAAAATCCATAATGGTAGGTGAAGCCCTATGAGAAGGTGATGTGAGGCGAGGTTCTATTTGTTAAGAAGAGAAACGGGACTGTTGATAATGAGAGGCAGTTTTCCAGGACTGTACACAGCCATGGACTACATGGAGCGTGTTTACTGATCAACCAATTGACCAGACGTAAAAATTACCTCATTAGCACCGTAAAATTAATGCCATACTGAAGCAGTCATATTTACTCTGGTCTGTAGGAACAATAATTGACAAATTTCCAACATACTTTATGCTTCGCAAGGAGGCAATTATCCACAAAAAATTTAAGCCCTCAACAAGCTGGCGGGTGCAGTTTGGTATCACTTACTCAGTCTTGTTGTCAACGACCTGCCAACTTTCTCCCAGCTCATTAGTGGTGGCGGCAGGTTTGCCGTCCGGCTTCAAGTTATCATCACTGGAATTGCCATTATAGTTTCCTGTTGAAGCAGAAGAGCTGTTGCTCACTAACTGGCTTCAGGATGTGAGCAGGATGATGACTGGTGGTGACATGCAGTCATATCCGATGGCAATCAAATGATAATTATATAAACTATCATATATGGCATATTTACTGAAATGTTTCAAATAAAAATGTACTTCATATTCATTATTCTCCACCATCCCAACTTCTCCCAAATCACTTTTCCCTTCCAGTGAACATATTTTATGGTGGCTGGTGTAAAAAAAAAAAAAACAAGTGTTTGCCACTAACATGGCAATATCCCCCACCGCCTCAATTTTATGATGGTATATCCCCTGCTTTGCGCTAATTGCGCAGCGGGAGATAAAAAAAAAACATAAAGTCACTGGAGCCTGTGGAGTGGTGTCAGGGAACCATGAAACAGCCTACTAGTACAATATTGGCTGGCTATTGGTTTGTATTTGTCCTTATTAAAAATTTGTATTTGGCCTCACCGCAGAGTCCGCACAAAAGTCCACTATAGGAGGAAGGGAGGCTGATGTCCACATGGTGGTTTCCATCGTGTCGCACCAGCAGGCCAAAATCTGCATTTAGAACCACAAAGGTTCCACTCAAAGAGATGGTCACACCATTGGACAGGGACAAAGGGAGGTGGACCCTTACGCCATCTACCTAGATATAGAGAAAAGGAGGTGGCACACATCCTGAGACTTATTGATATTGACTGAACAGGAAATCAAACAGGATAATGTAGACAATCTTAACTTGAATGAACTTTCATGCAAAATCATTGGCAAATAAAAGAATTACCCATATGTAATCTAGACAGGACAGGATATTACGCAATTTAAGTTGTACAATACTTTAAAGAATGAGAATGTGACAAAACAATTAAAAACCTGGTCGCCAGCTTTCCATCCCTCAAAAAGGTTTTGCTAGTGAGAGGCCGAGGAACGCTTTGGCAGTTACATGACCGTGACTTCAACTGGCCGTAGCTTAATCAAAGCCTGGTTCGGCTTAATTCATTTTGCATCTTCCCGCTCATTCTGAGCTGTTTTGTCAGCTTAAACTAGTTAATACATGAGCTAGCGCTCCCCCTTGCTTTTTGTGTTGATTGTCTAGCAAAGGGAGATTTGATTATGATCTTTTTTTTCTTTCATTGTAAATTTATTTTCTACAAAGCATGCCCTAATGAAATCTGCAATGTCTTTCATATTATTTATGTTGAGTGGATATTTGCATTAGCACAGATAGGACTGTTACTATAAGAAGATGTCACACGTATCATAGTTCTGGGATAAGGGAAGTTCGTATGGAACGAAATTTGTTCCAACAGAATTTGAATTGAATTTTGGTTTTGAATTGAATGAACAAGTAATCTGAAACTGAATCCAATTATTTGTATTGAATTTAAGAGAAAACTTGAAGCATTTCATTCAGTTCGCACACTCAAATTCAGTTCATAAAATTCAAATTCAGTTCTTTAAATTCGAATTCAAAATTCAAATTCAAGTTGAGAAACATTACATGAACGCGCATGGCGAGCTGCAGTCACGCCTCTGTCCCTCATGGCTTGCCTTGTTTGGAATAAGGTAACTATGTAATTTCCGGGAAGCGCACCTCAGAAGGAGTTCTAAACCCACCCGACTATACACCGAAAACGAGTACAAAAACTTCGGCTCTTTATCAGTTTATTTGTTAGCTCATCATATTAATCTTCAACTGTTAACCCTGAGTTAGCCTAAGATCATCAGTAAATGCACTCGTTCCGGCGGGGGATATAGCATTGGGCTCCATCCCTCCGTACTGACACATAAAATTGAGGTGGCGGGGGATATTGCCATGTTGGTGGCAAACACTTGTTTCTATAGTATAGTAGTATTCTATGGTATCATTTTAAACGCTCCAGGTTCATTAATAGCTGGCTAGCTATATCCAACAAATCATCTACAGCAGAGGTGTCCAATCTAATCCACAAAGGGCCGGTGTGGGTGCTGGTTTTTGTTACTACCTGTCACTAACACACCTAATTCTACTCATAGAGGTCTTGTTTGACCCCACCCCACCCCTCTCCAATCAGTTGATTAGTGATATCAGGTGTTGTAGCACTGGGATAGATAAAAAACCTGCACCCACACCGGCCCTTTATGGATATGATTGGACACCCCTGATCTACAGCATTCACGGAAACATGAAATGCGATGTAAATTCGGTGGCTCCTCGGAATTCAGTACTTTTCTACTGGTAATCGGCAAAGTCACTAGTTCGGTCTCTGGCAGCGTCTTTACCGTGAGTGAGCGATGTCCGAGTTTTCACTTCAGCATATTTCTTCAGGGTTTTAACCTGCCAGAGACCAAACTAGTGACATTACCGATGACCAGTAGGAAGTACTGAATTCCAAGGAATTTGAAGTTTAAGTTCTGAACAGCTCTAATTATTTTGATTTTCACTGAATACAACGTTACACTTGAAGCACAGGAGCTTTAACATGTAGGCTCGCCATCGAAATACATTTACACATACCGACGGAGAAAAGACACTCATTCGTAACTAACGTTAGCATTATTTACTTAGACGAAGAAACTATAGAAACAAGTGTTTGCTACCAACATGGCAATATCCCCCGCCACCTCAATTTTATTTGTCAATACGGAGGGATGGAGCCCAATGCTATATCCTCCACTTCGCGCTAATCGCGCGGCGGGGGATAATTAACGAGTGCATTTACTGATGATCTTAGGCTAACTCAGGGTTAACTGTTGAAGATTAATATGATGAGCTAACAAATAAACTGATAAAGAGCCGAAGTTTTGGTAAACGTTTTCGGTGTATAGTTGGGTGGGTTTAGAATTCCTTCTGAGGTGCGCTTCCCGGAAATTACATGCAGGTATTACCCAGAAAATAAGAATATTCTCAAAAAGTTCATGTATTTCTGTAATTCAGCTTAAAAGGTGAAACTTACATATTATATAGACAAATAACATGCAAATCAATATATTTCAAGCTTTTAATTGTTTCGATTTTGCTGATTAGGACTTACAGCTCAAGAAAACCTCAAATTCAAAAACTCAGAAAATTTGAATATTACATGAAATCGATTTAAATAAATAAATAAATAAGGATTTTAAATACAAAAATGTCTGGCCTCTGAAAGGAAAATCTTGCATCTGTAATTAGTACTTGGTTGGGGCCCCTTTTGCACGAATGACTGCTTCAATCCGGCGTAGCATGAATGCTACCAGCCTGTGGCATTTCTCGGCTGTTATCGAAGACCATTATGCTTCAATCACGGCCTTGAACTCTTCTTTATTGTTTGGTCTCTTTTCGTTCACTTTTCTCTTGACAATCCCCTATAGATTTTCTATGCGGTTCAGGTCAGGTGAGATTGCGGGCCAATCAAGCACAGAAATCCCGTGGTTGTTGAACCAGGATTTGGTACTTTTGGCAGTGTGGGCAGGTGCCAAGTCCTGCTGGAAGATGAAGTCTGCATCCCCATAAAGCTGGTTCGTTGAAGCAAGCATGAAGTGCTCTAAAATGTTCTGGTAGACTGCTGCGTTTACTCTGGACTTGAGAAAGCACAGGGAACCAACACCAGCAGCTGACATGGCTCCCCCAGTCTTCAGAGACTGGGGAAACTTAACACTGGACCTCATCCATTTTCCATCATGCGCCTCTCCAGTCTTCCTCCAGACTCTTGGACCTTTGTTGCCAAATGAGATGCAAAATTTGCTCTCTTGAGAAAAGAGGACTTTGGACCACTGGGAAACAGACCAGTTCTTCTTTTCTTTAGCCCAGCGAAGGTGCCTCTGGCATTGCTTGCTGTTGAGGAGTGGCTTGACAACAGTAATTCGACATTTAAAGCCCATGTCCAGCATCCACCTGTGTGTTGTTTCACACACAATATTGGTTATATTCACAATATTCTAATTTTCTGAGTTTTTGTATTTGAGGTTTTAATGAGCTGTAAATCATAATCATCAAAATTACAACAAATAATTGCTTGAGATATCTCACTTTGCATGTAATGAGTCAATAAAATATATTAGTTTTACCTTTTATGTTGAATTGCCAAAATAAACCGACTTTTACACGATATTCTAATTTTCCGAGTAGTACCTGTAGTTACCTTATTCCAAATAAGGCAAGCCATGAGGGACAGAGGCGTGACTGCAGCTCGCCATGCGCGTTCATGTGATGTTACTCAACTTGAATTTGAATTTGAATTTAAAGAACTGAATTTGAATGTGCAAACTGAATGAAATGCTTCAAGTTTTCTCTTAAATTCAATACAAATAATTGGATTCAGTTTCAGATTACTTGTTCATTCAATTTCAAAACCAAAAAATTCAATTCAAAGCAGGTCAAATTCAATTCAAAACTAATTAAATTCAATTCAAAACCAAAATTCAATTCAAATTCTGTTGGAACAAATTTCGTTCCATAAGTTTGCCACAGATTTGATCAGTACACACTGCTTGCATGTTCAGAAAACTAATCTATGTTTTAGCTTAGGTGGGTAGCCACGCTGAAAACATTGTTATATTACAATGCACATGCAAAAGGTTACTTAATACTGTTATTGTCTTTGTTTGGTTATATAGCAGAGCATTTATTTTATGAATGTATACAATCCTTCATCAATCATTAAATTGCTGGTGTGTTCAGCTGTTGGATGTCAGAACACTTATGGAAAGGCAGACTTCAGTGAGAGTTTTTTTTTTTTTCTTACCTCTTGCCATTAAAGAGCTAAAGGACATTTCATATTGCTGTTTAAGGGAACATAGCAAACTCCATGAGTGTTATGATTGAGGTGTTTAAGTATTTATTATTATTATATCCCCGAACGGCGTTCCGGGGACATTATGTTTTTGGTCCGACCGCCGCCGCACTTCATGTTAACGCGATAACTTCAGTAATATTTCAATTACAAATTTTGCACATAAGTAATTATCATAAAGAGGAAAAACCGATTCAATTTTGGACAATATACAATCTTTAGATTGGCCACCAGGGACCAAAAACTGATTTACGCGTTAAAGCGATAACTCCAGTAATATTTCAATGAGAAATTCCAAGTTTTGCATATGAGTAAGTATCATAAAGAGGAAGAACTGATTCGATTTTGGACAATTTACAATTTCTAGATGGCCACCAGGGGCCAAAAATGGAAAAAAATCGCTGTTTTTATCATATCTCTGGAAATATTTGTCCGATTGACCTCAAATCAAGTGCAAATGAAAGGTCATGACCTGAGGATGTGTCCCACGATGACATTGAACCTGATATACCCCCAGCCGTCGCCTCCGACGGCATAAGCCTAGTTCAGTTTAGCTTTGTCTTACCAAAAATGTATTTTATAACGCCTAAGGGACAGTTCTTTCATTTGCAATTAACTTCAGATGAAGTGTGTTGTTCGCTTTGAAACCAGAGGAAAATAATTGTTGAGACACTTTTTTTGCACTCCATAATGGGTCTGCTACAATGGATGCGTAGTGACAGAAGCATATGGAAAGTGAAAATTATTCTCACCTGGACCTTTCGCCCTTTGCTCAGGATGACTTCAGAACCTTTAACATTGACAATGACATCACGAACATAGGAGATATCCTTGTTATTGCGCCGATGCTCATTCTGGGCATTGATGGAGAAGTATGGCAACCCGGAGGTGACAATACACAGCTTAGTAAGCGTATAAGAGCAAGAGCCCTGGAAGTGGTGAATTTCCTTGTCAAAGGTGATGTAATGAGGGTCTCCGGAAACTGTACAGGTTCCAAGATCTGTGACAGGGAAAAGTACATTGCAGAGACTTTATGGACAAGAAGCAGTGATCAAAATTCAGACAATGGCAAAGAACTTAGAATCACACCTTAAACAGCTTCAGTATTAGAAGGAAGCATATTTACCTCCACCAAGAGGTTATGTTTTACCTTAGATTTGTGGGTATGTTTGTTTTTTGGCAACATTACAGAAAAAGTTATGGACAGATTTACATGAAATTCTTACCAGAGGTGTGTCTTAGCCCAAATTAGAAGTGACTTCATTTCAGGAGTAATCCTATGGGCAGAAATATGTGCCACTAGAAATTGAATTTGAATTATTGATATTTGAATTTGAATTGTTCAGTTTGAATGTGAAGTACAATATTTGAATTTGAATTCAAAACTTGTAATTCAGATTCAAAACTGCACTTCAAATCCAAAACTTGCCATTCAGATTCAGAACTGATGTTTGAATTCAAAATTTGTAAATCAGATTCAAAATCTGCACTGCCACACATCCGGGACCCTGATGACTATATATGCCACTCAAAGAGTGATCGATCGCCGATATCAAACTCCTTTCTTAGTACTGCTAAGCTGCCACTTGACTGCCAAACATGGAAATATTAATTATTTACCTCATATTAACTGGTATTTTGATTCATGTAATGTTATGCAAGAGGTAGCATAACTGTAGCTGTTAGATTTTGTAAACATGGCACAGCTTATATGTTGAATTTCAGGTGCAGTCATGATGCATAGCCAGCTAGCTAGCCTTTGAATATGAAGCCCCTTTTACACCAGCCAAAAAATCCAGTAACACCCATTAACAAATGGGTATTTATCAGCTTCGGCTACGATCGGCAGTTTTGAAGTGAAACTTTAAGTGAAATTTTGAATCGGAATTAGAAGTTTTGAATTCGAATTCAAACTGAGCAATTCAAATTCAACTATCAGTCATTAAAATTCAATTACTAGTGGCACATATTACATATTACTAGTGGCACATACTAGTGGCGTCTCCCTAACTCTACAACTGCTATAGAGGCACATATTTCTGCCCATATAACCCAGATAAAATTCAAGAATTTTTTAATTATATCCCCGAATGCCGAATGGCGTTCCGGGGATATTATGTTTTTGGTCCGACCGCCGCCGCACTAAGTGTTAACGCGCTTCAGTAATATTTCAATTATAAATTCCAAGTTTTGCATATAAGTAAGTATCATAAAGAGGAAGTACCGATTCAATTTTGGACAATTTACAATTTCTAGATTGGCCACCAGGGGCCAAAAACTGAATAAAAATCACTGTTTTTGTCATATCTCGGGAAATATTTGTCCGATTCACCTCATATCAAGTGCAAATGAAACGTCGTGACCTGAGGATGTGTCCCACAATGACATTATACCCGTTTCAAAATTTTGACACAAGATAGAGCTTTGTCACATAAAATTCACCACTTTTGCCATATCTTTGGAACTATTTGCCCAATTGACATGAACCTATGTGCAACTGCAAGGTCATGATCTCACAATGTGTCACATGATGACATCATACCTGTATGGTTCAATATTTTGCCACCAGGTGGCGCTTTGTGATGGAAAAAGTACCATTTTGGCCATATCTTCAGAACCATTTGTCCGATTGACCTGAAATTATGTTCAAATGAAAGTCTATTCAAGGTCTATTCGAGGATTGGGGGCATTCTGGGATATACCCCCAGCCGTCCCCTCCGACGGCATAAGCCTAGTTTACTTTTGTGGTGGTAAACAGGAATGCTACTTTTGTGTTTCCCAGAAATGTGGTTTACTGTTGGACTTTGGTGGAGGTATGGAGGGATCTCTGAATGCTCTTGTTTTCCATTTTTTCCACATAGAAAAACTTGGAAACTTGGAAGGACACTTCAATTTATTATCGCAAGCTGAAAATGATTGTGAGGTGGATGCTCATACCTAGACAGCCGTATTCTCCATCTTGCAGTGCGCAGAGCTGATTGGCATCACAGGAGGTGTTATGGCACTCGATCACCCCCTCTCCTCTGCAGACACAGTGCTCTGTACAGCCCTTTAGATACCAGCTCTCGTTCACCTGAACAAACAGAAAATTACTCTTACCAGTGCATTCCATGAAGCACTTTACATAAAGGAAATTTGAATTTAAGAGCAAAAGAGTTCTAAATCCCATTGGACACACAGGGGCATCCACAGTCCTGATAGTTACCCTTGACTTATTACAATTGTCCATGGCATTGTCACAAAGTCGGTGTATGGGTCTTCATTGTAGGACTTAAGCATCTCATAAAGGTACTCACATGATGATAAAAGCCTTGAGGGTCCACACAGCCACAGTCTTTGAGAGGAACACAGCGGTCATTACTGAGGATGAAGTTGGGGTCACACTTGCAGCCCTCTATGCAGTTTTCTCTGCACCCAGGCAGTGAACCCCCACTGTGGCTGGCGCACGTCTCTGGACACGGGCTCACACATAATGAGTAGTGACTGTTGGGGGGACAGGCTAGAGCTGTAACAGAGCAAGGAATAAGCCATGATCAGTGCCGATGTTGTTACTCGCAGGAAGCACAGATGTCCATGAGTATTTTATTCTTTACTCAAGCAGAATACAATGGTGACAATGACTGAGACTCACGACAGAAGTTTGGCTCCCTCCATTGGTGCACAGGAGATCCTGCGCTGAGACAGGCATCTGTGTAAGACTGCAGCTGATCACACAGAGTTTGCTGATGGCCGCCATACCGGCACATATCATACACACAGCTCTGGAAGTAGGGCCATGGGTCCACCACCTTAATGCAGTCCCTGGAGAAGGCAGTACATTAAAATATCTTATATCCACAGGGGCAACGAGAAGTGTTTCTGTAGAAGCTGGTTACATTTAAACAAATGAGGAGTCTTATATGCAGGGCAGCTACATTGCAACATGAATAGTTTGGCTTGTGGCTCAAGTATCTGGAGTTCTCACCTGAAAGGACCTTGGGTGTCATTCAATTTACCGCAGTACTCTGGTTTGCTCACTTCTGCCTCAAGACTTGGGTCACAGGGTGGGTCAGGTTTGCCATCAGGCAAACAGCTACAGAAATATCAGGGCCAGTTAGTGTTCGTTAAACTAATTTTGAGGAATAGTCACACATTCATTACAAAAAAGCAGTACCAAATTAGTCTTGAAAGAAGAGCACAAATGACGATTCCCAAACTCAGGCTGCAGACAAAATATATACATACATGTCATCTTCATCATCTTTAGTCTGCCAACTGTTGCCAAACTGGTCTGAGTTCTCAGCAAGTGAACCATCTGGCATGGTGAAGTCATTGTTGGGGTTTCCATCATAATCGCTGAGCCGCGTTCCATGCCGGTATAAATTTACTGTAACCCACGGTGGCAGGCCGCAGCACAAAATATCCCTGCGCGCAACGAACTGCTCTGCGCTCAGCTGACTCATCAGGTTACGTTTGTTTCAAGAGTTTAAGCTCGCTATTTCGGTCTCCGCGAAGTTGAGCCTTTTAACCAGATAACCGGTTGGCTAACTACCTAGCTAGCTATTGCATTACAAAGTTCGATATCACTTTTGTGTTGCAAGCTATGTTGCTAACTTGCTTGTTATTTAAGTAGCCTAAAAATTGTTGACATTTTGTCTTGTGTGTTTATTTTATGGGCTGTGTGTAGGATAACCACATCCATTGTAGTGAACGCTAGCTAGTTGACAAGCTGGCTAGCAAACTAATGCACAATTCAACATATTTTCCTGTGTACCGGCAAGTGTGGAGGACAAAGTCAATCGTTCCCTACCCTCGCTGCTGGTTGTAATAATTTGGCCGATCGACGCAAGTAGAGAACAAGGAAATTCGAAAACCGAAACGCACGTAAGACTTGGGTCACAGGGTGGGTCAGGTTTGCCATCAGGCAAACAGCTACAGAAATATCAGGGCCAGTTAGTGTTCGTTAAACTAATTTTGAGGAATAGTCACACATTCATTACAAAAAAGTAGTACCAAATTAGTCTTGAAAGAAGAGCACAAATGACGATTCCCAAACTCAGGCTGCAGACAAAATATATACATACATGTCATCTTCATCATCTTTAGTCTGCCAACTGTTGCCAAACTGGTCTGAGTTCTCAGCAAGTGAACCATCTGGCATGGTGAAGTCATTGTTGGGGTTTCCATCATAATCTCCACATAAACCACACGTCTGGTTGAAGTATGAGCTGGGAGAGAAAGGCAAATTAAGATTTTTTGAGATCTATAAGAATGAATTAAAGGGAAATTTTGCAGGATTTACCTCCAGCCTCTTCCCACAGTATGGTGAAAATAAAGCAGTTAAGCGGGTTTTATCTCCACAAACCTGGGGACTGAGATGTGTGCGTAATGGTTACCATCCCAACGCACTGTGAGACCAAAAGGGGTCTGCATGGTGACATACTGCCCAGCCAGGGAGAGAAAGATCAGAGGAGAAGGGGAGTGTGGGAGAGACACACGCAGTCCATTCACCTGTAGAGAGAGAGAGCAGGAGAAATTTCAGAGAGAGGACAGATTGGAATGAGGAGAGATCAGTAAAATGAGAATTTATTCAGCTGGAAAGACTTTTTAAAATGCCTGACGTTACTGAAGGTTAACAGAAAGTGGCAGTTGTGTGCTGTCAGATGTTCAGAGGGCCTTCAGTAACTTCACCATTTACCGGTCAATTGCCCTCAACCTGTTTTTCCTCGATAAAGTTTGCCTCATTGACAAAGAAACAATTTATCGATTGAACACCAAAGACCAAAACATGACCTATAAAAAGAAATGATTATGAAAAAGTAAATGCTTGTTGCCTATATTTGCCTACGCAAATCTAAGCGGTTTCACGAGCTACACCAGCAGAGAAATTATAAAAACATATTGATATTTCATGGCATCATTTACATGAAGAAGAAAACTTCTCAATTATGTGGTGCAATGTATAACAATGCTAGCGAACATAAATTAGACTGATGTCGGTTCTACCAGTTAGTCTGAGGAACTGTTGCTAATCAAGAAAAGTAAACTGCGAGAGGTTTAGGTTATGTAAGGGATAATTAACGAGAAGGTGTGCATTCCACGGTTTTAATGCACGACGCGGAGGCAAATAACCACCCGACGCGAAGAGCATTAAAACCGTGGAATGCTCACCTTCGAGTTGATTATCCCACTTATACCATGGTCATTTGCTAGCAATATCAAATCGCAGCATTAATCTGAAACAGAGATTATGCATAACCCAACATTATGCGCGATCATGCAGACTGTAGCTAACATGCTACCCACAATTACAATGAACTTATGACGGTTTCCGCAGTCAGCGAGCTGAAATCAGTCTGCTGGCATAACGTTAGCACGTAGCTAGCGAACTGTCCGCAGCTGCTGATACATGAAGTGGACACGTTAGCTTCATTTGTAACCGTACTCAATTACAATCTTTTAATGGATAAAGCCTGATTTTTTCGCTGCTATAATATTTACGGTCATTATCGCTTGAGTACGAGTCAGCGAGGTGAAATCAGTCTGCTGGAATAGCACGTAGCTAGCGAACTGTCAGCAGTTGCTGATACATGAAGTGGACACGTTAGTTTCATTTAATCTTTTAATGGATAAAGCCTGATTACTTCGCTGCTATAATATTTATGGTCATTATCGCTAGAGTACCAGTTAACCGCCCCGCAGGATGCACTTATATGACGCCGCTAAATTTACTGGAGATAAATGAGCAGCTAGGTTTCCGTTGTACCCAGCCGTATACCAGGTCTAACGTTGCTAGGGTTACAAGTTGGGTAGTGGATGAATTTCGAATGGTGAAATGTCCGTAGCCGAACTACCTGTGCGGTTCCACGGTTTTAATGCATACCTGCCAGCCAATCAGAAAAAAGTATTCCCCCAGACCATGGTATAATAAGCATTATAAAACGGGTGCTTCCCATCCTTAAATGTGATTGGCTGAGCCGCGTTCCATGCCGGTATAAATTTACTGTAACCCACAGTGGCAGGCCGCAGCACAAAATATCCCTGCGCGCAACGAACTGCTCTGCGCTCAGCTGACTCATCAGGTTACGTTTGTTTCAAGAGTTTGAGCTCGCTATTTCGGTCTCCGCGAAGTTGAGCCTTTTAACCAGATAACCGGTTGGCTAACTACCTAGCTAGCTATTGCATTACAAAGTTCGATATCACTTTTGTGTTGCAAGCTATGTTGCTAACTTGCTTGTTATTTAAGTAGCCTAAAAATTGTTGACATTTTGTCTTGTGTGTTTATTTTATGGGCTGTGTGTAGGATAACCACATCCATTGTAGTGAACGCTAGCTAGTTGACAAGCTGGCTAGCAAACTAATGCACAATTCAACATATTTTCCTGTGTACCGGCAAGTGTGGAGGACAAAGTCAATCGTTCCCTACCCTCGCTGCTGGTTGTAATAATTTGGCCGATCGACGCAAGTAGAGAACAAGGAAATTCGAAAACCGAAACGCACGTAAAATGAGTGAACGAGGTCAAGCTAGTTGACTAGCTGGCTAGCAAACTAATGCACAATTCAACATATTTTCCTGGACACCGGCAAATGTGGAGGACAAAAGTCAATAGTTTCCTAAACCCTGCTGGTTGTAATGATTTGGCCGATCGGCACAAGTTGAAAACAAGGAAACGCGGAAACCGACACGAAAGCAAAATTTAAACGGGGTCTTCGGGAGGCCGATGGAGACATTCAAACTAGCCTGCTTTCATAGTACATCTGCATTAGCGAGCCCAAATAGCGTGATGTGACATGATAATGGCGCTAGATGAATAAGCAATCTTAGCATCGGTATTGCTGGCCAACCATTCTGTCCACTCTTAATTGCTTGGTGGAAGAAGTTCTCAATTTTATTGTTGCATTATTACCGATAAATTGTCGATTTTTTTTCTTGTGTGTTTATTTAATGGGCTGTATGTAGGGTAACCGTTTTATAAAAGGAATAAGCCCCTCGAAGCACTGGGTTAAAGTGATTTTATAACGGCGGAGGGGCACTAAGGCACTCCGCTGCTCGTCGTGCCTTAGAACGCCCCTCCGCCGTTGTAAAATCACTGTAACCCACTGCTTCTCGGGACTTATTCCTTTATTGAAAGGCGAGGTTTCCGAAGGCCTTTGTGACTGCCAACTGACCACTACTGAAAAACAGTATAAAGCCATGACTGCTGTGGTGAAAGGGAATGAATTCATGCTGACCAGAGTTCTTCTGCTCTTCATTAGAGTGACTGTGACTCCATTGACTGTGATGTAGAGCTTCTTCAGGTATGAGACGCCTGCTAATCCCCTCTCCTCATTCTTCCCTTCCACTGAGAACCAGGGACCTGAGAGCCAAAACAGTGCAGATCATGTGCAGCGTCTGAGCAGCTATGAAGCAGTTTTTAGGGTAAGGCGAGATGTGTCTGCCCTCTGATAATGCCAGCTAGCAGTACATTAGTAGAATGCTACACGGTGCTACAACAACAACCAGAGAGATCGATCTTTTAAGAATATTTTTTTCTTTTGAGGAGTGCTGTACCTGTATTGTTTTGGCAGCTCCTGACCAGAGTATAGGTGCAGGTTCCCATAAAGCTGTAGAATCTCCCATCAAAGGTGGTGTAATGTGGATCTCCTGAGATGTAACAGTCCTTTGTACCTGCAGAGAGATTCAGGATGGATTGATCTCACAACTGAACGCATGGAGGAGCCCTCATCAGGACCACTTGATGAGTTTTGATGATAATGGAATATACTTACTTAAGGGGTAGCAGCCCAGCTGTCCATTCTGTAGTTCACATCCATGTTGGGGAGGACACTCTCCTGACCAGCATATCACACGTCCTCCCTCACATGTACACTTCTGCTCACAGTCCTTAGTGTAGAACTCCTCTCCTGCCTGAAGAAAGAGTAGAACAAGTAGAAAGGCTGCTTTTTGTTGTGATATTGCGGAGTTATGAAGAGACTTACATTTTCCAAAAAAAAAAAAAAAACTATAACCAAGGGGACAGGAAATCACTCCAATGATAACAAAGGCTATCACTCACCTGGTAGTACTGTCCATTGAAGTGGCACCCACAGGTCTCCTGTTTAATACACTTCCCAGAACTATACACATATCCTGTGTCGCACACACATCCCTCTGCACATGGCCCACTGCACTGTCCCGGGCTGGGAATGGAGCAGGATGGGGGGCAAGGTGGGGCACAAGTCTCATAATGGCTATTGGTGGGGCAGCGAAGAGCTGGGGTACAGGGAGAATAGGAGAAAGGGGAAAATGAACTACACGTGATGATATGATATTTAAAATGTAAAGAATATGAACTCTGTTGTTCTCTCCAAATGTTACAGACATACATGGAATTAATTTGAATTTAAAGGCTTAACCCCTCTGCGCAGAAGCCACATATGGCTATCTTTGCTTACCCTATTAATAATTACCCTTTATAATTCAAGATTTGAGCTTCACAGAGACGGGTAAATGGCTTCAATGAAATAAGTCTGTTGTAGCATGTAGAATACCTCATTTTAACAAAACACACATTCCACCATCAGGAAAAAAGCAGACAATATGCGTCTCAAGATGGAACAGAATTGGTGCAACGAACGTAGCATGGGATTTTACTGAGCTGTTCTCATTATAAATGAACAGAAACCTGGACATTCGATTCCGTTCAACGTTCTATAAATTCTAAAACATCCCAACATTGAGCAAAAAGCTATCACTTACAGTATTATTAGCAAAGGCTTATGGTTACTCATTCAAACCAATGCAGCAAAGGAGCTATGTGACCATCATGGATATGGTAAACTGAAAAAAAAAACAATTAGCCAGCTCAGTAGCTTGCCATAAGCACTCCATATTTCTCCATTGTACTCACTCATAATGAAGAAAAACTCTCCATCATTGAAGTACTCCACCAGACAAACAGAGCAACAGAGATTTCCAATACAAAGAACCCTCCAGTATTGCTCCATTCATAAATACTCCCATTATCCATGATGAAATCACATTGTCATGACGTAAATGTTACCTACTTCTGGATTGGTTTTGGAAGTCTTTTCTCTATTCTTTGTACTCATGTCAATCAACTGGGCACAATTGAGAGAATAAACTTGCTGTTACGCAAGGGTTTAAATACTTTTCTGAGGGTCCAATCAAAGTCTTTCAATTACTGTGGAAAGTTTATATTGTCTGGAATTGGATAAAAATGTGTCAATCATTAGATAGTTACTAAATTATAGTTCACATGGGCGTGAACTATAACTGTGCTTAATGCAGGTCAGCCTGAGCAAGCATCGGAGAAACAGGATTTCAGTGAGGGATCGTATGAAGTTGTAAGGAAGCACTGAGCTCATTGAGGGATGAATCTACGCGTAATCAATGGTAGAGTATCATGCATTTTTAATATCTGATGACAGTAATTGATTTTAGAATGATATAGTATTAAATACCTTGAATTTTTGCTTCAGAGAACTCATTTTTCACTACTTAATTGAGATACATATGGCCTATTATTCAATGAAGTGGTTGCAACAAAGGACAACGATTTTTACTGTTGCAAAAGATCATTAATTTTTTAATTAACTGCTGGATAGATGCGGTAGGCAAATATATTTGGAAGTTTGCACATTAGGCTTGGTTGAAGTGTTCAATTCATACAATTCTGCGGTAACAGGAATGGGACTTCACTCATCCACATTCTAAATAGTTAACAGGCACCACTTCCTCAATAATATTTAGTAACCCTTTTGACTATGTAAATGCATGCATAAATAGAGCAGCTCCATGTCTGCTGGCCTCTAAACTACACAAACATTTTGGAATCCCAAACCTTTAAAAACAAAAAATTGTGTGTTTGAATAACATATTCTTAGTTTGATCAAAGTTAACTCATTTTTGATGAATATGTAAGACACTCACGACAGAAGGTGTTGTTTCTCCATGGCCCAATGCTCACATTACGATCCTGACACTCATTGACGTAAGACTCCAGTGCTTCACACAGTGAAGTTTGAGCACCATCCAACGCACACATATCAAAGAGACAGTCCTTGAGGAAGTTCTGCAACACAAGAAGAGTCATGTTTTTAGAGCTGTTTATCCACTATTGGGTTACAGCTGATTTCATTGATCTTTGCATTGCAAACAATGAGGGTTCATGCAGTTTTGCAAATAAATGAGACACCTGTGCAAGAAAATCATTCATATAATTTGGAATGTGCAGTGGTTGCTCACATTGGGGTTGACTCTAGGGTGACAGATGGCAAATGGACCTGTTGGATCTAATAAGATGCCGCAGTAGGCGTGACTCTCGTATGTATCTTGTTGATCATCAGTGCATTCTGGGATTGTTTCATTGGGCTTCTTGTTGCAGCTGGAAGAATGAGGTCAAAGAACAACTGTACCATATCAATAATTCATAAACATTTGAGATAATGTCAGACACTTGCAGAAACACTCACTTTGTGTCAGAGTTCCAACTGTTTCCAAAGTCATTGGCATTTGTGACCAAATGACCAGAAGGAGTTCTGAAATCATCCTTAGAATTTCCATTGTAGTCTCCACACAACCCACACAAACTCTTCCTGTAACTGAAAAGAAATACATTGACAATAATTAATTCAATAAGATAGAATTTTCACTGAAGGAGGTTAAATAGATCAATGCAACATATCAAGGATAAGTCAGAGCTCAGAAGTTCCAATGTTTTCTCTCTTTTAGATACAGCTTTACATCTCATTTTGTGTTGGTTACTTTTCATTGGTGCCACTTCTGGAGACTCACTTGCTGGTCACTTTAATGTCCATGTAGTGGTTTCCATCGTATCGCACTGTTACACCAAAGGATGCAGCGACAGTAAAGTGTTTTCCTGATTTAAAGACAGATACATCTTGAGCTGGGGTCACAGGCAAGTTGACTGTGGTTCCATTCACCTGTAGATGGAGGTAACAGAGAGTAGGCTAAAGGTATTATTTTGTGGTTTGAAAGTGGCTCAACAGAGAGGTCTGAAAGCTTTTTAATGAAACAACTTCTCATTTTCAAGCACTTTCAATTCACCTGCACAGTCCCCCCCTTCAGCACTGACACTATCACTCCTTGTATGTGCACATGCACTGCTTTGATATAGGTGATAGAGAGCCTGTTGAAGCGATGTTCGTTGTCAGTGTAGACTGAAAATGGTGGGGCCTGGGTGTTGTTGCAGGTCGTTGTCATGAGGTAGCTACAATCGCCCATGAAGTCATATCGCCGGCGGTCAAACGTTGTGTAGTGAGGGTCACCAGATGCTATGCAGGTGGAGGTACCTACATGGAAAACAACTTTGGTGAAATGCATGAAGTACAGATGAAATACTGGGTGAATCAGAGGAAAATAGACTGGAAAACACTGCAGATGTCTGGGCGGAGCTAGAGGAAGGAGATTAGATGAGTCGACCCAAATCTTCACCTTCACTGAATCTTCACATAATTCTCCTACCTTTAGGATAGCAGCCTGGAACACCATCGACTTCACGACACTCCTCTGTGGGCTCACAGGCATTGTTGACACAGTCCAGTGTGTAGTTCCCAACACATCGACATAACTCTGTGCAGCCATCAGTGAAGACAATTTCACCAGGCTGATTGAGGAAAATGAAGATGACAAATAAAAACCTTTGATGACAACAGGACCAGTTTGAATGAGTAATGTTTCGGGTTTATGAATGATATAATGATGGGAACTCTTTGAAGGAAATGAAATATGTTTTTCATTTAGTGGACTCTACTGAGAGAAGCAGAGCTGTGGTCACAGTGGATACCTTATAGTAGTTGTTGCTCTCATCTAAACAGCCACACTGGTGAAGGGGAACACAGTGGCGACCACGAAACACGTATCCCTCATCACAGAAGCAGCCGCTTATACAGGAGCCGGTACAGTTTGTGGAGGGTTCCTGGCAGCTTGGGATACAAGCTGGTCCGCAGTCCTTATAGTGAGCATTGGGGGGACATTTCACTGCAGTTCAGGGAGTAGAGAAGTATGCCCCATGTTAATATAGTTGGATAATCTCATAAGTATTGCAGTCAAAGCCATTTTGTTCCACTGAGACAGGAGAGAATTTTGTGTGATTGACAGCACTGACCTGGGGGAGCTGAGGTTGTGGGCTGTGGTGTGGTGGGACTCGGAGTTGCTACCACAAAAAAAAAAAAAATATTCATGAAGCAACATACAAGTGTCTGGGCTGTCACCCAAGCTTGCATTGAAAGGCACAGAACCCGGTTGCAGATGCAGTGGTTTGTACTGAGTTACAAAATGAATCCTTTACTGTAATTTAAAAATATAAATGTTGTGTTTTGTGGGTTTCTGTCTTTTGGTTAGTCAGTTTTAGGTTTTTTACCCCTCAGCCTTCAAGGCTGACGGCGGGCGGGCGGGCGTCGCCAGAAACTTTGACATCGGACTGAGGGGGATACCGTGCATTGGACGCCTATTTTATTATTTTGTGAGGTCCGTTTTTAGTCTTATGTTTTAGTGTTCCACATTTCGTATCTCTCCTGTGTTTTTCCAGTCCACGTCTTACCCATGTACGGTCTTTACTTTCTCCCCGGTCGCGTCATTAGTTTGTTGCCGTTTTTGTCTTTATAGATTGTGTCACTATTTCAGGTGATTTAATGGATTATGGGTTTCAGCCTTCCTTCCATTCTCGTTTGCTTATTTCTCCTTGCTTTTCTAGATCACTAACCCGTACAAACAGTTTGTTGTTTTCCTATAATTTACTAACCAAAACTAACATTGTATAAGACTAACATACTAACGAGCACTCGGGATTGTACAGCTGCACTTACTAATTGACTAACGACCTCTCCGCATTCGCCCTGTTCTAGTCTCCGCCTCTCGCTTTCACTTAATCTGCTTCACTGTTTCCCGCAGATTCTCTGCATTATTCTCATCTGTCCCGCCTCTCTCTCTGTGCACTTAGGAGTCCTTTTTCACTTTATTTATCCCGTCTATGGGAGATTCTTGCGATCCTTGTCCGTGTGTTGATGTTTTCCTGTTTCATTTAATTGGGTTTCCCTCGTGTTCCACCCCTCGTTAATTATGTTAATTTTCAGCACCTGTGTTGTCCATGCCCCCTCCCTATATATTTCCCGGCAGTGCAGAGCTGGTCAGATCTGACTTCGCTCATTCAACTCATCGCTCACCACTCTCCTCTCACCACTCCCCTCATTCCAGTCCATGTGTCTTCCCGAGTCAGCCTTCCATGCCAGCTGCGCCTACCGAGTCTGCCATCTGCCAGCGGTACCGACCGAGTCTGCCCTCTGCCAGCTGTGCCCTTCCGAGTCTGCCCTCTGCCTGCTGTGCCCTTCCTAGTCTGCCTTCTGTGCCCTTCCAAGTCTGCCATCTGCCAGCTGTGTCCTTCCGAGTCTGCCATCTGCCTGCTGTGCCCTTCCAAGTCTGCCCTCTGCCTGCTGTGCCCTTCCGAGTCTGCCCTCTACCTGCTGTGCCCTTCCGAGTTTGCCATCTGCGCCAGCTGTGCCCTTCCGAGTCTGCCCTCTGCCTGCTGTGCCCTTCCAACTCTGCCCTCTGCCTGCTGTGCCCTTCCGAGTCTGCCCTCTGCCAGCTGTGCCCTTCCGAGTCTGCTCTCTGCCTGATGTGCCCTTCCGAGTCTGCGCACTGCCTGCTGTCCCGAGTCTGCCCTCTGCCTGCTGTGCCCTTCGGAGTCTGCCCTCTGCCTGCTGTCCCGAGTCTGCCCTCTGCCTGCTGTCCCGAGTCTGCCCGCTGCCTGCTGTGCTCTCCCGAGTCTGCAGTCTGTGCCAGCGGTGCCCCAGTCTGTCCCGAGCTCCCTAGTGTTCCCGAGTGCCCCAGTCTGTCCCGAGCTCCCTAGTGTTCCCGAGAGCCCCAGTTCGTCCCGAGCCCCCTAGTTTTCCAGAGTGGCCCTATCCGTGCCCAGCCCCTTTATATTCCCTAGTGCCCGAGTTTTTGGTTATGTTAGTTTCTGAGTTTCTCCCCTTTTCAGTGCTTGAGCACGGTGGTTCTTTTGGCATGTGTGCCACGTTTTTTTCTTCCTGAGTTTTTTGAGTTTTTCTATTAAATTCTGTTATCCCTGCATATGGCGTCTCTCCCCCCTATGTTCGGAGGTCCGTGTGTTCCGTGTTTTTTCCCTTGTGTTTCCAGAGATACATAACAATAAATTCTGCAGTTTCAGACTCTGTCCAGAATATTCCCAAATGACTACTACAGCAGAGTGAGGGAGTCATCGGTATATTTCACTAAGCTAAACACCAATATTCCGGTGAAATTTCTAGAAAATATGGCGTTTCTATGTTTCGAAGACATAAGTTGAGTTCAGTATTTCATACCGAGTTCATGACAGCCATATTCTCCATCTTGCAGCTGGCAGACCTGATTGGCATCACAGGAGGTGTTGTGGCACTTGATCACCCCCTCTCCTTTGCAGACACAGTGCTCTATACAGCCCTTTAGATACCAGCTCTCGTTCACCTGAAAAAATGCAGAATAGGGCTCCCACTCGTGCATTCCAAACAAAACATTGCAAATGTTCTATCTTATAGCTATTGCTATCTTATAGTTCAAGAGTGTTGCCCACCAATGAACATACAGAGGTATCATGTAATGTCATATAATGTCTATTTGGAGAAAAAAGAGGCAGTGGACTTAGGTAATTATTCCCATCCTTAACTCAAGGTGTGTGAAAATTTGATTTAAGTACTTGTAATAATAAACACTTTAGTTAGTTACTTATTCCACAGGAACAATAGTTGCTCCTGAATCAGCAGCAGTAATAATCCATAGTGTTGTTTCATAGTCTGTGTTTCGGTCATTATTGTGTCTTTAGTGTCTCATAAGGAGACTCACATGATGATAAAAGCCTTGAGGGTCCACACAGCCACAGTCCTTGAGAGGAACACAGCGGTCATTACTGAGGATGAAGTTGGGGTCACACTTGCAGCCCTCTACGCAGTTTTCTCTGCACCCAGGCAGTGAACCCCCACTGTGGCTGGCGCATGTCTCTGGACACGGGCTCACACATAATGAGTAGTGACTGTTGGGGGGACAGGCTAGAGCTGTAACAGAGCAAGGAATTAGCCATGATCAGTGCCGATGTTGTTACTCGCACGAAGCGCAGATGTCCATGAGTATTTTATTCTTCACTCAAACAGAATAAAATGGTGAGAATGACAGAGACTCACGACAGAAGTTTGGCTCCCTCCATTGGAGCACAGGAGCTCCTGCGCTGAGACAGGCATCTGTGTAAGACTGCAGCTGATCACACAGAGTTTGCGGCAGGCCGCCATACCGGCACATGTCATACACGCAGCTCTGGAAGTAGGGCCATGGGTCCACCACCTTAATGCAGTCCCTGAAGAAGGCAGTACACAAAAATATTTTATATTCACTAGGGCAATGAGAAGTGTCTCTGTAGAAGCTGGCCGCATTTAAATGAATGAGGAGGCTTATATGCAGGGCAGCTACATTGCAACATTAATAGCTTGGCTTATAGCTCAAGTATCTGGTCGTTCTCACCTGAAAGGACCTTGGGTGTCATTCAATTTACCGCAGTACTCTGGTTTGCTCACTTCTGCCTCAAGACTTGGGTCACAGGGTGGGTCAGGTTTGCCATCAGGCAAACAGCTACAGAAATATCAGGGCCAGTCAGTGTTAGTTATACTAATTTTGAGGAATAGTCACACATTCATTACAAAAAAGCAGTACCAAATTAGTCTTGAAAGAAGAGCACAAATGACGATTCCCAAACTCAGGCTGCAGACAAAATATATACATACATGTCATCTTCATCATCTTTAGTCTGCCAACTGTTGCCAAACTGGTCTGAGTTCTCAGCAAGTGAACCATCTGGCATGGTGAAGTCATTGTTGGGGTTTCCATCATAATCGCTGAGCCGCGTTCCATGCCGGTATAAATTTACTGTAACCCACGGTGGCAGGCCGCAGCACAAAATATCCCTGCGCGCAACGAACTGCTCTGCGCTCAGCTGACTCATCAGGTTACGTTTGTTTCAAGAGTTTAAGCTCGCTATTTCGGTCTCCGCGAAGTTGAGCCTTTTAACCAGATAACCGGTTGGCTAACCACCTAGCTAGCTATTGCATTACAAAGTTCGATATCACTTTTGTGTTGCAAGCTATGTTGCTAACTTGCTTGTTATTTAAGTAGCCTAAAAATTGTTGACATTTTGTCTTGTGTGTTTATTTTATGGGCTGTGTGTAGGATAACCACATCCATTGTAGTGAACGCTAGCTAGTTGACAAGCTGGCTAGCAAACTAATGCACAATTCAACATATTTTCCTGTGTACCGGCAAGTGTGGAGGACAAAGTCAATCGTTCCCTACCCTCGCTGCTGGTTGTAATAATTTGGCCGATCGACGCAAGTAGAGAACAAGGAAATTCGAAAACCGAAACGCACGTAAGACTTGGGTCACAGGGTGGGTCAGGTTTGCCATCAGGCAAACAGCTACAGAAATATCAGGGCCAGTTAGTGTTCGTTAAACTAATTTTGAGGAATAGTCACACATTCATTACAAAAAAGTAGTACCAAATTAGTCTTGAAAGAAGAGCACAAATGACGATTCCCAAACTCAGGCTGCAGACAAAATATATACATACATGTCATCTTCATCATCTTTAGTCTGCCAACTGTTGCCAAACTGGTCTGAGTTCTCAGCAAGTGAACCATCTGGCATGGTGAAGTCATTGTTGGGGTTTCCATCATAATCTCCACATAAACCACACGTCTGGTTGAAGTATGAGCTGGGAGAGAAAGGCAAATGAAGATTTTTTGAGATCTATAAGAATGAATTAAAGGGAAATTTTGCAGGATTTACCTCCAGCCTCTTCCAACAGTATGGTGAAAATAAAGCAGTTAAGCGGGTTTTATCTCCACAAACCTGGGGACTGAGATGTGTGCGTAATGGTTACCATCCCAACGCACTGTGAGACCAAAAGGGGTCTGCATGGTGACATACTGCCCAGCCAGGGAGAGAAAGATCAGAGGAGAAGGGGAGTGTGGGAGAGACACACGCAGTCCATTCACCTGTAGAGAGAGAGAGCAGGAGAAATTTCAGAGAGAGGACAGATTGGAATGAGGAGAGATCAGTAAAATGAGAATTTATTCGGCTGGAAAGACTTTTTAAAATGCCTGACGTTACTGAAGGTTTACAGAAAGTGGCAGTTGTGTGCTGTCAGATGTTCAGAGGGCCTTCAGTAACTTCACCATTTACCGGTCAATTGCCCTCAACCTGTTTTTCCTCGATAAAGTTTGCCTCATTGACAAAGAAACAATTTATCGATTGAACACCAAAGACCAAAACATGACCTATAAAAAGAAATGATTATGAAAAAGTAAATGCTTGTTGCCTATATTTGCCTACGCAAATCTAAGCGGTTTCACGAGCTACACCGGCAGAGAAATTATAAAAACATATTGATATTTCATGGCATCATTTACATGAAGAAGAAAACTTCTCAATTATGTGGTGCAATGTATAACAATGCTAGCGAACATAAATTAGACTGATGTCGGTTCTACCAGTTAGTCTGAGGAACTGTTGCTAATCAAGAAAAGTAAACTGCGAGAGGTTTAGGTTATGTAAGGGATAATTAACGAGAAGGTGTGCATTCCACGGTTTTAATGCACGACGCGGAGGCAAATAACCACCCGACGCGAAGAGCATTAAAACCGTGGAATGCTCACCTTCGAGTTGATTATCCCACTTATACCATGGTCATTTGCTAGCAATATCAAATCGCAGCATTAATCTGAAACAGAGATTATGCATAACCCAACATTATGCGCGATCATGCAGACTGTAGCTAACATGCTACCCACAATTACAATGAACTTATGACGGTTTCCGCAGTCAGCGAGCTGAAATCAGTCTGCTGGCATAACGTTAGCACGTAGCTAGCGAACTGTCCGCAGCTGCTGATACATGAAGTGGACACGTTAGCTTCATTTGTAACCGTACTCAATTACAATCTTTTAATGGATAAAGCCTGATTTTTTCGCTGCTATAATATTTACGGTCATTATCGCTTGAGTACGAGTCAGCGAGGTGAAATCAGTCTGCTGGAATAGCACGTAGCTAGCGAACTGTCAGCAGTTGCTGATACATGAAGTGGACACGTTAGTTTCATTTAATCTTTTAATGGATAAAGCCTGATTACTTCGCTGCTATAATATTTATGGTCATTATCGCTAGAGTACCAGTAAACCGCCCCGCAGGATGCACTTATATGACGCCGCTAAATTTACTGGAGATAAATGAGCAGCTAGGTTTCCGTTGTACCCAGCCGAATACCAGGTCTAACGTTGCTAGGGTTACAAGTTGGGTAGTGGATGAATTTCGAATGGTGAAACGACCGTAGCCGAACTACCTGTGCGGTTCCACGGTTTTAATGCATACCTGCCAGCCAATCTGAAAAAAGTATTCCCCCAGACTATGGTATAATAAGCATTATAAAACGGGTGCTTCCCATCCTTAAATGTGATTGGCTGAGCCGCGTTCCATGCCGGTATAAATTTACTGTAACCCACGGTGGCAGGCCGCAGCACAAAATATCCCTGCGCGCAACGAACTGCTCTGCGCTCAGCTGACTCATCAGGTTACGTTTGTTTCAAGAGTTTAAGCTCGCTATTTCGGTCTCCGCGAAGGTGAGCCTTTTAACCAGATAACCGGTTGGCTAACCACCTAGCTAGCTATTGCATTACAAAGTTCGATATCACTTTTGTGTTGCAAGCTATGTTGCTAACTTGCTTGTTATTTAAGTAGCCTAAAAATTGTTGACATTTTGTCTTGTGTGTTTATTTTATGGGCTGTGTGTGGGATAACCACATCCATTGTAGTGAACGCTAGCTAGTTGACAAGCTGGCTAGCAAACTAATGCACAATTCAACATATTTTCCTGTGTACCGGCAAGTGTGGAGGACAAAGTCAATCGTTCCCTACCCTCGCTGCTGGTTGTAATAATTTGGCCGATCGACGCAAGTAGAGAACAAGGAAATTCGAGAACCGAAACGCACGTAAAATGAGTGAACGAGGTCAAGCTAGTTGACTAGCTGGCTAGCAAACTAATGCACAATTCAACATATTTTCCTGGACACCGGCAAATGTGGAGGACAAAAGTCAATAGTTTCCTAAACCCTGCTGGTTGTAATGATTTGGCCGATCGGCACAAGTTGAAAACAAGGAAACGCGGAAATCGACACGAAAGTAAAATTTAAACGGGGTCTTCGGGAGGCCGATGGAGACATTCAAACTAGCCTGCTTTCATAGTACATCTGCGTTAGCGAGCCCAAATAGCGTGATGTGACATGATAATGGCGCTAGATGAATAAGCAATCTTAGCATCGGTGTTGCTGGCCAACCATTCTGTCCACTCTTAATTGCTTGGTGGAAGAAGTTCTCAATTTTATTGTTGCATTATTACCGATAAATTGTCGATTTTTTTTCTTGTGTGTTTATTTAATGGGCTGTATGTAGGGTAACCGTTTTATAAAAGGAATAAGCCCCTCGAAGCACTGGGTTAAAGTGATTTTATAACGGCGGAGGGGCACTAAGGCACTCCGCTGCGCGTCGTGCCTTAGAACGCCCCTCCGCCGTTGTAAAATCACTGTAACCCACTGCTTCTCGGGACTTATTCCTTTATTGAAAGGCAAGGTTTCCGAAGGCCTTTGTGACTGCCGACTGACCACTACTGAAAAACAGTATAAAGCCATGACTGCTGTGGTGAAAGGGAATGAATTCATGCTGACCAGAGTTCTTCTGCTCTTCATTAGAGTGACTGTGACTCCATTGACTGTGATGTAGAGCTTCTTCAGATATGAGACGCCTGCTAATCCCCTCTCCTCATTCTTCCCTTCCACTGAGAACCAGGGACCTGAGAGCCAAAACAGTGCAGATCATGTGCAGCGTCTGAGCAGCTATGAAGCAGTTTTTAGGGTAAGGCGAGATGTGTCTGCCCTCTGATAATGCCAGCTAGCAGTACATTAGTAGAATGCTACACGGTGCTACAACAACAACCAGAGAGATCGATCTTTTAAGAATATTTTTTTCTTTTGAGGAGTGCTGTACCTGTATTGTTTTGGCAGCTCCTGACCAGAGTATAGGTGCAGGTTCCCATAAAGCTGTAGAATCTCCCATCAAAGGTGGTGTAATGTGGATCTCCTGAGATGTAACAGTCCTTTGTACCTGCAGAGAGATTCAGGATGGATTGATCTCACAACTGAACGCATGGAGGAGCCCTCATCAGGACCACTTGATGAGTTTTGATGATAATGGAATATACTTACTTAAGGGGTAGCAGCCCAGCTGTCCATTCTGTAGTTCACATCCATGTTGGGGAGGACACTCTCCTGACCAGCATATCACACGTCCTCCCTCACATGTACACTTCTGCTCACAGTCCTTAGTGTAGAACTCCTCTCCTGCCTGAAGAAAGAGTAGAACAAGTAGAAAGGCTGCTTTTTGTTGTGATATTGCGGAGTTATGAAGAGACTTACATTTTCCAAAAAAAAAAAAAAAACTATAACCAAGGGGACAGGAAATCACTCCAATGATAACAAAGGCTATCACTCACCTGGTAGTACTGTCCATTGAAGTGGCACCCACAGGTCTCCTGTTTAATACACTTCCCAGAACTATACACATATCCTGTGTCGCACACACATCCCTCTGCACATGGCCCACTGCACTGTCCCGGGCTGGGAATGGAGCAGGATGGGGGGCAAGGTGGGGCACAAGTCTCATAATGGCTATTGGTGGGGCAGCGAAGAGCTGGGGTACAGGGAGAATAGGAGAAAGGGGAAAATGAACTACACGTGATGATATGATATTTAAAATGTAAAGAATATGAACTCTGTTGTTCTCTCCAAATGTTACAGACATACATGGAATTAATTTGAATTTAAAGGCTTAACCCCTCTGCGCAGAAGCCACATATGGCTATCTTTGCTTACCCTATTAATAATTACCCTTTATAATTCAAGATTTGAGCTTCACAGAGACGGGTAAATGGCTTCAATGAAATAAGTCTGTTGTAGCATGTAGAATACCTCATTTTAACAAAACACACATTCCACCATCAGGAAAAAAGCAGACAATATGCGTCTCAAGATGGAACAGAATTGGTGCAACGAACGTAGCATGGGATTTTACTGAGCTGTTCTCATTATAAATGAACAGAAACCTGGACATTCGATTCCGTTCAACGTTCTATAAATTCTAAAACATCCCCACATTGAGCAAAAAGCTATCACTTACAGTATTATTAGCAAAGGCTTATGGTTACTCATTCAAACCAATGCAGCAAAGGAGCTATGTGACCATCATGGATATGGTAAACTGAAAAAAAAAACAATTAGCCAGCTCAGTAGCTTGCCATAAGCACTCCATATTTCTCCATTGTACTCACTCATAATGAAGAAAAACTCTCCATCGTTGAAGTACTCCACCAGACAAACAGAGCAACAGAGATTTCCGATACAAAGAACCCTCCAGTATTGCTCCATTCATAAATACTCCCATTATCCATGATGAAATCACATTGTCATGACGTAAATGTTACCTACTTCTGGATTGGTTTTGGAAGTCTTTTCTCTATTCTTTGTACTCATGTCAATCAACTGGGCACAATTGAGAGAATAAACTTGCTGTTACGCAAGGGTTTAAATACTTTTCTGAGGGTCCAATCAAAGTCTTTCAATTACTGTGGAAAGTTAATATTGTCTGGAATTGGATAAAAATGTGTCAATCATTAGATAGTTACTAAATTATAGTTCACATGGGCGTGAACTATAACTGTGCTTAATGCAGGTCAGCCTGAGCAAGCATCAGAGAAACAGGATTTCAGTGAGGGATCGTATGAAGTTGTAAGGAAGCACTGAGCTCATTGAGGGATGAATCTACGCGTAATCAATGGTAGAGTATCATGCATTTTTAATATCTGATGACAGTAATTGATTTTAGAATGATATAGTATTAAATACCTTGAATTTTTGCTTCAGAGAACTCATTTTTCACTACTTAATTGAGATACATATGGCCTATTATTCAATGAAGTGGTTGCAACAAAGGACAACGATTTTTACTGTTGCAAAAGATCATTAATTTTTTAATTAACTGCTGGATAGATGCGGTAGGCAAATATATTTGGAAGTTTGCACATTAGGCTTGGTTGAAGTGTTCAATTCATACAATTCTGCGGTAACAGGAATGGGACTTCACTCATCCACATTCTAAATAGTTAACAGGCACCACTTCCTCAATAATATTTAGTAACCCTTTTGACTATGTAAATGCATGCATAAATAGAGCAGCTCCATGTCTGCTGGCCTCTAAACTACACAAACATTTTGGAATCCCAAACCTTTAAAAACAAAAAATTGTGTGTTTGAATAACATATTCTTAGTTTGATCAAAGTTAACTCATTTTTGATGAATATGTAAGACACTCACGACAGAAGGTGTTGTTTCTCCATGGCCCAATGCTCACATTACGATCCTGACACTCATTGACGTAAGACTCCAGTGCTTCACACAGTGAAGTTTGAGCACCATCCAACGCACACATATCAAAGAGACAGTCCTTGAGGAAGTTCTGCAACACAAGAAGAGTCATGTTTTTAGAGCTGTTTATCCACTATTGGGTTACAGCTGATTTCATTGATCTTTGCATTGCAAACAATGAGGGTTCATGCAGTTTTGCAAATAAATGAGACACCTGTGCAAGAAAATCATTCATATAATTTGGAATGTGCAGTGGTTGCTCACATTGGGGTTGACTCTAGGGTGACAGATGGCAAATGGACCTGTTGGATCTAATAAGATGCCGCAGTAGGCGTGACTCTCGTATGTATCTTGTTGATCATCAGTGCATTCTGGGATTGTTTCATTGGGCTTCTTGTTGCAGCTGGAAGAATGAGGTCAAAGAACAACTGTACCATATCAATAATTCATAAACATTTGAGATAATGTCAGACACTTGCAGAAACACTCACTTTGTGTCAGAGTTCCAACTGTTTCCAAAGTCATTGGCATTTGTGACCAAATGACCAGAAGGAGTTCTGAAATCATCCTTAGAATTTCCATTGTAGTCTCCACACAACCCACACAAACTCTTCCTGTAACTGAAAAGAAATACATTGACAATAATTAATTCAATAAGATAGAATTTTCACTGAAGGAGGTTAAATAGATCAATGCAACATATCAAGGATAAGTCAGAGCTCAGAAGTTCCAATGTTTTCTCTCTTTTAGATACAGCTTTACATCTCATTTTGTGTTGGTTACTTTTCATTGGTGCCACTTCTGGAGACTCACTTGCTGGTCACTTTAATGTCCATGTAGTGGTTTCCATCGTATCGCACTGTTACACCAAAGGATGCAGCGACAGTAAAGTGTTTTCCTGATTTAAAGACAGATACATCTTGAGCTGGGGTCACAGGCAAGTTGACTGTGGTTCCATTCACCTGTAGATGGAGGTAACAGAGAGTAGGCTAAAGGTATTATTTTGTGGTTTGAAAGTGGCTCAACAGAGAGGTCTGAAAGCTTTTTAATGAAACAACTTCTCATTTTCAAGCACTTTCAATTCACCTGCACAGTCCCCCCCTTCAGCACTGACACTATCACTCCTTGTATGTGCACATGCACTGCTTTGATATAGGTGATAGAGAGCCTGTTGAAGCGATGTTCGTTGTCAGTGTAGACTGAAAATGGTGGGGCCTGGGTGTTGTTGCAGGTCGTTGTCATGAGGTAGCTACAATCGCCCATGAAGTCATATCGCCGGCGGTCAAACGTTGTGTAGTGAGGGTCACCAGATGCTATGCAGGTGGAGGTACCTACATGGAAAACAACTTTGGTGAAATGCATGAAGTACAGATGAAATACTGGGTGAATCAGAGGAAAATAGACTGGAAAACACTGCAGATGTCTGGGCGGAGCTAGAGGAAGGAGATTAGATGAGTCGACCCAAATCTTCACCTTCACTGAATCTTCACATAATTCTCCTACCTTTAGGATAGCAGCCTGGAACACCATCGACTTCACGACACTCCTCTGTGGGCTCACAGGCATTGTTGACACAGTCCAGTGTGTAGTTCCCAACACATCGACATAACTCTGTGCAGCCATCAGTGAAGACAATTTCACCAGGCTGATTGAGGAAAATGAAGATGACAAATAAAAACCTTTGATGACAACAGGACCAGTTTGAATGAGTAATGTTTCGGGTTTATGAATGATATAATGATGGGAACTCTTTGAAGGAAATGAAATATGTTTTTCATTTAGTGGACTCTACTGAGAGAAGCAGAGCTGTGGTCACAGTGGATACCTTATAGTAGTTGTTGCTCTCATCTAAACAGCCACACTGGTGAAGGGGAACACAGTGGCGACCACGAAACACGTATCCCTCATCACAGAAGCAGCCGCTTATACAGGAGCCGGTACAGTTTGTGGAGGGTTCCTGGCAGCTTGGGATACAAGCTGGTCCGCAGTCCTTATAGTGAGCATTGGGGGGACATTTCACTGCAGTTCAGGGAGTAGAGAAGTATGCCCCATGTTAATATAGTTGGATAATCTCATAAGTATTGCAGTCAAAGCCATTTTGTTCCACTGAGACAGGAGAGAATTTTGTGTGATTGACAGCACTGACCTGGGGGAGCTGAGGTTGTGGGCTGTGGTGTGGTGGGACTCGGAGTTGCTACCACAAAAAAAAAAAAATATTCATGAAGCAACATACAAGTGTCTGGGCTGTCACCCAAGCTTGCATTGAAAGGCACAGAACCCGGTTGCAGATGCAGTGGTTTGTACTGAGTTACAAAATGAATCCTTTACTGTAATTTAAAAATATAAATGTTGAGTTTTGTGGGTTTCTGTCTTTTGGTTAGTCAGTTTTAGGTTTTTTACCCCTCAGCCTTCAAGGCTGACGGCGGGCGGGCGGGCGTCGCCAGAAACTTTGACATCGGACTGAGGGGGATACCGTGCATTGGACGCCTATTTTATTATTTTGTGAGGTCCGTTTTTAGTCTTATGTTTTAGTGTTCCACATTTCGTATCTCTCCTGTGTTTTTCCAGTCCACGTCTTACCCATGTACGGTCTTTGCTTTCTCCCCATTCGCGTAATTAGTTTGTTGCCGTTTTTGTCTTTATAGATTGTGTCACTATTTCAGGTGATTTAATGGATTATGGGTTTCAGCCTTCCTTCCATTCTCGTTTGCTTATTTCTCCTTGCTTTTCTATATCACTAGCCCGTACAAACAGTTTGTTGTTTTCCTATAATTTACTAACCAAAACTAACATTGTATATAAGACTAACATACTAACGAGCACTCGGGATTGTACAGCTGCACTTACTAATTGACTAACGACCTCTCCGCATTCGCCCTGTTCTAGTCTCCGCCTCTCGCTTTCACTTAATCTGCTTCACTGTTTCCCGCAGATTCTCTGCATTATTCTCATCTGTCCCGCCTCTCTCTCTGTGCACTTAGGAGTCCTTTTTCACTTTATTTATCCCGTCTATGGGAGATTCTTGCGATCCTTGTCCGTGTGTTGCTGTTTTCCTGTTTCATATAATTGGGTTTCCCTCGTGTTCCACCCCTCGTTAATTATGTTAATTTTCAGCACCTGTGTTGTCCATGCCCCCTCCCTATATATTTCCCGGCAGTGCAGAGCTGGTCAGATCTGACTTCGCTCATTCAACTCATTGCTCACCACTCTCCTCTCACCACTCCCCTCATTCCAGTCCATGTGTCTTCCCGAGTCTGCCTTCCATGCCAGCTGCGCCTACCGAGTCTGCCATCTGCCAGCGGTACCGACCGAGTCTGCCCTCTGCCAGCTGTGCCCTTCCGAGTCTGCCCTCTGCCTGCTGTGCCCTTCCTAGTCTGCCATCTGTGCCCTTCCAAGTCTGCCATCTGCCAGCTGTGTCCTTCCGAGTCTGCCATCTGCCTGCTGTGCCCTTCCAAGTCTGCCCTCTGCCTGCTGTGCCGTTCCGAGTCTGCCCTCTACCTGCTGTGCCCTTCCGAGTTTGCCATCTGCGCCAGCTGTGCCCTTCCGAGTCTGCCCTCTGCCAGCTGTGCCCTTCCGAGTCTGCTCTCTGCCTGATGTGCCCTTCCGAGTCTGCCCTCTGCCAGCTGTGCCCTTCCGAGTCTGCTCTCTGCCTGATGTGCCCTTCCGAGTCTGCGCACTGCCTGCTGTCCCGAGTCTGCCCTCTGCCTGCTGTGCCCTTCGGAGTCTGCCCTCTGCCTGCTGTCCCGAGTCTGTCCGCTGCCTGCTGTCCCGAGTCTGTCCGCTGCCTGCTGTGCTCTCCCGAGTCTGCAGTCTGTGCCAGCGGTGCCCCAGTCTGTCCCGAGCTCCCTAGTGTTCCCGAGTGCCCCAGTCTGTCCCGAGTTCCCTAGTGTTCCCGAGAGCCCCAGTTCGTCCCGAGCCCCCTAGTTTTCCAGAGTGGCCCTATCCGTGCCCAGCCCCTTTATATTCCCTAGTGCCCGAGTTTTTGGTTATGTTAGTTTCTGAGTTTCTCCCCTTTTCAGTGCTTGAGCACGGTGGTTCTTTTGGCATGTGTGCCACGTTTTTTTCTTCCTGAGTTTTTTGAGTTTTTCTATTAAATTCTGTTATCCCCGCATATGGCGTCTCTCCCCCCTATGTTCGGAGGTCCGTGTGTTCCGTGTTTTTTCCTTGTGTTTCCAGAGATACATAACAATAAATTCTGCAGTTTCAGACTCTGTCCAGAATATTCCCAAATGACTACTACAGCAGAGTGAGGGAGTCATCGGTATATTTCACTAAGCTAAACACCAATATTCCGGTGAAATTTCTTGAAAATATGGCGTTTCTATGTTTCGAAGACATAAGTTGAGTTCAGTATTTCATACCGAGTTCATGACAGCCATATTCTCCATCTTGCAGCTGGCAGACCTGATTGGCATCACAGGAGGTGTTGTGGCACTTGATCACCCCCTCTCCTTTGCAGACACAGTGCTCTGTACAGCCCTTTAGATACCAGCTCTCGTTCACCTGAAAAAATGCAGAATAGGGCTCCCACTCGTGCATTCCAAACAAAACATTGCAAATGTTCTATCTTATAGCTATTGCTATCTTATAGTTCAAGAGTGTTGCCCACCAATGAACATACAGAGGTATCATGTAATGTCATATAATGTCCAATTGGAGAAAAAAGCAGGCAGTGGACTTAGGTAATTATTCCCATCCTTAACTCAAGGTGTGTGAAAATTTGATTTAAGTACTTGTAATAATAAACACTTTAGTTAGTTACTTATTCCACAGGAACAATAGTTGCTCCTGAATCAGCAGCAGTAATAATCCATAGTGTTGTTTCATAGTCTGTGTTTCGGTCATTATTGTGTCTTTAGTGTCTCATAAGGAGACTCACATGATGATAAAAGCCTTGAGGGTCCACACAGCCACAGTCCTTGAGAGGAACACAGCGGTCATTACTGAGGATGAAGTTGGGGTCACACTTGCAGCCCTCTACGCAGTTTTCTCTGCACCCAGGCAGTGAACCCCCACTGTGGCTGGCGCATGTCTCTGGACACGGGCTCACACATAATGAGTAGTGACTGTTGGGGGGACAGGCTAGAGCTGTAACAGAGCAAGGAATTAGCCATGATCAGTGCCGATGTTGTTACTCGCACGAAGCGCAGATGTCCATGAGTATTTTATTCTTCACTCAAACAGAATAAAATGGTGAGAATGACAGAGACTCACGACAGAAGTTTGGCTCCCTCCATTGGAGCACAGGAGCTCCTGCGCTGAGACAGGCATCTGTGTAAGACTGCAGCTGATCACACAGAGTTTGCGGTAGGCCGCCATACCGGCACATGTCATACACGCAGCTCTGGAAGTAGGGCCATGGGTCCACCACCTTAATGCAGTCCCTGAAGAAGGCAGTACACAAAAATATTTTATATTCACTAGGGCAATGAGAAGTGTCTCTGTAGAAGCTGGCCGCATTTAAATGAATGAGGAGGCTTATATGCAGGGCAGCTACATTGCAACATTAATAGCTTGGCTTATAGCTCAAGTATCTGGTCGTTCTCACCTGAAAGGACCTTGGGTGTCATTCAATTTACCGCAGTACTCTGGTTTGCTCACTTCTGCCTCAAGACTTGGGTCACAGGGTGGGTCAGGTTTGCCATCAGGCAAACAGCTACAGAAATATCAGGGCCAGTCAGTGTTAGTTATACTAATTTTGAGGAATAGTCACACATTCATTACAAAAAAGTAGTACCAAATTAGTGTTGAAAGAAGAGCACAAATGACGATTCCCAAACTCAGGCAGCAGGCAAAAAATATACATACATGTCATCTTCATCCACTTTAGTCTGCCAACTGTTGCCAAACTGGTCTGAGTTCTCAGCAAGTGAACCATCTGGCATGGTGAAGTCATTGTTGGGGTTTCCATCATAATCTCCACATAAACCACACGTCTGGTTGAAGTACGAGCTGGGAGAGAAAGGCAAATGAAGATTTTTAAAGATCTATGAGATTGAATTAAAGAGAAATTTTGCAGGATTTACCGCCCAATACTGAATCTTCAGCCTCTTCCCACAGTATGGTGAAAACTAGAAAAGCACTCGCAGAGCGTACACCTCCGCCAAGCACATTTCCCTTTATATTGCGACTTCCACCATAGATATTAGTCTTACATTTATTTTATCTTCATTTTTAGATTCCTTGACCATGAAAACACGGCAATTTGATTCAAAATGCTATATCAATATTAGTTCCTCAGCGTCTTGGCTGTTTAAAGATGTCTGTTGCATGTTTCTAGCTTCATTAGTTTTTTTTTTATTTTTTATGATGCAACATTTCCCCTCATGTTGTGATTTACGCATAAATATTAGTCCTACATTTATTTGATCTATTTTTTTCAGATTTCCTGACCAAGAAAACATACCATTAGCTACTGAATTCATCATGATATCAATATTGGTTCAGTGGATATTCACGAAAATAAAATTTTCCGTAATGGTGGTTTTCTTCTTGGTCTAGTTCCCTGGCTTTTGAAGATACAGTAAATCCGGTGACACCCACCTAATTCTGCAATATCTGGCTATATAATGGTGTTTGTCGCATGTTTGTAGCTTCATTTGTTCTCTTCCAATAATGAAAGTTCAGAAGGTCCCCTATTTTCGTATTCTGGATCATAGTATCATAGTATCAGGGATTATTCCATTTTCAAGATCAGTCTTTGATATATTGTAGAACATGTTTGAAACTTGTCCTGTATTTATTTTCCAAGTGCCCTGACCATTTTTGGTAGAGTTATATGCATAAATGTCGAAAATAACATCTCCCAATGTTATAAAATCCTTTAAAAAATTCCTGGATCCAGACGGAGATCCGGATCACTTCCGAAATCTAATCATTTCTTCCTCATACCAATCTGTACAATCCCTGAAAATTTCATCAAAATTTGTCCTTAACTTTTTGAGTTATTTTGGAAACCAACAGACAAACAAACAAACAAACAGAGAGGTAATAAAGCAGTTAAGTGGATTTTATCTCCACAAACCTGGGGACTGAGATGTGTGCGTAATGGTTACCATCCCAACGCACTGTGAGACCAAAAGGGGTCTGCATGGTGACATACTGCCCAGCCAGGGAGAGAAAGATCAGAGGAGAAGGGGAGTGTGGGAGAGACACACGCAATCCATTCACCTGTAGAGAGAGAGAGAGAGAGCAGGAGAAATTTCAGAGAGAGGACAGATTGGAGTGAGGAGAGATCAGTAAAATGAGAATTTATTCGGCAGGAAAGACTGTTTATAATGCCTGAAGTTACTGAAGGTTAACAGATGGTGGCAGCTGTGTGCTGTCAGATGTTCAGAGGGCCTTCAGTAACTTCACCGTTTACCGTCAACCTATTTTTCTGGATAAAGTTCGCCTGATTGACAAAGTGGACAAATAAAATGGACAAATAAAATAAAATAAGATCTATGATGATGGGAAGTTTCCCGACGATTTGAACAAGTCAATTTTCATTGCCCTCCCCAGAAAACCGGGTGCAGTAGAATGTAAAAAACACAGAACCATCAGCCTCATGAGCCATGTCTGCAAGATCATCCTGAGAGTCTATTAAGAGCTCAAAGTAGGATTACACCAGAAATTGGTTCTCAGCAGTTTGGTTTCGTTGAAGATGCGGGGACAAGAAATGCCATTTTCACTCTGAGAATGATTACCGAACGGGCTGTGGAGATGCAAAGAGATGTTTTTATGTGCTTTATTGATTACAGCAAAGCATTTGATAAAGTAAGACATGGTGAACTGTTTGAGGATCTACAGAAGCTTGATTTACATGGAAAAGACCTGCAGCTTCTGCAGGACCTCTACTGGAATCAGTCTGCCTGCGTCAGAATAGATGGCGAATGTAGCGAGTACACACAGGTGAGGAGAGGTGTCCGACAGGGCTGTGTTTTCTCTCCTGACTTGTTCAACTACTACAGTGAACTGATTTTGAGACATCTGGATTCAGAGAGGGGTTTCTGCGTAGGAGGTGCGAACATTACTAACATCAGATACGCAGATGACACAGTACTGATCGCAGAGTCAGCGCAGGACCTGCAGAGACTTTTGGACGTTGTGGTCCGTGAAAGTGAAAAGAAAGGCTTGAGTGTCAACTGTGGGAAAACAGAGTCCCTTGTAGTCTCAAAGAGACAAAGTCCAGAATGTGTACTACGGGTGCACGGTGAAACCATCAAACAAGTATCCTCTTTCAAATATTTGGGAAGTGTGATATCTGATGATGCTAGGTGTGGGAAGGAGATCAAGAAGAGAATAGCCCTAGCAAAGTCTGCCTTCAATAAACTTGAGAAGATTCTGAAGAACAGAACCATTTCTATGGCTACCCACATGCGCATGCTCAACTGCTATGTGTACCCAGTGCTGACATACAGAAGTGAGGCTTGGACCTTAACAGCAGGATCAATAAGAACCCTGTAGAGCTGTGAGGTTTGGTTTCTACGAAGAATGCTTAAGATCTCGTGGATAGAGAAAGTCCACAATGAAGAGGTGCTCAGAAGAGCAGGAGTAGGAAGAAGGTTAATAAATGACATCAGAGTGAGACAAATAAGATTCTTGGGACATGTAATAAGGAAAGGCGGTCTGGAAAACCTTGCCCTCACTGGCAAAATAAACGGGAAAAGAGGCAGAGGTAGGAGGAGAATGAGTTGGAGCGATAGTCTGCATTTGTGGCTAGATGAGAAAGGACAACATCATGATGGAACAGAGCTGGTACAGATAGCGAAAAACAGGAGAAAGTGGCAGGAAATTATATCCTACGTCCTAATTGGATCTGGCACCTTGAGAGAGAGAGATTGACAAAGAAACAATTTATCGATTGAACATGAAGACCAAAACATGACCTATAAAAAGAAATGATAATGAAAAAGTAAATGCTTATTGCCTATATTTGCCTACGCAAATCTGAGCGGTTTCACGAGTTAGACCAGCGGAGAAATTATAAAAAATATTGATATTTCATGCCATCATTTATATGAGGAAGAAAACTTCTCAATTATGTGGTGCAGTATACCAATGCTAGCGAACATTTATTAGACTGATGTCGGTTCTACCAGTTAGTCTGAGGAACTGTTGCTAATCAAGAAAAGTAAACTGCGAGACTTTTACGTTAATAAGCATTGAAAGGTGAGGTTTCCGAAGGCCTTTGTAACTGCCGACAAACCTCTGCTGAAAAACAGTCTAAAGCCATGACTGCTCTGGTGAAAGGGAATGAATTCATGCTGACCAGAGTTCTTCTGCTCTTCATTAGAGTGACTGTGACTCCATTGACTGTGATGTAGAGCTTCTTCAGGTATGAAACGCCTGCTAATCCCCTCTCCTCATTCTTCCCTTCCACTGAGAACCAGGGACCTGAGAGCCAAAACAGTGCAGATTATGCGCAGCGTATGAGCAGCTATGAGCTATCTCGCCAGCTATGAAAGCGAGATGTGTCTGCCCTCTGATGATGCCAGCTAGCAGTACATTAGTAGAATGCTACACACTGCTACAACAACAACCAGAGAGATCGATCTTTAAAGAATATTTTTTTTCCTTTGAGGAGTGCTGTACCTGTATTGTTTTGGCAGCTCCTGGCCAGAGTATAGGTGCAAGTTCCCATAAAGCTGTAGTATCTCCCATCAAAGGTGGTGTAATGTGGATCTCCTGAGATGTAACAGTCCTTTGTACCTGCAGAGAGATTCAGGATGGATTGATCTCACAACTGAACACATGGAGAAGCCCTCATCAGGACCACTTGATGAGTTTTGATGATAATTGGAATATACTTACTTAAGGGGTAGCAGCCCAGCTGTCCATTCTGCAGTTCACATCCATGTTGGGGAGGACATTCTCCTGACCAGCATATCACACGTCCTCCCTCACATGTACACTTCTGCTCACAGTCCTTAGTGTAGAACTCCTCTCCTGCCTGAAGAAAGAGTAGAACAAGTATAAAGGCTACTTTTTGTTGTGATATTGCTGAGTTATGAAGAGACATGCATTTTCCAAAAAAAATAAATAAATAAAAAACTACAACGATGGGGACAGGAAATCACTCCATTGATAACAAAGGCTATCACTAACCTGGTAGTAATGTCCATTGAAGTGGCACCCACAGGTCTCCTGTTTAATACACTTCCCAGAACTATACACATATCCTGTGTCGCACACACATCCCTCTGCACATGGCCCACTGCACTGTCCCGGGCTGGGAATGGAGCAGGATGGGGGGCAAGGTGGGGCACAAGTCTCATAATGGCTATTGGCGGGGCAGCGAAGAGCTGGGGTACAGGGAGAATAGGAGAAAGGGGAAAATGAACTTCAGGTGAAGACATCATGTTTAAAATGTAAAGAATATGAACTCTGTTGTTCTCTCCAAATGTTATTGACATACAAGGAGTTAATTTGAATTTAAAGGCTTAACCCCTTTGCGCAGAAGCCAGATATCGCTATTTTTGCTTACCCTATGAAGGGCTTTATAATTCAAGGTTTGAGCTTCACAGAGATGGGGAAAATGGCTTCAATGAAATAAGTCACTTGTAGCATGTAGAATACCTGATTTTAACAAAACACATATTCCACCATCAGGAAAAAAGCAGACAATATGCGTCTCAAGATGGAATAAAATTGGTGCAACGAACGTAGCTTGGGATTTTACTGAGCTTCTCATTATAAATGAACAAAAACCTGGGCATTGGATTCCGTTAAATGTGCTATAAATTCTAAAACATCCCCACAGTGAGCAAAATTCCATCATTTATAGTATTATTAGCAAAGGTTTACGGATACGCATTCAAACCAATGCAGCAAAGGAGCTATGTGACCATCGTGGATATGGTAAACTGAAAAAAAAAAATCAAACCTAGCCAGCTCAGTAGCTTGCCATAAGCACTCCATATTTCTCCATTGTATTCACTCATAATGAAGAAAAACTCTCCATCATTGAAGTACTCCACCAGACAAACAGAGTAACAGAGATTTCCGAAACAAAGAACCCTGCAGTACTGCTCCATTCGTAATTACTCCCATCATCCATGATGAAATCACATTGTCATGACGTAAATGTAACTCACGCACTTCTGGGTTGGTTTTGCCGGTTTTTTTTTCCTTTGCACTCACATTATTCAACTTGGCACAGTTGAGAGAATAAAACGAAAGTTACGAATGTAACTACGGTTCTATGAATCCCGAATGACCGCCAGAGGGCGGTGCTTAAAGCACTGAATATTCCCCTTCGCGCATGCGTAGTGCGAGTATGTATACCAACAATGTCACCTGTGACCTGCAGGTGACCCAAAGAAGATTATATCTTCCGGTGTCACCTTAGGATCGTTTCTTACAGAATCTTCTCGCGAGCACACGAGGATTCTGAGTGACAGAGAGCTCTGGCGGTCATTCGGGATTCATAGAACCGTAGTTACATTCGTAACTTTCGTTCTATTTCATCCCTGCTGACCGCCAGAGGGCGGTGCTTAAAGCACTGAATGACTTATACCAACAAGGTCACGAAGAATCCGAATCACGGACCTTCAGTGTGCAAAAAGTCAGAAGACCCCGGCCGCAGAACCACGGCTAAGGGGTGGGGTGTGGCGACGTTCACCCTGTAGAACCTGGAGAACGTGTCCGGTGACAACCATGAAGCTGCGGCACAAATGTCCTCCAAGGACACTCCCCTCAGGGCAGCCCATGAAGTAGCAACACTCCTGGTAGAGTGGCACCTCACGCCAGGTGGAAGGGGACGGTTACTCGTCCGATAGGCATGGGTGATGACATTAATAATCCAGTGGGACACACGCTGCTTGGAGATGGCGCAACTCCTGTTAGGGCCACCGCAGCAGAGAAAAAGTTGTTCAGACCTTCGAATGCATACAGTAGCTGCAGTGTAGGCCTTCAGAGCCCGCACTGGACATAACAGTTCAGGCTCATCCCCACTCTCCCTTGGAGAAGGGTCAAACCGAGCCAGCCGAATAGGCTGGTTGCGGTGAGCGTGAGCCAACACTTTAGGGAGAAACGCTGTGTTCGGCCACAGAGTGACCCCTGAGCCATCAGAGTTCCACCTCAAACACGAGTCACTGACAGACAGGGCATGCAGCTCGCTGACACGCTTTGCAGAGCAAATGGCCAGAAGGAACGCAGTCTTACAAGACACCACTTCAGCTCCGCTTGTGTCAAGGGTTCAAATGGGGGCCGGCTTAGTGCATCCAGTACCAGGGGAGATCCCATGCTGGAGCTCTTGGGGCACTCAGAGGATGTAATCTCTGAGCCCCCTTCAAGAAGAGGAACACCAAACTATGGCTCCCCACAGTGCCATTGTCAATCCTCACATGACCACAAGATATTGCCGCTACGTACACTTTCAACGTCGAATGAGACCGACCTTCATCCAGAAGAGACTGAAGAGGTCAAAAATAGTTGGCACAGAGCAGCGCACAGGGTCCTCATCCCGACTTGTACACCAGTCGGAAAACAGTTTCCATCTATTCTCATATTGAAGACGAGTGGACGGCGCTCTAGCATTCAATATGGTGTATTCGACAGGGTCCGCACAGGAGCTAAAGAGCAACTCGGGTCCTCCAGCAGCCAAACAGACAGTTGGAGGCATCGTGGATTGGGGTGCCAGATCCGCCCCGCCAGCTGGGACAGGAGATCCCTCCTGTCGGGAAGGCGCTACGGTACACCGCGACAGAGTCCGTGCAGCAGTGGGAACCAGCTCCTCCCTGGCCAGAAGGGAGCCACAAGGAGGACACTGCGACCCCCCTCAAGGATCCTCTGAAGTACCGACCGAATCAGAGGAAGCGGGGGAAAGGCATACAGGAGGCCGTCCGGCCAAGGGTGGGCCAATGCGTCCTGGCCCGAGGGACTGGTTGTCTCGGCTAAGGAGAACCACAGAGGACAGTGGGTAGAGACTTCTGAAGCGAAGAGGTCCACGTCCACTCTGCCGAAGAGGCTCCAAATAGTGCTGACCATTTCCGGGTGGAGGCGCCACACTCCTGACGGAGTTTTTGACGGGAGAGGGAGTCTGTCAGGTTGCTCCGCTCTCCCGATAGATACATTGCCCGAAGGCTGATCAGACGGAGGGGCCGCCCACATGAGGAGCTCTTCTGTCAGTCGCAGCGACCGCGCAGACTTGGTCCTGCCCTGATGATTTATATGATATACGGTTGATGTGTCTGACCTTACGAGGACATGCTTGCCCCTCAGGTGTGGCAGAAAGTGCCTGAGTGCCGGGTGAGCCAAGGCAAGGAGACACCTTTGTGACACCCTGAGCTTCCTGTGCCAGTGTCGCTTGGCATCCAAGTGGAAGCTGTTCAGCCACCTCAGCAGGGGGCGTAGTGCCAGCAAGCTCAGCGGAACCACAGCTGAAATGGACGTTAGTTCGCCCACGAGGCGAGGAAATGCAAGGAAGGTCAGCCAACGGCCCTCTTGGAACAGGACAAGAAGGTGAAGGATGTCGCCCACACAGCGGGGGGCGGTCTGGCTATCATGGCTACACTGTCCAATGCAATCCCAATGAAAGTTGTAGCCTGAGATGGCACCAGGCAACTCTTTCCCATATTCACCTCGAGTCCGAGGCAGGCCAAGTGGGACAGGAGACATGCTGTATCACTGGACACCTGAGCACGGGATGGTGGACAGACCAGCCAGTCATCCAGGTATGGGAGAATTTTCAAGCCTTGAGACTGTAGAGGCGCAAGGGCTGCAGCAACACACCTCGTGAAGACCCTTGGAGAGAGGGAGAGCCCAAAGGGTAGCAACCTGAACTGCCAGTGGCGGTCTCGGTAGGCAAAGCGGAGAAGCCGCCGATGTTTTTGAGTGATGGGGACACGGAAGTAAGCGTCCTTGAGGTCAATGGACGTAAACCATTCTCCCTGTGCCACAGTTTGCAGGACATCTGCAGTGGTCAACATGTGGAAAGGGATGACCTTCATAAATATGTTCAGCCCTCTGAGGTCCAAGATTGGGCGAAACCCGCCAGTCTGTTTCGTCACTAGGAAGTATGTTGAATAGTACCCCCGGGGACGCGACAGAGGGTCCACGGGCTCGATGGCGCCTTTGGCCAGGAGGGTGGATAACTCCTGGCCCAACACGCGAGCCTTTGCCGGGTCGCTGATAGAGGCCATTTTGACCCGGCCAGAAGTGAGGGGCCGGCGGCGGAATTGAAGCTTGTACCCGTGGGTCAAGGTGGCAACCACCCACGGGTTTGAAGTATGAGCAGCCCACTGTTGGAGCTGATGTGAAAAATATCCGACCGCCGGCCCCACGGCCTCAATGTCTGGCCCCCCGGCCCCTAGGGCCCTAAGGAGGGGGGGTGGACAAGCGGGCAGGGCCTCGAAAGTCCCAAGCTGGTCTCCGCATGGGACGCTGGGCAACACGACGGCCAGTGGAGTGGGTCGGCCGTGGTAAGCGGGTGTGAGAAGCAGCCGAGGAACCCCTCGTTCTGCTGGCAGGAGGCCTATCAAGAAGAGGCATCCGCCTAAGGCCCGCAAGCCGCTGCCTGGTTTGCACAGCCTGGATGGTCCTTTCCAGTGCTTCCTGGGCTGCAGGACCAAATATCTCTCCCGGTTCCATGGGGAGACTGCGAAGGAGTCTCCTGGATGCCTCTGTCAAGTTTGACTGAGATAGCCAAACCTGGCGACGAGCCTGAACCAGGATGGACATCATCCGTCCAAGTTCCCTGGACAGAAGGCCGAATGCCTCCAGTGAGGCATCACAAAAAGTGACAGAATCAGCAGCCACGTTGCCCTCCTGCAGTGAAGCTGAGAGCGCCAACGTGAGATTCGACAAAGAGCTCCCCATGCGGCAAGCACGTGCTCCAGCATCATAAGGCCTTGTGAGAAGGTCTCCAACAGGCCTGCAGCTCCTTCAGATAGTCCTTAGAGTGGGGAATAACGAAGGTAGTGGGGGCTGGCCTGCGCCTGAAGAGGGCACTAGCAGGTGCAGCTTCTGCCTGCTGTGGTACATGCATGTGCAGTCGATCTAAAGCCATGCGCATGATTGCCCGCATGGAGCCATCCCCCAACTCAGCCACTGAACTCGGAGCCGAGGAGTGGGCGCCCCGCTCAGATGCCTGGGAACCCCTATTTTACGAATCTCTCCCATAACCGTGGAAGTAGGTAGCCGAAGCTGCCAGGGAAAATGTATCCTCCTCAGGTACCAGCACTGGCATTGGAGGAGAGGGTGTCAAATCACCTTGCAATGGGGCATCAGGCTGGCAGTCTCTGAGCATGGGCCTGACCTGGGCCAGCTCAGCAGACAGCTGATCGAGTTTAGATGAGAGCCTGCTTTCTTGTCTCTTTTTGAGCAGATTTCGCCCTCTTCCTGGAGGGTGCGACTGCTGTAGCCGCAGCCCGCCGCTTAGAGCGTCTCTAACAGGCCGGGGGAGACTGGCCTGATGGGGGGAGGTCACTTTCATCCCCCTGATGTTCCACCTGCGCCCGACTGGCAGCCCTCACCGCCCAAGGCAAGTAACTGCAGTTCATGCAGGGGTTGTCTGACGGCGCCTCCCGCAGGTGCTCAGGACCGAGGCATGCGGGGCATAGGTCATGGCCGTCCTCTGGCTGTAGAGGAGCCTCACATGACGTACAGAAATGGGAGTCATCCATTGTGGTGGCGCTGGAGGCTTACACGACACTCACCTGTCCAAATAAGCCCAGACGCTCCCGCTAGTATGCTACAGGGGCTTGCACTGGAGGGAGGGAGCGCGTACGCTGCCTATACCGAGTAAGGAACCCAGCTGGTATTTAATGAATATTCCTCGGATAACCTGAGCGCGAACGCTAAGGACAAACCGAGTATAGACACCGTAAGCCGGAGGGAGGGAGCGCGTACGCTGCCTATACCGAGTAAGGAACCCAGCTGGTATTTAATGAATACTCCTCGGGTAACCTGAGCGCGAACGCTATGGACAAACAGAGTATGGACACCGTAAGCCGGAGGGAGGGAGCGCGTACGCTACCTATACCGGGTAAAGAACCCAGCTGGTATTTTAATGAATACTCCTCGGATAACCTGAGCGCGAACGCTATGGACAAACCGAGTATGGACGCCGTAAGCTGGAGGGAGGGAGCGCGTACGCTGCCTATACCAGCAGGGGCTCAGTAACAAATCCAAATCGGGACACAGCACAAAGCAAAACACAAACCATATGCTGGGAGGAGGCAGCGCGCACGCAGCCTCTACCAACAGAGGTTAATGCAAACTCACCAGCAGGTGTAGCTATGCAAGCGTTACCGCTAATAATTACTCACGCTGGACACCGGGAAACGCTTACGCAACCCGCCAGCCAGCAAACAAAGTCAGCTTGACCGACTAATTAAACGTCGGGACACAGCACAAACACAAAAACAGACCATATGCTGGGGGGAAGCAGCGCGCACGCAGCCTGTACCAACAGAGGTTAATGCAAACTCACCAGCAGGTGTAGCTATGCAAGCGTTACCGCTAATAATTAGTCACGCTGGACACCGGGAAACGCTCACGCAACTCGCCAGCCAGCAACAAAGTCAGCTCGACCGACTAAATTAAACGTCGGGGCGCAGCACAAACATATAAACAAACCATATGCTGGGGGGAAGCAGCGCGCACGCAGCCTGTACCAACAGACGTTAATGCAAACTCACCAGCAGGTGTAGCTATGCAAGCGTTACTGATAATAATTATTCACGCTGGACACCGGGAAACGCTCACGCAACCCGCCAGCCAGCAAACAAAGTCAGCTTGACCGACTAAATTAAACGTCGGCACACAGCACAAACACAAAAACAGACCATATGCTGGGGGGAGGCAGCGCCCACGCAGCCTGAACCAGCAGAGGCTAATGCAAACTCACCTGAAGGTGTAGCCATGCAAGCGTTACTGCTAATAATTATTCACGCTGGACACCGGGAAACGCTCACGCAACCCGCCAGCCAGCAAACAAAGTCAGCTCGACCGACTAAATTAAACGTCGGGGCGCAGCACAAACATATAAACAAACCATATGCTGGGGGGAAGCAGCGCGCACGCAGCCTGTCCCAACAGAGGCTAATGCAAACTCACCTGAAGGTGTAGCTATGCAAGCGCTACAGCTAATAATTATCCGCTGGACACCGGGAAACGCTCACGCAACCCGCCAGCCAGCAAACGAAGTCAGCTCGACCGACTAAATTAAACGTCGGGACACAGCACAAACACAAAAACAGACCATATGCTGGGGGGAGGCAGCGCCTACGCAGCCTGGACCAGCAGAGGTTAATGCAAGCTCACCCGCAGGTGTAGCTATGCAAGCGCTCCCGCTAATAATTATCCGCTGGACACCGGGAAACGCTCACGCAACCCGCCAGCCAGCAAACAAAGTCAGCTCGACCGACTAAATTAAGCGTCGGGGCGCAGCACAAACATACAAACAAACCATATGCTGGGGGGAAGCAGCGCGCACGCAGCCTGTCCCAACAGAGGCTAATGCAAACTCACTTGAAAGTGTAGCTATGCAAGCGTTACCGCTAATAATTATCCACGCTGGACACCGGGAAACGCTGACGCAACCCGCCAGCCAGCTAACGAAGTCAGCTCGACAGACTAAATTAAACGTCGGGATAAGGATGCGCGAACGCAACCGTCACCGATAAGTAATTAACAAACGCAGCAAAGTAACGTAAAGTCTCTCTCAACCAGAGAAAGATCGCCGTCGCAGTTCCTGGAGGGCGAACAATCGCTGCTCCGACCGACAATGGTCGCGGAACTACTAGCAACGGAATTTAGTAGTAAAGCAATAGACTCATTGCTTTCCAAGCAAGCAAACTACGCGCGAGAAGAAAATAAGAAACGATCCTCAGGTGACACCGGAAGATATAATCTTCTTTGGGTCACCTGCAGGTCACAGGTGACATTGTTGGTATACATACTCGCACTACGCATGCGCGAAGGGGAATATTCAGTGCTTTAAGCACCGCCCTCTGGCGGTCAGCAGGGATGAAATAGAACCTCACTTGCTGTTATGCAAGGGTTTAACTACTTTTCTGAGGGTCCAATCAAAGTCTCTCAATTACTGTGGAAAGTTTATATTGTCGGGAATTGGATAAAAATGTGTCAATCAATAGATAGTCACTGGATTATATTTCACAAGGGCGTGAACTATAACTGTGCTTTATGCAGGTGAGCCTGAGCAAACAGCAGAGAAACAGGATTTCAGTGAGGGATCGTATGAAGTTTAAAGGAAGCACTGAGCTAGTGGAGGGATGAATCTACGCGTAAATCAATGGTAGAGTATCATGCATTTTTAATATCAGATGACAGTAATTGATAGTTAAATGATATAGTATTTATACCATGTTGAATTTTTGCTTGAGAGAACTAATTTTTCACTACTTAATTGAGATACATATGCCCTATTATTCAACAAAGTGGTTGCAACAAAGGACAACGATTTTTACTGTCGCAAAAGATCATTTTAATGAACTACTGGATAGATGCGATGGGCAAATATATTTGACAGTTTGCACATTAGGTTTGGTTGAAGTGTTCAATTCATACAATTCCGGGGAAACAGGGATGGGACTTAACTCATCCACATTCTAAATAGGCAACAGGCACTGCTTCCTCATTAATATTTAGTAACCCTTTTGACTATGTAAATGCATGCATAAATAGAGCAGCTCCATGTCTGCTGGCGTCTAAACTACACAAATATGTTGGAAACTCAAACCTTTAAAAAAAAAAAAAAAAGTTTGTTTAAATAACATATTCTTAGTTTGATCAAAGTTAACTCATTTTTGATGAATATGTAAGACACTCACGACAGAAGGTGTTGTTTCTCCATGGCCCAATGCTCACATTACGATCCTGACACTCATTGACGTAGGACTCCAGTGCTTCACACAGTGAAGTTTGAGCACCATCCAATGCACACATATCAAAGAGACAGTCCTTGAAGAAGTTCTGCAACACAAGAAGAGTCATGTTCTTAGAACTGTTTATCCACTATTGGGTTAGAGCTGTTTTCATTGATCTTTGCATTGCAAACAATGAGGGTTCATGCAGTTTTGCAAATAAATGAGACACCTGTGCAAGAAAATCATTCATATAATTTGGAATGTGCAGTGGTTGCTCACATTGGGGTTGACTCTAGGGTGACAGATGGCAAATGGACCTGTTGGATCTAACAAGATGCCGCAGTAGGCGTGACTCTCGTATGTATCTTGTTGATCAGTGCATTCTGGGATTGTTTCATTGGGCTTCTTGTTGCAGCTGGAAGAATGAGGTCAAAGAACAACTGTACCATGTCAATAATTCATAAACATTTGAGATAATGTCAGACACTTGCAGAAACACTCACTTTGTGTCAGAGTTCCAACTGTTTCCAAAGTCATTGGCATTTGTGACCAAATGACCAGAAGGAGTTCGGAAATCATCCTTAGAATTTCCATTGTAGTCTCCACACAACCCACAAAAACTCTTCCTGTAACTGAAAAGAAATACATTGACAATAATTAATTTAATAAGATAGAATTTTCGCTGTGGGAAGTTAAATAGATCAATGCAACATATCAAGGATAAGTCAGAGCACAGAAGTTCCAATGTTTTCTCTCTTTTAGAAACAGCTTTACATCTCATTTTGTGTTGGTTACTTTTCAGTAGTGCCACTCTTGGAGACTCACTCGCTGGTCACTTTAATGTCCATGTAGTGGTTTCCATCGTATCGCACTGTTACACCAAAGGATGCGGCGACAGTAAAGTGTTTTCCTGATTTAAAGACAGACACATCCTGAACTGGGCTTATAGGCAGGTTGACTGTGGTTCCATTCACCTGTAGAGGGAGGTCAGAGAGTGGGCTAAAGGTATTAGTGTGTTGTTTGACAGTGGATCAACAGAGAAGTCTGAAAGGTTTTTCAGAGGAGCAACTTCTCATCTGACAAGCGCTTTCAATTCACCTGCACAGTCCCCCCCTTCAGCACTGACACTATCACTCCTTGTATGTGCACATGCACTGCTTTGATATAGGTGATAGAGAGCCTGTTGAAGCGATGCTCGTTGTCAGCATAGACTGAAAATGGAGGAGCCTGGGTGTTGTTGCAGGTCGTTGTCATGAGGTAGCTACAGTTGCCCATGAAGTCATATCGGCGGCGGTCAAACGTTGTGTAGTGAGGGTCACCAGATGCTATGCAGATGGAGGTACCTACATTGAAAACAAGTTTGGAGAAATGCAATAAGTCCAGATGAAAATACTGGGTAAATCAGAGGATGACAGACTGGAAAACACTGCAGATGTCTGGGTGGAACTAGAGGAAGGAGATTAGATGAGTCAACCCAAATCTTCACCTTCACTGAATCTTCACATAATTCTCCTACCTTTAGGATAGCAGCCTGGAACACCATCGACTTCACGACACTCCTCTGTGGGCTCACAGGCATTGTTGACACAGTCCAGTGAGTAGTTCCCAACACATCGACATAACTCTGTGCAGCCATCAGTGAAGACAATTTCACCAGGCTGATTGAAGAAAATGAAGATGACAAATGAAAACCTTTGATGACAACAGGACCAGTTTGAATGAGTAATTCTTCAGGTTTATGAATGATACAGTGCCATCCATTATTGTTTGTATTATTATTGTATTATTAATTATTGGCACCCCTGGTTAAGATGTGTTCTTTAGCTTCTAATAAATTCATTTTTTTTTCTATATAATATAGGACCACAATGAAAAAAAGAGGAAAATCCAACCTATAATTCAAGTCCATTTATTCAGTGGGAAAAAATCCCACATTAGGAAATTATTATTTTACATCAAATCATGTGTGCCACAATTATTACTACCCCTGATGTTAATACTTTGTACAGCCGCCTTTTGCCAAAAAAACAGCACCTGATCTTCTCCTAGAATGTTTCACAAGATGGGAGAATACAGAAACAGGGATCTTCGACCATTCCTCTTTGCACAATCTCTTTAAACCATCCAGCGACCTGGGTCCTCTCCTCTGCACTCTCCTCTTTAGCTCACTCCACAGGTTTTCAATGGGGTTGAGGTCTGGGGACTGAGATGGCCATGGGAGGAGCTTGATTCTGTGTCTTGTGAACTATTTCTGTGTAAATTTGGCCACAAGTTTAGGGTCATTATCTTGCTGAAAGACCCAGTGACGACCCATCTTCAGCTTTTGGGCAGAGGCCACCAGATTTTGATTTAAAATGTCTTGGTATTTCAAAGAGTCGATGATACCATGCACCCTAACAAGGTTCCCGGGGCCCCTGGAAAAGAAACAGGCCCACAGCATCACCGATCCTCCCCCATACGTCACAGTTTGCATGAGGTGCTTTTCTGCATACTCATCTTTTATGTTCCGCCAGACCCACTTAGAGTGTTTGTTGCCAAAAAGCTCTATCTTGGTCTCATCTGACCAAAGCACACTGTCCCAGTTGAAGTCCCAGTACCGCTTAGCGAACTCCAGACCTTTGCATTTATGATTGTGAGTGAGAAAAGGTTTTTTCCGTGCATGCCTCCCAAACAGCTTGTTGGCATGTAGATAGCGCCTGATGGTTGTTTTGGAGACTTTGAGACCCCAAGATGCTACCATTTGTTGCAATTCTTTAACAGTGAGCTTTGGAGAACTTTTTACTTCTCTTACCATCCTCCTCATTTGGCATGGTGGCAAAATACCTTGCGTCCTTGTCCAGGCTTGTTTACCACTGTTCCAGTAGTTTTAAACTTCTTAATGATTCCTCTGACTGTAGATATGGGCAGGTGCAGGCGAGTGGCTATTTTCCTGTAGCCATTGCCTGACTTGTGATGGTTGACACACATCTGCCTTACTTGAATGTTGTGTTCCTTTGTCTTTCCCATGTATTAGAGTGGATGTGAGAAATAGCTTCTGTGTCACGTCATATTTATACCCCAGGGAAATAGGAAGTGATGATTTACTAATTAAATGTTCCTAGATACTCTGATCAACTTTGTAAACTACTGTAGAAATGACAAAAATACTTCAATTACATTTAAGTCCAAGGAATGGTTAGGGGTCCCAATAATTGTGGAACAGGTGATTTTATGAAAAAAAATTATTTCTTAGACAGGGATTTTTTTGCCCTTAAAATTCACTTGAGTTGAAGGTTACATTTTCCCACAATTTTCAATAAAAATTGAAAAATTGAATTTATTTTACAGTTTTTAACACATCTTAACCAGGGGTGCCAATAATTATGGAGGGCGCTGTATAATGATGGGAACTCTTTGAAGGAAATGAAATTCGCTTTTCATTTAGTGGACTCTACTGAGAGAAGCAGAGCTGTGGTCACAGCAGGTACCTTATAGTAGTTGTTGCTCTCATCCAAACATCCACACTGGTGAAGGGGAACACAGTGGCGACCACGAAACACGTATCCTTCGTCACAGAAGCAGCCGCTTATACAGGAGCCGGTACAGTTTGTGGAGGGTTCCTGGCAGCTTGGGATACAAGCTGGACCGCAGTCCTTATAGTGAGCATTGGGGGGACATTTCACTGCAGTTCAGGGAGAAGAGAAGTATGCCCCATGTTTCGAAAGTTGGATAATCTCATAAGTATTGCAGTCTAAGCCATTATGTTCCTCTGAGACAGGAGAGAATTTTGTGTGATTGACAGCACTGACCTGGGGGAGCTGAGGTTGTGGGCTGTGGTGTGGTGGGACTTGGAGTTGCTACCACAAAAAGAAAAAAAAATGTTCATGAAGCAACATACAAGTGTCTGGGCTCTCACCCAAGCTTACATTAAAAGGCACAGAACCCAGTTGCAGATACAGTGGTTTGTACTGAGTTACAAAATGAATCTTTTACTCTAAGTTAAAAATATAAATTCTGCAGTTTCAGACTCTGTCCAGAATATTCCCAAGTGACAACTACAGCAGAGTGAGGGAGTCATCAATATATTTCACCAAGCTGAACACCAATATTGAGGTGAAATTTCTAGATAATATGGCGTTTCTAGGCTTTGAAGACATAAGTTGAGTTCAGTATTTCATACCGAGTTCATGACAGCCGTATTCTCCATCTTGCAGCTGGCAGACCTGATTGGCATCACAGGAGGTGTTGTGGCACTTGATCACCCCCTCTCCTCTGCAGACACAGTGCTCTGTACAGCCCTTTAGATACCAGCTCTCGTTCACCTGAACAAATGCAGAATAGGGCTCCCACTCGTGCATTCCAAACAAAACACTGCAAATGTTCTCATCTTATAGCTCAAGAGTGTCGCCCCCCAATGAACATACAGAGGCATCATAAGTTGATGTCATATAATGTCCATTTGGAGAAATTCGAGGCAGTGGACTTAGGTAATTATTCCCATCCTTAACTCAAGGTGTGTGAAATTTGATTTAAGTACTTGTAATAATAAACACTTTAGTTAGTTACTTCTTCCACAGGAACAATAGTTGCTCCTGAATCAGCAGCAGTAATAATCCATAGTGTTGTTTCATAGTCTGTGTTTCGGTCATTATTGTGTGACTTTCGCGTCTCATAAGGCGACTCACATGATGATAAAAGCCTTGAGGGTCCACACAGCCACAGTCTTTGAGAGGAACACAGCGGTCATTACTGAGGATGAAGTTGGGGTCACACTTGCAGCCCTCTACGCAGTTTTCTCTGCACCCAGGCAGTGAACCCCCACTGTGACTGGCGCATGTCTCTGGACACGGGCTCACACATAATGAGTAGTGACTGTTGGGGGGACAGGCTAGAGCTGTAACAGAGTAAGGAATAAGCCATGATCAGTGCCGATGTTGTTACTCGCATGAAGCGCAGATGTCCATGAGTATTTTATTCTTTACTCAAGCAGAATACAATGGTGAGAATGACTGAGACTCACAACAGAAGTTTGGCTCCCTCCATTGGTGCACAGGAGCTCCTGCGCTGAGACAGGCATCTGTGTAAGACTGCAGCTGATCACACAGAGTTGGCTGTAGGCCGCCATACCGGCACATGTCAAACACGCAGCTCTGGAAGTAGGGCCATGGGTCCACCACCTTAATGCAGCCCCTGGAGAAGGCAGTACATAAGAACATCTTATATTCACTATAGGGCAATGAGAAGTGTCCCTGTAGAAGCTGGCTGCATTTAAACAAATAATGAGGCTTATATGCAGGGCAGCTACATTGCATCATTAATAGCTTGGCTTATAGCTCAAGTATCTGGTCGTTCTCACCTGAAAGGACCTTGGGTGTCATTCAATTTACCGCAGTACTCTGGTTTGCTCACTTCTGCCTCAAGACTTGGGTCACAGGGTGGGTCAGGTTTGCCATCAGGCAAACACCTACAGGAATATCAGGGCCAGTTAGTGTTAGTTATACTAATTTTGAGGAATAGTCACACATTCATTACAAAAAAGTAGTACCAAATTAGTGTTGAAAGAGTAGCACAAATGACGATTCCCAAACTCAGGCTGCAGGCAAAAAATATACATACATTTCATCTTCATCCTCTTTAGTCTGCCAACTGTTGCCAAACTGGTCTGAGTTCTCAGCAAGTGAACCATCTGGCATGGTGAAGTCATTATTGGGGTTTCCATCATAATCTCCACATAAACCACACGTCTGGTTGAAGTATGAGCTGGGAGAGAAAGGCAAATGAAGATTTTTTTATGATCTATTGGATTGAATTAAAAAGAAATTTGTAGTATGAGCTGGGAGAAAAAGGGAATTGGGGATTTTTTTTAGAACTTCTTGAATGAACTGGAGATAAATTATGTGAAATTTGCCTCCCAAGGCTGAATCTTCAGCCTCTTCCCACAGTATGGTGAAAATAAAGCAGTTAAGCGAATTTTATCTCCACAAACCTGGGGACTGAGATGTGTGCGTAATGGTTACCATCCCAACGCACTGTGAGACCAAAAGGGGTCTGCATGGTGACATACTGCCCAGCCAGGGATAGAAAGATCAGAGGAGAAGGGGAGTGTGGGAGAGACACACGCAATCCATTCACCTGTAGAGAGAGAGAGAGAGAGCAGGAGAAATTTCAGAGAGGACAGATTAGAGTGAGGAGAGATCAGTAAAATGAGAATTTATTCGGCTGGAAAGACTCTTTAAAATGCCGGAAGTTACTGAAGGTTAACAGAAAGTGGCAGCGGCGTGCTGTCAGATGTTCAGAGGGCCTTCAGTAACTTCACCGTTTACCACCAACCTATTTTTCTCGATATCAGTTCGCCTGATTGACATAGAAACAATTTATCAATTGAACACGAAGACCAAAACATGACCTATAAAAAGAAATGATAATGAAAAAGTTAATGCTTGTTGCCTATATTTGCCTACGCAAATCTGAGCGGTTTTACGAGCTACACCAGCGGAGAAATTATAAAAAATATTGATATTTCATGCCCTCATTTACATGAGGAAGAAAACTTCTCAATTTTGTGGTGCAGTATAACAATGCTAGCGAACATAAATTAGACTGATGTTGGTTCTACCAATTAGTCTGAGGAACTGTTGCTAATCAAGAAAGGTAAACTGCGAGACTTTTAGATTAATAAGCATTGAAAGGTGAGGTTTCCGAAGGCCTTTGTAACTACCGACAAACCTCTACTGAAAAACAGTCTAAAGCCATGACTGCTCTGGTAAAAGGGAATGAATTCATGCTGACCAGAGTTCTTCTGCTCTTCATTAGAGTGACTGTGACTCCATTGACTGTGATGTAGAGCTTCTTCAGGTATGAGACGCCTGCTAATCCCCTCTCCTCATTCTTCCCTTCCACTGAGAACCAGGGACCTGAGAGCCAAAACAGTGCAGATCATGTGTAGCGTATTAGCAGCCATGAAGCAGTTTTTACTGTGAGGCTAGATGTTTCTGTCCTCTGATGACATCAGCTAGCAGTACAATAGTAATATACTTCACGGTGCTTCAACAACATTCAGAGACATTGATCTTTTAAGAGTATTTTTTTTCTTTTGAGGAGTGCTGTACCTGTATGGTTTTGGCAGCTCCTGGCCAGAGTATAGGTGCAGGTTCCCATGAAGCTGTAGAATCTCCCATCAAAGGTGATGTAATGTGGATCTCCTGAGATGTAACAGTCCTTTGTACCTGCAGAGAGATTCAGGATGGATTGATCTCACAACTTATCACATGGTGTAGCCGTCACCATGACCACTTGATGAGTTTTTATGATAATTGGAATGTACTTACTTAAGGGGTAGCAACCCAGCTGTCCGTTCTGCAATTCACATACATGTTGGGGAGGACATTCTCCTGACCAGCATATCACACGTCCTCCCTCACATGTGCACTTCTGCTCACAGTCCTTAGTGTAGAACTCCTCTCCTGCCTGAAGAAAGAGTAGAACAAGTAGAAAGGCTGCTTTTTGTTGCAATATTGCTGAGTTATGAAGAGATGTAGATTTTCCAAAAAACTACAAACAAGGGGACAGGCAATCACTCAAATTCTTACCAAAAATGCTACTGAGAAATTGCAGATGATAACAAAGGCTATCACTCACCTGGTAGTACTGTCCATTGAAGTGGCACCCACAGGTCTCCTGTTTAATACACTTCCCAGAACTATACACATATCCTGTGTCGCACACACACCCCTCTGCACATGGCCCACTGCACTGTCCCAGGCTGGGAATGGAGCAGGATGGGGGGCAAGGTGGGGCACAAGTCTCATAATGGCTATTAGTGGGGCAGCGAAGAGCTGGGGTACAGGGAGATTGGAGAAAGGGGGAAATGAACTACAGGTGAAGACACGATATTTAAAATGTCAAGAATATGAACTCTGATGTTCTCTCTAAATGTTATTGTTAAACGTGGAGGTTTATTTGAATTTAAAGGCTTAACCCCTTTGCGCAGAAGCAACATATGGCTATTTTTCCTTATCCTATTAAAGGCTTTATAATTCAAGATTTGAGCTTCACAGAAATGCGTAAAATGGCTTCAATGAAATCGGTCGCTTGTAGGATGTAGAATACCTCATTTTAACAAAAGACACACTCCTCCATCCGGAAAGAAGCAGGCAATATGCTTCTCTAGATGGAACATAATCCGTACAACGAACGGAGCATGGGATTTTACTGAGCTGTTCTTATTATAAATGAACAAAATACTGGGCATACGATTCCATTCAATGTCGAAAAATTCTAACACATCGCCACATAGAGCAAAATGCCATCATTTACAGTATTATTAGCAAAGGCTCATGGTTACTCATATAAATCAATGTAGCGAGAAAGCTCTGTGATCATCACGGGTATGGTAAACTGAAAAAAAAAAAACAAAACTACAACTAACCAGCTAGCTAGCTAGCCATAAGTACTCCGTATTTCTCCCTTCTACTCACTCACAATGAAGAAAAACTCTCCATCATTGAAGTACTCCACCAGACAAACAGAGCAACAGAGATTTCCGATACAAAGAACCCTCCAGTACTGTTCCATTGGGAATTACTCCCATTATCCATGATGAAATCACATTGTCATGATGTACATGTAACCCAGGCACTTTTGGATTGGTTTTGGAAGTCTTTTTTCTATTCTTTGTACTCACGTCATTCAACTGGGCACAATTGAGAGAATAAAACCTAACTTGCTGTTACGCAAGGGTTTAAATACTTTTCCGAGGGTCCAATCAAAGTCTTTCAATTACTGTAGAAAGTTTATATTGTCTGGAATTGGATAAAAATGTGTCAATCAATAGATAGTTCCTGGATTATAGTTCACAAGGGCGTGAACTATAACTGTGCTTTATGCAGGAAAGCCAGAGCTGCATTAGAGAAATTGGATTCCAGTGAAAGATCGTATGAGGTTGTAAGGAAGCATTGAGCTCCTCGAGGGAAGAATCGACGCGTAAATCAATAGTAGAGTATCATGTATTTTTAAGATCTGATGACAATATTTGATTGTAGAATGATATCGTATCAATACCATGTTGAATTTTTGCTTCAGAGAACTGATTTTTTCACTTCTTAATTGAGATACATTTGACTTATTATAGAGGAAGTGGTTGCATCAAAGGACAACGATTTTCTGTCACAAGAGATTTTAAATTAATTAACTGCTGGATAGATACGATGGGCAAATATATTTGGCAGTTTGCTCATTAGCTTGGCTGAAGTGTTTAATTCATACAATTCTGGAGAAACAGGACTCTACTCCTCCATATTCTAAATAGGTAACAGGCACCGCTTCTTCATGAAAATTCAATAACCGTTTTGGGTGTATAACTGCATGCATAAATAGAGCAGCTCCATGTCCGAAGGCGTCTAAACAACACAAACCTGTGAAAAACTTTAAACTTAAAAAAAAAAAACTAAACATTTTGTTAATAACATATTCTTAGTTTGATCAAAGTTAACTCATTTTTGATGAATTTGTAAGACACTCACGACAGAAGGTGTTGTTTCTCCATGGCCCAATGCTCACATTACGATCCTGACACTCATTGACGTAGGACTCCAGTGCTTCACACAGTGAAGTTTGAGCACCATCCAACGCACACATATCAAAGAGACAGTCCTTGAAGAAGTTCTACAACACAAGAACAGTCATGTTGCTGGAGCTGTTTATCGCCTATTGGGTTAGAGCTGTTTTCATTGAGCTTTGCATTTCAAACAATGAGGGTTCATGCAGTTTTGCAAAATAAAGAAGACACCTGTGCAAGAAAATCATTCATATAATTTGGAATGTGCAGTGGTTGCTCACATTGGGGTTGACTCTAGGATGACAGATGGCAAATGGTCCCGTTGAATCTAACAAGATGCCGCAGTAGGCGTGACTCTCATATGTATCTTTTTGATCATCAGTGCATTCTGGGATTGTTTCATTGGGCTTCTTGTTGCAGCTGGAAGAATGAGGTGAAAGAACAAATGTACCATGTCAATAATTCATAAACATTTGAGATAATGTCAGACACTTGCAGAAACACTCACTTTGTGTCAGAGTTCCAACTGTTTCCAAAGTCATTGGCATTTGTGACCAACTGACCAGAAGGCATTCGGAAATCATCCTTAGAATTTCCATTATAGTCTCCACACAACCCACACAAACTCTTCCGGTAACTGAAAAGAAATACATTGACAATAATTCATTAAATAAGATGAAACTTTTGCTGTAGGAAGTTAAATAGATCAATGCAGCATATCAAGGATAAGTCAGAGCTCAGAAGTTCCAAGGTTTTCTCTCTTTTCGAAACAGCTTTACATCTCATTTTGTGTTGGGTACTTTTCATTAGTGGCACTTTTGGAGACTCACTCGCTGGTCACTTTAATGTCCATGTAGTGGATTCCATCGTATCGCACTGTTACACCAAAGGATGCGGCGACAGTAAAGTGTTTTCCTGATTTAAAGACAGACACATCCTGAACTGGGCTTATAGGCAGGTTGACTGTGGTTCCATTTACCTGTAGAGGGGGTCAAAGAGTGGGCTAAAGGAATTAGTGTGTTGTTTGACAGTGGTTCAACAGAGAGGTCTGAAAGCTTTTCAAAGGAGCAACTTCTCATCTGACAAGCGCTTTCAATTCACCTGCACAGTACCCCCCTTCAGCACTGACACTATCACTCCTTGTATGTGCACATGCACTGCTTTGATATAGGTGATAGAGAGCCTGTTGAAGCGATGCTCGTTGTCAGCGTAGACTGAAAATGGTGGGGCCTGACTGTTGTTGCAGGTTGTTGTCATGAGGTAGCTACAGTTGCCCATGAAGTCATATCGGCGGCGATCAAACGTTGTGTAGTGAGGGTCACCAGATGCTATGCAGGTGGAGGTACCTACATGGAAAACAAGTTCGGTGAAATTCATGAAGTACCGATGAAAATACTGGGTGAATAAGTGGATAACAGACTGGAAAACACTGCGATGTGTGGGCGGAACTAGAGGAAGAAGATTAGACGTGTCAACCCAAATCTTCACCTTCACTCAATCTCCACATAATTCTCCTACCTTTAGGATAGCAGCCTGGAACACCATCGACTTCACGACACTCCTCTGTGGGCTCACAGGCATTGTTGACACAGTCCAGTGTGTAGTTCCCAACACATCGACATAACCCTGTGCAGCCATCAGTGAAGACAATTTCACCAGGCTGATTGAGGAAAATGAAGATGACAAATGAAGACCTTTGATGACAACAGGACCAGTTTGAATGAGTAATGTTTCAGGTTTATGAATGATATAATGATGGGAACTCTGAAGGAAATGAAATATGTTTTTCATTTAGTTGACTCTACTGAGAGAAGCAGAGCTGTGGTCACAGCAGGTACCTTATAGTAGTTGTTGTTCTCATCCAAACAGCCACACTGGTGAAGGGGAACACAGTGGCGACCACGAAACACGTATCCCTCATCACAGAAGCAGCCGCTAATGCAGGAGCCGGTACAGTTTGTGGAGGGTTCCTGGCAGCTTGGGATACAAGCTGGTCCGCAGTCCTTATAGTGAGCATTGGGGGGACATTTCACTGCAGTTCAGGGAGTAGAGAAGTATGCTCCATGTTAATATCGTTGGATCATCTCATAAGTATTGCAGTCTAAGCCATTATGTTCTTGTGTGTTGGGAGAGAACTTTATGTGATTGACAGCACTGACCTGGGGGAGCGGAGGTTGTGGGCTTTGGTGTGGTGGGACTCGGAGTTGCTAGGACAAGAAAAAAAACATTTTCATAAGGCAACATACAACATTGCGGTCTCTCATCAAAGTTTGCATTCAAAGGCACAAAACCCTGCTGCAGATGCTGTGGTTTGTACAGAGTTACAGTATCCATCCTATACTCATTAAAAAAAAATACAGCAGTTCCAGACATTGTCCAGAATATTCCCAAGTGACTACTACCGTATTGTGAGGGAGTTATCAGTACATGTTACTAAGCTAAACACCAATATCTTGGTGAAATTTCGAGAAAACAATGGCATTTCTAGGCTTTGAAGACATAAGTTGAGTTCAGTATTTCATACCGAGTTCATGACAGCCGTATTCTCCATCTTGCAGCTGGCAGACCTGATTGGCATCACAAGAGGTGTTGTGGCACTTGATCACCCCCTCTCCTCCGCAGACACAGTGCTCTGTACAGCCCTTTAGATACCAGCTCTCATTCACCTGAACAAATGCAGAATAGGGCTCCCACTTGTGCATTCCAAACAAAACATTGTAAATGTTCTCATCTTATAGCTCAAGAGTGTTGCCCCCCAACGAGCATAGAACAAGTTGAAGACCCCAGTGGTAAAAGGTCCTTTGTCACAAAATGTATATTTGGAGAAAATCGAGGCAGTGGATTTAGGATATTATGAAGGTTTTGTCCCGTCCTGTCCTCACAGTGAGTAAAATTGTTATTCAAGACTAGTTGTACTAGACTCTTCAGTTACTTCTGCCGCAGGCCCAACAGTGGCCCCCGAATCAGCAGCATTTGTCCATGGTATTGTTTAATTATCCGTGTTTGGGTCATTATTGTATGACTTTAGCATCTCATAAAGGGACTCACATGATGATAAAAGCCTTGAGGGTCCACACAGCCACACTCTTTGAGAGGAACACAGCGGTCATTACTGAGGATGAAGTTGGGGTCACACTTGCAGCCCTCTACGCAGTTTTCTCTGCACCCAGGCAGTGAACCCCCACTGTGGCTGGCGCATGTCTCTGGACATGGGCTCACACATAATGAGTAGTGACTGTTGGGGGGACAGGCCAGAGCTGTAACAGAGTAAGGAATAAGCCATGATCAGTGCCGATGGTGTTACTCGCATGAAGCGCAGATGTCCATGAGTATTTTATTCTTTACTCAAGCAGAATACAATCATGAGAATGATTGAGACTCACGACAGAAGTTTGGCTCCCTCCATTGGTGCACAGGAGCTCCTGCACTGAGACAGGCATCTGTGTAAGACTGCAGCTGATCACACAGAGTTTGCTGATAGCCGCCATACCGGCACATATCATACACGCAGCTCTGGAAGTAGGCCCATGGGTCCACTACCTTCATGCAGTCCCTGGAGAAGGCAGTACACAAAAACGTCAAAGATTCACAGGGGCAATGAGAAGTGTTTCTGTAGAAGCTAGCAGCACTTATACAAATGAGGAGGTTAGGGGTTCAACGATTCTGAATCAATGTTTTTATAAAGCGTAGTAACACCACCTGCTACCATGAGGCGAACATCCAAGCTTTCCCTTTTCCTTTATTAACCCCCATGCTGTCCTGAGTGAAAATGCCTAACATCAAAGGGCATGGGAAATGCTTCCGGAAAAACTTGATTGACAACAGTGTTTTTCGGCTACGTGCTGAGAAGAGCCAAGCAAATGAAAACAAAATTATCTCCTATTAACCAATCTGGCAATTCTTTTTTTTTTTTAAATAAATTTGGGATCTCCAATCCCACCCGAATCTGGAATGCCCAATTGGGGAACTATGTACAAGGCTTGCTCGTATGCGACCCCTTGCTGCCAACTCAGGATAGTGAGACAGTTCACAGCTCTCCTCCGAAGCACGTGCCTGTCTGCCACTGATTCTTATACACTCATCGGTTGAATCTTCGCAAGTTCAGAACTAGGGCGGAGGATACTCGGACATGAACCAACCCGGAGTCTTCCTGACGAGCGCCCGTCTGGCCAGCAGGAGGCGCTGGAGCAACGAACAAAGCTGTATTCTATACCCAAATCCGGCAGTCCCTTCCCAATTTGAAACCCTGTAGCGCGATAGCCAATTGTGCACTACTCTGAAAAAGCTGCCGACCCCTGCCGGTGGGTACGCCGGGGCTCGAACTCGTGACGTGGTGATCACCTCTGCAGCAATTCTAAGAAAAGTTTCCGTTTACTTTGCTTGATAAGCAATCAAATGGTGGACTCATTTACTCTTTAAATTGAATGAGTAGAGCGGTTTATTAAGACAACATGTTTGATTGCTGCATTTTGAAATTGAAATGGCCATCGAATTGCACAGATTTGCATGAACACGATTGCCACTGCCACGCTATTTCGTGCGACTGTGATCATTTATATCTCACATTCACGTTTCATCCGCTTTACAGAATGTTTTCCACCTTGTGTATTTTTTAGATGCTTGAACTCCAGAGCGATCTTATAACAAATCTATTGGAAATGAATCTTGAATAATGTCCTAAAATGCCACAATTAGAGATGTAATTCAGAGAAAGATTTTTTTCTAATTATTAAAACTGGCATTCTTTCAATCAAACACCATAGTCCAGTTCGGTTTGTCTGCTTTTCACCATCACATCTTAATCGTTATTGGCTACTGGCTAAATTTCTTGATTGTTATTTAGGCCAAGTACACGGGAGCAGATTTAAGGAACAGCGGAGCACCTGCAATTAGCGAAATCTAAACTCAGGCTTCTTCCCGACGGCATTTTAAATCGTTTTAAGCCGCTTCAGGTGTGTATGTTTCAAGAAATTACACGTAACTGCCTACACACCCCATGACGGCAAGTTGTGTCATCACACTTTAAAGAAATCCTCGTTCAATATCGCCACATCCCAACTCAGCATTTCATCTCTCGTTGTAGTATTTTTAGGAGATCTATAATGATAAAATAAAAATAGAGAGATTTATTTTCATATCTCCCTGGATTTTAAGCATCTAAAAAATACACAAGATGGACAACATTAAAGCAGATGAAATGTGAATGTGAGCTATAAATTATCATAATCAAACGAAATGGCCAAATACGCGTTCTTGCAAATCTATTTAACTTTCAGAATGCGACAATCAGACATGCTGTCTTAATAAACAGCTCTACTCATTCAGCAAAGTAAAGAAGCGAATCCCCTGTTTGACTGCTAATTGAGCAAAGTAAACGGAGACAGGATTAGAGTAACCTAATTGCTTAAAAGGAGAGGATTCTGTAGTCGTTGACTTGACTCCGTGCAGCATTTCGCCGAAAAATACTATTGTCAGTCAAGTTTTTTTTACGGAAGCATTTCTCATGCCATTGTTGGCACTTTCGTTCAAGACAGCGTCAGGTAAGGAAAAGGGAAAGCTGGGATGTTCGCCCCATGGCGGTCCTATGCCTTAAAAAACATCGATTCAGAATCGTTACACCCCTAAAGGAGGCCTATATGCAGGGCAGCTACATTGGAACATGAAGAGTTTGGCTTATGGCTCAAGTATCTGGTCGTCCTCACCTGAAAGGACCTTGGGTGTCATTCAATTTACCGCAGTACTCTGGTTTGCTCACTTCTGCCTCAAGATTTGGGTCACAGGGTGGGTCAGGTTTGTCATCAGGCAAACAGCTACAGCAATATCAGGGCCAGTCAGTGGTAGTTAAACTAATTTTGAGGAATAGCCACACATTCATTATGCAAAAAGTAGTACCAAATTCATGTTCAAAGAAAGATACAAATTAAGATTCCCAAACTCAGGCTGCAGACAAAATTATTCATACATTTCATCTTCATCTTCTTTAGTCTGCCAACTGTTGCCAAACTGGTCTGAGTTCTCAGCAAGTGAACCATCTGGCATGGTGAAGTCATTATTGGGGTTTCCATCATAATCTCCACATAAACCACATGTCTGGTTGAAGTATGAGCTGGGAGAGAAAGGCAAATGAAGATTTTTTGAGATCTACTAGAATGAATGAAAGAGAAATTTTGCGGCATTTAGCTCCCAAAGCCGAATATTCCCACAGAAAAGTGTAAATAAATCAGTTAAGGGGATTTCATCTCCACAAACCTGGGGACTGAGATGTGTGCATAATGGTTACCATCCCAACGCACCGTGAGCCCAAAAGGGGTCTGCATGGTGACATACTGCCCAGCCAGGGAGAGAAAGATCAGAGGAGAAGGGGAGTGTGGGAGAGACACACGCAATCCATTCACCTGTAGGGAGAGAAAGAGAGAGCAGGAGCAATTTGAGAGAGAGGACAGATTGGAGTGAGGAGAGATCAGTCAAATGAGAATTTATTCAGCTGGAAAGACTCTTTAATGCCTGACTTTACTGAAGGTTAAGAAAAAAATTGCAGTGGCCTGCTGTCAGATGTTCAGAGGGCCCTCAGTAACCTCACCCATTACTGCTCGATTGCTTTCAACCTTTTGTTATCGATTAAGTTCGCCTGATTAGCATTCAAACAATTAATCGACTGAACAACAAAGACCACTACATGACCTATAATAAATATTATAATGAAAAGTGAATGCCTGTTGCCTACATTTAAATAGTTTGTATGGCATTCTAAGGATGGCAATATAAATGCAACAATCCAGAACTTTGGCTAACTTTGCAGAATTCATTTTCACCATCCTTACAATTGTCCCTCAGCTGTGCATTATGCCTAACGACGACTTTAGCTGAGACTACATTCAGAGTATAGTACGGATTGTCGTGGCTTATTGCTCAATGAGCCTCATGAACTAATTGACGCAAATCTGAGCGGTTTCACGAGCTACACCAGTGCAAAAATGATAAAAACATATAAATGACATCATGAAACATAAATATGAGGAAGAAAATGCCTCAATTTTGTGAATTTTGTGATGTATAACAAATCCATCGAAAATAAATTAGGCTGTTGTCAGTTCTACCATTTAGTATGATCAACTGTTGCTCATCAAGAAAAGTAACCTGCGAGAGGTTTAGGTTATTAAGCATTGAAAGGCGAGGTTTCCGAAAGCCTTTGTTACTGCCGACAAACCACTACAGAAAAATAGTCTAAAGCCATGACTGCTCTGGTGAAAGGGAATGAATTCGTGCTGACCAGAGTTCTTCTGCTCTTCAATAGAGTGACAGTGACTCCATTGACTGTGACGTAGAGTTTCTTCAGGTATGAAACACCTGCTAATCCCCTCTCCTCATTCTTCCCTTCCACTGAGAACCAGGGACCTGAGAGCCAAAACAGTGCAGATCATGCGCAGCATATGAGCAGCTTTGAAGCAGTTTTTAGGGTAAGGCGAGATGTGTCTGCCCTCTGATGATGACAGCTACCAGTACAATAGTAATATGCTACACAGTACTCAAACAACATTCAGAGAGATCAATCTCTTTAGAGTCTATTTTTCCTTTGAGGAGTGCTGTACCTGTATGGTTTTGGCAGCTCCTGGCCAGAGTATAGGTGCAGGTTCCCATAAAGCTGTAGTATCTCCCATCAAGGGTGGTGTAATGTGGATCTCCTGAGATGTAACAGTCCTTTGTACCTGCAGAGAGATTCAGGATGGATTGATCTCACAACTGAACACATGGAGTAGCCCTCATCAGGACCACTTGATGAGTTTTGATGATAATTGGAATATACTTACTTAAGGGGTAGCAGCCCAGCTGTCCATTTTGCAGTTCACATCCATGTTGGGGAGGACACTCTCCTGACCAGCATATCACACGTCCTCCCTCACATGTGCACTTCTGCTCACAGTCCTTAGTGTAGAACACTTCACCTGCCTGCAGTAAGAGTAGATTAAGTAGAAAGGCTTATTTCTGTGGTGATATTTCTGAGTTATGAAGAGACGCACATTTTCCAAAAAACAAAAAAACTACAATTAAGGGGACAGGAAATCACGCAAATGATAACAAAGGCTATCACTCACCTGGTAGTACTGTCCATTGAAGTGGCACCCACAGGTCTCCTGTTTAATACACTTCCCTGAACTATACACATATCCTGTGTCGCACACACACCCCTCTGCACATGGCCCACTGCACTGTCCCAGGCTGGGAATGGTGCAGGATGGGGGGCAACGTGGGGCGCAAGTCTCATAATGGCTATTAGTGGGGCAGCGAAGAGCTGGGGAACAGGGAGAATAGGAGAAAGGGGGAAATGAACAAAAGGTGAAGACGTGATATTTAAAATGTCAAGAATATGAACTCTGATGTTCTCTCCAAATGTTATTGTTAAACACAGTTCATTTGAATTTAAAGGCTTATCCCCTTTGCACAGAAGCCATATATGGCTATTTTTGCTTACCCTATTAAAGGCTTGATAGTTCAAGATTTGGGGGGTAAAATGGCTTTAATGAAATAAGTCACTTGTAGCATGTAGAATACCTCATTTTAACAAAATACACATTCCATCATCAGGGAAAAAGCAGGCAATATGCTTCTCTAGATGGAACAGAATCGGTGCAATGAACGTAGCATGGGATTTTACTGAGCTGTTCTCATTGTGATTGAACACAAACCTGGGCACTGGATTTCATTGAATGTGGTATAAATTCTAAAATATCGCCACATTGAGCAAAATGCCATCATTTACAGTATTATTAGCAAAGGTTTACAGTTACTCATATAAACCAATGTGGCAAAAAATCTCTGTGATCATCATGGATATGGTAAACTGAAAAAAACAAACAACTAGCCCGCTAGCTAGCTAGCCATAAGCACTCCATATTTCTCCCTTGTTCTCACTCATAATGACGTGTTATGGCCCCAATTTGTTATGACATATTGGACAGCAAGGGGTGACAGGCAACATTTTAAAAACTTTACCAGATTTAATTAAACAAACAAAGACTGACCAAGATTGAAATAACAAAAAGTGAGATAGTTACAGTGCCTTGTAATTGAGATGGGGTTTGCTGTGTTGCGATGTCTTGGGAGAGGAAAATGCTCCAAGACAGGAGAAAATCCACAAAACGAGCTTCACAGGTCTTGTAAAGAGTGACAGGTCGGTCAAATGTATCCTTCCACTATTTCTCCTTGCAATTTCTACTACAACTTTCCTCTCTCAATATTTCCCCTTATATACTCTTTTCCAGCCCCCTCCCACCTTCTACACTTTTTTCCAGACTCAATTCTCTTGCACTTCCCCCTCTGAAGCATGCCCAGGACATGCCCAAAACCTAGCTCCAGACTGGCTGAACAAAAAAATGTCAATACTGTGTCTTTTTTTCACATTGCAGATGTAAAACTTTCCATCATTGAAGTACTCCACCAGACAAACAGAGCAACAGAGATTTCTGATTCAGAGAACCCTCCAATACTGTTCCATTCAGAATTACTCCCATTTTCCATGATGGAATCACATTGCCATGATGTAAATGTAACCTAGGCACTTCTGGGTTGGTTTTGAAAGTCTTACTTTTTTTCTTTGTACTCAGGTCATTCAACTTTTTATATTGTTCATAAAGTTTATATTGTCTGGAATTGGATAAAAATGTGTCAATCGATAGATAGTTACTGGATTGTAGTGCACATGGGCATGAACTATAACTGTGCTTTATGCAGGTCAGCCTGAGCAAGTATCAGAGAAAAAGGATTTCAGTGAAATATCTTAAGAGGTTGTAAGGAAGCACTGAGCTCGTCGAGGGATGAATCTACGCATAAATCAGTGGTAGAGCATCATGCATTTTTAATATCTGATGACAATAATTGATTGTAGAATGATATAGTATCAATACTTTGTTGAATTTTTGCTTCAGAGAACTGATTTTTTCACTACTCAATTGTGATACATTTGACTCATAGATGAAGTGGTTGCAACAAGGGACAATGATTTTTTTCTGTCACAAGAGATTTTAATTGTAATTAACTGCTGGATAGATAGTACAGGCAAATATATTTGGCAGTTTGCACATGAGGCATGGCTGAAGTGTTTAATTCATACAATTCTGGGGAAACAGGGATGGGGCTTAACTCATCCTTATTCTAAATAGGTAACAGGCACCGCTTTCCTCATGAATATTCATTCACTGGGTGTGTTTTGGGTGTGTAACTGCATGCATCAATAGAGCAGCTCCATGTCTGCAGGTGTCTAAACTATGTAAACCTGCTAAAATCTCAAAACTTAAAAAGGAAAAAAAAATTATTTGTATTTAATAACGTATTATTAGTTTGATTCAAAGCAAACTCATTTTTGATGAATATGTAAGACACTCACGACAGAAGGTGTTGTTTCTCCATGGCCCAATGCTCACATTACGATCCTGACACTCATTGACGTAGGACTCCAGTGCTTCACACAGTGAAATTTGAGCTCCATCCAACGCACACATATCAAAGAGACAGTCCTTGAAGAAGTTCTGCAACACAAGGATAGTAATGTTACTTTGGCTGTTTATCGCCTATTGGGTTAGAGCTGTTTTCATTGATCTTTGCATTGCAAAAGACAAGAGCACATGAAGTTTTCCAAAATAAATAAGACACCTGTGCAAGAAAATCATTCATATAATTTGGAATGTGCAGTGGTTGCTCACATTGGGGTTGACTCTAGGATGACAGATGGCAAATGGACCTGTTGGATCTAACAAGATGCCGCAGTAGGCATGACTCTCGTATGTATCTTGTTGATCATCAGTGCATTCAGGGATTGTTTCATTGGGCTTCTTGTTGCAGCTGGAAGAATGAGGTGAAAGAACAACTGCACCATGTCAATAATTCATAAACATTTGAGATAAATGTCAGTCACTTGTAGAAACACTCACTTTGTGTCAGAGTTCCAACTGTTTCCAAAGTCATTGGCATTTGTGACCAACTGACCAGAAGGCGTTCGGAAATCGTCCATAGAATTTCCATTATAGTCTCCACACAACCCACACAAACTCCTCCCGTAACTGAAAATAAATGCAATGACAATAATTCATTCAATAAGATGAAATTTTTGCTGTAGAAAGTTAAATAGAGAGCACAAGTCAGAGCACAGAAGTTCCAATGTTTTCTCTCTTTTAGATACAGCTTTACATCTCATTTTGTGTTGGTTACTTTTCATTAGTGCCAATTTTGGAGACTCACTCGCTGGTCACTTTAATGTCCATGTAGTGGTTTCCATCGTATCGCACTGTTACACCAAAGGATGTGGCGACAGTATAGTGTTTTCCTGATTTAAAGACAGACACATCTTGAGCTGGGGTCACAGGCAAGTTGACTGTGGTTCCATTCACCTGTAGAGGGAGGCCACAGAGAGTAGGCTAAAGGTTTTAGTTTGTTATTTAAATTGTTCAGCACAGAACACCGAAAGCTTTTTAATAAAAATCTATTCATTTCCAAGAACTTTCAATTCACCTGCACAGTGCCTCCCTTCAGCACTGACACTATCACTCCTTGTATGTGCACATGCACTGCTTTTATGTAGGTGATAGAGAGCCTGTTGAAGCGATGCTCGTTGTCAGCGTAGACTGAAAATGGAGGAGCCTGGGTGTTGTTGCAGGTCTCTGTCATGAGGTAGCTACAGTTGCCCATGAAGTCATATCGGCGGTGGTCAAACGTTGTGTAGTGAGGGTCACCAGATGCTATGCAGGTTGAAGTACCTACATGGAAAACAAGTTTGGTGAAATGCATGAAGTACAGATGAAAATACTGGGTGAATTAGAGGATAACAGACCGGAAAACACTGCAGATGTCTGGATGGAACTAGAGGGAGGAGACAAGATGACTCAATCCAAATCTTCACCTTCACTGAATCTTCACATAATTCTCCTACCTTTAGGATAGCAGCCTGGAACACCATCGACTTCACGACACTCCTCTGTGGGCTCACAGGCATTGTTGACACATTCCAGTGTGTAGTTCCCAACACATCGACATAACTCTGTGCAGCCATCAGTGAAGACAATTTCACCAGGCTGATTGAGGAAAATGAGGATGACAAATGAAGACCTTTGATGACAACAGGACCAGTTTGAATGAGTAATGTTTCAAGTTTATAAATGATTTAATGATGGGAACTCTTTGAAGGTAATGAAATATGTTTTTCATTTAGTGGACTCTACTGAGAGAAGCAGAGCTGTGGTCACAGTGGATACCTTATAGTAGTTGTTGTTCTCATCCAAACAGCCACACTGCTGAAGGGGAACACAGTGGCGACCACGAAACACGTATCCCTCATCACAGAAGCAGCCGCTAATGCAGGAGCCGGTACAGTTTGTGGAGGGTTCCTGGCAGCTTGGAATACAAGCTGGTCCGCAGTCCTGATAGTGAGCATTGGGGGGACATTTCACTGCAGTTCAGGGAGTAGAGAAGCATGCCCCATGTTAATATAGTTGGATAATCTTACAAGTGTTGCAGTCCAAGCTATTATGTTCCTCTGAGAGAGAAGAGAACTTTGTGTGATTGACAGCACAGACCTGGGGGAGTGGCGGTTGTGGGCTGTGGTGTGGTGGGACTCGGAGTTGCTAGGATTTAAAAAAAAAAAAAATTGTTTATAAGGCAACATACAACAATACGGCTGTCACCCAAGTTTGCATTGAAATGCACAGAACCCGGTTGCAGTGGTTTGTATAGAATTTCAGTATCAATCCTATACTCATTGAAAAACATAAATACAGCAGTTCCAGACATTGTCCAGAATATTCCCAAGTGACTACTACCGCAGTGTGAGGAGTTATCAGTGCATGTTCCTAAGCTAAACACCAATATTTAGGTGAAATTTCTAGATAATATGGCGTTTCTAGGCTTTGAAGACATAAGTAGAGTTCAGTATTTCATACCGAGTTCATGACAGCCGTATTCTCCATCTTGCAGCTGGCAAACCTGATTGGCATCACAGGAGGTGTTGTGGCATTTGATCACCCCCTCTCCTCTGCAGACACAGTGCTCTGTACAGCCCTTTAGATACCAGCTCTCGTTCACCTGAACAAATGCAGAATAGGGCTCCCACTCGTGCATTCCAAACAAAACATTGCAAATGTTCTCATCTTATAGCTCAAGGGTGTTGCCCCCCAATGAACATAGAAAGGCCTCATAAGTTGAGGACCCCAGTGGTAAAAGGTCCATTGTCACAAAATGTATATTTGGAGAAAATCGTGGCAGTGGACTTAGGATATTATGAAGGTTTTTTGCCCGTCCTGTCCTCACAGTGAGTAAAATTGAATTAAAATTCAAGACTAGCTGTACTCGTAACTTGAAGTCAGTTACTTCTGCCGGAGGACCAACAGTTGCCCCCGAATCAGCAGCATTTGTCCACAGTATTGTTTAATAATCTAAGTTTGTGTCATTATGACGTGACTTGAGCATCTCATAAAGGGACTCACATGATGATAAAAGCCTTGAGGGTCCACACAGCCACAGTCTTTGAGAGGAACACAGCGGTCATTACTGAGGATGAAGTTTGGGTCACACTTGCAGCCCTCTACGCAGTTTTCTCTGCACCCAGGCAGTAAATCCCCACTGCGGCTGGCGCATGTCTCTGGACACGGGCTCACACATAATGAGTAGTGACTGTTGGGGGGACAGGCTAGAGCTGTAACAGAGAAAGGAATAAGCCATGATCAGTGCCCATGGTGTTACATGCACAAAGTGCAGATGTCCATGAATATTTTATTCTTCACACAAGCAGAATACATTCATGAGAATGACTGAGACTCACGACAGAAGTTTGGCTCCCTCCATTGGTGCACAGGAGCTCCTGCACTGAGACAGGCATCTGTATAAGACTGCAGCTGATCACACAGAGTTGGCTGTAGGCCGCCATATCGGCACATATCATACACACAGCTCTGGAAGTAGGGCCATGGGTCCACCACCGTAATGCAATCCCTGGAGAAGACAGTAGACAAAAACATCAAAGATTCTCAGGGGCAAGGAGGACTGTTTCTGCGGAAGCTGGCAGCATTTTAACAAATGAGGAGGCCTATATGCAGGGCAACATCAATAGTTTGGCTTATAGCTCAAGTATTTGGGCGTTCTCACCTGAAAGGACCTTGGGTGTCATTCAATTTACCGCAGTACTCTGGTTTGGTCACTTCTGCCTCAAGACTTGGGTCACAGGGTGGGTCAGGTTTGCCATCAGGCAAACACCTACAGGAATATCAGGGCCAGTCAGTGGTAGTTAAACTAATTTTGAGGAATAGCCACACATTCATAATACAAAAAGTAGTACCAAATTCATGTTCAAAAAAGGATACAAATTAAGATTCCCAAACTCAGGCTGCAGACAAAAATATTCATACATTTCATCTTCATCCCCTTTAGTCTGCCAACTGTTGCCAAACTGGTCTGAGTTCTCAGCAAGTGAACCATCTGGCATGGTGAAGTCATTATTGGGGTTTCCATCATAATCTCCACATAAACCACACGTCTGGTTGAAGTATGAGCTGGGAGAGAAAGGCAAATGAAGATTTTTTTAAGATCTATGAGATTGAACTAAAGAGAAATTTTGCAGGATTTATCTCCTAAGGCCGAATCTCCAGCCTCTTCCCACAGTATGGTGAAAATAAAGCAGTTAAGCAGATTTCATCTCCACAAACCTGGGGACTGAGATGTGTGCGTAATGGTTACCATCCCAACGCACCGTGAGACCAAAAGGGGTCTGCATGGTGACATACTGCCCAGCCAGGGAGAGAAAGATCAGAGGAGAAGGGGAGTGTGGGAGAGACACACGCAATCCATTCACCTGTAGAGAGAGAAAGAGAGAGCAGGAGAGATTTCAGAGAGAAGACAGATTGGAGTGAGGAGAGATCAGTAAAATGAGAATTTATGCAGCTGGAAAGACTCTAAAATGCCTGACTTAACTGAAGTTTAAGAAAAAAATTGCAGTGGCCTGCTGTCAGATGTTCAGAGGGCCTTCAGAAACCTCACCCTTTACCGCTCGATTGCCCTCCACCTGTTTTTTTTTCGATTAAGTTCGCCTGATTAACAATCAAACAATTTATTGACTGAACAACCAAGCCCACTACATGACCAATAATAAAAATTGTAATGAAAAAGCGATTGCCCGTTGCCTACATTTATAGAATTTATATGGCATTGTAAGGATGGCAATATAAATGCAATAATCCAGAACTTTGGTTGACAGCATTTATTTTCACCATTCTTACAATTGTACCTCAGCTGTGCATCATGCCTGACAATGACCTATAGCTGTGACTGCATTCAGAGAATCGAATGTACTCTCTTGGCTCATTGCTTAATTTATGCAAATCTGAGCTGTTTCACGAGATATACCAGTGCAGAAATTATGAAGACATATTGACATTTCATGCCGTCTTTTAAGTGAGGGAGAAAACGCCTCAATTTTGTGGTGTAATGTATAACAAATTGTTATGACCTGAAAAATCGCAACATAGAAAACCAGAAAGTACAACTATAACAAATTTATTCTTCACAAAAAAAAGTTGTACAAAAAAAATATATCCACTATTCAATTCTCTAATAACACTCCAATGCCACTATTTAACTGTTGCCAAAACAAAACTCAGTTTCTGCTCTGCTCTATTCTGCTGTCTGCTCTCTGCTGCTGTCTGCTCTCTTGTGCTTAAAATTACAGAATTTAAATCAGGGGTGTCCAATCTAATCCAGAAAGGGCCGCTGTGGGTGCAGGTTTTTGTTAGAGCCCAACACTAACACACTTGATTCTACCCACCAGGGTCCTGACTGAACCGCCTGATTAGTTAATTAGTGGATTCAGGTGCTGTAGCACTGCTGGCTAGAACTAAAACCTGCACCCACACCGGCCCTTTATGGACAAGATTGGACACGCCTGATTTATATAGACTAGCAACTTCTAGAAAGATCCACAGGATTCTAGGGAAATCCCGCCCCCTCCAAGCAGGAAAGTGCCAGAAGCTTCTAGAAATCACTAGTCTTCTCTTAATGATTTTACAGACACCCACCAGAGGGTGCCAAATGAACAAAATAAATATAGCTGACCAGCAAGGAAGCAAAACAGCATGTAACAAATCTTAATTTACAAATGAAATATAATGCAGTACAAAAAATTATCATACATAACAAAATCCATCTAAAATAAAATAGACTGTTGTCAGTTCTACCAATCAGTATGAGCAACCGTTGCTAATCAAGAAAAGTAACCTGCGAGAGGGTTAGGCTACTAAGCATTGAAAGGTGAGGTTTCCGAAGGCCTTTGTAACTGCCGACAGACCTCTACTGAAAAACAGTATAAAGCCATGACTGCTCTGGTGAAAGGGAATGAATTCATGCTGACCAGAGTTCTTCTGCTCTTCATTAGAGTGACTGTGACTCCATTGACTGTGACGTAGAGCTTCTTCAGGTATGAAACGCCTGCTAATCCCCTCTCCTCATTCTTCCCTTCCACTGAGAACCAAGGACCTGAGAGCCAAAACAGTGCAGATCATGTGCAGCGTCTGAGCAGCTATGAAGCAGTCTTTACAATCAGGCGAGATGTGTCTGCCCTCTGATGATGACAGCTAGCAGTACAATAGTAATATGCTATACAGTATTTAAACACCTTTCAGAGAGATCAATCTCTTTAGAGTCAATTTTTCCTTTGAGGAGTGCTGTACCTGTATGGTTTTGGCAGCTCCTGGCCAGAGTATAGGTGCAGGTTCCCATAAAGCTGTAGTACCTCCCATCAAAGGTGGTGTAATGTGGATCTCCTGAGATGTAACAGTCTTTTGTACCTGCAGAGAAATTCAGGATGGACTGATCTCACAACTGAGCAGATGGAGTAGCCCTCATCAGGACCACTTGATGAGTTTTGATGATAATTGGAATATACTTACTTAAGGGGTAGCAGCCCAGCTGTCCGTTCTGCAGTTCACATCCATGTTGGGGAGGACACTCTCCTGACCAGCATATCACACGTCCTCCCTCACATGTGCACTTCTGCTCACAGTCCTTAGTGTAGAACTCCTCTCCTGCCTGAAGAAAGAGTAGAACAAGTAGAAAGGCTGATTCTTGTAGTGATATTGCTGAGTTATGAAGAGACATACAATTAAAAAAAAAGAAATCTACAATCAAGGGGACAGGAAATCACTCCATTGATAACAAAGGCTATCACTCACCTGGTAGTACTGTCCATTGAAGTGGCACCCACAGGTCTCCTGTTTAATACACTTCCCAGAACTATACACATATTCTGTGTCGCACACACATCCCTCTGCACATGGCCCACTGCACTGTCCCGGGCTGGGAATGGAGCAGGATGAGGGGCAAGGTGGAGCACAAGTCTCATAATGGCTATTGGTGGGGCAGCGTAGAGCTGGGGTACAGGGAGAATAGGAGAAAGGGGAAAATGAACTTCAGGTGAAGACATCATGTTTAAAATGTAAAGAATATGAACTATGTTGTTCTCTCCAAATGTTATTGACATACATGGAGTTAATTTGAATTTAAAGACTATTTTTGCTTACCCTGTTTAAGGCTTTGTAATTCAGATATGAGCTTCACTGAGAGGGGTAAAATGGCTTCATTGAAACAAGTCACTTGTAACATTTAGAATTACATTGTTTTTCAGTTTCCTTTCAAAAGTTTTGTTCAGAGTAAGGGCCACAAACACAAAAAAAAACTTCATGAAAAATTCAGGAATGGAATTATCCTAAAAACTAGAAAAGCACTTAGAAAGCGCAGACCTCCGCCAGGTGGCAGCAAAACCTTAAAGCATGGCGATTGGAATTCCGGCCCCTTCGCTAGGTGCACAACAATTGAAATAGAATTTCTGAGTTATCTGTAGCTATGTTTCCATCCACTTGTCAATCGAACTATCTGAAGTTTGCCAAAAATATTCATGCGAAATAAGCAGGTGAAAATGCGTTTCCATCTAACGTCATCAAAGCGAATAAAAAGTTGTGCGTAATGACGTCACAGGCTGTTATGCAGTCCAATTGGTGTATCGAATGGATTTCTGACATTTTAAGCTGTTTCCTTTCATTTTCGCACTGAATCGCAGAACCTTCAAGTGAACAAAAGTAGTGTTAGCCGACTAATTTAGCTAGTAAGCCAAAATGAATTGTGTCTACCATTCAAATGATGATAATTTGCACAAGTTGTACATGCTTATGTGCCAGCTATTAGCAACATAGCAAACCATTATCAGAAGGCAAAGACGGTGTGAACACACCATCACGATGCAGTTGCAGATTTATTCGGCAAATAACGTTTCCATCAGTATTTATCGCATAAGCCTTTTACCGATCAAAAGAAAATCCCATAAGATCAACCGTATAAACTTTGTGTCGATATTCTTCAAATCAAGGCGAATGTCACCGTTTCCATAAGGCATTTTTAATTCGATATGACTTCAATGGCATAAGAGCGTGTGGATGGAAACATGGCATGTGGTGAGCAAGCATACTTCCGGTGAATTCTATCCGATGTGCATTTCTAATTGGCTATGTGCGCAAAATGGGGCCAAGTAAATTCTGAAATGCACTGGCTCGCTTTACTATTTTAAGTTTGGCTCTGTCATTTATCAGTCTACATCAGATGCTGAGCAGGTGACAGGAATATAACTAATATAACTATTGCCGCTGTTCCCAAGCTTTGGCTTAATTTACCATGAATGATTTTTGCATGATTTCGCTCCATTAGCTGCTTCTGTTTGTTTATTGGCACTGTTAATGAGACATTAGCTGCTCAACTGATAAAGAGGGTTTCCGACGCTTCTACCTAGCATCATTTCCAGCCGTTTGCTCTGGTGACTGTCATGAACTGGCTTTAAGCGACAAACATCCAGTGTTGCACAACCTAAATTTCCTCATTAAATTAATATCTGGAGCTAGCTTTCATTTTTTCATCGAGCAGTAGCAAAGTTGAGTTGCTACCAAGGCTTGCTAGAGAGCTAGCAAGATTTTCTGTTTAGGTTTTATACTGAATTTACTTTTACATCTTTTGATGTAACTGGCTTGCTAGTGCTGCGATATTGTTATGGTTTTCTCAGATGTGCTCAGCTAACCATAGCTCTAGATGTGATGGTCTTGAGAGTGCAAGTGACGCCAAGTGGGAACGGAAACAAAGTATCGACAATATTAAAATATGCATGGATTGAATGTTAGATTTATGAAACAGCACTTTGAAGTTATGGATTATTTACACATTAATTAGCAGATATTTTCACGTATTTTATCTGTCACTTAAAGCCAGTTCATCACTCATCAGTGAGAACGACTGAAAATGTGTTGCAAGTTAGAAATCCTCTCAATTCTCGTTGGAGCAGCAAATGCCTCATTAAAAGTGCCAATGAACAAACATTAGTAACAGGTAATCAACACAAATCATGCGAACATCATTCGTGGTTAATTAAGCCAAATCCTGGTAATATGGCTATAACTAGTATCATATTTTTGGGATGATATACCTGTCATCTGCTCATCATCTGATGGAGATTGCTCAGTAGCAGAAGCAAACCGAAAATAGCTAAGCTTACCAACGTACTTCAGAATGTACACAGCGCCATCTTGTGCAACAAGCCAATCGGAAAGACTTGAAATCTTGAACTTTGGCATACATCTCACCTGTACTTTGGCCTAGATCTACCAAAGTTTAATCACCTGTTCCTTGACTTTATACCCACCTTCTCTGAAAATTTCATCAAAATTGGTGCATTATTTTTTGAGTTATCTTGCTAACTAACAAACACTGCCGAAAACATAAGCTCCTGGCGGGGGTAACAAAAATACTGAGCATTGAAAAAAAAATGGCTGATAGTTAAAACAATGCATTTCTGGGGTCATAAACTCCTTGACGACCATCTTACTTCAACTGACTTTTGACTTTTGTTAAAATATGTGCTGTCAAGCCAAATAAGATAGTTTTCCAAGTGGCTACCCAAGCTAGACTGGTAAAACCAGACTCTGCTAATTCGCTCTGCTTCGTACACAGAGTCTGGGTAGTCATCATTGACAAGTATTTACTTCCTGGTGGGTGGGCGCTTGTCAGAAGTCTCCTTTATTCATCGCCACATTGGTGACCCCGTTGAACATGTCTGTGGAGCGTGTTTCTTCGTCGACCTCGGACGCGGACTCGGCCCCTGCTTCGCCGTCTCCAGGCTCGTCCTCGCAGCCGGTCGTGTTAACCGCTGCCGCGACGATGAAACTCCCAGAGTTCTGGCAGAGCGACCCGGCCTCATGGTTCCAGCACATCGAGGCGCTTTTCCAACTACGGGGCGTGGAAGTGGACGACTCCAAGTATTACTTAGTTGTGGCCGCCTTGGACCAGCAGTCAACCCGCAGAGCCATGCCGTTACTGCGTAGCCCCCCTCTTCGCGGGAAGTACGACGCCCTCAAGCAGCTTCTTCTGCGGAGGTACAGCCTGTCTTCGGCGGAGAGGGCGGAAAAGATCCTCCTTCTGTCCGGCTTGGGCGACAGCACGGCCGTGGACCTGATGGACAATATGTTGTCCCTGCTTGGTTCGGATGAGGCTGGTTTCTTGTTCCCACATATTTTTCTGCGGCAGCTCCCGCTGCAGGTCCGCGCCGCTCTAGCAAACTCTCCCCGTTTGACCGCTGGCGATTACCGTGGTTTGGCGGAGGAGGCAGACCGCGTGCTGCTGGCTACCAGACGCTTCACCGTGCAGAGCGCGACGGCAGGACCCCAGCAGATTCCGGCGGAGGATCCTACGACGGTTTCTGCAGACACCGCGAGGACGCGCCGCGGGAGTTCCCTCTGTTTCTACCACCGGAGATTTGTAAGCAGGGCGAAGCGCTGTATCCCGCCGTGTACGTTTGAGGCGTCGGGAAACGCGGAGGCCAGCACTCAGTAGCAGCTGTGGGTGCTGGCGAGCAAGGTGAGCTGCTCTACATTAAAGACTCTCTGTCAGGATGCAAGTTTCTGGTTGACTCTGGCTCCCAGAAGAGCTGAATCCACCCTGTCGGCCCAGAGTTGTCGGACCGAAGGGGTGGCCCACCGCTGACCGCGGCTAACGGTTCTCCTATTGGGACTTTTGGAACTAAACAATTAACCCTCGCCCCTCCAACCTCCGTACGATGGTCCTTTTCTGGTGCTCGAAAGGGGGAGCAAGGGTTTTGTTTTGGATATGGGTGGGCGCAGGGAACTGGTAACCATTGATCGCCTTAAGCCGGCGTACGTGTTGGCAGATGAGGTTATCTTACCGGCCCAGGTTCCTCGTCGCGGTCGTCCTCCTTCCAGACCCACAGTTCTGCCTCCTCACACTGACTCTGCTCCTCAACCTGTTTTGGACATTGTTGATCCTACCTGCTGCTCACCTGATCGCCTTCGTCCACAGGTGCCGCCTGCTGCCCCGACGGTCGGTCGACGCAGCCGTTATGGCAGGCTGATTAGGCCCCCGCTGAGGGACTAATTGTTGTGATGTTCCTCTCTGGGTGTTCGGGGGGGGGGCTGTGTGGTGTATGTGTCAGGGAGGTGTTCTCTCACCCAGCAGGCATTGGGGTTTTGGGGGGTGTGTTTTTCCCCAATAAGCTTGGGCATTATTCTTTTCCTGATTATTCTGTTTTTGGCGCTGAAGGAGTAAAGACTGGCTAACCTGTTACTTCGTGTGTCTCCTTCATTCATTGCCACAATATATATAATAAGCAGGGGCGTCCATGAAAAAGACGTTGCTTGGATGGCAACATATGTTGCTCCAAAACCTGTATGTACCTTTCAGCATTAATGGTGCCTTCACATATGTGTAAGTTGCCCATGCCTTGGGCACTAATACACCCCCATACGCCCATAACAGTCCGGATGGTTCTTTTCCTCTTTGGTCCGGAGGACACAACATCCACAGTTTCCAAAAACAATTTGAAATGTGGACTCGTCAGACCACAGAACACTTTTCCACTTTGCATCAGTCCATCTTAGATGAGCTTGGGCCCAGCGAAGCCTGCGGCGTTTCTGGGTGCTGTTGATAAATGGCTTTCGCTTTGCATTGTAGAGTTTTAACTTGCACTTGCAGATGTAGCGACAAACTGTAGTTACTGACAGTGGTTTTCTGAAGCGTTCCTAAGCCCATGTGGTGATGTCCTTCACAAACTGATGTCGGTTTTTGATGCAGTACCGCCTGAGCGATTGAAGGTCACGGGTATTCAATGTTGGTTTTCGGCCTTGTCGCTTACGTGCAGAGATTTCTCCAGATTCTTTGAACCTTTTGACGATATTACGAACTGCAGATGAAATCCCTAAATTTCTTGCAATAGCTCGTTGAGGAATGTTGTTTTTAAACTGTTCGACAATCAGCTCACGCATTTGTTCACTAAGTGGTGACCCTTGCCCCATCCTTGTTTGTGAATGACTGAGCATTTCAGGGAAGCTGCTTTTATACCCAATCATGGCACCCACCAGTTCCCAATTAGCCCGTTCACCTGTGGGATGTTCCAAATAAGTGTTTGATGAGCATTCCTCAACTCTCCCAGTCTTTTTTGCCACTTGTGCCAGCGTTTTTGAAACATGTTGCAGGCATTAAATTCCAAATGAGCTAATATTTGCAAAACATTGCAAAGTTTACCTGTTTGAACCTTAAGTAACTTGTCTTTGCAGTGTATTCAATTGAATATAGGTGGAAAAGGATTTGCAAATCATTGTATTCTGTTTTTATTTACGATTTACACAACGTGCCAACTTCACTGGTTTTGGGTTTTGTACGACAACAGAGACCCTGGACTGTTGAACAACTTAAGCTGTACATCAAGCAAGATTAGGAAAGAGTTCCACCTGAAAAGCTTCAAAACTTGGTCTCCTCAGTTCCCAAACGTTTACTGAGTGTCGTTAAAAGGAAAGGCGATGTAACACAGTGGTAAAAAGGCCCCTGTGCCAACTTTTTTGCAATGTGTTGCTGCCTTTAAATTCTAAGTTAATGATTATTTGCAAAAAAAAAAAAAAAAGTTTCTCAGTTTGAACTTCACTGGTTTCGGGTTTTGTATAACTGTGCTTTATACAGGAAAGCCTGAGCAAGCATTAGAGAGACTGGATTTCAGGGAGAGATTGTATGAGGTTGTAAAGAAGCATTGAGCTCTTCAAGGGATGAATCTATGCGTAAATCAATGGTAGAGTATCATGCATTTTTAATATCTGATGACTATGATTGATTGTAGAATGATATAGTATCAATACCATGTTGAATTTTTGCTTCAGAGAACTGATTTTTTCACGACATAATTCAGATACATTTGCCTTATTGATGAAGTGCTTGTAACAAGGACAGCATTTTTTTTCAAAAGAGATTATTTTAATTCAATGCTGGATAGATAATACGGGCAAATATATTTGGCAGTTTGCCCATTAGGCTTGGCTGAAGTGTTTAATTAATTAAATTCTGGGGAAACCTGGATGGTACCTAACTCATCCATATTCTAAATTGGTAAAAGCCACCTATTCCTCATTAATTTTCAGTAACCGTTTAGGGTGTGTAACTGCATGCATAAATAGAGCAGATCAATGTCCACAGGCATCTAAACTATGCAAACCTGTTAAAAACTCAAAACATTAAAAAAAATACAGTTTGTCAATTAAAATCACAGAATCTTTGTTTGATCAAAGTTAACTCATTTTTGATGAATATGTAAGACACTCACGACAGAAGGTGTTGTTTCTCCATGGCCCAATGCTCACAGTACGATCCTGACACTCATTGACGTAGGACTCCAGTGCTTCACACAGAGATGTTTGAGCACCATCCAACGCACACATATCAAAGAGACAGTCCTTGAAGAAGTTCTGCAACACAAGAACAGTCATGTTACTGGAGCTGTTTATTTCCTATTGGGTTAGAGCTATTTTCATTGATCTTTGAACTGCAAACAATGAGGGTTCATGCAGTTTTCCAAAGTAAGACACATGTGCAAGAAAATCATTCATATAATTTGGAATGTGCAGTGGTTGCTCACATTGGGGTTGACTCTAGGATGACAGATGGCAAATGGACCTCTTGGATCTAACAAGATGCCGCAGTAGGCATGACTCTCGTATGTATCTTGTTGATCATCAGTGCATTCTGGGATTGTTTCATTGGGCTTCTTGTTGCAGCTGGAAGAATGAGGTCAAAGAACAACTTTACCATGTCAATAATTCATAAACATTTGAAATAATGTCAGACACTTGCAGAAACACTCACTTTGTGTCAGAGTTCCAACTGTTTCCAAAGTCATTGACATTTGTGACCAACTGACCAGAAGGCGTTCGGAAATCATCCTTAGAATTTCCATTATAGTCTCCACATAACCCACACAAACTCTTCCGGTAACTGAAAAGAAATACATTAACAATAATTCATTCAATATAATAGAATATTTGCTGTTGGAAGTTAAATAGATCAATGCAACATATTGAGCATGAGTGAGAGCACAGATATTCCAAGATTTCCTCTTTTTGAAGACAGCTTTACATCTCATTTTGTGTTGGTTACTTTTCATTAGTGCCACTTTTGGAGACTCACTCGCCGGTCACTTTAATGTCCATATAGTGGTTTCCATCGTATCGCACTGTTACACCAAAGGATGCGGCGACAGTATAGTGTTTTCCCGATTTAAAGACAGACACATCTTTAACTGGGGTCACAGGCAAGTTGACTGTGGTTCCATTCACCTGTAGATGGAGGTCACAGAGAGTAGGCTAAAGGTATTATTTTGTGGTTTGAAAGTGGCTCAACAGAGAGGTCTGAAAGCTTTTTAATGAAACAACTTCTCATTTTCAAGAACTTTCAATTCACCTGCACAGTCCCCCCCTTCAGCACTGACACTATCACTCCTTGTATGTGCACATGCACTGCTTTGATATAGGTAATAGAGAGCCTGTTGAAGCGATGCTCGTTGTCAGCGTAGACTGAAAATGGAGGAGCCTGGGTGTTGTTGCAGGTCGTTGTCATGAGGTAGCTACAATCGCCCATGAAGTCATATCGACGGCGATCAAATGTTGTATAGTGAGGGTCACCAGATGCTATGCAGGTGGAGGTACCTACATGGAAAACAAGTTTGGAGAAATTCATGAAGTACAGATGAAAATACTGGGTGAATCAGCGGAAATCAGACTGGAAAACACTGCAGATGTCTGAGTGGAACTAGAGGAAGGAGATTAGATGAGTCAACTCAAATCTTCACATAATTCTTCTACCTTTAGGATAGCAGCCTGGAACACCATCGACTTCACGACACTCCTCTGTGGGCTCACAGGCATTGTTGACACAGTCCAGTGTGTAGTTCCCAACACATCGACATAACTCTGTGCAGCCATCAGTGAAGACAATTTCACCAGGCTGATTGAGGAAAATGAAGATGACAAATGAAGACCTTTGATGACAACAGGACCAGTTTGAATGAGTACTGTTTCAGGTTTATGAATAATATATTGATAGGAACTCTTTGAAGGAAATGAAATACGTTTTTCATTTAGTGGACTCTACTGAGAGAAGCAGAGCTGTGGTCACAGTGGATACCTTATAGTAGTTGTTGCTCTCATCCAAACAGCCACACTGGTGAAGGGGAACACAGTGGCGACCACGAAACACGTATCCTTCATCACAGAAGCAGCCGCTTATACAGGAGCCGGTACAGTTTGTGGAGGGTTCCTGGCAGCTTGGGATACAGGCTGGACCGCAGTCCTTGTAGTGAGCATTGGGGGGACATTTCACTGCAGTTCAGGGAGTAGAGAGGCATGATTTTAGATGTTTAGATACGTTTTTAGCGTTTAGATACTTTTGTTTCTCACATTTATTGCACAGCTGTTATGTTCCCATGGTAGAGGAGTGAAATTTATGTGATTGACAGCACTTACCTGGGGGAGCAGTGGTTGGTGTCTCTGGTGTTGATGGGCTTGGAGTTGCTGAGTCAATTGAGAAAAAAAAAAGTCATATGCACAGGAAAAGCATGAGAAGTCAAACAATAGGACCACTGTGTCCTCTGTACATATTGTTCAGTCAGTGTTCTGCTGTAATTCAAGTCTGTTAATTTAATGGTGCAATGAGCACCTTCCAAAATTTCCTTGTCATTACTGACTCCAGTGGCTGTTTAGTGATAGGCAGCTTGCATCCTGTGGCTCCCGCTCGGTTTCTGCCAGCAAACACAAAAATTCTGGCCAAAATACAGACGAGACTGAAAGTGATTAACTGGCAGCATTATGATGATTGATAAAATAAGTTACTCTGATAACATAGTTTGTGAAGAATTGTTTTCAATGAATTTAAACAGCATAATATTGTTATCAATTTGCTAGATAGCACAATATAGCTGCAGACGGAGCTACGTTACTTCCGCCTAGCAACCTGACTGCCTCCTGAGCAGCATTTAAAACAGTCAGTATGTTTACACACACTGTTAAGTCAAGCTACGGTAATGGCTTGATTAGCCCTCCTATTATCCTTGGGGTCAATTTGACCCCATTCAATGTTTATCGTTCAAAAAATAATGGTTGACTTTTTCTTTTTTGCTTCATATTTCATTGACTTTTCCTAGTTTGATGGGGACAACTGATAAAGCATAAAATTTTCATGTTGATATTTTTTCAATGTGCTGAACACATTTTGCACGCATTGGTGTTCCTCTGGGGTCAATTTGACCCCAAGCTGTTTTAGCTGTGTAAAACTTGTCTGTTTCTGTGTGTGACCTAACATCCCCACATCTGCAAGTGCAGAGTTGATACTTTTGAGTTGATACATAACAGGGGGGTGGGGAAAACAACTATTCCCTCGAGAATTTTGATACTTCTCATGGTGTGGGCATGTGGGAAACAAATTGACTTGTGAATCCCTGCCAAAATGAGGAAGCCAATGTAGGCTTGCGATTTGATCACATCCAAGTCTTTCCAATTACACATGCCTCGCCTCTAAAATTATCATCTCAAGTACAATATTTTCAAATGGTTATATGAAGAGCTCGAATAATGACTCTATGTCTTCAACATGGCTGACTGTGTGTCTGGTGGGACAGTCTAAGCAGCATGTCTACCTTGTTGTTGAAGTGAGTAGAGGGACCATAATTCTCCATTTTGGTGCTAATATGACATGGGGGAGGGGGAAACAATATTCTCATGAGAACTTTCCAGCACCATTGGCTTGAAGGTGTGTGTGTCTGTTTGTGTATGTGTGACCTACTGTACTCACACCTGCCGAAGTACAACTGATATTTCCAGCGCTGTGGAGGACGGATATGCCCGCAAGGACATTGGTAGTTCATGCAAAATAAGGTAGGAGCAAAGTATACTGCAATCTGCACGCTCTCTCACTTGAAAATGTCCTCTGGGAAAAGGTTTACCGTCCATACTGTCCTTTGACAGTGAAAGTGACATAGAGGAGAATGTGTCTGTTAAGGAGGCCCTGATTTTGAGGCAATATTATATTATCTGCTAATATTATAAAAAATATAGATTAAAAAAGTAAATAAATATGTCTATGAGAGGAAAGGGCGGGGGGTCACCAACATCAATCAATATAGTTCACTCTGTGAGAGTCATGAATGTGCACCCCAAATTAGAAAAGATTTCGATTTCAAGATACATTAACTCTAAAACTGAAAGTTTGACCTGATGGTGGCACCATAGGAAAGGTCATATCATCACTAATACCAATAGGCTTCATCCTCTTGTGGTCAATAATGTAGTCAGTAAATTTGAGAAGATTTGTATGAAAAATTTTCAAGATAAATACATTCTAATTTAAAAGTTTGGCCTGATGGTGGCGCTTGAGGAAAGGTCATATCATCACTAAAACCAATAGGCTTCATCCTCTTGTGGTCAGTAATGTTGTCAGTAAATTTGAGAAGATTTGTATGAAAAATTTTCAAGATAAATAAATTCTAATTTAAAAGTTTGGCCTGATGGTGACGCTAGAGGACAGGTCAACTCACTTATAAGTTTCATTATCAAGGGGTTATTTATGTAGTCAATAAATAAACAAAGTGTCTGACACAATTTGGCCAACAATTTTAAATCATTTTCTGGAGGCAAATATCCCTGGGGTCAGTTTGTAATATTTAAGGATAATAGGAGGGTTAGGCCACTACTGTCATTGTCCCAGTATACATTCACGCGAGTAAAGTTGATTTACTGACTGAAGCATATCTGTCTCCGCTACCATAGGTGGCGATACGCCCTGTTTCAGCTTGTTTGCGTTGGACCTTATTCTGGTTGACCTATTACGTCACAGACCAAAGAATCGGCAAACAATTTAGTTGTTGATAAACTGGTATCTTGTTCAGTGGCGATAACATGGACAACTTTATGGCTATGTACAGTTCATACAGGCTGTGCATAGTGCTCATCACACAACTGAGATGCACGCTATCCCTGGTGTTCATGGCGTTAGCCTCAGTTAATTGGCAACGCTGTTATGCTCTACTTTGTGCCCTCTCTACTATGCCAGAGTGCATTTCCCAAAAGCACAGCTGCTAACTAAGGGGTCTATTCTCCCATTAGCGCGTAAGTCCTTTTTTACGAGATTCGAGTTAAGCGCTTTTGAGTTACGCGTATTCTCCCCTACGCGCTTCGATCACGCCCACAGCGCTTAACTTCAGAATGTAGGCGGCCTTATAAAAGAGGTGTGACTAATGCAAAAAAGAGGCAGACTCTGTAGCAAGCTCATTGATTATGGCTATCAGGAAAACATGGAAAAAGGATTTTCTGATTAACCATGAAAATACATTTGTGGTCCATGGAAAACGCAGACCAGACTTTAAATTTGAATATCGTTGGTCTACTGATAAAACCTCCTATCTCCAAACTGATAAGAAACGAAAACTTGTATGTCCACTACTCTTACATGCAAATTAAACATTTTATATTTTAAACTATATTTATCCTTTTATAGTATTTAATTATTATTATTTAATTTTATATTTATTTTTTATTTTCCTGTGAAGTTTGTCATTTTGAAGATACAAGGTTTTATATGCCGCTGTAATAGTAGGCCGTACCAATTACAAGAAGTAATTCAGACATCTCTTTTTTTATCTCCCGCCGCGCAATTAGTGCGAAGCGGGGATATAGCATTGGGCTCTGTCCGTCCGTCCGTCCGTACACATAAAATTGAGGCGACGTGGGATATTGCCATGTTAGTGGCAAACACTTGTTATTTCTTACTCTAGCCACCATGGCATTAAAGCTATACAAACAAACAAATTGCCGCGATAATGAAATAATAAATAAAGAATTAAGCGGTTCTCAACCAGCGCAATCAGATCACTGAAAATGTGCCCCTCCTACACCAGCCTGTTTGTTCCGTGGAAGACAGGGAAGAAGACAAAGGGAACATTATAGTGACACAAAAAAGACATTCAAAGATAGTTTATATGATCTCATTTAGAAATTGCGCACTTGAAATCTCAAACTACTCCGATGTCAGGTTTGCAACTAAAGGACATGGAAGCGCTTTAACAAGGATTCTTACCCCGCACGCAGTCATCTCCCCGCCCCGAAACCGCCTCAGCAATGACGGAACTCCATATCCACAGCCTATCATATCCTATTTGATTTGAGTGACACATTCACTTGAACTTGTGCCTAATACTTTATTGTAATCAATTATCCCATTTACTGATAATGATTCTTCCCATGTCGGCTATTCTTTATAGGCTGAAATTGATTAAAAAATGGGTAGTGCTTTGGTATTGGCCAGGGTAGGGCTCAATCTAGAGTAGCCTATTTAATAATATCTATATTCACACATTAAAATACACAGTATTATCAATGGAAAGAAAAAATTGCAAAGACACCAGTTAGTTAATACAGATATCCTCAATTAGAAAATCAATCTCCTCACTCGTGAGAATATCACCACTTTTTAGATTATCATGAACGTATAGGGCAGTTGCATTTGTTAAGAGAACATGAAGACACTGATGGCGATGTCGAGCCAAAGCCGAAAACCAAATTTCACAGATGTTGGTGTTGTATGGCAAGCGGGCACTGAAGGCTGATCTGAGGAATTAAGCTACGAATCGTTCTGGATGTGGCTTCGGTGGGGAGATGTAAGCGCAGTATCCCTGATTTAAATAAATAAATGGAGAGATCTGCGGGGAGCTGTAAAAGCCAGGCTCTCTGCACACCGGAGAAGTGTACACGCAACAGGTGGTCGGCAACCATCATCCCCTGTGCATTTCACTGCACAGGAGGAGGGGATGGCATCCACTCTTTCTGCAGTGGAAGTGCAAGGAGAAGAACTAGGAGCGTCAACGAACTGCGTCAGACACCTTGACACAGACGCCTGTGATATGTGTATGACATCACCAGCCACTCTCTGGAATGACCCAGATGCCAGGAACGACAGCGCAGTTCTAACGTTGATGACCACGGGTATGTTTTGTGGATAATTGCTGCGGCTGGATAGCTGTTCATCCAGAAGTTGGCAAAGATAGATAATTGCCTCATGCACGGTCCAGATGAAAGCGTTGGATGCACTCATTGTTTTTTAGTCCCAGGATGTCCAAACGAAGCCGATATTTGCGTGTTCGTCTTCAAGCTCGGCGCATTCCTCTTACTCTTTCCCAATCACGCAAGAATGCAAGCAAATGCAGGACTGGCATTTTGGTTTTAGATTTTGAGGGCATGGTAGAATGATGGTCTTATGTATACTCGTATTAATTAATTGTTTTGCGTTTGTAATTGAACTGATTGGAGAAGAGGCTGATGCGTAATATCATGTGATGATTTCGTTTGATAAATTATTATGGCTTTGAGAAATATAGTTTAGAAATAAGGAAGAACAATCAAATATTAAATCTCTCACCCTTTACCGTGTTAAATAAAATAAAATTAATGTTAAAATTCGGCCCATAACCGACATCAAACGCAATATTCCATTTCACCTTGTGTTGGCGTTTGACCTTAATACAGCCCTCAAAAGTGCTTAACAGAAAAAGCGCGTAAGCCAGGGGGAGAATACGCGTAAGTGTTATTTGCCTGAGAAACGCCCGGAAACGCCCCGATTTTGGCCTTGCTCCGCCCCAAGAGCGTAACAGTCTTTGTGGCGCGTAATTCACAGACTTAAGTCAAGGGTAGAATACGTGTAGGCTGAAAAGCGCGTAGCTACGCGCTGTTTTCGACTTACGCGCACGGGAGAATAGACCGCTAAATTAGCAACTAACATACATTACCGCTCAAAAGTTTGGGATCACTTGCAAATTTCTTTGTTTTCCAAAGAAAAATACATTTTCATGCATTTCACAAACTTTTTTTTTCCATTTCACAAACAAATAAAATTAATAAGATGATTTTCTAAGAATGATCTACATTTTTGTATAGAGGTCTATCATCAGCAACTGTCAGTCCTCTGCATCAATCTCCTGGTATGGCTGCTAATCCAAGTAATGCATTTTATAAGGCTAATTGATTATTAGAAAACCCTTCTGCAAATGTGTTGCACAGCCGAAAACCGTTGAACTAATAAGGGAGCGCAAAAGGGAGCATGGCATTCTTGAGGTTGGTTTAGTACCTGAAGCATCAGCAGTTGTTTGTTTGTTTACAGGCTCAAAATGGCCAGAAAGAAAGAACTTCCTTTAGAGACCCGTCAGTCTGTTGTTGTGCTTAGAAAAGAAGGCTATTCAATGCAAGAAAATGAAAACTTAAAATGTCTTACCATGCTGTCAACTACTCCCTTCAGAGAGCAGGACAAACTGGCACTAACAAGGACAGAAAAATAAGGAGTGGGATGCCCCGATGCACTACTGTGCAAAAAGACAAATATCTGAGAGTGTGTAGTTTAAGACAAAGATGCCTCACAGGTTGTCAACTAGCAGCTGCGCTAAATAGTTCCTGTCAAACACCAGTTTCAGTATCAACAGTGAAGCGATTTTTTTTTTTTATGAAGGCAAAGTTTGAAGTACATATTCATCATTTTCCATTAAAACCATTATTTCTAACTCAATGTCAGCATGTTCTGTTCATTTGCTATATTTCCTATTCAGACTAATTTCATGTGTGTTTCCAGGGAAAACAAGAAAATTTCCAAGTGATCCAAAACTTTTGAGCGGTAGTGTAGTTCATCCATTCACAGTCTGTGGTTCCAACTATGTAAGTTAGCATCTGTCCTTTTGGGAAACCCACCTTCGGGCTTCCCGTCTATGTTGGATGTGGGTCAGGAGTAAAGACTAGTGGGACAGAGCCGTTTTCCTGATGTTGAGTGGAAGGAAAATTTTAAGATAATTCTCAAGTCATTTGATTAATTAATCGTATTAGTTGAACCCCCAAGGTGTGACTGTTCAATCACCAATACCCTTGCAGATAAGGAGTGTTACTGTTCTGTACAAACTTGCCATTTGGGCAGAGCACAGAGTTGATGTTAATCAGTTTGGTGCTTGCAAGTCCACAAGACTTCTGGGTCAAAGCCCTGCACGCTGAACTGTGTAGCATGTGCAGCGCGCATAGTCCAGTATTGCTCGATTCAAGCATATACATGGAGGATTAATGTGACTAGTAACTGTGTAATCTGGGTGTGTTAGTCCAACTATGAAAAATTTTTATTTACTACTATTCCAGTCAGACTAACATGTTTACATGTGTTTCAAAAATCCGGTTTTAGTCGGACTAACTCAATAATTCGATTTTTTGTCAATTCATGTAAATGCACTCTGATGGTTCAGTATCTCGCCGGGCCTTTGATTGCTTAAGATCATCGTTAGTTTCAACGCTTATACAGATGTTTCGAGTCATTGTGATGTGATACGATCATATGGACAGTCTCTCTACTGAGGCCAGAACTAGATACAGGTTGAAATTGGCAGTTATTTGGCTGGAAGACTGTCTACCATCTACCCACTGATACATGGAAAGATGATCCCACAGAGTGGCCAGATTTTAAGTTTGGAAATTTGTATATGCATCTTACAAGTACACTTGGTCGTATCGCTATTTTGTTTTTGTCATTGTGTCATGCCTTTGACTTACGAGACCAGAATTCTTTTGAGCACATATAATTGCATTAACACTATTGAAACTAAAACTCTGAAATAATGAGCAATGTGTAGCATGTCCTTTCTACCTCTGCCAACGAAGTTGGGGCGGAGGTTATGTTTTCGCCCGTTTGTTTGTCTGTCCATCTTTTTTTGAACAACATAACTCAAAAAGCAATGCATGGATTTGTCTGGAATTTTGTAGGTGCATTGCTATTAGATCAAGGAAGGACCGTATTTATTTTCACCGCAATCAGTCAAACAATATGGCCGCCACGGCAGCAATCTTGAAATGGTATGACACGCGATAACTCAACTTTGCTCCCATTCATGAAGATTTGGACTGTGCTGCCTTGACGGAGGTTTGCCCTCTACGAGTGCCCTCTAATTTGAGTTTAAATTCATAGACTACATGCATCGCTTATATGGGTCTCTTTCAGTTGTGATCGACTGAATTATGTCTGTGTTTTTGTTAAGGAGGATGATTGTTGTATCATTTCAGGTGTTATTAATTTATCTTGCTGAGAGCTTGGTGGACTCCAGTGAGTCCTGTCCTCATTTTGGCAGTGAATAGCTGCCAGCCGCCTGTCCTTTTTTTTTGAACTTTTATACTGTTGGGGCAGCTTAAAATACAACCATTTCTTTCCCTGTCCCAGTAATAATTTTGGCAACATTTTGGCATTTTGTGGCTTAGAAATGGTGAATAAACAGTGTGAAAATTGCAGTACAGCACAGCAAGTAACCGGTCAGATTGGTTTGTTTTCAGAGGCACTTATGTTCGCTTAGGCCAATCATTCCCTGAATGCACTGCGCTCGGGAAAGTGTCTGAATATCTGCAAGGATTTTATAGGCTCGTGACGTTGAAGTAATGCATTCTCATGACTTGATACACTGATTGTAGTCTATTTATAGGCTATGATACTATCACCAGGTGGCTTGGCAATGTCAGCATCTATAAGTTTGCCCAATGATAATGTGAATGGTTAGTTAACTACATGGTTAAAATGGTTAGTCAACTTTTAAATAAGATGTGTTGCCACACTTCCTTACTGATGTGATAGTTTCCATCACTACTCTTGCAGTATTTCCCTGAGCATTATAAGACTTCGGTGCAGGGTGTAAGTCCACTGAATGGGAAATAAGGAGAACAAAGATTTGATATGCACTTTTCAAGATTTAAAAAAATTGATCCAATAAAAAGCTTTGCCAGTCAGTCTGAGGATAAACAGCATCAAATTAGACCCACGCACGAATGTGACGAAAAACACTTGCACTTTCCATAAAGAAAAGTGCGACGCAACCATTTTGGCCCAAGTCTAACAAGTCTGGCCTTGATCCTTTTGATCCTTATGACAGCAGTTCATCGTTTTCATTCAACATTTCATTGAAAATAAATTAACCTTTCAGAACTATTGAGGTATTCTTAAGTATCATACTCACTTAGTGGCACAGTAGTCACAGGTTTGGGTGTGGTTGGTCCAGGTGCTCCTGTGGTGGGCTCAGCAGTTGTCAATGCTGGTGCTGCAAAAAAGCAAAAACATAACTTCCATAAAACTGCAATAAATGTTTTCAAAAATGGGGTGCAGCTTACAGAGCTAGTTCAGGCAGACAACTCGGGACATGCCCTCATTTTTATATGCACTCTCATGAATATCAGCCACTGTCACGCCCCCCCTAAGCAAGCTATTTAAGGTTCTCTCCGACTCTGCCTTCATGGTCAAAAACATGGCTCTGGCTGCTGCTGCTCTGCATTATTCTCCGCTGCTGCAAGTAATATTGCCTGCTGTTGCATTACTTTTGCCTGCTGCTACTTAATATCCCAACTCCACCCCAGAATCCATCTGTGGGCTCTACATTTCCTCTGGGGGGAGGGGGGTATCCTGACACTCCCTGCTTTCCTCTCCTCAAGTTCAGTAGGCTGTAGGGAGTATCGGGGTTGAAGCCTTGATGCCAAGCTGTCATTATATGCATGAGTTGGCGAACAGAAATATTGTTTTGGCATTTGTCAATCATCACAATGAAAATGCAGTTTTTACATGCTGTCTTACCTTGGCAGACTGCAATGCATACGCTGTCTACGGCGATATCTGTTTTATCAGTTTCTCCATAAATTCCTTGAATCACAAACTGTAAGACATACGCGCACAAGCATTGGTACACAGTGTCTTATCTACATTTTTAGATATGGTAACATTCCTTGAGCAATACAACACTGACATATTATGACACCTGGAGTACATGGAGTCAATTTCGCGGGGCGCTTGGTTTCAAACTAGATTCACTTATAGCACTGCGCACACCAACGGTAACTTCAAGAATTATTATCGACTTCATGCATTTTTTTCTACACAGGTTGGAATCAGACAAATTACACGGTCATTCAGTGTTAGCCATTCACCTGGACATCTGCCACGCCAATATATTGAGCCTCTGCCTTTTTCCACTCATTTCCCTTATTCCCTCTCAATGTGAGTATAGGGTCTTCCAGGTTCCCTCCTGCAGAGATGGATTTGCAATTGACAGTCCATGCTCTTTTTTTGACAGACAGTTAAATTCAAACTGAATATCAGCTAATAATCACCGTGCAAAAGTGCATTGTATAAAGTGTGAATAGGGCAACTGTATCAATTACAGTATCAAGCACAGACACAGGGTCGTACCAACTGTGGTAATATAGACGTTGAGCTCCATGTTTGTAGAAGTGCCATACAAGGTGTAGTAAAAGGAGACCTGGAGACATCCTGTTGACGAAACAGGTGGACTCCAAAGCTCCGCACTGGCTCCTGGCACACTGTACATGGAGTCTAATAGCATGTATAAACCAACTGTAAACAGAGACAAACAATGAGTTAGAATGTATTGAGTGGGTAAGTGCGTATGAAAACTATGTATGTATCTGTATGCACAATATCTAAATACAGTATATTCTAGACTTGGCTCTGTAACACACAATTTAGTGTTTATGATTAAACTATTCACATAGGTTGAATTTGCACACATTTTTGTGGCACCAAATCGGGGCACCATTATCAATCGAAAAGCTTTCCGATTGTTTTTTTGTTAAACCATGCTTCCAGCCATCCAACTCACTTGTCTACTAAGACCAGGACTGCATTCATCATGTCATGCAATCATTACCTGCGCCTGTTTCTCATTTCCACTGAATGGAGGCAGTGTACTATATAAGACCGAACTTCACACTTGATCATTGCGAAGTCTCGTAACTGCATACCTGTGTTTCATTCCTTGTCTTGTATAGATGTAATCCCAGCATTTCACGCGTATACACACTCTAACTCTAACTTAGTGCTGTTTATCATTTTTTTACTGGCACTTTATATTAAGGAACCTCACTTCTGGTTTATTTTCTATTTGTTATACATTATTACTGCAGTCTATGCACAGTGTTTGTACTTCTAGTAGTGTTTATATTAACCCCTTTGCGCAGAAGCCAAATATGGCTATGTATGCATTACCCTATTTAAAACTTTTCAATTCAAGATTTAAGCTTCATTGAGAGGCGGAATATGGCTCAACTGAGACAAGACACCTCAACATTTAGAATTTCATTGTATTTCAGTATATTTTCATGATTTTGGTAGAGAAAAACATAGGGCTGCAAACATAAAAAAAATTTCAAGAAAAATCAGCATTGAAATTATAAAAAAAAATAAACCTGAGGATTGAAAAATGGCTGGGGGTTAAAAACAATACATTTTGGGGATCATAAACTCCTTGACCAAACAAATTTATCATTTGAGCATGAAATCATATTTAGCTTTGAAAGAGGAGGCCAAATAAGGCAGCTTTCCAGTTGGCTCGTCAAACACACACAGCCCTCAAATGGCACACTGTCAAATCATAAAATAATCATATATTTAACATAAATCAACTTTTGACCAGTGGCAGTTCTAGACCCGGGAATTGAGGGGGTGCAGACACATCCCTTTATGACAATTAGTCCTGGGTAGTTCTCAATCATTTTCCTTTACTGATGCGTTTTCCAATTATCGTAATTGGCAACATAAGACACGGTTTCTCTCCATATGTAATCGAACAGTGATGAAATCAAGGACGAAATTCAGTACAGAATAATTATTTACTTATTAATAGGCCAGTGCTTCACGTTGATTGATCATGTCCGTGTTGCAATTAAATATTGTAAATTGGAGAGAGATCGCAAAATCCATAAAGTTAAATCCAAGGATGGAGACTGTCTCACTTCGGTGAAAGACAACAACAAGCGTTTGAAAGAATTCTACGAAACACTCAATTCCTCTAACACTAATGCAGAATCCCTCTGTATAGCAACCTTTCTTGAAAGCATTAACCTCCCTACTCTTACACAGATCAGATCTTCTTGAATAAAGATATCACTCTGGGGGAGTTAAAAGAGACAATTAAAACTCTAAAAGGAGGCAAAACCCCAGGACCCGATGGTCTTCCTTGTGAATTGTATAAAACATTTGGTGATATACTTACACCATATATGCTTAAAATGTTACCTCAGTCCCTTGAAATTGGGTCTTTACCACCAATGCTCAATGAGGCAGTGATAACACTTCTCCCAAAAAAGGGTAAGGACCCAGAGGAGGTTGGAGGATATAGACCCATCTCACTTCCTAATGTTGACCAGAAAATATTGGCCAAAGTCTTAGCAAAGTCTTAGACTTAATAGGTATTTGAGTACACTTGTTCATCCTGATCAGACAGGATTTGTCCTTGGTAGAAACTCTTTCTCCAATCTTAGACGCCTTTTTAATATTATGTACTACACTAAGTCTAGTACCAGCGACCTCGTAGTTGTTTCTCCTCGACGCCGAGAAGGCGGTTGATCTGGTAAAATGGTCCTATTTAGTTGATGTGTTGTATAAATTTGATTTAGAAGATGCATTTACTGCTTGGACTACACTTCTGTACAAAAATCCCAGGGCCCAAATCTTAACCAATGAAATGTTATCCTCCCATTTCAGCTTGTTTAGGGGCACTAGACAGGGGTGTCCCCTCTCCCATCTCTTGTTCGCGTTAGCCATTGAGCCTCTTGCAGAATCAATCTGCACCGATCCCAATATTTATGGCCTTAATATTATAGATACACCTGAAAAAAATTTCTTTATTTGCAGATGACGTACTCTTATTTATTACCCAGCCTCAATTAAGTCTCCCTGTTGTTTTGGACAAAATGAACCTTTTTGGGTCCTTTTCCGGTTACAGGATCAATTGGACCAAAAGTGAGTTGATGCCTGTTGGCTTAAAGGATCTATCCCAGATACAACACTTACCATTTAAAATTTCATCTCAGACATTCACCTATCTTGGGATTCAAATTACTAAAGAATTCTCTTCTCTTTTCCGAGCTAATTACCGTCCTCTTGTGGCCAAATTGAGAGCTAACATTCAATTTTGGAGGTCACTACCTATTTCACTGATTGGGAGGATTAATACAATTAAAATGATATTCCTTCCTCAAGTGTTGTGCCTCTTCCAATGCCTTCCTGTGTTTTTGCCCAAGTCCTTTTTTAAGAATTTAGATTCTATTATTCTCTCCTTTATTTGGGATTATAAAAATCACAGAATTAAAAAAGCTCATCTTTGCAAACCGAAACGAGCTGGTGGGCTTGCTCTTCCTAACCTCTGTTTCTATTACTGGGCTTCTAATGTAAAGATAATTTCAATGTGGTTGAATAATGCTGCTGAACCCCCTCGTTGGCTACAACTGGAGCGGCAGCATTGCTGTCCATATAATTTGAATGCGGTGATCCTGTCTCCAGTGTATATCGTGGAAGTGTCACGATAAGTAGTACGATTAGAATCTGGAAGCAAATTAGGACACACTTTGGGATTAGTCAGCTCTCTTTTCTACTCCCAATTGCTGGGAATCCTTCAATCCTGCCGTCCCAACTTGATAAAGTATTCTCGCAGTGGAGAGACTTGGGTATTCGCACAATCGATGACCTTTACCTGAATGGAACCTTTGCCTCATTCTCTCAGCTGCAAGAAAAATATCAACTCCCTTGGAGTACTTACTTCAGGTTTATGCAAATCAGGGACTATGTACGCACCCACCTACCTTCATATATAAGTGCTTCCCCCTCGTTTCTAGATAGGTGCCTACTTCAAAACACGGAATCCAACAGAAAAGTGTCACACTTTTAACCGCCCAATCTCCCTCTATGTCAGCAGTTAAAACTGCATGGGCAAACGAGTTTGGGATGCAGATCCCTGATGTGACTTGGGAGGAGAGCCTTGAAGAGATTAATACTTGCTCCATTTATTCAAGGCATTGCCTCATTCAATTCCGGGTTCTGCACAGACTACACTATACCATGTCAAAACTCCATAAGCTCTTTCCAAAGGTTTCCTCACAATGTGATAAATGCAAAATAGATGAAGCAACTCGCCTTCATAGTTTTGTTCTCTGTCTGAAGATGGAGAAATACTGGACAAAAATATTTAATCCATTTTCTGACATTTTTGGTACCCGTATTGAACCTAACTATGTTGATTATACTGGGAGTTTCAGACCCTGTATCAGTACTGACAAGAGCACAGCGCCAACTTCTCTCCTACGGTCTGATTACAGCTAAAAAATTAATTCTGACTTTTTGGAAGAAAAAGGAAGTTCCTACATTTAAGCTGTGGCTTGCAGAAATGACAAACACCCTTCACCTTGAAAAAATAAGATTCTGTCTGAATAAAAAAGAGTTACAATTTGTTAGGGTCTGACTGCCTCTCATCCACTACCTGACAAATAATTCCTAGTGGACACTTCTTGTGGCTAGTAGTCCACAAAGTATTTTTCTGTCCTATCAAATGATAATTTTCCATTGCTACCTGTATTGTTTCATACTATGCACTGAGTTGAATAGATGGGAGGGAGGGTGGGTGGGATGGGAGATTTATGTATATGTGTATTAAGTGTTATGTTATCTCTTTGTTTTCTTTTTCTTAAAAGATAAAGAAAATGTATACTGAAAAAGAAAATTTACTCTGTGCTACAGCTCAAATATTTTTTTAAATAAAATATATATTAAAAAAAAAACAATGAAATATTGCCTTTCACTCTCGGTATCACGTGGGTTGATTTAAAAAAAAAGAAGTGGCACTTGGCAGTTAAATACGCAGTGTGCTGCTCAAACTATTTGCAGCTTTCAGACTGAAAGCTGGCCATTTACAATTCCGATCATCCAAGCGAAACTCAAGCCTGTAACATTTTTCACACCCCATAATGAGCAAGTTTAACTACAAAACCCAAAACCAGTGAAGTTGGCACGTTGTGTAAATCGTAAATAAAAACAGAATACAATGATTTGCAAATCCTTTTCAACCTATATTCAACTGAATACACTGCAAAGACTAGTTACTTAATGTCCGAACAGATAAACTTTGTAATTTTTTGCAAATATTAGCTCATTTGGAATTTGATGCCTGCAACAAGTTTCAAAAAAGCTGGCACAAGTGGCCAAAAAGACTGAGAGAGTTTAGGAATGCTCTTCAAACACTTATTTGGAACATCCCACAGGTGAACGGGCTAATTGGGAACAGGTGGGTGCCATGGTTGGGTATAAAAGCAGCTTGCCTGAAATGCTCAGTCATTCACAAACAAGGATGGGGCGAGGGTCACCACTTGGTGAACAAATGCGTGAGCTGATTGTCTAACAGTTTAAAAACAACATTCCTCAAGGAGCTATTGCAAGAAATTTAGGGATTTCATCATCTACGGTCCGTAATATCGTCAAAAGGTTCAGAGAATCTGGAGAAATCACTGCACGTAAGCGACAAGGCCGAAAACCAACATTGAATGCCCGTAACCTTCGATCCCTCAGGTGGTACTGCATCAAAAACCGACATCAGTGTGTAAAGGACATCACCACAGGGGCTCAGGAACACTTCAGAAAACCACTGTCAGTAACTAGTGTCGCTACATCTGCAAGTGCAAGTTAAAACTCTACAATGCAAAGCGAAAGCATATTTATCAACAGCACCCAGAAACGCCGCCGGCTTCACTGGGCCCAAGTTCATCTAAGATGGACTGATGCAAAGTGGAAAAGTGTTCTGTGGTCTGACGAGTCCACATTTCAAATTGTTTTTGGAAACTGTGGACGTCGTGTCCTCTGGACCAAAGAGGAAAAGAACCATCCGGACTGTTATAGGCGCAAAGTTCAAAAGCCAGCATCTGTGATGGTATGGGGGTGTATTAGTGCCCAAGGCATGGGCGACTTACACATATGTGAAGGCACCATTAATGCTGAAAGGTACACACAGGTTTTGGAGCAACATATGTTGCCATCCAAGCTACGTCCTTTTCATGGACGGCCCTGCTTATTTCAGCAAGACAATGCCAAGCCACATTCTGCACGTGTTACAACAGCATGGCTCCGTAGTAAAAGAGTGCAGGTACTAGACTGGCCTGCCTGTAGTCCAGACCTGTCTCCCATTGAAAATGTGTGGCGCATTATGAAGCGTAAAATATGACAACGGAGACCCCGGATTGTTGAAGAACTTAAGCTGTACATCAAGCAAGAATGGGAAAGAGTTCCACCTGAAAAGCTTCAAAAATTGGTCTCCTCAGTTCCCAAACGTTTACTGAGTGTCGTTAAAAGGAAAGGCGATGTAACACAGTGGTAAAAAGGCCCCTGTGCCAACTTTTTTGCAATGTGTTGCTGCCTTTAAATTCTAAGTTAATGATTATTTGCAAAAAAAAAAAAAAAAAGTTTTTCAGTTTGAACATTAAAAATCTTGTCTTTGCAGTGTACTCAATTGAATATAAGTTGAAAAGGATTTGCAAATCATTGTAATCTGTTTTTATCTACGATTTACATAACGTGCCAACTTCACTGGTTTTGGGTTTGTACTAGCACAGTAGTATCTGCAATATTCTGTTTCGTTGGCTGCAGCATAAATTCTAAAAGAGTTTGCCACATGAAGCAAAATGCCTGTAGCAAAGGCTATCGACTACTCTTGTTACCCAATGTGACAAACTAGCTCTGTGATCACGGTGGTAAAACGAAAATAAGAAATTGCTGGCTAGATAGCTACCTGGCAAGAAGTAAAATAGAACTACACCATACAAAGACAGTTTTACTCACACTTCCAGAGAAAAAAAAAACTCTCCCTTATTGAACTGCTCCTCAGAAGTATCATTGCTGTCAGCCTATCAATCTGTTCCATTCAGAATAACTGCCATTTTCCATCAAAGAGTCACATTTACATTCCGTAAATAAGCTCAGCACTTCAGACTCGATTCTGGAAGTTTTTTTTTCCATGTAATCGCATCATTCTCAGCTGCGCAAAGCTGAGAAAATACAACCTAACTACTGTTAGGCAAATGTTTAAATACATTTCTGAGTGTCCAATTAATGTCTTTCAATTACTGAGGAAAGCTTATACTGACTGGAACTGGATAAAAATTGAGTCAATCAATACATAATTACCGGGAGAATTTCACGTGGACATGAACTATAGCTGGGCTTTAATGCAGATACCACTGAACCGCCATTGAAGTGATTGTATTTCCATGAAAGCTTGTATGAGGCTCCAAAAGACAGCTGAATTCTTCGACAGACATATCTACGCGTATATCCATGGTAGGAAATTACGCATTTTTAATACAACCCTAATTCCGGAATAGTTGGGACGAAGTATAAATTGTGAAAAAAATCAAAATGCAATGACTTTCAGATCACATGAGCCAATATGTTATTTACAATAGAACATAGATAACACTTCAAATGTTGAAACAGACATTTTACATTTTTTTCCCCACAAAATGAGCTTATTTCAAATTTTATGGCTGCAATAGGTCTCAAAAAATTTGGGACACAGGCAAACAAGGGCTGAAAAAGCGATTCATATAAAAACGCATCAGCTGAAAGAACATTCAGTTATCAGGCATCAGGTATGTAACATGATTGGCTTTAAAGGGATGTCTTAGAGAGGCTGAGTCTCTCAGAAGTAAAGACGGCCAGAGGCTCTCCAACCTGTGAAGGTTTGCGTAAAAAAAAAAAGGGACAAGGCCGAAGTCCTTTACTGGATGTCCGTGATCTTCAGGCCCTCAGACACCACTGCATCACTCACCGGCATGATTCTGTCATTGACATTACTAAATGAGCCCAGAATACTTCAAGAAACCACTGTCTGTAAACACAGTCCGCCTAGCCATCCACAGATGCCACCTAAAACTCTTTCGTGTAAAAAGGAAGCCATCGCTGAGCATGATCCAGAAGCGCCACTGTGTTGTGAGGGCCAAGGCTTATTTAAAATCGACTGTAGCAAAGTGGCAAAGTGCCCTGTGGTCAGATGAGTCCAAATTAGACAGGAGGGGATGCTACACCATGGTAAACAGGCCCCTGTCCCACCTTTTTTGAGACCTGTAGCAGCCATCAAATTTGAAATGAGTTCATTTTGTGGAAAAAATTGTAAAATTTCTGTTTCAACATTTTCTATGTTATCTGTGTTCTATTGTGAATAAAATACTGGCTGGTGTGATTTGAAAGTCATTGCGTTTTGATTTTATTCAGAATTTACACTTTGTCCCCGCTATATCAGACTTGGGGTTGTATGTGATTACTAAATTGATAGTAGAATGAATAAATAGAGCAGCTCCATGTCTGCTGGCATCTACAGCTGAACAAAGGGTTTAAGCAACCTCAATTCCTGTTTGTTTTGTATTGCTTTGTGCCTGCATTCTGCTGTGCAGAAGACATAATAAACTACCAAGTCCATCCTTGCACCTGAGTCCAGTCCTCAACTCCCTGTCCTCTGTGCAGCTGAACTGTGTACGAAGCAAAAACCTTACACTTAGCTGAGTCAGGTGCATTATTTCCGTACTGCAAGGAAAAGACAACAACTGGCATGTTTCTAACAATTACTTAATTATTGACCTTGGTCATTGTGAGGACCAGAGTTGAGTCACTGACAGTCAAGAATGTAAATTGTGAAGTTCAAAAATAATTATTTCTCAGAATACACAGCATTTAGATTCCTCGCAAGATGAATAAACACATAAAAACGCTGTGACATGCAGTTTTGCCATGGTACACATAAACTGCTAATGCTCTTACTGCTTGGGTTGGAGAAGTCAGCGTCAGGCCCGGTTCCCTCAGCAGGAGATGGCCCATTCCATTGCTCCCAGCCAAAAATTGACGGGCTATTTTCCATGGTCCAGCCACAGAGGTCATCGATGGTGTCAAAGTCACATTCCGACAAGCACCCTACAAGGCCACACAGGAGTACATTTCTACATGATTCATAACCCATAAAACCTAGGGGTCTGTCAAACGCAGCAGCTGCATTCAAACCTGTGGAACTTCTGGCCAATATTAAATTCTTGAGGAGATCCCAAGGTTTCTAATGATCCCAAATATGTAGTACTGAATCACATGGAGGTGTCTATAAAATGATGGACAAGATCTCTATTTGATGTAATGTTGTGGCCTAAAACATGGCACCCCATTTCTGAATGAATGTTTATCTCAATGTAAGTGTGATGTTGCGTCTGTGAAGTGCTGCAACCGGCAGATACAGAATTTGCATGTGAAATTGTCCAACAAAATGAAAAAATACTTTTTCTGACTTTGAACCTACTTAAGTGAAAAGTTTACATTTAAGGGGTTAATCAACTGGACAGAAGACATATATTGCATAGAACAAACAAATAGTGCAAACGGGACTTTCCTTTGGTACAGTTATCAAGACCCACAAATATTTTGACCAGAAAGGCTTACCTGGGCAGGCTCCCTCACTGATAACGATGTTATCCAACGCCGTGTCACATGAAGATGAAAGTCCACGTGTTGCCATAAAAACAATCTGTTGGCACGCAAATACAAACACATCCACTTTCTGACAAGTTCCACTTTCTTTGGTATTAATTCTCCTTAGATACTGAATGCGAAAATCGCACACAGAAATATAATCATCACTTTCAAATCTGGAACTACCTAAGACATCCAGCGAATCCAGCAGATGTTGCATTGTAATCTATCTGTACCTTGGATTTTGCTGATGTTAACACACACATAAAAAATAACTGACTCACTCACATCGACCGTCTGTCCTTCGGGTCTCTGTGCAGTGACAGAGCCATTGAGCCAGGAACGACTCTGCATCCCCTCTCTCTCCCAGATGTTCTCCTCCATTTCAGGGTGTGTCCTCAGCAGCACAGCCAGTTTGTTTGTTGCATCTGTCCCGTACATGTAGTACTTGAACTGGATGCACATCTGGGCAGGGCCTGCACCCACCGATGGGCTGATTAAACGAGCCGTTTGCCCATTTGCCACATTGTCACATTCATGGTAAATGTAGAATCCACCTGGGAATTGATAAAAGTACAACAGCAAAAAATAAAATAAACTGCCTGGAAGAATTACAGGGAAGGGTTAGTTTTAACATCAGAAAACCGCAGGATGCTTCTGCTAGCACATGATAGGTGAGAGAGTGAAACTCTGTGGTACCTGTATTATAAATTAAAGAAAAGAAATTACGCAGCACTGTCCAATATCAGAAGATTAACAACTCTGGTTGTTAGACTGGTAATCTGAAAGTTTTTGGCTGACTGTGATGGACCGGCCCGACGTTTCTGTGGATGTCCATAGCTGAGTGAGTGCCTGAAGAAGCTGGGCAAATGGACTTTCCCCATTTGCCATTGCTCACTGCCCATAATTGTGCACATAGATCGTAAATGGTCAAGTTGAATATTTGGTTTCGACCTTTTCTCGTTTTACTTGACATCATCATAGTTACCCGACACCTTGATACCCGACAGTGCATTAAATAAGGTGACTACACCTGAGTAAGCACGTATTCAAGTTCAAACATGTATATTTTGTGAAGACAAAAACCGATAATCAAATACCAATGATGCTTCAAATAATGCCAAAATGATATTAAAAGAACTTTATTTTAATTGTGGCTGGGTACTAACTTCCATCAGGATAGTCCCCATCAGGGCCTGTGTCTGGAGTGGGAGAGGGACCCCTGTGTCGGGTCCAATCACTGTGGTCTTCAATGTCTTGTTTAAATTGGCAGAAGGGAAAGCTTCCATTGTTGAAGTCACAGGAGGTCACAACTGCGGAAGTAAACAGAAAGTGGGATGAAGTCAGGACACTAATAAAATGATGGATACAAAAAAGTAGCCGAAATAACTTCGGGAAGAAAATATGACACATCTTTACACAGGAGTATTAAATGAAGTAACCCCACGGCCTTGGTTTAATGCTATCTACGTACGTTACAAAGTGAACACACGCTGACCTACAGCTCTAATGCTGTATATTACTTGACTTTCTTGAAGAGGTTGTATAGCGCATTATTGGCACTCCGGCATGTTGTGGCGGCAGGAAGGGAAGCAATGTGGAGTTCTGCCCACCAGGGAGCATCATTGAGCCCACAAACAGGCAGCAGGGACACAGCGACAGGGACTTCTGGGTTTCATCTGAGTTCTCCTAATTTTCACAAATCGTGGCTCCTCAATTGAAGCAGGAGTTGTTCTGGATTCACCATCTTGCTGGTCATCTCAAAGCTCTTATTTCTGCTGTGATGAGGGAGCGCTGACGAGCCATGAGTTAGGATACAAGAGAGCATCCTTCTCGAGAGACTTTCAGCTGAAGCCAGTGATGTCAATCAGTGCATCAGACGCTGGTAGCAGATCCAACTCTGCATCACCATCTGAATCATATGTCCCGTTGTGTAATGCAGTGTTTCCCAACCCTGTTCCTGGAGTGCCCCTGCCCTGCATATTTAAGATGTTTCCTTGATTTAACACACGCAGATCAGGTCATTAGGTACTCCACTAATGAGCTGATCAGCTGAATCAGGTGTGTTAAATTAAGGAGAACTACAAAATGTGCATGACAGGGGTACTGCAGGAGCAGGGTTGAGCCTGTTATGGCCCCAGTTTGTTATGACCTATCGGACAGCAAGGGATGACAGACGAAATTTTAAAACATAAACAGATTTAATTAAACAAAGCACTGACCATGATTAAAATATAAATATAAAATGAGATAGAAAGAGTTTCTTTGGTAATTGAGACGGGGGTTGCTATTTTGCGATGTTCTGGGAAAGGAAAATCTCTGGTCAAATGTATCCTTCCACTATTTCTCCTTGCAATTTCTCCTACTACTTTAATCTCAGTTTTTCTTCTTATATACTTTTTTTCAGCCCCCTCCCACCTTCCAGACTTTTTTCAATTCTCTGGGACTTTCCCCTCTGAGGCATACCCAGGACATGCCCAAAAACCTAGCTCCAGGCTGGCTTAACAAAAAGATGTCAATACTGCCATCTAGTGGCCTTTTTTTCCCCACATTACAGGCCTCACTGGTGTAAAGCACCAGAGGAAAGGGTGTGTCATTTCTACAAGACCAAGTTTCCTTGTTCCTTCTCTCCTTGCACGGTTTCCAGCCGTTTCTCCATGCATCCTCTTTGGGGGGGACTAAGATGCGAGGAAAAGCCTTGAGCGAGGAACATGTGGTTGTCATTTAAGAGAATTAAGATGCACCCTGAGTAACCTCAGGTGTGAGGTGCCTCACCAATTACTTAATAAAAGACTTTGATCTCAGCTCAGCAAGTTTTTGAAAGGTGCCTAGAGGACACTGGTTTTGGAAAAATATTGAGGGCTGACCCTTAAGTTTTTTATTTTCTCATATGGGACTTAAACTTTCATTTCTGAGAGATAATTTTTTGATTTGGTTGCCATGAGTTGAGTTTAGCTTTGTGCCTCAACAAGGGGTCTGTGTCCAAAGTTGTTTGGAGACCAATATTCTGTATTTGTTTTTATATTTGCTAATTGCGTGATGCCATGACTAACCCCAGCCCAGCACTACAACTAATATTCCAAATGGCAGCGATAGCTGAACATGCAGTCATTAGCTTTAGAAAGATACATCAGTATCAGTAAAGTTGGTATATTTCAGTTAAAATGATACAAACTTAGCTAATATATGGTTGAATTTTTGTCGTTGCTTTTTAGATCAGTGTAGCAGTATTATTTTTATGCTCCGAAATCGTAGATAAAAACAGAATACAATGATTTGCAAATCCTTCTCAACTTATATTCAATTGAAAGCACTGCAAAGACAAGATGTTTAATGTTCAAACTGAGAAACTTTATTTATTTTTTGCAAATAATCATTAACTTAGAATTTAAAGGCAGCAACACATTGCAAAAAAATTGGCACAGGGGCCTTTTTACCACTGTTTTACATCGCCTTTCCTTTTAATGACACTCAGTGAACGTTTGGGAACTGAGGGGACCAATTTTTGAAGCTTTTCAGGTGGAACTCTTTCCCATTCTTGCTTGATGTACAGTCCGTTGTTAAGTTGTTCAACAGTCCGGGGTCTCCGTTGTCGTATTTTACGCTTCATAATGCGCCACACATTTTCAATGGGAGACAGGTCTGGACTACAGGCAGGCCAGTCCAGTACCCGCACTCTTTTACTACGGAGCCATGCTGTTGTAACACGTGCAGAATGTGGCTTGGCATTGTTTTGCTGAAATAAGCAGGGGCGTTCATGAAAAAGACGTTGCTTGGATGGCAACATATGTTGCTCCCAAACCTGTATGTACCTTTCAGCATTAATGGTGCCTTCACATATGTGTAAGTTGCCCATGCCTTGGGCACTAATACACCCCCATACCATCACAGATGCTGGCTTCTGAACTTTGCGCCTATAACAGTCCGGATGGTTCTTTTCCTCTTTGGTCCGGAGGACACGACGTCCACAGTTTCCAAAAACAATTTGAAATGTGGACTTGTCAGACCACAGAACACTTTTCCACTTTGCATCAGTCCATCTTAGATGAGCTTGGGCCCAGCGAAGCCAGCGGCGTTTCTGAGTGCTGGTGATAAATGGCTTTCGCTTTGCATTGTAGAGTTTTAACTTGCACTTGCAGATGTAGCGAAGAACTGTAGTTACTGACAGTGGTTTTCTGAAGTGTTCCTGAGCCCATCTGATGATGTCCTTTACACACTGATGTCGGTTTTTGATGCAGTATCGCCTGAGGGATCGAAGGTCACGAGCATTCAATGTTGGTTTTCGGCCTTGTCGCTTACGTGCAGTAATTTCTCCAGATTCTCTGAACCTTTTGACGATATTACGGACCGTAGATGATGAAATCCCTAAATTTCTTGCAATAGCTCATTGAGGAATGTTGTTTTTAAACTGTTCGACAATCAGCTCACGCATTTGTTCACTAAGTGGTGACCCTCGCCCCATCCTTGTTTGTGAATGACTAAATATTTCAGGGAAGCTGCTTTTATACCCAATCATGGCACGCACCTGTTCCCAATTAGCCCATTCACCTGTGGGATGTTCCAAATAAGTGTTTGATGAGCATTCTTCAACTCTCTCAGTCTTTTTTTGCCACTTGTGCCAGCTTTTTTGAAACATTTTGCAGGCATCAAATTCCAAATGAGCTAATATTTGCAAAAAATTACGAAGTTTACCTGTTCGAACATTAAGTAACTTGTCTTTGCAGTGTATTCAATTTGAATATAGGTTGAAAAGGATTTGCAAATCATTGTATTGTGTTTTTATTTACGATTTACACAACGTGCCAACTTCACTGGTTTTGGGTTTTGTACATCAGCATCTGCACAATGGCAACATTTTCACCGTTTTGGCTCATTGAAAAGAATTCATCAAGTTGTGCTTGAAGGGTAGACTTTTAAGTTTAATTCAGACATTTTTTCAAAAGCATTCTATATAGGGCCTTGGAACGAAAACATTTTAACACTGAGTCCACTGAATTTTAGGCACTCAAAAGTGTTTGGACAAATTAACAATTATAAATTCCATTTTCATTTTTAATACTTGGTAGCAAATCCTATGCAGACAATGTCTGCCTGAAATCTGGAACTCATAGACCTCTGTAGATGCTGGATTTTTTCCCCAAAGAAGCTCTGCGGCCATCTTCAGTTCCTGTTCGTTCTTGGGTCATTTTCCCTTTAGCAAGGGAAATTCATGCTTAAATGGATTCAGGTCTTATGATTGACTTGTCTATTGTAGAACCTTACCTTAAAAAAAACCTGGGTTGATTTTGCAGTTTGCTTCCAATTATCCATCAGCACTGTGAAGCATTTCTAAAGGAGCTCTGCAGCTTTCGGCTGAATTTAGATGTACAGACCCATACAGCAGGATGCGTCTGCTTTTGTCAACAGATGCATCACGAGTAAATACAGGAGAACAAGCTCAACTTGCAGCCATACATGCCCACACATAACAGGTGGTATGTTTTGGATAATGCACAATTTCTTCCATACTCAATTATCTTTTATCTTTTGAGTAAGTCGGTTTTTCTAAAGGCAAAGCAGGAGCACTCTCAAACACGACCGCGAAAAGACTTATACGAAATTAGAAAAGTCAGCACAATTGAATGTCTTTTAATGGCAAACAAGGCCGCAAAGGATGCGTTTCGGACAAAAGCCTTCCTCCTGTTGCCAACAATGAGTGGATATGGCCCTTATACACAATAAGTCAAATAACATAAGTTCAGTCAGACAACTCTGTATTGAATTCAATATTTTTAGTGAGCGTAAATACTTTCATTTCAGGGAATGGTAGCAAGCAGGGACGTCCCTGAAAAGACGTAGTTTGGAGGACAGCATATCTTGCTCCAAAACCTGTATGCACCTTTCAGCATTAATGGCGCCTTCACAGATGTGCAAATTACCCATGTCACGGGCACAAACACATCCCCATACCATCACAGATGCTGGCTTTTGAACTTTGCGCTGATAACAATCTGGATGGTCCTTTTCATCTTTCGCCTGAAGAACATGACGTTCATGATTTATAAGAAAAATTTGATATGTGAACTCGTCAGACAACAGCACTCTTTTCCACTTTGTGTCATTCCATCTTAGATGAATTTGGGCCCAGAGAAGCCGGCGGCGTTTCTGGGTGTTGTTGATGTATGGCTTTCGTTTTGCATGGTAGAGTTTTAACTTGCACTTGTAGATGTAGCGAAAAACTGTGTTAACTGAAAATAGTATTCCAAAGTGTTCCTGAGCCCGCATGGTGATATCCTTCACAGAACTATGTCGGTTTTTAATGTAGTGCCGCCTGAGGGACTGAAGGTCACGGGCATTCAATGTTGGTTTTCGGCCTTGCTACTTATGTGTAGAGATTTCTCTGGATTCTCTGAATCTTATGATGATATTATGGAATGTAAATGAGGAAATCACTACATTCCTTGCAATTGCACATTGAGAAACATTGTTCTTAAACTGTTGGACTATTTGCTCACGCAGTTGTTTGCAAAGTGGTGAACCTCGCCCCATCCTAGCTTGTGAACGACTGAGCCTTTTGAGGATGCTCCTTTTATACCTGATCATGACACTCACCGGTTTCCAATTAACCTTTATTGCCCCTGTCCCAGCTTTTTTGGAATATTTTGCAGGCAAAAAATTCAAAATGAGTTAATATTTCCCAAAAAACAATGAAGTTTCTCAGTTTGAACATTTGTCATGCGCTGAATTGAATAAAGATCGAATAAGATTTGCAAATCATTGTATTCCGTTTTTATTAATGTTTTATACAACATCCCAACCTCATTGGAATTGGGGTTTGTAGAATATTTTTTTCCAGAATAAGGGTGTACAAAATAATTTCCTCTAATCATAGCATTGCATGCAACACAACTAATGCAGGGATAATTGCCACCTAGCAGACACAATAAAAATGTTGTGGGAGTGTTTAGCAGTGAGCTCTAACCAGCATATCTGTCATGTTTCTGGCCCGTTTATGAGCAAAAATAGGCATTAAAAATAAGGCCTAAATGAGGATCACTAGACAATATATCCCGGTGTTTTTTTTTTTTTTTGCAATTTTCTTTTTGCTTCCTATTCCATATAGACACGTGTCCTGTGTGCTCATGGGAAAGCCCATAATATGTAATCTGAGGGAAAGGTCATTTTCATTCCAAGGCCAAGTTAATCACATGCAAAAAATTAAATGGCCCACATACCAATTCCTGCATTGGGTGTGTGCTGGGCTGTCCCACATAGTTTACTCTATGAGACCTTTCAGTTCCAGATGTTTTTTTTTTTCCTCAAGATTTGACATAAGAAGTATTATTTTTTTTTAAATTCATTTCATGGTTTTCACAGACAGCTTGAACTTACCTGCTCCAGCGTTTGTGGACTTTGTTTTGCCATCTCTAGAACAGAGTAAACAGCGTAAGACAAACCGAAACAGTGTGGCCAAAATGATGGTTTCCTCAACATATAGCGTCCCTTGAAATTTAAAATTGTTTATTGTCTGTGATACAAATTTCCTGTGACTTGTAAAACATCTAATTTATGCTGCTTAATTGCAGGTTTCTATTTAACAAGTATAAATAGCACAATTACCTCCATGGCAGCAAAACAAAAATTTCCAGATTTTTAAATGATTAAAAAAACATACACTGATATAGCAATTCTATTAAAGGTTTATGAATAATGCAAATTAAAGGCCTGCAATGCCACCTCACTGACAAGTTTACACTAAAAACACGGAGAAAAACACGAAATGGTACCTTACAGCTACTTGTTATGTATTTAAATTAACATTTAACTACTTAGTGAATTTAACACAATGTGTTGACAAACAAATTTGTTTCATGACATTGTTATTTTATATATAATAATCAAACATTGTCAAGGACAAATTTTGAGCCTACCTGTGAATTTGGTCTCTCACGGCATAGAATCCACTCATCCAAGTGAGAAGTATTATGAATTTGATATTACCCATGGCTAACTCAGGGACGGTGAGTTAGCTGGGAGGAAGACTGAATGAACCTGAGGTAAGGCTTTTATAGAAGAGGGAGGTGGGGGTGCTGCTTTATCACTTTTCTATCATGTTATTTTGCGTAGCGTCTTGGGAAATGATAAGTAAATCATAACGATCGCAGATTGTGACAGGGGTGTGTTCTGAAGCTAGTCATTCTATATAATATTCAACCGGAATAAATCGGCAGGTGTGCCTGTCAGTAAATGGAAATTGCTTCACTGGTGTAAAAGTCATTGTGAAACAGCTTTTGTGCTTTTGCCCTGCAAACAAGGTAAGTAGTGAGACCAAGAACCAGTTAAGTCCTTGCATTTTTCAACATGTCATTGGACGTCAGCTCTGAGGCACACAGGAAACAAAGCTGCAAGCAGTGACACATGGAGTGACTCCAAGTAAAAGGCAATAATTTAACAGAAATATTATTCATAATAATAGGGCATTAGCAATAATAACCATGTAAAATTCAAAACCTTTAATGCCAAAGAAACAATCGTGGAGGCTCAATATTCTGGTCATTAAGGCTGAAATTCTGGCTGCGAATCAATGTCCGCTCTTACTTGTAGAATGAAATTGTGCAGCACCATGTTTAATGGTCCAAAAACAATAATGCCAGGAACAAGATCGGGAGTACACCATAATTAAGGTCAGAAAAAAAGGGCCACTAACTTTTCCAAACTGGCAGCGATCTAGGATGGTGGTGTATGACCGACGCTTGAGGCACATGCTCCAGAACTTTATCCCAGGGAAATTTATCCAGACTGCAAGTTGATTTCTGCTGCAAGAGCCAAAACAGTAGCCAAAGTTCTCCAATTTCCCTAAAAAATACATGGGAGTTACCAGCTGTTTTTTTGATCCGCCATGTCCCAGTGGTTTTAATCAACTTTCTTCATTGCAATTTTTAGCTCATATCCTGTGTTTTTTCTTTGCTTGACAATAACAATATTTAGAAAAAAGACAAAAAATAGGAGCAAAAACAAGTCGGTTCTTGCACCCGAGGAGCTTGATCCCCTAATTGCCTTGACTCAGGAGAAGCGACTCCCTGCTGATAAAGCGAATCCACAGGTACTGAAATTTCCATTCAGATTGCCTGCCAAGTGATTAATGATTCAATTGTGTTTTATTATTTGTTGCGTATCTGAATCCTGCTTCACTTACTGTGCTCCCTCTGTACAAATTATTATGCTAGTTGCTACAGTCAGCCCTGATAAGCTTTTTGTTTGGCTTGTGAAAAGTGCATTGCCTTTGCTATCTGCTGCCAATCATGGTGATAATTCTTTGTACTATCTATGAAGCACAATTCCTTCTAAAAGAACCAGTTTTCTGCAGTTACACATGAACCCTGCACAAAACTGACAGCAATAAACTGACTTATTAGCTCACTAGTTTCTGTCTAGATGTCATGGTTCTGGCTGTATGTGTTTAGGACTGTCTCTGTGGCTCTCATTCTGGGATGACTTTGGATTCCTTTGCCCTCGGATTCCTTTCCCAGCTGTTTCATCAGGCCTGGGCGACGCCTTTCCCAAGGTTATATAAGCCGGATTTCCGCCGCGCCTTCTTTGCTGGAGTGTCTGTTATGCACTTTAGCCGAAAATATCTGCAGTCAGGTTTTTAAAGCTTATTGGAGTTTCTTCTCCCTTTTTTCTGTCTCTCATTGCTTCCGTTTTGCGGACCATTGTACATCCTTTGGAAGCGCAAGTACTTTTCATTTGGTCTAAACTATTCTCTTTGTTTGTACTGTGTCAGTGGTGCACTTTCTCTCTAGTCATTGCAGTTGGCCTCCTATTCCACCGGCCATTACAGAACACTCCAGCCAAACTTGGAGTCGCCAGCTACGGGTACGCTGGAGAGAGTGGTTGCTGGTCAACAATCTGTGCTTGCTGATGATGACAAGGGCTTCACTAGTCTAAGTAATCAGCAAGCTGAGCTGGTGGAAAGGATTTGTCTGTAGGACGTTGATATGCAGAAGCAGGAAAATATCTTAATAAGCCTCAGCGAGAATGTTAGATCGCTGACTGCTCAGTTCACCCTAAATGTTTCACAAGCACAATGCACATACTTTCAACGAGAGCCTAAGATTCAATTACCACAGAGATATGAAGGCGAGGCAGGGAAATGCTAGGACTTTATCGCGCAATGTGAAATATTTTTTAAAACGCAACCCTCATGGTTCTCAAATGAAGAATCACGGATTTTGTTTATTTTATCCTTGTTAGCTGGTACAGCTCTCATGTGGGTGGGGCCACTCATTTGCTCCAGATCGCTAGTTGTTAATTCGGTAGAAACTCTTGTGAGGGAGATTATTTCAAGTGTTTGATCAGGATGTATGTGGTCAGGACGCGGCTACATGTTTAATACATTTGAGGCAAGATTCTAAGAGCGTTGCAGAGTTTTATATATCTTTCCGCTCCCTGGACACAGAGACAGGGTGGCCAGAGGTACCTCTTATGACTGTTTTTATTCAGGCTTTAGCAGAAGAGGTAAAAGACACTCTGGCATCATTAGAGCCTTGTGCTTCTTAAGATTCTTTGGTTCATCCTGCTGTGCGAATTGATAATCGTATCCATGAACGATACAAGGAGAAACGAACTACTCAGCTAACAAAGGGGTAGATTCTCCTTACAACACGCTCACACACACAACTCCGCCCACTGAAATTCCGACTCCTATTGAACCTATGCAGGATGATAGCTCATATGATTCATTTGATTCGCAGATGAATAATTTGTCATAACTGTAACAAACCGGGGCACATCAGACATCATTGCCCTGAACTTAAAGGGAAACGGGAAGTCCCTCTAAAGGTATGGGGGGCGCTAAAGGGACAGACCCAATCTCCTTTTCGGACATTTATTGCAGTAGAATTGACTGTGGGGAGAAAGAGTGTATTTGCTGAGGCCTTTTTGGACTCGGGTGCAGTTAATTGTTTTATGGATGCAGAGTGGGCTAGGATTCCCATCCGCTGTCTCTCACATTCAGGCTCGGTCAGATCTTTGGATGGTCATCGTTGACAACTGGGCTTATAATCGAGGCCCCTGAATTATTGAGGGAATTTGGTTTTGCCTGATTAAATTCCCGGTTTTCCCTGTTGTGTTGGGACATTCTTGGCTGCTTGAACATAGGCCACACATCTCTTGGGGCAGTCAAAGTAATCCTGTTGTCCAGTGGGGCCCGGATTGTGGGTCACACTGTTGTGAGATTCTAGCGTGTTGTTCTGAACGTCAACCTGTGGGGGAGGCTGAAGACTGGAGTGATGATGAGGAAATTTTCTCACTTAATTCACCTGATTTAGATTAAGGGACGAAGGAGGGCTTGGCGTGGGATCCTCAATTTGACTGGCAGCAGCCAGTAGAGGATTCCGAGTCGGAGGACTTTTCTGATTCTGATTCATTTGTTGATATGTCAGGACCGGTATGGGATCGGAGTTTGGGGGCTGTTCTGCACTTTTGTTTACCTCCCAACGTTCCTAATGACTATCTTGATCTCGCAGAGATTTTTAGCAAACAACGGGCTTCGTCCCTATACTCACTATCTAGGCCAGAGCACAAGGCCATGCGAGAGTATATTCAGGAGGCTCTTGCTAATGGTTTTATTCGACCCTCCACGTCTCCTGTTGGAGCAGGGTTCTTTTTTGTTGGGAAAAAGGATGGCGGCTTGAGGCCCAGTAATGATTACAGGGGCTTGAATAATGTAACTATTAAGAACTGATACCCTCTTCCCTTAATGAACTCGGCATTTGAATGCCTGTAGGAGGCGTCATTTTTCACTAAATTGACTTCCACAATGTATACAATCTGGTCCGGATCTGGGAGGGGGACAAATGGGAGACGGCATTTAATACACATGATGGGTACTATGAATATTTGGTCATGCCTTTTGAATTGGTTAACGCCCCCTCTGTGTTCCAGGCACTCGTTAATGACGTCCTCCAAAAGATGTTGGAGAAATTTGGCTTTGTCTACCTTGACGATATTTAGATTTTTTTTTCAACTCTCTCAGAGCATAAACAACACGTCAGACAAGTACTTGAGGCCCTCCTGAAGGCCATTTTTGTCAAGGCGGAGAAATGCATTTTTCATGCCAAAACAGTTTCGTTCCTTTTCAGGAGTTGAAGAATCGTTTTAGCTTGAAGCCCATTCTTGTTATGCCCGAACCCTGCCTCCCATTTGTGGTGGAGGTTGACGCTTCAGGGGTCGAGGTGGTTGCCATTTTGTCCCAGTGTTCTCATCGGGACAATGAGTTGCACCCCTGCGCCTACTTCTCCCGATCGTTGTCTGCAGCCGAACGGAATTACAGCATAGGTGACCTTGAGTTGTTAGCTTCCAAGTTAGAGTTGGAAGAGTGGCGCCACTGATTGGAGGGGGCTGAACACCCATTTGGGGTTTGAACTGATCACAAGAACCTCAAATACATCCAGCAGACTAAACGATGAAAAACCTGGCAGGCACGGTGGACGTTATTTTTCAATCGTTTTAACTTTACGTTTACTTATCGCCCTGGCCCTAAAAATATCAAGCCTGATGCTTTGTCACAGATTTACGATCACTCGGGCCGCAATTCTATTCCTGAGCCTATAATTCTGGCAACTCAGATTGTGGCTACCGTGCAGTGGGAGGTTGAATCTGTAGTGCAGGAGGCCTTGCGGTCCAATCCTGGTCCTGGTGGGGAGCTGCCTGGTTGTTTGTTTGTTCCCTTGGTGCTTCTTTCCCAAGTTCTTCAGTGGGGTCACTCTTCCCGATTGGCAGGTCATCCGGAGGTTCATCGGGCCAAGCGATTTTTAGCCCTACGCTTTTGGTGGCCCAGCATGGACAAGGACATCCGGGAGTTTGTAGCGGCCTGTTGCATTTGCGCGCGGAATAAGGGTCTCACCTCTCCCCCTCTGGTCTGTTGCGGCTATTGCCCGTTCCCAAGCGTCCTTGGAGCCACATCGCGCTGGATTTTATTACTGGCCTGCCGATTTCATAGGGCAATTCTGTCATTTTGGTAGTGGTTGATCGCTTTTCCTAGGCCGCCCATTTTATCGCCCATCAGAACTGCCGTCAACTCGGGAGACAGCCCTTCTTGTTGTTGACCATGTGTTTCGGCCTCATGGCCTGCCTCAAGATGTGGTTTCTAACTGTGGCTTGCAGTTTGCGGCTAAATTCTGGCGTGCTTTCTGTAGCCAGCTGGGAGCCTCCATGAGCCTTTTGTCCGGGTTTCATCCTAAGACTAATGGACAGACAGGATTAACCATTTGCTAGAGAATACACTTTGGTGTTTAGCAGCTGACAACCCTGCACTGTGGAGTCATTTTTTGGCGTGGGCTGAATACGTTCATAATTCACTGTGTAGCTCCTCTGCAGCCCTTTCACTGTTCAAGGCCTAGCTGGGGTATCAACCACCACTTTTTTCCGGAGGCTGAGAGGGATTCAGCAGTTCCCTCAGTTAATCGTTTTATTCAGCGGTGTTAGTCGGTCTGGGGCAAGGTCCGGTCGTCTTTGTTGCGCTTGGTACATGAACAGAAGGCTGCCGCTGACAGGAGGCACCATTTGGCACCTGCTTATCGGGTTGGTCAGAGGGTTTGGCTTTCCACTCTGGACCTTCCGTTGAGAGCGGAGTCACGGAAGTTGGACCCCCGTTTCATTGGCCCATTTAAGATTGTGCAAAAGATCAACCCTGCTACTATCCGTTTACAGCTCCCCAGATCTTTGCGCATTCATCCCTCTTTTCATGTCTCTCGACTCATACTGGTTAGCACAAGCATCCTGGCACTGGCTGACAAACCACTGCCACTGCCATGGATGATTGAGAGGGGGCCGGTTTACACAGTGCGTCGCATATTGGCCGAGAGGTGTGTTGGTCGTGGGGCCCAGTTTTCTGTAGATTGGGAGGGATATGGTCCTGAAGAGCGGTGCTGGGTCCCTTCGCAGGATATCCTGAATCCCACCCTGAGTTCCGCGCACAAGGTTCATTGGGAACTTCTTGGGCCGTCCCTTAAGGGGGCGAGTCCTGTCATGGTTCTGGCTGTATGTGGTTTTTATGACTTTCTATCTTCGTATAATTGGAGCTTCTTCTCCCTTTTTACCTCCGCCAGGAGGTTATGTTTTCAGCAGCATTTGTCTGTTTGTTTGTTTGTTTGTTTGTTAGCAAGATAACTCAAAAAGTAATGCACCGAATTTTGATGAAATTTTCAGAGAAGGCGGGTATAAATTCAAGGAACAGGTGATAAAATTTTGGCATATCTAGGCCAAAGTTCAAGATTTCAAGTCTTTTCGATTGGCTAGTTGCACAAGATGGCGCTGTGTACATTCTGAAATATGTTGGTAAGCTTAACAATTTACGGTTTGCTTCTGCTACTGATCAATCTCCATCAGACGATAAGCAGATGACAGGTATATCATCCCGAAAATGTGATTTTAGCCATAGCCATATTCCCAGGATTTGGCTTAATTAACCCCAAATGATGTTCGCATGATTTGTCTCCATTTTGTTCATTTGCACTCTTAATGAGGCAAATGCTGCTCCAACGAGAAATGGGAGGATTTCTAACTAGCAACACATTTCCAGTCGTTCTCACTGATGAATGATGAACTGGCTTTAAGCGACAGATAAAATATGTGAAAATATCTGATAATTAATGTGTAAATAATCCATAACTTCGAAATGCTGTTTCATAAATCAAACATTCGATCCATGGATATTTTAATATTGTCAATACTTTGTTTCCCTTCCCACTCGGCGTCAGTTGCACTCTCAAGACCATCACATCTGGAGCTATGGTTAGCTGAGCATATCTAAGAAAACCATAACAATATCCCTGTACTAGCAAGCCAGTTGCATCAGAAGATGTAAAAGTAAATTCAATATAAAACCTAAACAGAAAATCTTGCTAGCTCTCTAGCAAACCTTGCTAGCTACTCAACTTTGCTACTGCTCAATGAAAAAATGAAAGCTAGCTCCAGATATTAGTTTAATGAGGAAATTTGGGTCGTGCAACACTGGATGTTTGTCGCTTAAAGCCAGTTCTTGACAGTCACCAGAGCAAACGGCTGGAAATGATGCCAGGTAGAAGCGTCAGAAACCCTCTTTATCAGTGGGGCAGCTAATGTCTCATTAACAGTGCCAATGAACAAACAGTAGCAGCTAATCGAGACAAATCATGTGAACATCATTCACGGATAATTAAGCTAAATCTTGGGAACAGCGGCAATAGTAAAATCACATTTTTGGGATTATATTCCTGTCACCTGCTCAGCATCTGATGTAGACTGATAAATGACAGAAGCAAACTTAAAATAGTAAAGCGAGCCAGTGTATTTCAGAATTCACTCGGCCCCATTTTGTGCACATAGCCAATTAGAAAAGCACATTGGATAGAATTCACCGGAAGTATGCTTGCTCACCACAAGCCATGTTTCCATCCACACTTTCTTATGTGAATGAAGTCATATCAAATTAAAAATGCCTTATGGAAACAATGACATTCAATTTGATTTTGAAGAATATCAACAGAAAGTTTATACGGTTGATCTGATCGGATTTCTTTTTGATCGGTAAAAGGCTTATGCGATAAATGCCGAATAAATCTGCAACTGCATCGTGACGGTGTTTTGATGCCGTCGTTGCTTTCTGATAATGGTTTGCTATGTTGCTAATAGCTGGCACATAAGCACATACGACTTGTGCAAATTGTCATCATTAGAATGGTTGATGCAATTCATTTTGGCTTACAAGCTAAATTAGTCGGCTAACACATTACTTTTGTTAACTTGAAGGTTCTGCGATTCAGTGCGAAAATGAATGGAAACAGCTTAAAATGTCAGAAATCCATTCGATACATGAAATTGACCGCATAACAGCATGTGACATCATTACGCACAAGTTTTTATTCGCTTTAATGACGTTACATGGAAACGCATTTTCACCTGCTTATTTCGCACGAATATTTTTGATGAACTTCAGATAGTTCAATTGACAAGTGGATGGAAACATAGCTACAGACAACTCGGAAATTCTATTTCAATTGTTGTGCACCTAGCGAATGGGCCGGAGTTCCAATCGCCGTGCTTTAGGGTTTTGCTGCCACGTGGCGGAGGGCTGCGTTCTCTGAGTGCTTTTCTAGTTTCTTTCTCGCATTGCTTCCGTTTTGCGGACAATTATACGTCCTTTGGAAGTGCAAGAACTTTTCATTTGGTCTAAACTATTCTCTTTGTTTGTACTGTGTCCGTGCTGCACTTTCTCTCTAGTCGTTGCTATTAGCCTCCTATTCCACCGACCATTAGACCAGATCATTGTGCGCTAATGCATTTGTTGAATACTCATGTCAATATTTAAAGTGGTTGAGTCTGAACACTCAGAATACCCCGTTAATTCCAGTTAGTTAACTAGTGTTCTTGTCCAGCATATGAAAATTTCTATTTTGTCAAGCAGTTTATGCTGTATATTTTGTCCATAATTTACATATTCCAAATGTTTCCTGTGAATCATATCAATAGGGGAGAACGGAGACTTTTAGGTGTTCTTTTCCAACAAGTCTCCTGATTATGTATACATTTTCTAAAAAAATAATAGGTAAGCAGTCAAATAAACTGTAGCTGGAATTTGATGAAAGACATAATCTGCTGTTACATGCATCAGCTACAAATTTAATCATGTGTTCCAAATCCAAAACACAGAAGCAGCCAAATAAAAAATCTGACCGGAATTACCGATCTAATCATGATCACATTGTCATTTTCATCATGAAGAAACACACACACACACACAAAAAAAATACAGGCAAAGACTAGCCCAGTTTACTGGTCTATAAAGTTACATTTCACAGCCATGAGTCATGGTTTTAACTGAGTTGGATGTGCAAAGGCCATTTGGCTGTGGTATTTAAGGCTAGTTTTTTCAGCCTATGTGGCCAGATATTTCATGCTGCTAATCAATGACACAGATAAAAAGCACTCCACCCGTTTAATCAGAACATCACACCCGAACAAAGAAAGCAGACTCCAAAGCTAACTCAAGTGTAAATGCACTTTGAAGGATTAATGTGCAGTTTCACATCGAAGTACCAACAAATTCTCAGACACAAACAGCATCTAGCAAACAGTGGTGGCTGCTGAACAAAACACTTGGGGGGAGAAAGACATCCCTTGAAAGGGGCTATAATTGACCTGTTTTCAATCATTTCCAATAATATGAAGAATGCATTGGCAGTTAAACACACAGCTTCCTTTTTAGTGGCCATGGAACTATGCTTCATGATTGTTTAAATGCAAACTAGGATTGAAATGCACACATTTTTGCGTCCAAATTCTCACCTATATCAAGAGAATTTGCGACATCAGAAAGAAGTGAGGTAAAGCATCTTTAATCGAGGCCATTGATTGAAAACCAATCGAGATAAATGATCAGTTTGAAACGTATTTTATGCCCTCCCTGCTTTCTGTCCTTCGGACGCCACTGCTCGCAAATCATACTTTAATTTGGTGTTTCAAGGATTATTTACCTTCAAAGCCTATCTTTTGTGTCTATTAAGTCAGTGATGTGGGGAAAGTAGTGACAGAATAATGAATTTTTAAGCTGAGAGAGCGATGCTCCTGGAGAGGACCTGTTAAAGTGTTGCAAAGTTTGTGTCCACTTGGGGGTGGGGGTGGATTTATACAGGGATATTACACCCAAAAACAATTATTTGTATATTAATTACTCACCATTAGATGTCTCGAACGGACAAAGTTGTTTTTCACCTGGCGCAACTTTATGGCCACTGGAGAGTTTTGAAAAATTATCCATATACCTTTTTTGCTGGAAGCAAATGGGGGCCACCAAGTAGCAATGGAAAAACTCCACAAATCTCCACAAATTGAAAAACTTTCAAACTATCATCTAATGCATCGTCCAGTATAATCCAAGTCAGCTTTGTCCACTCGTATCCTCAGTACTCCAGAAACGCGGTTATTTTTCACTAAAAACAATAAAATACAACAGTTATTCTTCAACACTCAGGAGAAGCAAGTTCGCGCATTCAACGGAAATCCTGCCTCCTCAAAACTTTTGGGTAAAGCATCCGGATTATCGCCGGGCAATGAACGAGCTGGGAAGCGAGACTTCTGTTGAATGTGCAAGCTTGCTTCTCCTGAGTGTTGAAGCATAACTTATGTAGTTTATTGTTTTTAGCGAAAAATAACCGCTTTTCTGGAGTACTGAGGATAAGCGTGGACAAAGGAGCCTTGGTTTATACTGGATGATGCGTTGGACGATGGTTTGAAAGTTTGTCAACGGACGTTTTGTGGAGTTTTTCTGTCGCTACTTGGTGGCCCTCATTTGCTTCCAGCAAAAAAGGTATTCGGATAATTTTTCAAAACTCTCCAGTGGCCATAAAGTTGCACCAGATGAAAAACAACTTTGTCCTTTCGAGACCTCTAATGGTGAGTGTCTGATATACCAATTAAAGTTTTTAAATGGAATATCCCTTTAACTCTCACTTTCTGTAGGTAATTCAGTGATTATTTGAGGCATCCCACACATTGGCAATTTTAGCCTGAGAAATCAAGAGATATTTTAACATGTGTCCATCAAATGCAGGTGCTCTATGGAACTTCAGGCCTATTTTAAATTCTAGACGAGATCCCAAGATTTTCAAGGACCCCAAATATCCTGTTGAACAACATAGAATTTAGTATGAAATTATGCACAAAATCAAGATAATTTCCATGTGATGTATTGCTGTGGCCATAAAAAGATGGAGTCCGTGGTTTGTATATTTCCCAATATAAACCTGAAAATGCTACAATGAAGCGCTGCAACTAGTAGATAAAGAATGTGAAGTTTGTTTCCAAAACGCAATAAATGCCAAAATTAAAAAAATTGAGTTAATATCGTATAGCGATAGCCTTGTGCATCCTACACACTGTGCTAGAATCCGCTTTTAGAAATTGAAACTATAAGGTGTATTTTTTCGTGGTCAACGTTTGTGTTTTTCTATAAAATGCAATTGGGGCCAACGAAGAAAAAGCTGATTTACTCAAAATGAGTTACATGGATATATTGCGTTTTAGAAACAAACTCTTCATATGTTTGTGACATTGTCCTATAATATGAAAAAAACAACTGTCAGGCCACGCCTCCAGCTGTCCATCTCACCAGTCTATTAAGACCCGAACTGCATTCTTCACGTCACTCATCATTGTTTGCATGTGTAAATGCCATTGGTCGGTAGCAGAGTGTGTTTAGTCTCACACTCCCTCATTTTGAAGTCTCATAAATACATGCATGGACATATTCTCTGCGTATTGCATAATTATCTTCTAAAACTCTTTACACTTAGTGCTGTTCATGTTCATTCCAGCACTTTATATTAAGGGACCTCGTTTCCATTTGTTTTCCTATTTGTAATATATTGTTACTGCAGCTGAAGTCCAGAGTCTGTATTACTGATAGTGTTGATTAAGGAACCTCGCTTCCACTTTTTTTATATTGCTTCTTTTGTGCCTTCTGCTGCGCAGTGGGCAGAATAAATACTACCAAGTCCATCCTTGCACCTGAGTCCAGTCCTCAATTTCCTGTCCTCTCTGCACCTGAAATTTCTATGAAGCACAACCCTTACAACAACAGTTTTTTATGACTTTGAACCTACTTAAGAGAAAATTTTGGAGCTTATTTGAGTTTAAGGGGTTAAATATTTTAAAGTGGAAAAAAAACAAACGCCTGTTCCAATGAAGTTGGGATGTTGAGTAAAATGTGAATAAAAACAGAATACATTGATTTGAAAATCCTTTTTGACCTATATTCAATTGAGTACACTGCAAAGCCAAGATATTTAATGTTCAAACTGATAAACTTAAAAGTTTTTTTGGAAATATTCACTTATTTTGAATTTGATGTCTGCAAAACGTTCCAAAAAAGCTAGGACAGGGGCATTTTACCTCTGTGTTACATCACCTTTCCTTTCAACAACACTCAATAAGCATTTGGGAACTGAGTTGTATTCTGTTTTTATTCATGTTTTATACAACGTCCTAACTTTATTGGAATTGGGATTGCATTTAACAGCAACAGCCACAGTATCTTCAGCAGGTGGATCATTGTTCCTTGAGGTTTCTCTCCTTTGACCCTGATGCACTTTATGGTGACTGCGTAGTAGCTAAGACAGGCTACCTCTGCAGCTTCCCCTCGGGCCAGTTGGGCCCTTGACTTCTATTCTTCCTCTTAAAGCTCACCCATAAAAACTGCTCTCCTCGGCCTCTTCTCTCGGCTCTTTGGTTGCCTTACAGAGTGTGACAGAGCCCTGGCAACCCACCTCCATGGGGTGGGTGTTGACTCTTCAGTCAGCCTCTTTGCACTCTGCACACAGTTTACAGTACTTTGCCCTTGTTCCCCGATTCCATACTCCTCAGAACTGCTAGTTTTTTCTTTCTTTCTTTTTTTTAGGAGGATAGCCTGAAGGGATGTGGTGGTACTCTCCCTTGGAACAGGAAGCTTCTTTCCAATATCAAATCTCATCATGTTCCATTGCTTTGCAGCCACAAGGACTGGAGGAGGAGGTCACAGACAGGCAGTCTCATATATTTCCTTCTGGTCTGATGAAGCTGGTGAAGCTTCTGGCTGCTGGGGCCTGGCCGCTATTTGTGTTACAAATGTGTTGGAGGCTTTCATGCGTGATGTTACGGAGGTGGCAGCTCCCCACATTGCTCAACTGTTGGCACAGATTCCCAGAAGTAGGCTAGGTGTAGTTGGTTGACATGGTAGGAAGCTGACTCATGCTTAAGGGATTCTCCAAAGGTCTGACTAACTGACTGAACTTTCCACCATGCTCTTCCATGTTGTCCAGCTTGCTTCACAGCCTTGTGGCACTGACCTGATCGTCTAGCTCTCAAGCACTGCCCTTGGGTTTTCGCCCTTGCCCAATTGGGTTTTGCAGGAAAATTGAGTGGCAAAACCAATTTCAAATGGCTCAAAAGAATCAAAATTTATGTTTTGGCATGGCCAAGTTGTGGTCTTGACTTGAATCCCTCTGATATGTTATAGCGGGAGCTTAAACTGTCTGCTTACGCTCAAACCCTCTAATGTGGCTGAGTTAAACCAATACTGCACAGAAGAGAGGGCAAAAATTCCTTTAAAGCGATGTCAAAGACTTTCCAGTTATCCAAAGTGTCTCCACAAATTTTTAAGTTTAAGAGGGAAATGATGGGTGATATTAGAGTTGGATAAACTTTCCTTCAATGAAGGAAATGAAAACTGTTTTTCTGTCTCCTGATGATGTTATCCAAGATGTCTTTATTGTATTTTGCAGGGAAACATGCAAGACAGTAAATAAGCAAGAAGAAAAACAATTTTCATCTTAGCGAGCGATAGCCTTAAATAACACGACCAATTAACAATCGGGCAATTCCAGCATTACTCACGTTATATTTAAAGCACGGGAGTCTTGATTAAAGGTGTCTCCCTATTTTGTGAATGGAAAAAACATTCTTATTTTTTTCACCATGATAACCATAGGCCACTCTCAAGGTGTACATGTGACAACATTAAAAAAATTTTGCTTAATGGTTCTTCCAGGCTGACTTTTGTCAGCATTACTCATGTTATGCAAAAATGTCATGGCGTTTTTTACGCAAAATTTGCTTTCAATTTCTCACTAAACTAAATGAAGGATGTCAACCGTAGGTTGAACGATATCTTGCCAAGAGGGTCGTGTTTTTTTCAGCGAGAACCATGAAAGTCAAGGCCGATCGCCACCAAAAACTAATCAGCCGAGTTAATATACTACATTCATGCCAAGTTTGAAGTCGATCCGATCAATGCTACTCAATAATAAGGGTTTCGTCAAACCCTCAAATTGACCAAAAATTGACCTTGACCTTTGACCTTGACCTTGATGGAGTCCCCCGAATAATAGGAATCGTGATGAGTCATTGTTAGGCAACCGTACAAAAGATCTCAAGGAGCAGGCATCACGCAGAGCAGAGAAAATTGTTCAAGAAAAATTTCCGGTAAAAAACAGTTTTTTCATTATAACGTCACCAAATGACGTCAGAGCGCAAAAATTTTGACTGATCTGGAAAGCGGTCATCAAGGGCTTTCATATGAGGTATTACTCAACATAGTTCCTGCAAGTTCAAAATTTGACCATGAGGTCAAAAATTTTTGACCTTCAGCGAGAACCATGAAGGTCAAGGTCGATCACCACCAAAAACTAATCAGCTGAGCACCTGACCATATACTACTTTCACACCAAGTTTGAAGTCGATCCAATCAAAGTTACTCAAAAAATAAGGGTTTCGTCAACCCCTCAAATTTACCAAAAATTGACCTTGACCTTTGACCTTGACTTTGATGGAGTCCCTCGAATGATGGGAATCGTGATGAGTCATTGGTAGGCAACTGCACGAGAGATGACCAGGAGCAGGCAACGCACACAGCAGAGAAAAGTGTTCAAGAAAAATTATTACATACAAAAAAACAAACAAACAATAAACAAACATTCCGACCAACATATCTTGCAAAAGCTCCGCTTTTGGCAAGATAAAAAGACACCGCAAAATGATTGATAATGATTTGAACTTTTATTACTGAACTTTTTAAGTGAACAAAGCAATTAGCATAGGTTAATGAACTACTATCGCTACACACAGTTATAGAAAAAAAGTCACGATACTCACGTTACATTACTCACGTTACCGGTACAATGGAAGAACACAACACATGCATTGAAACCTCATTCCTTGGGATATCAAATCTAAAGAGTGATATAAATGATTACATTTGTAGTGCTAAAAGTAAAGTGATGATACTCAGAGTTGACACCCCCCGATCACACATTCGGTCTTCACCCATGGCAATGACAACTTCAGAACACTGTTGTCATCACTGGTGGTGACAAATAAAGGTCCAATAATCTTTCTAGGTTCCTGGTAGTTCTGCAGGATATATTTCACAGTAGACTGCTCCCTCCCCCTCGATCATTCAATCATTCGTCCTTCACGGCACTATAAACTATAGAACCTATAGAACACTGTTGTCATCACCCGTAACTTATACATTAGTGCCCGATATAATATGCTTAGCACAGTTTCTTTCTGAGTTCCTGGTATTTCTGTCGTATCATCATATTTCTTGTAAGCTGATGTGTGACACCAGTCCAGTGTTTTTCATTTTATTTTAAATGGTCGCATATACACAAGTACAGCATATGATTGCGCATTTCCCCCGCTGATTCTTTACACAAGATAGCAGACGCACTTCATTTTTTGCGGTTGGTTCAGCCGATGACGTTGTCAACTCTAGCCTTTTCTTTAGCTCTGTGGGCGGGACTGGCACAGAGGCAGGAAAATAATGGGGTCTGTCCACTCGCTACCATGGTTTCAGAGTTGCGCCATTAGCTTATCCATAGTGCAGTGTGGGGCCAATCAGGACAATATTAAGAGACTGTAGGAGCCCGTTTTTGTTCAAAACTGGACAAAAACTCTTATTCACATTTTTATTATTATTATTATTATTATTATTATTATTATATTATGCAGTGTGGGTGAACATGCTGCCCCCTTTGTCTCAGAAAAATAACTAATTGCTCCCACTCACTGACAAACAGGAAAGTAAACCAGTCTTTAGATCTCAGTGATAAAGTGTGTTACTCAACATTACAGACACTTTTACTCGCGTTACATGTTACTCACGTTGCAGAATTTGATTCAGTCCCACTCAAAGCTTATGAGGGGTTTTCCTTATTTTGTTTCATAAATGTAACTAGTGGAGGTAGAAGAGATGAATGCAGGAATCTGACAGTCCTATCTAACAGCAGTGTGAAATGAGGGAAAAGTTAATCATTTTTTGTTACTCATGTTACGTAAAGAGACTGCACCATTTCTGTCATCCAGCCCAAGGAAAATAATACTTCCCTCTGAAATTTAGATGATTCTCCTAACACTCTGGCATCCATACAGTCAAACAATAAAAATAAATCCTGTGGCAAGCAAGAGGCTAGAGTGAGGGTGTGAGGAAGAAATGAGGTGGTTTGGGGTTGAAAAATGCTATTTTTCAGCGGCTGAAATTGGATGTGTAGTACAAATCCTAATTTTGGTCACACTGCTTGAAATCCTTATTTTCCTTATAGTTAGGTAGCCAAAGTACATGACCAAATAGTATTTGAAGTGATAATTCTAGTTTGAAATTTCAGTTGCCAAGAGACTGTTTTGCTGGAATTGCCCAATATCTTGAAGCCATGAAAGTTTCTATGACTTTTGATCATTTTGAAGTTGAAGAACTTCATTAGTTGTGCACTGGGCATTCAAACGATATGCCAGGTAAGTTAATGACAAATTAAAATATTAAAGACATATTATTTCTGAAAGAATGGTAAACATTCGATTCCAGTATTCTAAGAAACAAAATTAATGATTTCCATACAAAATTATTAGCAAATCATTTTCAACCTTCTTGAACTTCCTTAATGCTTGAAACCATTAGTGATGTGTTTTATGTCTGCACAAGCATGTCGTATAAAATAGATGTTGAATTGTTTTCGTAGTTCATCGGTAAATGGGGCAGCACGGTGGCAGTGAAAAGGTGTTCAGTGGTGATCGGCGGTGATTCCTTTTTACATTTTGAATCGAAGTCCTGTTTATAGGCTGCGACTTGAAATGAAGCACGCTGGCGACATCTGGCTGTCTCAAACCGCGTACTTGTTCTCAGCGCCGAGTGTGCATTGCGTCCACCCATGCATCTTGGATTAAACGAAAACGTAGAGCGGAGCATGCAAGTGCGTGGTTTGATTCAGCTCAACTGAAAAGGGACAAACGAGCAGATATTTGCCCGTCCGATTCAACCGAGTGGATCTGGCGGGAAAGCGACTTTGTAACGTTAATTACAATTGCCCTCCAAATGACTGTCCACTTACGAAAAATCATTTTTTATAAATGTGTAAGTTCAGGAGAAAGAATGAAGCGACTATAGTTAACATTGCTGACTGGTTATGGCAAGTGGATGTCCGACAAGCTTTTCCACTGGAACATGATCAAGTTGCATCAGAGGGCACTAAAAACCTGGAGATGCCGGGGATTGAACCCGGGGCCTCATACATGCAAAGCATGCGCTCTACCACTGAGCTACATCCCCACGTGATATCCGAGCTGATGCCGACAATTATCAACCACATCAAAACACAAAATTTAAAATTGTAATGGCTCAGCATTCTTAATTCAAAAATGGCCTAGAAAAGCCTATTAATATAAAATAATGAGAACAGCTCCGTTCTTGGATAGGAGTTGGGTAAGGGGAGGGGCTATCGTATGTTTTTTTTTTTTTTTTTTTGGGGAAGACAACCAACCGTAACGTTGCTGGCAGGGAAAAGGCCTTATGCTAAATCACACCTGAAGTACCATTGTGGTGCGTCTGTTCATCCCCCACTCATAGGTTGATCCCTCAGTGAGAAATAAACGTTGTCTTGCACGAATTATCGTGAGTAACCTTTATCCACTATTACTGAATAGGAACGGGCTCACAAAAGCCATACATGATTGAACTGTATTTTTTTAGAAAATAACAGAAAATTATTGTCGCCGAAAATTGATTGGTCTGTGTCGTGATATTTTACCTCTTGGATGTCGATTGGACACCATGTGCCGGGGTGAATCAGAAAACTTCTATGAAAACGGAATATCTGGTTACTAATAGGCTACATCTCGCCTTAAAAACTATTTACATCTCTATTGGAATGCTGTCATAAGATTTCTCAACTGTGTATTGGGATACGGGGGGCCTGTTCTTCAGGATGGTTCTGTTCTGTAAGGGATGAAGGAGGTGCAACTATAGTTTCCAGTCCACTCCCTTGAACTTCCCATTAATTTTCAGCCGATACATCTGGTGATTAAGCAGGCCACAGAAGAAGGGTGCGACTCGACCCCCGGACGTGTAGATTTGAAATATATCTGCCTACTTTAAAATTTGGAAGGGGATATTCGCCCCGCGGCGGTTCAGCGCGAAAGATCAAAGAGCGGGGCGGATTATAAAATGAAATCTATTTATTGGCCCAGCTGCGGGGCAAATAGCAGAAGTGCTTCTCTAATCCGTCCCACCGCGGTGCGAATAGCAGAACTGCTTCTCTTGTCCGCCCCGTTGCGGGGCAAATAGCCGATCTCTTTCCCCCAATTCACATGGCTGGGGGGCGAATAGCCACTTCCTGAAAATTTCACCTGCCCAGTCTTTCTGAAACCCCTTCAGCCTGAAAATTTACAGTGGCTCACATCTGTATGACATATTGCTTAATAATAAATCTGTTGAATAATAACTGTCTTCAGTAGTTTAATCTCAATTGTTAACATGGAATATGCAGTCCACAGTTCTTTTAAATTTTTAAAAGAACTTTTTAAATCTCCATTGTAAGCAGAGCTACGAAAATATGTAAGTTCAGAAGTACAGAAATATGAAATATAGTCTTAGGCCGCAGGTCCCAGTTCTGCAAAATTTGCAGTATTCTCAATGAAACTTTTTTCTGTTGGCAGAAAAAGGTTTATTTAAACTATATTTTCAATTTAACTTGTTATTCATCAGAATCCGATCCTGCATCTTCGCTCAGCTCCTAGTTGGTCGCCTTGCTTGTCCTACATTATGCATTGCATAAGTATTATTCTTAATCATTTTCAACACATCATTATTATTGTAGCCCCTAGATGAAGTCGGGCAGTTACTATGGATTCGCATGTGTTGTCTCAGCCGCCACCGCCTCGTCTGTGTCCGTAGACACTTTCTTGTGGACGTTCTACTGGCTATAATTTTTGACCAATTTCTTCCATATTTGGTATGGACGTGTGTTGTACTTCACTTATGACACCTATTGATTTTGGTTGCCAAGGTGACAGTATTGGCCGAATAATATGCAAATTAGAAATTTTCTTAAGGATGCAGTGCAGGCTGCAATTTTTGACCGATTATTTTCATATTTGGTATGGACATGTGACATACTTCACTAATAACACCTATCGATTTTGGTTGCCATGGCGACAGTATTGACAGAATACTGCGCAAAAAAGGGGGAGAAGCGGGCTTGGGGGGGCTATGCTCATACGGTCTCAGCTGACCGGACTGTCTAGTTTTTATTGGATTTTATTTATTTCATGACTTGTTATACTTAATCCGATTACATTGCAGCCTAATTTGATTAGTCAAATCATACATTTATTAATTGTTCATTTCATTACATTCAAGATATTTAATCAGTAAAATTATCATTTATTATTATTTTTCCAGCTTTTACCCAACAAATGTACACTGCCTCAACTATTCAGATATGTTCATGGGTATTTTTTGAGGAATGTTTTTAACAACTAAATCAGCTCAAGAAGATCAGATTTATAGGTTGTGTGCGGTGCGCCATGTTTGTTGGAATCGGGATAGCTTGCTGTGTCACCCAGACACCTGAACTCCTGAGCGTGCAGAGGTCATGAATGAAATAAAATCAGTGGCGCAGAGAGAACTAGAAATTTGGTGGGGCACAGAACACCCCTTTAAAATAGTCAGTCCTGAGTTGTTCTCAGTCATTTTCATAATTATCAATATTTTCACTCTGAGAACACTCCACACTATCAGGTGTTGCTAATTCTCCCCGTAGATGGCTATCATTCAAGTGGACACCTGATTTGGTATATTTAAATCAGCATCATTCAAAATTGTATACCTATCAACTCTCACCCATGTGGCTTGAGTCTCATGCTTTAAAGTGGCATATCACATTCTCACGCAGTAGTCAGCAATTTCACACTTTATAATTTTATTTAGGAAAAAAAAATTTATTTAACTGCCAAGTCCCAGTTTCAATCAACACATGCTGTACCAAGAGTAAAAGGCTATATTTAATTGGAATCAGTCGCGGATCAGTCATTATTCAATCAACGCGCACTTAAGAAATTATCACGCGGAATTGAGGTTCTTGTACATGAGTTCTTGAGAAATTTCAACAGGTCTTTAATTTAAACGAACATGAAGCACAAATTAAATCACCTGATCTGCTGAAAAGCTTTGGAAGTTTCATAGCAGTTTGTCATCCATAAAGCAATGGCCTTTTTTGAGTAAATTATTTTCCTGTACCGACTTTAGCCCATTATTCCGTCACTGTTAGATTGCATGGGGGGGGAGATTCCGTGTCCTCAATTGCCGGTGGATTATTACTATAATTAAAAAGGTGTCAATAATGGAAGTCGATTGGTCAGGACTAGTTGTTGTAAAGGGATATTCTGTGGGTACCACTATCTTACCAAGTTAGGCTTCACAAAGGGAAATCCGTGCAAACTTATGCACACAGGTAGGTCCATAGACTGTGTAAAAAGATGGACGCAGCAACCGTGACGTCATACCATTTAGGAAGCCTTGTTTTTTGCAATTTGAACAGTGCCATTTTTTCATTTTGAAACCGAATGTGATTCCTATTGGTCTAGAGCATGAATTGTAGACCCAGGGAGGAGCGAGGGGTGGATCTACGGGTGGATCTGACCTATCTGACTAGGACCAGGGGATAGCCAGGCCCCTAAAGCATATGTGGTTTAATGCACCTACAATGATACTCATAACTGCCTTTGATTCCATTCTGTCTCATTTTTTATCATATATTTCCTTATAAATATGGGGAATCTGCCCATGTGATATGAGCGTGAGGCTTGAGACTGTATCAGCCCACTGGGCTAAAATCCTATATCAGCCGTATCTGCCTGCTGGGCAAAATCCCGTATCAATGGCAGCAACCATTGCCATCGCAACAGTCACAAGCATCGTTGCCACGCGTTGTTGCAAACGCTGTCATGGCGAAGAGACTCATGAATTCCTCAGCGGCTGAAATTTCTGAACTACAGCGCCCTCAATAATTATTGGCACCCCTGGTTAAGATGTGTTCGTTAGCTTCTAATAAATTCAGTTTTTTTCTAAATAATATAGGACCACAATGAAAGGCACTCACACACTAAGTGGAACACCCCACTCATATCATACATATTCCAAGCCATGTCAAAACAAGTAGGTCCATCTTCTCGATAGATGCTATTCTCAAACGCTGTGCCAACGTGGTGCCTAAAACCATCATGTGACTAATACTGTGTGATTGATGTGTGTGTCTGAGACAGTGAGAACATGTAACGCACTTACACTGCTCTCCATAATTATTGGCACCCCTGGTTAAGATGTGTTCTTTAGCCTCTAATAAATTCAGTTTTTTTCTAAATAATATAGGAACAATGAAAAAAAGAGGAAAATCCAACCTTTAATTCAAGTGCATTTATTAAGTGGGAAAAAAAATCCCACATTAAGAAATAATTCTTTTACATCAAATCATGTATGCCACAATTATTACTACCCTTGATGTTAATACTTTGTACAACCCCCTTTTGCCAACAAAACAGCACCTAATCTTCTCCTATAATGTTTCACAAGATGGAAGAATACAGAAAGAGGGATCTTCGACCATTCCTCTTTGCACAATCTCTCTAAATCATCCAGCGACCTGGGTCCTCTCCTCAGCACTCTCCTCTTCAGCTCACTCCACAGGTTTTCAATGGGGTTGAGGTCTGGGGACTGAGATGGCCATGGGAGGAGCTTGATTCTGTGTCTGGTGAACCATTTCTGTGTAGATTTGGCCACATGTTTAGGGTCATTATCTTGCTGAAAGACCCGGTGACGACCCATCTTCAGCTTTCGGGCAGAGGCCACCAGATTTTGATTTAAAATGTCCTGGTATTTCAAAGCGTTCATGATGCCATGCACCCCAAAAAGGTTCCCAGGGCCTCTGGAAGAGAAACAGGCCCACAGCATCACTGATCCTCCCCCATACTTCACAGTGGGCATGAGGTGCTTTTCTGCATACTCATCTTTTGTGTTCCGCCAGACCCACTTAGAGTGTTTGTTGCCAAAAAGCTCTATCTTGGTCTCATCTGACCAAAGCACATGCTCCCAGTTGAAGTCCCAGTACCGCTTAGCAAACTCCAGACATTTGCTTTTATGATTGTGAGTGAGAAAAGTTTTTTTTCGTGCATGCCTCCCAAACAGCTTGTTGGCATGTAGATAGTGCCTGATGGTTGTTTTGGAGACTTTGTGACCCCAAGATGCTATCATTTGTTGCAACTCTTTAACAGTGAGCTTTGGAGAACTTTTTATTTCTCTTACCATCCTCCTCACTTTGCATGGCGGCAAAATAACCTTGCGTCCTTTTCCAGGCTTGTTTACCACTGTCCCAGTTGTTTTAAACTTCTTAATGATTCCTCTGACAGTAGATATGGGCAGGTGCAGGCGATGGGCTATGTAGCCATTGCCTGACTTGTGAAGGCCGACACACATCTGGCTTACTTTAATGGTGTGTTCCTTTGTCTTTCCCATGTTGAAGAGTGAATAAGAGAAATGGCCTCTGTGTCACGTCATATTTATACCCCAGGGAAACATGAAGTGATGAATTACTAATTAAATGTTCCTCGATACTCTGATGAACTTTTTAAACTGCTGTAGAAATGACAGAAATACTTCAATTACATTTATTTCTTAGGAATTTTTAGGGGTGCCAATAATTGTGTAACAGGTGATTTTATGAAAAATAATTATTTCTTCGTCAGGGATTTTTTTCCCTTAAAATTCACTTGAGTAGAAGGTTACATTTTTCTACAGTTTTCAGCGTGAGAGTATGCTTCTGCAATAAAAATTGAATTTATTTTAAGGCTTTTAACATATCTTAATTATGGAGGGTGCTGCATGTCACAGAAAAGGAACTTGAAACAGAATTATTTGTATACAGTATGTGTAATGCCGCATTTTTCATGCGAAGGGCTCTGGTAAAATGTTTCATGCGTAAGCTGTCGTAGAAAGGCAAAAGTATTACTTCAATGGAGTAAATCGCATTTGCATGCTAGCTAGCTAATTAGCCTTTTCATTGACTTGAATACTCCACTGACTAAAAGTAAAAGTAAATGCTAGCACTACTGGCCTGTAATGATGACAATAATAAGCTGACATAAATGCTTTCTATAACATGCATCGTTAATTATGATAAATTGATGAATGATAAATAATTGATATGATAAATAGAACAGTATCAGCCATCGAGCTAAAGCTCTCGGGATGATACTGGGGTCTCAGGTTGATACAGCGTGTGATATGAAAATGCCCGTATGATATTCTCTATTAATCAACAGCAACATACAATCTCCCTGGATTGTGTAGGACCCTGCAATGCTATGTCTTTTTGCATATAAATCAACTATAATGCAATGCAGCTGATGTGCCACTTGTAAAGTCTGTATTTGTTCAGAGAATGTAACTTGGCTAGCTAGTAGAGACAATGCCTAAATTATTCCTACCCAGCAAGAATAATTTTATGCTAACAATAGCTAGCCAGCTAGGTACGGAGCTGCATGATTGACGGGCTGCACAAGTAACATTGGTAATGTAACCAATGCCAGAAACACAAAACGAACCTCACTTGCATAGCAATTGATGACATCGACCCTTCATGAGGGTTTCACTGAATCACTAATAATTTCAATGTGCTAGCTTGCTTGGGTAGTCAGCAAATTGAAAAAAGCAATGCAAAGTCCAACTGGATTGTCCAGGACCGTGTAATGGGGTGCGTATTGCATAGTAATTGAGTATGGTGCAACTTCACTTATTCAACCAAACTTTAATCTGCTCATCTGCTACACTGTATCTGTTAATGTGCAAATCAAGATAGCGAGACCCCACTTCAATCCCATAATGCCTAGAGCAGGCGTCTCCAACCCTGTCACTGGAAAGCTACCATGCTGAAGGTTATCTCTCCAACCAAAGCAAACCACACCTGCTTTCCCAGCGACAGATCTTGACGAGCTGCTAATGAGCTGAACCGGGTGTGTTAAATGTGGGTTGTTGCAGAAACCTACTGGATGGTAGCTCCCCAGGAACAGGGTTGGAGACCCCTGGCCTAGAGAGTATGTCATCAGGCTAGGGGCTCATTATTTTTCATAACCAAGTTGAGAAAAAAATTGCAGTTGAGTGCAATCTGATTGGCGTACAATTCCTGTCAGGTACTATCTGATTGGCTGAAGCGTGGCCCAGAGTGTTGGATGAAGTTGCGGCTGACCACAACTTGGTTTGAAAAAATAAGCGCGCTGCCTGTCCGAAAGACATGTTGAATGGAAATCAACTTGCCCGACACCAAAATATACACGTCTTGGGCGTTACGGTGGGGATCTTGACACTGTCTGATAGGCATTTAACTTGTGGCCAGATCTTTTTATTTTAATTTATTTACATTTTTTCTTGATGCTGTTGTTTTAGCGTTGGACATTTGTTGTCATATTTTTTCTCTTCACTTTTTTCCCCTAACTCCTTGGCCGAGTTTACTGTCTTTGCGACCAATGCACCTGTATTTTGGGTCCGTCCGTCATCCATCGTCCGTCGTCTGGAACATTTTTTTATCTTTTTTTTGGGGCGATGAATTTTTGTGTAAATTTGCTATAAAATACTACGAGACCACATCTCCAGTTGGTTTTTTTTTGGATTTTTGATTGAAGCTTTTTTGTCCGTTTTTTTGGCCCTTGAAATTTTGGCCCCAATGTTAAAGATAGGACTGAGAAATTAAAAAAAAAAAAAAAATTATCAAAAACTGCACGATAATTTTTTTTCTAAATCAGGCAATCAACTTACCCCGGTACCGTCAATGTACAGTGCGAGCACCATTTTGATTGAATCGACGGAAGTGGCACTAGTGGGGGCGCTGTTCTTTATGAATATGCAAGATGGTCTGTGTAGTTGCAGATAGAGATTAAGTTTGTATTATTGACATATAGGAAGTCATGTATGACCAACAACCCTAATTCTGAAATAGTTGGGACAAAGTGTAAATTGTAAATAAAATCAAAACGCAATGACTTTCAAATCACACCAGCCAGTATTTTATTCACAATAGAACAGAGATAACATAGCAAATGTTGAAACTGAGAAATTTTTCAATTTGATCCACAAAATTAGCTCAATTCAAATTTGATGGCTGCTACAGATATCACAAAAGTTGGTAAACTGACAGGGGCCAGTTTACCATTGTGTAGCATCCCCTCTCCTTTTTAACACAGAGTTGAGGCGTCTGGGCATTGAAGAGAAAGTTTCTTGAGTTTAGCTATTGGAATTTGATCCCACTCTTGTTTAATATAGGCTTCCAGCTGCTGGAGAGTTTTGGGCCTTCTTTGACGGAAATTTTGTTTAATTATGCGCCAAATGTTCTCAATCGGTGAAAGATCAGGAATGCAGGCAGGCTAGTTCAGCACACAGACTTTTCTACTATGAAGCGATGCTGTTGTAATAGCTGCAGTATGTGTTTTGCATTGTGCTGCTGAAATACAAAAGGCCTTTCTTGAAATAGAAGTCATTTGGAGGGAAACATATGTTGCTCTAAAACCTCTTTGTACTTTTTCGCATTCATTGTGCTTTTTAAAACATGCAAGTGTCCCACATATGCACTAATGCATCCCCATATCATCAGAGATGCTGGCTTTTAAACTGAACGCTGATAACTGGAGGGGTGGTCTTTCTCCTCTTTGGCCCGGAGGACACAACACCCATGATTTGCAACAAGAATGTCAAATTTGGACTCGTCTGACAACAGGACACTTTGCTTCAGTCCATTTTAAATTACCCTTGGTCCACAGAACACAGCAGCGCTTCTGGATCATGCTCAACAAAGGCTTCCTTTTTGCATGATAGAGTTTTAGGTGGTATCTGTGGATGGCACGGCAGACTATGTTTACAGGCAGTGGTTTCTTGAAGTATTCCTGGGCCCATTTAGTAATGTCAATGACAGAGTCATGCCGGCGAGTGATGCAGTGGCGTCTGAGGGCCCGAAGATCACAGGCATCCAGTAAAGGTCTTGGGTCTTGTCCCTTATGCACAGAGATTTTTCCAGTTTCCCTGAATCTTTTGATGATGTTATGCACTGTTGATGCTGAGACCTTCAAAAACTTTGCAATTTGACTTTGAGGAATATTGTTTTTAAAGTATTCCATAATTTTTTTTTAAGCAAGGCTTCACAGGTCGGAGAGCCTCTGGCCATCTTTACTTCTGAGAGACTCAGCTTCTCTAAGACATCCCTTTTACAGCCAATCATGTTACATACCTGATGCCATTTAACTTAATTACTTATTTATATATTTATTTATTATTAAATGTTCTTCCAGCTGATTCTCTTATATATTAATTGCTTTTTCAGCCTTTTTTTTTTGCCTTTGTCCCAACTTTTTTGAAACCTGTTGCAGCTAGAAAATTTTAAATGATTTCATTTTGTGGATAAAAATGTAAAATGTCTCAGTTTCAACATTTGAAATGTTATCTATGTTCTATTGTACACAACATATTGGCTCTTGTGATCTGAAAGTCATTGCATTTTGATTTCATTCACAATTTATACTTTGTCCCAACTATTTCAGAATTGGGGTTGTATATTTTGGCTATGTTAAAGTTGACCTCAGATGACTTTGAATGGCCTAACTTGAGATCAAGGAAAATATTCACAATGTTAAAAGTAGGACTTGAAATTTGAAAAAAACTATTTCTCAAAAACTGTCTGGTAACTTTTTTCTGAATTTGGCAATCAACTCCCCTTGATACACTTTATGTACATTTTGAGTGCCATTTTAATTGAACTGACAGAAGTGGGTCCAGTGGGGGCACTGTACTTTAACACGGGGTCTTATGGAGAATAGGCTAAATTGCCTGTGGAAGCTAAATGGTTGCAGATAGAGATTAAGTTTGTATTATCAACATATGCACTCAACAAAAATATAAACGCAACACTTTTGTTTTTGCTCCCATTTGTCATGAGATGGACTCAAAGATCTAAAATTCATTCCAGATACACAATATTACCATTTCTCTCAAACATTGTTCACAAATCTGTCTAAATGTGTGATATTGAGCACTTTTGCTTTGCTGAGACAATCCATCCCACCTCACAGGTGTGCGATATCAAGATGCTCATCAGACACCATGATTAGTGCACAGGTGTACCCTAGACTGTCCACAATAAAAGGCCACCCTGAAATGTGCAGTTTTTGCTTTCTTGGGATCTGGGGACTCAGAACCAGTCAGTATCTGGTGTAACCACCATTTGCCTCATGCAGTGCAACACATCTTCGCATAGAGTTTATCAGATTGTCAATTGTGGCCTGTATAATGTTGGTCCACTCCTCTTCAATGGCTGTGCGAAGTTGCTGGATATTAGTGGGAACTGGTACGCGCTGTCGTATACGCCGGTCAAGCACATCCCAAACATGCTCAATGGGTGACATGTCAGGTGAGTATGCTGGCCATGCAAGGACTGGGACATTTTCAGCTTCCAAGAATTGTGTACAGATCCTTGCAACATGGGGCCGTGCATTATCTTGCTGAAACATGAGGTGATGTTCATGGATGTATGGCACAACAATGGGCCTCAGGATCTCATCACGGTATCTCTGTGCATTCAAAATGCCATCAATAAAATGCACCTGTGTTCTTCGTCCATAACAGATGCCTGCCCATACCATAACCCCACCACCACCATGGGCCACTCGATCCACAACATTGACATCAGCAAAGCGCTCACCCACACGACGCCACACACGCTGTCTGCCATCTGCCCTGAACAATGTAAACCGAGATTCATCCGTGAAGAGAACACCTCTCCAACGTGCCAGACGCCATCGAATGTGAGCATTTGCCCACTCAAGTCTGTTACGGCGACGATCTGGAGTCAGGTTAAGACCCAGATTAGGACGACGAGCATGCAGTTGAGCTTCCCTGAGACGGTTTCTGACAGTTTGTGCAGAAATTCTTTGGTTATGCAAACCAATTGTTTCAGCAGCTGTCTGAGTAGCTGGTCTCAGATGATCTTGGAGGTGAACCTGCTGGATGTGGAGGTCCTGGGCTGGTGTGGTTACACGTGGTCTGCGGTTGCGAGGCCGGTTGGATGTACTGCCATATTCTCTGAAACGCCTTTGGAGACAGCTTATGGTGGAGAAATGAACATTCAATGCCCGAGCAACAGATCTGGTTGACATTCCTGCTGTCAGCATGCCAATTGCACGCTCCCTCAATGCTTGCGCCATCTGCGGCATTTTGCTGTGAGACAAAACTGCACATTTCAGAGTGGCCTTTTATTGTGGCCAGTATAAGGTACACCTGTGCACTAATCATGGTGTCTGATGAGCATCTTGATGTGGCACACCTGTGAGGTGGGATGGATTGTCTCAGCAAAGCAAAAGTGCTCACTATCACACATTCAGACAGATTTGTGAACAATGTTTGAGAGAAATGGTAATATTGTGTATCTGGAATGAATTTTAGATCTTTTGAGTCCATCTCATGACAAATGGGAGCAAAAACAAAAGTGTTGCGTTTATATTTTTGTTGAGTGTAGGAAGTCACATATGACCTATATTTTGGATGTGTTTAAGTTGACCTCAGATGACCTTGAATGGTCAAACTTGAGGTCAAGCAAAATGTTACAATTTTCAAAGGCTTCTAGGCTTAAAAATATTGAAGATTGGAAACATATGTGTATTGAACACTTGCAGGAATTCATATGCACTTACACTCAAAAGTTTGGGATCACTTGGAAATTTTGTTCTTTTCAATGGAAACACGCATAATTAGTCTGAATAGGAAATGCAGCAAATGAACAGAACATGCTGACATTGTCTGCGTTAGAAATAATGATTTTAATGGAAAATGATGAATATGTAATTCAAACTTTGCCTACATCAAAAAAAAAAAATCACCTTCACTGTTGATACTGAAACTGGTGTTTGACAGGAACTATTTAGTGCAGCTGCTAGTTGACAACCTGTGAGGCGTCTTTGTCTTCAACTAGACACTCCCAGATATTTGTCTTCTTGCTCAGTTGTGCATCAGGGCCTCCCACTCCTTTCTTCTGTTGTTGTTAGTGCCAGTTTGTGCTGCTCTCTGAAGGGAGTAGTTGACAGCATGGTAAGAGATTTTACGTTTTCCAATTTCTCGCATTGAAAAGCCTTCTTCTCTAAGCACAACAATAGACTGACGGGTCTCTAAAGGAAGTTCTTTCTTTCTGGCCATTTTGAGCCTGTAAACAAACAAACAACTGCTGATACTTTTATTCAGTATAAAGGCCTTCGGCCCATAATGCATGCTCTCTACTGCGCAGATGACATACAAGTATAAGCTTGAGTACTGATATGGTGGTACAGTACTAATAAAGTAAAATAATCAATCCACAGATTTCTCTTTTATAGTTAATTGACTGAGTTTCTTAATTTATGGACATTATTTAAATAAATACACACATATATATATACGGCAAACAATCTTCGTGAGATTTACATTTGTGACTCTAGATTTGTGACACTAACACTTACAATTTCAGTGTCACAAGGCTAGTCTTTGTAATGCCAGTTTTTCGAGCCATCGGGCCTCCAGTGCTTTGCCCCCTTTTCGGAGTGCATTCCTCCAGCCTGTCCTATCCTCAGCAAGTTTTTCCCATCTTTCAGTGTCTATGTCCAGGGCCACCAAGTCACGTTTTGCCACGCCTTTGAAGCGCAGCATAGGGCGACCTCTGGGTCTCGATCCCGTGTACAACTCACTGTAGAGGATGTCTTTGGGAAGGCGACCATCGGGCATCCTACGCAAATGCCCCAGTCAGCGCAATAAATATATAAACTGTGGAGTACATCATATTTTTCTGATTACCAAAACTGTAGATAATTACCATAAGATATACTGACTTGATGTGCTTCAGTAGATATTTGTTTCTAAGCACAGTATACTTTTCCACACAGAAATAAAATATGATATTCATTTTCAATAATGTTATACCCTTTAAATAAACAATATGGACATAGTCTCTGTGAGAAAGGAGTGTTACGGTATCTTCCAAGGTCAACTGCTAGTCTGAATCTACTGCACCTTAATTTTGTGAAAATTATTCTTAAATGCAGGGACAATGACGATGTCAGATGGAACTCAAGATTTCGTAAAGATTGAAACTGTTTATAACTAAAGCCATCTGAAAGGGTCTCAAAAGAGATACACCAAGATTGTAACAAGTTATCTGATAGCCTTTGCTTAAATGTAGTTATAAATAATCTGTCATCCCCAACATCTTGTGCTATCCAGACATAGCCAAAACCTTACCTGTAAAGAATGTTTATAATGTGCCTTGCCCATGTTTTTTGACCAGCTTCATCTAGAGCCTTTAATATTTTAAATCATTGGTAAAGTAGCCTGTTTCCCCCAAATGCAGTGATCTACACCAGTATTTAATTGCTTTTGTCATATGTCAGTTGGAGGGGATATCTACCACATTCACCTAGAGCCATTACATTGCAACCATTTTTACCTAGCTTAAGAAACCATTTACACATTTTAATTTGAACATTTTCAATAATTTTACAGTATGCTGTGCCCCATACCTCAGTACCATAACACAAGATGGGTGTAATCATAGCATCAAAAAATTTGAATAAATCATGGCATGGGATCCCCTCAACCCTATTTTGGTATCTATATAAGGCCATCATTGCCTTTACTCCCTGTGTCCAAAGTTTGAGCCTGTGTCCAAATTAATTTTGGTGTAAACGCTATGCCCGCATATCTACATAACATAACATAACATAACATAACATGAATGGCAAGAACAGGCCTTCCAGCCCAACTAAGCTCGCCAGTTTCTTTATATCATTGAGAATATATCCCTTCAGATACTAAATGACTCAATGGTATCTAGCTTTAAGTCAAGCCTGCTCTTGAAAACCCCAAGGTCTCTGCCTCAACAATATGGTCAGACAAGCTATTCCACATTGAAATGTATCTGTAGAATTATATAACCTCAACCTGTTTATCATTTATCAATAGGCTCTCCAAACACTATACATGCCTTTTCTCTGATTTTGGATGTGCGAGTTTGAATAGGGTGGACGTGTTATTTTTTTCGCTCTGCAAAATGGGCATTTCAGTGGCCCAATATCGCATGAAGATTGGACTTTTCACCCAGCCAAACAAGGCGAAAAAGAAGCATAATGGGTATATCTTTCACAAGAAAGTCTGTATCGATGCCTCTGAGACTGCTGACCTGTTTCTCGACTTTGTGTAGAGCCGAACCCAGGCCCTGGGAGAAATACCCATCAACAATCTACCCTATTGATGAGCGATGGTGGATTTATTGGAATCTCTACACAGGAGAAAGATGATTCGGATATAATGAAAATGCTGAGGGACATCAGGAACGACTTATCGGCAATGAAAGAAAATTACGAGGAGCTGAACAACAAGGTATGGTGAGTGACCTATATCCATCCTACAGCAGGAAAACGCAGTACTTAAGACCGCAGTGAGTGGACGCCAAGCTAGAAGACATGGAATGCCGCGGTCGACTGAACAATCTTATATATCCTGGACTGAAAGGCGATCGAGGCGAGACTTGGGAGAAATCAGAGGAGACGATTCGGGATTATTTGCGTAACGATCCGCAGATGGATAACTCCAATGATGTGGTGATCATAACGCGCTCATCGTTTGAACCCGAGGAAGAACGACTCCTCGATCATTGCCAAATTTCTACTCACTAAGGATAAAGGCGATATTTTCAAGAAAGCCCGGGATCAGACAGTCAGAAATGGTTGAACATGTGCTTCTTCAGTGTAGGAAATACAATCATGAAAGAAAACACCTGTTTCAGTCACTAAGGAAGACAAAACATTATGATTTTTCACTAATCGATCTATTAGGGAAAACAGCAGATAAAATTTACTGTGATATCATAATATTTTTTAAAGAAACTGGTTTGTTTAAGACAGGGGTGTCAAACTGACCCGTAAACGGGCCAAGAGGCTGCAGGTCTTCAATCCTACCAAGCAGAAGCTCACCTGAAAGCACTGATTTAATCAACTGATCTAGGCCTGCACAACTGATTAGTTGTATCAGGTGAGCTTCTGGGGGCCGCCAAGCTGTCACGGAATTACAGTCCCATTACATTTTGGGTTGTAACTCTACAACTAAATAAGATAAAATCAAGTATGATGTGTCATATTGAAGGTATAAACTTGTTCTTTAATATTATTAAGTGAAAATATATTTTTTGAGAAATTTTCAAAGAAGAAACAAGCAAAAACTACTCCGTCACGGAATTACAAAAAATTGACATGGTTTTTTTTAATGTTGAGTTTAACTGTCCAGCAAGTGATGTTACTGTCATAGGCAAGTTATGAAACTTCAATATGTTCATATTTAGGGATTTTTTTGTTAATACTGTAAGTTATAGAAACAAATATTGACTTTAACCCTGCTTTATGGGCAAGAAATTTCAAAAAGTCAATGTCACGGAATTACAAGAGGCAAATTGTCACGGAATGACAATAGTATTAATTAGTTTCAATGTATTTATTTCAATATTTTATACATATATACATAATTTACATTTTTACAGTTTAACAATATATTACAATGAGTTTTCCGCTCAAAATGACCAATCATAATACATACTTCAAAAATTTTTTTAAATCTCCATGTCAACATTGGCTTGGGGGGCCCCCTTCTGCCTTGTTGGAGTGAAAGCCTGCAGCCTCTTGGCCCGTTTACGGGTCAGTTTGACACCCCTGGTTTATGAGAATCTAGGTTTGTTTATTTTCCTGCATAATCTCTTGATCCACACTCCAGTTCAGATGGTGGCGATAATGCACCTGAAACTGGTTTTTTTACCCGCCAAAGAAGGAAAGAAGAAGCAGCAGCAGCAGCCCAGGATCAACGAGAGCTTTCTATATAATGGAGCTTTCCAGGGTCGGAGTGACGTAAGGTTTCAAACGGCTGATACGAGAAGACCGGCGTGACCTCTCAGCGGAGTTTGCAAGAGCACAGGACGCAGGGAAACGACCAAAGATGCGGCTGAACAAGCACCATGTTGGACCGACAGTCAAAATGAGTCAGATTAGGCACCAGTGGTAGTAATTTCATGGAAGGATCAGGACAAACTAACCGTACGTGGGCTGGAATGTTTGGACCCGGAAGTTTTGGTTATAGAGCCCCTCCTTCTCCAAGGGAGGAAACCCCCGCAATACAACAGTCTAGTCAGCCGAGCACTCTGAGGCTGTGGCTACGGCTCATTGTTTACATTCCTGTGCTAGAATATATAAGGACTATACAAATATAACTACCCATTACATCAGGTAAAGCGACTATGCAAAAATGTTGGCCTTTTTTGAATCTTTTGTCCGATGCTCCGACGAATTTAGCGATTTCTTGTCCGGTTTTCGTGCACTTAATTGTGTGCACCGTAAGACTAAATAGTTTGGTAGGTATTCACAAAGTCGGGCCCACTTCCGGTGCAGGGTGACTCGGTGAAAACAAAACCCACATTGCCCGTGAAACCGAATTGAAAGTGATGCGAACGAATTAATAATCCATGAAAAAACATACCCAAGTCGCGTGTAGCGTTTGGTTGTTCGAAACACAACATGAAACAGCGCGAGAAAATTTCATTTCACGTACTTCAAAGGAAACTACAGGTAAGGGGTGTGAAGCATGGATAAACGCTGTCAAAAGAGAGAGCTTTGATGCATACATGCCAACTCTTCCGCATTTGACAGTAGACTGCCACTTTCGGGGCGTTTCATTCTGAGAAAAAAAAAAAAAACGCCCATTAAGCTGTTGAGTTGGCATGTACGCGGCATCAAGTGGGAACCTTCAGCTCATGCAGTGCAGTGTGGGAAGCATTTTATCGGAGCTGAAATAGTAAATAGCTAAATATGACATTAGCTGGGAATTACTTTTGCCATTTGCTGTCATGCTTTTAATTTACAACTCAAAGTACCTGCAATATTTGGTGTCTGTGACACAGTGATGATCAAAATAGTCAAATGACATCTCTAGTACCTTACAATAACTCCTACACGCAATATTTACTCGCAAAGAAGAAAAATCGCAGATACAAATACTAATAAGGTGGATTAGAAAGTGACATTTGTTGACGAGATAACACGAAAACGAACATACAATGTTAACCGTTTTCACGGAGTGCCTAATTGGGCCAGTCGGAAGTGACGACACCGCGACTTTGAGAATAGTGGTGGCGTGACCGTATTGATACTGGAACACTGGCTTGACCGTGGATGTATTATGCGAATTTATGAATCTCTTGAGAATGCTGTTGTTTTATTATTCAAAACGACTACTCTGTCCTTGCCAAATGTTATGATAATGATTTTTACTTATTTGTCACCTGAAGGTTCACCAATATATGAAAATAGTGATGATGATGGTATAGAAATTTTAGAGAAATATTTAAACATAATTGTGTCAGGTTATCTGGAGAAACTGATTTTGCTAGCCGGTGATCTTTTGAACGCTAGAATGAAAGTTATGCTAGATACTTCACCTGTGTAACTCATAATGGTGCCAGCATGGTTTATTATGTTATTGCATCGTCTTTTCTATTTCCATATATTGCTGATTTTGGTGTGGGTACCCAGGATTGTTCAAATCATTTTCCCTTGTTTTGTTCAATCAGTATCAAACCACCTGCCAACACTGCGGGCAGTTCTGTGGATAGCCCTAGTAATCTTGATGCAAGTAATACTGATGAATACAACAGTAATTCTACTATCAATGTTACTGCATGGTTTAATGCAAATTCATTCCAAAGGTGTCCAAAAGTAAGCTAAAAAAGCAGAATCTTCAGTGGATAACCAAAAGTATTTGTAGGATTTTGAGGGAAAAGAGGAATTTTTATAAGATGTATATATAGGATAACAATGAGAACACTAAGGCTGAATACTATAAAACGCGGGCTGTGGTCAAAAAAGAGCTAAGGAATGCTAGAAGACTGTATGAAAGACAAATTGCAGAGGGGGCAAAAACTAACCCTAAGCGCTTCTTTCAGTACTGTAGCAGAAAAAGGAAAGTCAAAGAGCAGGTTAAGTGCATAAAGAATAAAAATGGATCACTGCTATATGATTACACGGATATTGTGGATGCCTTAAACAGTTACTTTGTTGAGAATTTTACCTCAGAGTGGGTCTTTATTCAGCCAGAGGGCATGTTAAATGCTCAAGATTATTTAGTGAAAATTGAGGTTAAGGATGACGAAGTATTAGACAAGTTGCATAAACTAAAGGCAGATAAGGCGGCGGGTCCTGATGGCTGCATTGCATGCAAAATATTGGAATCTATCATAAAAGATGAGCTGGACTTATTTCTTGAACGTAACAGTATCTTGAGGGATAGCCAACATGGTTTCCATATGGGAAGGTCATGCCTGACAAACCTTCTGGAATATTTTGAGAGGCCACTAAGACTTATGAACTGAGCAGGTCTTAGAATATCATATACTTGGATTTTCAGAAAGCTTTTGATACAGTACTGCATAAGAGACAAATTTTTGAAATTACTCATTTTTGACCAAACCCTCTAGCCATTGTGTTGTAGAGTTAAAAAAGCCCATTGGATGCTGGGATACATTGCCAAAAGTATTGAGTACAAATCTTAGGAAGTGATGCTTCTTTTCTACAACACATTCGTCAGACCACATCTGGAGTATTGTGTACAGTTCCGGGGACCATACTTTAAGAAAGATATAGAGGCTCTAGAGAAAGTTCAAAGAAGAGCCACTAAGCTAATTCCAGGTATAAAAGATGAAAGCCTATGTTAGATTCCTTCGACCAAGCGTTGCGAGTAGAACTCGGGGTCACAAATGGAAGTTGACCAAAGGTAAATTTAGCACTGATATTTGAAAATATTTCTTCACCCAAAGAGTAGTTTCAATGTGGAATAGCTTGCCTGACCATATTGTTGAGGCAGAGACCATGGGGGTTTTCAAGAGCAGGCTTCACTTAAAGCTAAATACCATTGAGTCATTGAGTATCTGAATAGTATCACAATACTATTACTATTACTACAAGTAATCACAATAGTATAAAGAAACTGGTGAGCATAGTTGGGCTGAACGGCCTGTTCTCGTCATTCATGTTTTGTTATGTTATGTTATATTATGTTATGTATGGAAGGATGGGATGAGAGATCAGTTTATGGTAAAATTCCTAAATTCTCTATTAGTTAAGTATGAACAACTACTGCACTTAGTTAATAATAATATAAGTGAAGCAATATTTCATATAGTTGAATTTTATCAACAAACTGCAGACTTTACAAGAACCTTATTTGGTAATAAAGCCACACCGAAAATCACAGCAACCGCCCTGGTGGGATGATGAATTAGAAAAACTCAAACATGACAAGTATTGAGCATTAAGAGCTCAGAGGGATTACGGACTGAGTATTAATGCATTTAAGGATTTTCAGAAAAAAATGTAAGGTATTGTTTAATTCTATGAAAACTTCATATTGTAACAAGCAAAAAAAGACAGCTCCTAGAGGATAGAAGTGATCCCAAATTATTTTGGAAATTACTTAGGCAGGGAAGAAAAACATCTAAGACTTCAGGAAATATAACTGCAGTACAGTGGTTACAGCATTTCTCATCTCTCCTCTGTAAAAATTCTGAATATGTAGCGCATGTACCAGAAACCTCTAATGACACTGACAATCCAGAAACTTTAGCATTAAATCAGCCAATTTCAAGTGTAGAAATTTCAAAACATGTTAATGATTTAGCCAATAACAAGTCACCCAGTTGCTGCAGAGTTTCTGAAATGTTCTCACACTCATATTTTGCCACTGTTAACAAATCTATTTAATAATATATTTGACAAGGGGGAGTTCCCTGACTCCTGGGGTAAAAGTATTATATGCCCATTGTTTAAGTCTGGTAATATCAATGACGTTAGCAACTATTGAGGTACATGTATATCATATAATACAATTACAATGACTTGTCAAAACGGTCACAGATGGAGCCTAGGTTTCTATTGGAGACATATAGTAAGTCATATATGAACTTTCATTTGGTGACCTTCGTATTGACCTCCAAAGGCCAAATGTGACCTAGTGAAAATTCAATGACTTGTATCACTAAAATGGTCACAGATTGAGCCTAAGTTTGTGTTACTGACATCTAGGAAGTCACTCATGAACTTTCATTTGGTGACATTCAACTTGACTGTCCGTGACTTTTGAGGATCAAACACAAAAGTGAAATTACAATGACATGTATCACCAAAATGGTCACCGTTTGAGCCAGGGTTTGTATGGACACATTTATAAAACCCAAAACCAGTGAAGTTGGCACGTTGTGTAAATCGTAAATAAAAACACAATACAATGATTTGCAAATCCTTTTCAACCTATATTCAATTGAATTCACTGCAAAGACAAGTTACTCAATCTTCGAACAGGTGAAATTTGTAATTTTTTGCAAATATTAGCTCATTTGGAATTTGATGCCTGCAACATGTTTCAAAAAAGCTGGCACAAGTGGCAAAAAAGACTGAGAGAGTTGAGGAATGCTCATCAAACACTTATATGGAACATCCCACAGGTGAACGGGCTAATTGGGAACAGGTGGGTGCCAAAATTGGGTGTAAAAGCAGCTTCCCTGGAATGCTCAGTCATTCACAAACAAGGATGGGGCGAGGGTCACCACTTAATGAACAAATGCGTGAGCTGATTGTCAAACAGTTTAAAAACAACATTCCTCAACGAGCTATTGCAAGAAATTTGGGGATTTTATCATCTACGGTTCGTAATACCGTTAAAAGGTTCTGAGAATCTGGAGAAATCACTGCACGTAAGCGACAAGGCAGAAAACCAACCTTGAATGCCCGTGACCTTCGATCCCTCAGGCGGTACTGCATCAAAAACCGACATCAGTGTGTAAAAGACATCACCACATGGGCTCAGGAACACTTCAGAAAACCACTGTCAGTAACTACAGTTCATCGGTACATCTACAAGTGCAAGTTAAAACTCTACAATGAAAAACGAAAGCCATTTATCAACAGCACCCAGAAACGCCGCCGGCTTCGCTGGGCCCAAGCTCATCTAAGATGGACTGATGCAAAGTGGAAAAGTGTTCTGTGGTCTGACGAGTCCACACTTCAAATTGTTTTTGGAAACTGTGGACGTCGTGTCCTCCGGACCAAAGAGGAAAAGAACCATCCGGACAGTTATAGGCTCAAAGTTCAAAAGCCAGCATCTGTGATGGTATGGGGGTGTATTAGTGCCCAAGGCATGGGCAACTTACACATATGTGAAGGCACCATTAATGCTGAAAGGTACATACAGGTTTGGGAGCAACATATGTCGCCATCCAAGCAACGTGTTTTTCATGGACGCCCCTGCTTATTTCAGCAAGACAATGCCAAGCCACATTCTGCACGTGTTACAACAGCATGGCTCCGTAGTAAAAGAGTGCGGGTACTAGACTGGCCTGCCTGTAGTCCAGACCTGTCTCCCATTGAAAATGTGTGGCGCATTATGAAGCATAAAATACGACAACGGAGACCCCGGACTGTTGAACAACTCAAGCTGTACATAAAGCAAGAATGGGAAAGAGTTCCACCTGGAAAGCTTCAAAAATTGGTCTCCTCAGTTCCCAAACGTTTAGTAAGTGTCGTTAAAAGGAAAGACGATGTAACGCAGTGGTAAAAAGGCCCCTGTGCCAACTTTTTTTCAATGTGTTGCTGCCTTTGAATTCTAAGTTAATGATTATTTGCAAAAAAAAAAAAAAAAGTTTCTCAGTTTTAACATTAAACATCTTGTCTTTGCAGTGTATTCAATTGAATATAAGTTGAAAAGGATTTGCAAATCATTGTATTCTGTTTTTATCTACGATTTACATAACGTGCCAACTTCACTGGTTTTGGGTTTTGTAGAAAGTCATTTATGAAGTCAATTTGCTGACCTCAACTTGACCTTCTGTGACCTTTAAAGTTCACAATTGACATATTGAATTTTCAATGACTTGTATAATTAAAACTTCAGAGCTAAGGATTGTATTACAGGAGGTCTTATAAATGTTTGTGAACTTTTATTTAGTGACCTTGAGATTGACCTTCAATGATTCAAAGGTCAAACTTAACCTGAAATTTTCTGAAATAAGACTGCTTCCCTGTAAGCTACAGGACCCGTGGTCCTATTTTTATTTTATTTTATTTGTTTTTTTATCCTGTTGTTTTAGTGTTGGGTATTTGTTGTCATATTTTTTCGCTTTTCCCCCTAATTTCTTGAACAAGTTTACTGTCTTTGCGACCAATGCACCTGTATTTTGGGCACCAACTATTTGGCCCCTTTTAAACTTTTTTAGTATGCTCATCTTGTTAAGGAAACTTACTTGGGAAAGTGCCAATGGTTGGATCATTTTTATAAAATTAATATTCTTTTGCCTTTTTTCCATGAGAGCAATTATCAACCAGCCCTCCAAATTAGCATTCAAATCATTCAAACTTCAATACTGAGAAAAGTTAGCACATCATGGAAAATGCAAATAACGTCAAAAAGGACTGAATTAAATTGTCCATTCACCCTCTACTATATTCAAAACAGTACAATGCATTATATAATATTTCAATTTAGTTGCATGACAAACATATACAATGTGATAGCTGCAATAAAGTCCAAAATAGTTGGTACAGTTGACCGTTTACCTCGGTGTAAAATCACCATCGTCTTTCAATTACACTAAGTGTTTGGGTACTGAAAACATGAGTTGGTTTAGTCTACATTGCAAAATTTTCCCCTGTTCCTGCTGGAGCCGTTGCATTGAAGACTGGTTGTGTGATTATTTGAGTCCCCTCAACCCCATGCTTTACCTTCCCCCCTGAAGCAGTCGCAGATTACCAATCCGTCAGTAAAACACACTTTGGGGAGAACTTTGAGCCCTAAACCATCACTGCCCAAAATACACCTTGCGCATTATAACAAACTCTTGTTCTTATGACGTATTTGATTATTTGATGTTTTTGGTGTTTGTTTATTTTGCACAGCATGTGAGAACAAAGCTAGTCTATGGAGGACAAGATACAATGAATCTGAATATGACCTAGCAGTCCCGTTTTGGCTTTTCTTGCATTTACTCACAGGATGGCAGGACTTGGGAAACTCAAAGTGGCGGTCGTGGGGGCTGGAGCGGCAGGGCTTTGTGCTGCCCGGCACCTGCTGTCTCGCGGGGAAAACTTTGCACCCCCAGTGGTGTACGAGCTCACAAACAGCGTGGGTGGCACCTGGGTGTACGAGGAACGAGTGGGGACATACAAAAACGGTCTTCCCATTCTCAGCAGCATGTACAGAGATCTCAGGTGAAAAAAGTCTCACATTGTAAAAATGTTCTTTACTGTATTGTGGCAAAATACAACTTAAAGGTATTTTCACGCCGAAGACGAAACGGAAAAACTGAACAAAAATGCACAATACTCGTTGGTGATGAAATCGGAAAGTTTTGGATTCTAAGTGCACAGGTACATTGCAATAAATGGGCTTGATTTTTTGGTACAATTTCTGTTCCGTCTTAGTACAGTTTCCGTTCCGTCTTAGTTTGAAACAGCCTTAATACTCTATGAATAAAAATCTATAAGTTAAATCATGTTGCTCTCAAGAGTCAGGAAAGTGCATGTGATAACAGCACTGTGTGATGACCTTCAACCTTTCCAACTGTACCTGGAAAAACAGGACGAACATCCCGAAGGAAGTGATGTCTTTTCCAGATTTCCCCTTTGAGAAGCATCTCCCTTCATTTATTCACCACACAGAAGTGCGGAAGTACCTGGAAAAGTACTGCGACCACTTTCGTCTGAGAGACCACATCCAGGTATAACTTGAATCTAATGCTGTGTTTCCACCGAACGCGAAACAAACTTTTTGCCTGCCCAGATTCAAGCAGTGATGCAAATCATGCGTGACGAAAATTGATCGCGTGAGTGCACAAAATTTGCATTTCACTCCACGTCAAAATATTCTTTTGCAAAAAATTTGCGAGAGTAGAGCCGTGTTCTGAATAGCATCATTGCTACTAACAGCAACATTGGCTAGCTAGGCTACCTAGCTTCATGTTCAAGTGGTAGTTGGCTCCAGACACTGAAAAACTGTGACTTTTGCTGGGGTCAACACTCACTTCCTTGACAAGGGTTCATGTTCACAGCATAGCAACACATTCACTCGTACACTTAACACACAACACAAAATACCTAAATATTTTTAAATAAAGCCTGCTACTACACTGAAGCCTATTCATTTGAATAAATGCCTTTTGATCCTTTTGCTTTTACTCTCTGGAATTGTTCACCCTAACCCTGGTCCTGGTATCACAAGCCTGAATACTACCTGTGGTTTTAAACGGAGATCTGGGCTTGGTGTTATCCACCTGAACGTTAGATGTCTTCTTCCTAAACTGGACCCAGTTAAAATCTGGGAAAATTCCACTGATGCTGATATTCTTGTTTTATCTGAGACCTGGCTTATAAAATCTATTACCAGCAAAGACATTTCGAATAAGGGTTATAACGTTTTGCGATGTGATCAGCCCAGGAAAGGTGGTGGCCTTGCTAAATATTTAAAAACCTGATTTCAAGTCGCCCTCCTCTCTTCTGTATCCCTCAGCAAACAATTAGAATTGCTTGCTCTGAAGCTAGAACTTCTTAAGGGTCAGTTTATTATGCTGGTTGGCTGCTACAGACCTGTTTCAGCCAGTAGCGAGGCCCTAACATCTCTGAATAACTTGTTATCAACCCTAGAGTGTAATGAGATTCTGCTTTCTGGAGACTTAAATTGGGATTTGTTGTCTTCCGCCTCAGTTGGTTTTAAACGGTCTGTGATTCTTTCAACTTGACTCAACTTATAGATAGCCCTACCAGACCAAATTCTAAATGCCCAAATAAATCTTTCCTTCTCGACTTATTCTTAACTAAGGCATGGCACAAATTTTCTGAAATCTGTGTTTTTGCGAATGACCTGAGTGACCACTGTGTTATTGCCCAAGACCACTTATTGTACAGAAACAAGGTCTTAAATACTTTTGTGAATAAGCCTTTCATCTTGATTTATGGCATTTTGACTGATCCAGAATATCCTTAATTAATTATGTGGAATCAGCCAAGAAATTATTTTATGATTCCTTCCTTAACTATCATAAATAAACATGCGCCACTTTACAAATCCCTGGTTTTCTTCTCAGCTTTCCAGTCTGTTGAGGGAGAAAAATGTTGCCTGGGCTAAGGCCAGAAGCTCCAAGTCGGAGGCTGACTGGTTGACCATTAGGCAGCTCAGAAATCGGTTTACCTCTCATGTTCGAAAGGCCAAATCTTGAGTACTACCTGTCTAAAACTAACCTAAAGGACCCAAGGAAATTCTGGAAGGTCATCAAGTCATCTCAATGATTTACTAGTCAGCGTAGAAACAGAATCTGGCACTATGATAAATCAGACATTCTTAATTCTTTTAACAATCATTTTATCTCATCAGGGTCCTTGTTTGAGACATTACAGCCATCAAAGCCTGATAATCAGGGCCCCCTTTCTTCAGCCCCTCTGAACTCTGAAGCGGAATCCTTCAATCTATCTCCTTTTGCAGTGGTTGAAGTTCACAGGGCTCTAAAGAGCCTCAAGAGCCTCAACCCTGACAAATCGGCAGGCCCTGATAAGTTTAAGCTCTATTTTTTAAAGGCAGCTGCTGATTTTATTGCAGACTCCTTTACCTATATTTTTAATCTCACTGTTGCATTTAACGAAATTCCCCTGGTTTGGAAATCTGTGCATGTCCTCCCCCTGTTGAAAGGTGGTGATCCCTCATCTCTTAACAACTACAGGCCAATATTAAAGTTGTGTGTTCTAGCTAAAGTCCTTGAAAAACTAATAAGTGAGCAGCTTAAAGATTTTTTTAGTCACTCATGGCCAGCTTTCCAGATACCAATCAGGCTTTAGAAAGAATCACAGCACTATTACTGCCGCTTTTAAGGTTGTCAATGATGTCATTGAGGCTCTGGATTGCAGGAAATACTGTGCAGCTCTGCTCATTGACTTATCCAAAGCCTCTGACACAGTCAAAATGTCATTTTATCAAAGAGTCTGCGTAAGATTGGGTTATCTGGGCATGCTGTTAAGTGGTTCTCGAATTACCTGACTGGTAGATCTCAGTCTGTCCAGTTGGCTGGTTATTCATCCTCTTTCCTCCCCGTACTTAAGGGTGTATCCCAAGGTTCTGTGTTGGTACCTCTACTTTTCTCAATTTATGTAAATGATCTTTGTAATAACCTGTCACATGCTGCTCACCGTTTTTATGCTGGTGACACGGTCATTTACTCCTCATCCCCTTGTGTTGTGCAAACAATGGAGTTCTTGCAATCTGCCTTTGATATTGTTCAGTCCCAACTTATCCAGCTTAGGCTTGTGTTAGATGCTGACAAATCAAAGTATATGCTTTTCTCAAATGGGAAAAGACTTCCAGCAGATCTCCCCAAACTACTGACTGCAGAAGAGATCGAAATTGAAAGAGTCGCCTCCTACAAGTATTTAGGCATCACAGTGGATGAGAACCTAACATTGAAGTCAAACATAGACAAACTTGTTTCGAAACTGAAGCTTAAACTCTGTTTCTTTTTTGAAACAGGTCCTGTTTTTCACTTCAGGTTAGGAGTCACCTGATCTTGACCACATGCCTCCCCCTACTGGATTATGGCGATTTACTTTACATGTATGCACCTGATTGGTACCTTAGAAAGCTGGATACTGAGTATAATTCTGCCATACACTTCGTTACCAGATGTGGAAATCGAGTGCATCATTGAACTCTTTATGCCACTGCAAATTCTTTGTCTCTTCCCACGCGCAGATTCACACGATGGCTCTCTCTCTTGCACAGAGCTTTGATTAGGCTTAAGCATATTTTTCAAGCAGGACCAGCATGCCCTTACATCCAAAGATGTCTCCAGAGTGAGGATCGAATTAGGTAAAAGAGCTTCAGTTATGCTGGTCCATCCGCCTGGAACAAGCTACAAAAGGACCTCAAACTGCCAGGCCTAGTCACGCTAGGAGTATTTAAAAATATTTTAAAAGACTACGTAACCAGTTCTCTTGGACAATGCAGTTGTGTCTGATAATTTACCTATAATTTGAACTTTGTTGTGAATGTTATGTTTTCTGCCTGTTGGAATGTTTTTTAATATTGCAACTTTGTCTTTTGCTGCCTTGCTTGGCCAGATTGCTCTTATTAAAGAGGTTTTAAATCTCAATTATGCTTATCTGGTTAAATAAAGGATTTGATTGATTGATTGATTGATTTGCCGATCAAAAATATAGTGAGGAATGCATCCTGTTCTTTTAAAATTAGCATATTTTAGGTTTAAGATCGCTGAAAATAAAGTTTAATTCCATACATAGACACGAGGGCCATGGCGATAAACACTAGTTCTACAGTTATGGTTTGGTTCGTTTGGCGTGAATCAGTTACCATGGCATGGCAAGTTGACCTAAAAATTACATCACCACTTTTCCAGCGAATTGCTTGAGATAATGGCAACACTTGCTACCTAGCTCACTAGCTGGTGAGTTAGTGGTGTCAAATAACCTATGGATCACAGTTTCACAAAAAAATAGTGGTGTAGCTTAACATTGAATATGACAACATCATCAGTTTTGTGAATATTTTTATTTTCAAGCAGGCACAGTGTTCATAAGGTAAAATGGTTGTGACGTTAGCATAGCAACAGTGGCATCATCTTGTTTAGAGATTGCTGGAATTACCACCCATCCCTTGAGTGTAAACCAGACTCAACCTGCATTACTATTGGTTGGCGGTGTGAATTCGCGTCAATCCTCTGAGGTTGTCCTCCCATAGAAGTGAATGGGATCTTTGCACAAACAGGGCGGAAGATCTTCAAAGTGAAAAACAAAATGACTCTGCGGACAAGCTCCCTCAAATAAAGCGAGGAGAAATTTTATTTCGTTTTTGGTGGAAACGTAGCGTGAATTCGCATTTACACTGCCATATCAAGGGTTTGGAGCACAATGGTTATATGTCCAAAATTTGTGGTTTTGAGATTTTTACCCCCTGTCACAACTTTCTATCAGCTAATCATTGGAGCACAATAACTATAAGTCCATCTGCTTTCATTTTTAATCAGAATTCATTTTGTGATATGTCCAGAAAAATCTGCTTAAATGAATTTAACATTGACATTTTGATTAATAAACATGAATTTTATTACAAAATAGTGTCTTCCATTGCAAACGAACTTGCCTTCAACCAATCACCATTGCGTTATGTCACATCATGCGCTAGAATTGTTGGAGCACTGAGGGGACGACCATTTTTGGCAATTTTGACCATGATGTTGCGGTTATGTCCTTTGAAAACTTAGGTGTTCAATATACTTCTGAACCATGCAGCAAAAGAGTGACTGGTTAAAAAAATTATATAAAATACCTGATTTAATAGAACACTTGGAAACCTAAAAATCATTTTTTCTCAAAACCTCTAAAATGGACATATAACCATTGTGCTCCAAACCCTTGATAGGCCTTGTATTCACCATGATAATTTAACCATTAAAATAATGAGAGTGGAATTTATTGAGCTATGACAACTGTACCTTATCTTGTCACGGTAGTGCTCTAAGTATGCACCTTTTTATGTAATTTGCTTCAATAGTGTTGACATAAGTAAGAAGAGTGCATGAAGAAGAATAGTATAAGCCCAGGGCCTCATTTCCCTATAATGACCAATTGTATCATCACTAACAGGGTCCTCTCAGTGCAATCGTACGAAAGTTCATATTCTTTACACGTGTCTCTCAAAGCAGCTCTTAGAATGGGAGCGTGCACATGGCCATGCAGTTCGTCTTAACTTAACTGTAGCGCTGTCCACTTAAATGGTGCTAAGAAGTTTGATGAATAGATTTTAGAAGGCTACATTCACCGATTCAACTGTAAGCTAATATAAGCCATGTGATTTAGTCAACATACATAATACACTGAGCATTAATTAAATATATTACAGAATAGCAACCTAGTAGCCAATATAAAGCAGTTGGGGAACGATTTGCTGAAAATATGGGAAGCACAAAAAAAAAATCTTTGAACTTAGCCTTGACCTGTGGTATTAATCACTTGTAGATCTATGACCATTCCTGAGAACATCTGCAATTACAATACTTTTCAGAAACACTTCACTACATCGGACGCTTTATAAGACAGATTCTATGATTTTCTTAAAGTGGACACTCATTGAAAATCCTAAAGCAGGTCAAATTATACCTCTATCAAGAGCTAAGGGTATACTGAACATGATAAAAGTACAAAACCCAAAACCAGTGAAGTTGGCACGTTTTGTAAATTGTAGCTAAAAACAGAATACAATGATTTGCAAATCCTTTTCAACTTATATTCAATTGAATACATGCAAAGACAAGATGTTTACTGTTCAAACTGAGAAACTTTGTTTTTTTTGGCAAATAATCATGAACTGATTTATGAATTTAAAGGTAGCAACACATTGCAAAAAAGTTGGCACAGGGGCCTTTTTACCTCTGTGTTACATCGCCTTTCCTTTTAACGACACTCAGTAAACGTTTGGGAACTGAGGAGACCAATTTTTGAAGCTTTTCAGGTGGAACTCTTTCCCATTCTTGCTTGATGTACAGCTTGAGTTGTTCAACTGTCCGGGGTCTCCGTTGTTGTATTTTACACTTCATAATGCGCCACACATTTTCAATGGGAGACAGGTCTGGGCTACAGGCAGGCCAGTCTAGTACCCGCATTCTTTTACTACGGAGCCATGCTGTTGTAACACGTGCAGAATGTGGCTTCGCATTGTCTTGCTGAAATAAGCAGGGTCATCCATGAAAAAGACGTTGCTTGGATGGCAATATATGTTGCTCCAAAACCTGTATGTATCTTTCAGCATTAATGGTGCCTTCACATATGTGTAAGTTACCCATGCCTTGGGCACTAATACACCCCCATACCATCACAGATGCTGGCTTTTGAACTTTGCGCCTATAACAGTCCGGATGGTTCTTTTCCTCTTTGGTCCGGAGGACACAACGTCCACAGTTTCCCAAAACAATTTGATTTGTGGATCACAGAACAATTTTCCACTTTGCATCAGTCCATCTTAGATGAGCTTGGGCCCAGCGAAGCCGGTGGCGTTTCTGGGTGCTGCTGATGAATGGCTTTCGTTTTGCATTGTAAAGTTTTAACTTGCACTTGCAGATGTAGCGACGAACTGTAGTTACTGACAGTGGTTTTCTGAAGTGTTCCTGAGCCCATGTGGTTATGTCCTTTACACACTGATGTCGGTTTTTGATGCAGTTCCGCTTGAGGGATCGAAGGTCACGGGCATTCAATGTTGGTTTTCGGCCTTGTCGCTTACGTGCAGTGATTTCTACAGATTCTTTGAGCCTTTTGACGTTATTACGGACTGTAGATGATGAAATCCCTAAATTTCTTGCAATAGCTCTTTGAGGAATGTTGTTTTTTAACTGTTCGACAATCAGCTCACGCATTTGTTCACTAAGTGGTGACCCTCGCCCCATCCTTGTTTGTGAATGACTGAGCATTTCAGGGAAGCTGCTTTTATACCCAATCATGGCACCCACCTGTTCCCAATTAGCCCGTTCACTTGTGGGATGTTCCAAATAAGTGCTTGATGAGCATTCCTCAACTCTCTCAGTCTTTTTTGCCACTTGTGCCAGCTTTTTTGAAGCATGTTGCAGGCATCCAATTCCAAATGAGCTAATATTTGCAAAAAATTACAAAGTTTACCTGTTTGAACATTAAGTAACTTGTCTTTGCAGTGTATTCAATTGAATATAGGTTGAAAGGGATTTGCAAATCATTGTATTCTGTTTTTATTTACGAATTACACAACGTGCCAACTTCACTGGTTTTGGGTTTTTCACTTTTACACCACCACCTAAGCCCGAAAAAGTAGTATAATCAATAAAATCACCCTTCCATTCACCCTCTGCAAGTCTCAAATTGGCAATGAAACGGCTTAATTTTGATGACATCAGGAGTTGTACAATTCATAGGGTACTCAGATGCAACCCAGATAGAGCAAGGTACTAACTAATGTTAAAGGAATTTTGATTTTACATTCCTGGTATTACCTTCACAAAAAGAAACTCAGACGACCCAGAGAAAAAATCAGTCGGAGACAGAGAAGTTAATATCCAAGCCAAAGTCCGTTTACCTTTTTGCAAAAAAGGATCCCCAAACAAAGTCAAGTCAGCAAAATGGAGGAGGATACACAATTAGAAAGTTCTCTGGTATTTGTAGGAATACTCCATGTCATTCTCCTCCCCCCGTGCTGATTTACACATCACGCAAGCCTTTTACCGTCGCACGCAACTGCGTCAAGTTGGTACGTAACCACGTCAAGTTGTCTAGGGATACACACACATCTTGCCAGGGAGGAGAGCACCTGCCTTCTCTCTGGGCTCTGGCTCCAGCTTATCTTGTTATGGGTTCCGGAGCTTTCTATAAACACATAAACTTAGAGAAAGAGAAAAACATCTTGTCCTTGGTACAGACATTCAATTTGTCATGACTTTTGATAGGCTACATGTCATGACACACTAGTACAGTTATGCAGGCCCCTGCTAAATCAGAAATATGCAAGCACACACAAACTCTAGGCCTATGAAGTTGTGAACTATGAGCAAGCAAGGATAAGCAATTAATAATAATTAAATGAATTAATAGAAAAATGATTCCACACCATCCCTCACCCCCGTACCATTTATGCATTGGAATTTAGATTTTTTTTTTCGCCTAATGCGCATCAATTTGTGTCAACTATGTACATTTCGCATTACCGAAGTATTCTCGTAAATAATTATGCTGACAAAATAAGGCTACAGTTTGCGTACACTGTCATACTCACTATAGTGAGCTAGTTGGCTACCTAGCTAGCAAGTTAATGTGATATCGAATTCTATAATGTTATTGCTGGGACACCAATGTATTTAGCTAGATTGCCAACTGGCCATTGAGCTAAAGAGGATAGCACACCAATAGCTTGTATTTAGCTAGCTTGCTAGAATCATATTCACTCGTGAAATTGACGCGGGGACGAAACGCTACGAAGCGCTACAAGAAGGACCGCCCGGCTCTCTCTGAACGGACAGTTTGAGGCAAACTATCCCATCATCCGGATTATGGCTGAGCCAAATTAAAAACTACAATTCCCACGATCCCCATTGATTCAGAAAGCAGCCAGCACCCTGCTTCACTTTACAGCTGTATCAAGCGAGGCTTGCAAAGAAAGACAAGCTAGTGAGACAAGCCAATAGTATTCAACTGTATAATGGATTTATTTAGCTTGTCGAGCTTGTTCACGAGTTATGAAGCTAGCGCTAAGTTAAATGATCTGCTATGTTGCCATGCAATGTAACCTTTCCGCCATTTTGATTTTGCACTGCGTTGAATGTGCAGAATGTTGGAAGCATTTCTACAGTTTGCATGTTGAACGATATGTTTGCTTGTGACACTACCTAACAGAGGCGAATAGCTCCAGGGGGTGACTTGCTGCGAAATAAAAATCGAGCAAACGTATTGTTCAACATGCAAACTCTTGAAACGCCTCTTATCATACTGCGTATTGAACGCACCTGGGGTTCACCGTACAACTCGTGCCGTCACTTGAAATCGGGCCGATTTCAGAGGGAAATCCAGATGATCTGAGTGGCATTATTTTCTAGCTTTCCTACTGATTTTTCCTCTACTCGGAGTAATTTCTGATGAGGCAGTGTGAATATTCATCCAACTTATGAGTTTTTCTGTGTATTCAACTAAAATATGACCAGGTAGAAAATCAATATATTTCTAGTTTAACCGTAAAAAGCTTTTGGGAAACAAGGTCCAGTTTTGTGAGTAAAGTGTGCCAAGTTCCTATTGCCCTGACTAATGCCATAATTTCTTCCACCAGACCATTGATTTTTTTTTGGCTAAGAAATGGAGTGATATTTTTACTTTTCCTTATGGTCATAAAAGAAGGAGATAACATTTTGATAATAGTGTTTGCTCTATAATTCCTTGTCAAATATGCAGCAAAAATAGTCATTGACTTACAAGCCAGTGGCTATTCTTGTGTTTGTATTTATTTGTCATATGTGTAGTTTGTATGTACTACATCAGAGAGGGCTAATGACGGGGATGCAAGGATCTATAGTTACTCCTAAAAGTACAAGGTTCATTGCAGGCAAAGCCATTTGCTCCCTTTGTCACTGTGAGGCTTGCTCACTGTCCAGGCTTGAACCTTTAAATCAGGGCCATTTCCATTTAACATTGTTATTACCTCTTCCAAAGTTGTTTGACTTTGCTGTTTTTGTCCTAAATATACCTTTGAGTTAAACATTTTCCTTTACTGTTCTCTCTCCTCTCTTCAGTTTAATACCATAGTGGACTCTGTGAAGCCAGTGCAGGTGAAGAATGGCTGGCACGGGCTGGCATGGGACATTACCACAAGTGACGGGGTCAGCCAGACCAGCAGAATCACTGAACGCTTTGATGCTGTCATGGTGTGCAATGGGTCAGTACAACATATAGCTTTTACTGAAGAGTATCATTAGCTCGTACATCCATTTAACCACTAAAAATGTAACTTTTCACGTTAGTAGGTCCAAAGTCAGGAAAAGCATTTTTTTCACATTGTAAAATGATGCTGAACATATTTTATGCACCTGCTGGTTACAGCACTTCATGAAAGCTACATTATACTTACACTACTGCTCAAAAGTTTGGGATCACTTACAAATTTCTTTGTTTTCCAAAGAAAAATACATTGTCATGCATTGCACAAACTTTTTTTCCTTTTCTCAAACGATTAAAATTAATCAGATGATTTTCAAAAAATGATCTACATTTTTGCATAGAGGCGTATTATCAGCAACTGTCAGTCCTCTGCATCAATCTCCTGGTATGGCTGCTAATCCTTGTTAAGCATTTTATAAGGCTAATTAATTATTAGAAAACCCTTCTGCAAATGTGTTACGCAGCCGAAAACCGTTGAACTAATAAGGGAGCGCAAAAGGGAGCATGGCATTCTTGAGTTTGGTTTAGTACCTGAAGCATCAGCAGTTGTTTGTTTGTTTACAGGCTCAAAATGGCCAGAAAGAAGGAACTTCCTTTAGAGACCTGTCAGTCTATTGTTGTGCTTAGAAAACAAGGCTGTTCAATGCGAAAAATTGAATACGTAAAATCTCTTACCATGCTGTCAACTACTCCATTCAGAGAGCAGCACAAACTGGCACTAACAAGGACAGAAAAAGGAGTGGGAGGCCCTGATGCACAACTGTGCAAGAAGACAAATATCTGAGAGTGTGTAGTTTAGGACAAAGACACCTCACAGGTTGTCAACTAGCAGCTGGCTAAATAGTTCCTGTCAAACACCAGCTTCAGTATCAACAGTGAAGGTGAGTTTTTTGATGAAGGCAACGTTTGAAGTACATATTCATCATTTTCCATTAAAATTATTATTGCTTACACAGACGATGTCAGCATGTTCAGTTCATTTTCTGTATTTCCTATTCAGATTAATTTCCTTTGTGTTTCCATGGACAACAGGAAAATTTCCAAGTGATCCCAAACTTTTTAGCGGTAGTGTATATCGAGAGAAATATTCAAACCAAGGACGTCATGTTTTTTTTGGCTGTACTGTTAAATGGAAAGCATGTAGAGATTGAACATAATATCATACATATTTCCCTGTTATTCTGCAGGACATATTTTTGATCGGTGGAAACCTTGAGAATTTAAGATAAACCTGAAGTTCCAAAGGCTTTAATACAACAGCTGCATTTAATGGACCCAGATATGCATTCATATGTTTTATGGGCTCAAAAGTTTTTGTCTGAGGTCTGCTGTTTTCCTTGTATTGATTTTTATTATGTTTCATATTTGCAGTACCAAATATCTTAACAATGAATGTTGTCGTTGCATTTATCCATTTTGCTTCCAAGTTAAATTGTGTTGCTGGTCTAGATTAAAGAGGTACCTGCCAAACGTCCTTTACTACTGTGCTTTTGTGTACCTTGCTGTTCGTTGGTGATCATTCTGCTTGAGTTGAGAGAGGAAGAGAGGAAGTCGTGTGGGCTTGAAGCCGAGAATTTAAGTTTGTGTTAACGGGGTTTTCTGAAAATAATTTTTGTGTTAAGACTCAAACAATAATAGAGATTATACGATTTGCTCCCGAGGTATAAACTTTGTCACAGTAGAGACAGGGAGAATCTTCCCCCCGTATTTTTCCCCTTTTTCTCCCCTGTAACAACTCGGTGAGCAAACAGCCAAATTAAGTCGCTAATCTGGTCAAACAAAGGCGACGAGGGTTTTTTTTGGGGTTTTTGGGGGTGTTTCAGTCTCGGAGTAAAGCAAAGTAAGGTAAAGTAAAATAAATGTAAACGCTAAATATAGAGAATAAAATTAAATGCTAATAATTGTCGAACTAGGTGAATTGTACGATAACAGTTTTCAGGGACTGTGGTACTCGCCTTTTTTTTTTTTTTTTTTTTCTGTAGCTGATTCAGCAAACGAACCCTTGCAAGCTCTCAACGCCAAGAATATAGTCGAATTACCTCGATATCTAACTATAGCCCGGCTTGGTTCATACTTGGTTGCTTGCCTTTCATACAGTCTTCTAGCCAATAAGTATTGACGTTCACCGGGGTTTTTAGTCCCCTTCGTTCTCTATCCTGACTGCATTACCGCATAAATGCATTGCCAAGCTGAATATTAACGCGAACCGAGTTTTTTGTGTTTCTCGCATTTTATTATCACAATGTGCTCTGACTAAACACATTGTAAATCCCCTATCTTTGTATTTTCCTCCGGTTGCTGTGCCTTGATCAGCTGATTAAAGTTTAAGTGCTTGTTCGAATGCTTAGCACAGCTTGTTGGGGGAGGTACCGTGTTTAATTCGCTCACATAGTAAACAACTTGTTTATTAGGTCCGTCTTAATTAAAGGGAACCGGGGCTTTACTCTTTTCTCGCTTACCCTTGGTTGTATTTGCGGCTAGGTAGTTAGATAAGTACTGTTTGCATTCTTGGCTGGGTATCTGAGATTTAGTATTTAGTTAATAGTGCAGCTGTCAATTGACTCGTCCGTTCGGTTAGGTTGGAGTTTAAAAGGTAAGTTTTTTTTCTACCGGAGTGCTCCGTCTCCTTTAGTTTCTCCTGGGCGTTGGAGCTAGTCTGTTTTATCTGGGTTCTCAGCTAAGCCCTGTGATATTTTTAGTTTAGTATATTAATAGCACTGGGAATAGATAAACTCAAGCCGGCTTATTAGGAGTGCTTATTACATATAGAGTTTGGCGCAATTTGGTATTTCATTTCTGTTAACTGAAACTAAGCCCCTGTAAAAAGAGGCTTATAATCCATTTACATAGATTCCCCAAGGTTTCTATTGTGACTGCTGCCTAGGGCTTCCTTGGTTAATAAATAAATTAATAAATTTTCTCGGCATTAGTAATTTCCTTTTATCTAGGGTGAGCAAGGTCATTAGGTTGGGGGTTCAAAATGTGGCTAAAACTATGTGACGGTTGCAGGATGATCGCACTTTTGGAAAGAGATTTCCAGGGTGGGTTTGTCTGCCACCGGTGCCAGCTAATTGAGCATCTGGAGAGCAAGATCCTTGATCTTCAGGGCCAGTTGGCGACGCGACATAGAGGAACTAAGTAGTATGTCGTTTAGAGAAATGGTGTGTATGCTGAAGCAGGGTGGTACTGGGATCCTAGAGCAGGCAGGGAGAGAAAGTTGGGTGACTGTAGGTCGACAGCGCAGGAAAGGGCGTGCACGCCGTACAGCGACAACTTCTCCAGTGGTTGAGGTGTCCAACCGATTCCAGCCCTTGCAGGAACTCGAACAATCTGATTTTTTGACCAGATGATTGACATATATGTACAATTATATAGAAAAAAAATTGTTGTCCTGGGTAGATGACTACGCTATGATTTTGACTGTTAAACATTGGTCTTAAATTGCATTTTCTCAGTCAGAGCCATTTTTGGAGCTCCCTTACTCCTAAATTTTGATTTCAATACTGTCCAAAAACGTTCTACAGATAGTCATGTGCCTAAATAGAAGGAATGTAGTCCCAATAAACGGTTGTGATTTATTGTAGCATGACAGTTGCCCCCTGAAAATTGAAATTTTCATTTTCGCACATAACAAAACCACTACTTTGGAGGCCAATACCTCAAAAATAGAGGAGATAGGACTTTCCTGATGAGAGATCCTGAAAGCCTGGATGCTAATTACATATTAGATCACAACTCATTTCATTCCCAAGATATTGGCATCCAAATATGGCTGTTCTTAAACATGCGAGATTGGCAAGGGTCAAAAATGGGGTATACCACGCTATTTTGAAGAGCCACTGCACAAAAACCCTTTAGAATTTTGACAAAATATTTTGCACATGTTCATCATACAGTGGCTCCAATAAGTATTTGTACAATACTTGAAAATTCGACTACATAACAGCTTTTGTATATTCGGCTAAATGCTTGCTATTGTGTGTAAAGTGATTAAAATATTTGATAATCAATATGTTTTAAACAAATATTTAATGTTAAAATGGCATATTTGGTCAGAAAGGCGATTATCTGACCCAATAAGTATCTGTACAGTTCCATTAGTGAGTCACAAAACTTATAATACTCACCTAAAATTGACTCAAGATGTTTGCAGGACATGGTTGACTCACTTGGTCTGATTTGGTCAAGCGTCACCGTACTGGACACTCCCTCTGTACACAGACTGGCCTATGTAAATGGCCTGACAATGCCCATAATGTATTCCTGTGATATATGGCTAAGACAGGCGAGATACCCCGTCGGATGCGGGAGCAACTCATTCAGCTACATAAAGAAGGCCAAAGCACCAGAAAAATTGGAACTTGGCTATCGTTATGCCACACGACCGTGCAGTACATCATCAAGAAGTACAAACAGTCTGAACGCATAGCCAATGCAGCCAGGAAAGGACGTCTCAGGAAGACCAGCCAGCGCACTGACCGGTACATCTCCCTGCTGGTACAGAGGGAGAGACCGTCCTCGGCCTCCAGTCTTGCCACCAAAGTGGAGGAAGCAACTGGAAGCCATGTTTGTGCCCAGGCCATCCGTAACCGGCTCCATGAAGTACAGTAGTGTACAGATACTTATTGGAGCCACTGTAAATCCTTATTTTGTGAAGATTGGTATGAGAGGAATATATGGTCTATAGTTGACTTGATGGACACGAATGGCAATTTCTTAACTTATGAACAATTCTGCATGAAATATACAGTGGCTCTAATAAGTATAGATACTTCCAGATACTTATTGGGTCAGATAATCGCCTTTCTGACCAAATATACCATTTTAACGCATATCGATGATTTACTTCTAAAGCAACAAAGCATAGTGGGGGGATTAAAGAAGCGGCCACATGGGAAATCAAGGGGGAAGAGCATTAGTAATAACCTGAAATGTTTTTATTTAAATGCAAGAAGCATAAAAAATAAATTTACAGAACATGAGGCTTTAATGATTAGTGAGGGCTATGACATAGTTGGGATTACAGACATGGCTTAGTGAAGAAGATGGGAATGAATATAACATAGAAGGTTATAAGCTCTTTAGGAAGGATAGATGTAATAGGCGAGGAGGGGGCGTAGCACTCTATGTGGACGAAAACATTAATGTACAGGAAATTCCCGAAATTGAACATTCCTTGTCCTGTGAAGATATCTGGGTCAGGCTCATTGGCAAACAGGTTTAAACATAGGAGTATGCTATCGACCACCAGCTTTGGACAGTACAATCAATGAAATGCTTTTTAGGAGGATTACGCAAGCTTGTAAAGGTGGTGGGACTATTATTATGGGAGACTTAAATTAGCGTGGTATCAATTGGGAAATGGTGAAAAGACAGGGTAGGAGGGAGGAAGAATTTCTAGATGTTATAAATGATCATTTCTTGGTGCAGTATGTTAATTAACCTATAAGAGAGAGGGCAATTTTAGACTTAGTGCTCTGTAATGACCCTGATAGAATTAGCAATGTTGAGGTACTGGAGCCACTTGGGACAAGCGATCACTCTGCTGTTAATTTTGATGTTTCATGGGAAGTTAAAAAGGTATATTCTAAAACAAAAATTTTCAATTTTAGGCAAGCAAACTTTGACAGGATGCACTCATATCTAGGTGAAATAAAATGGGAGACACTCCTGGACTGTGAGTCCGTAAATTAGATGTGGGAAAGATTTAAGGGGGTTTTACTTGAATCACAATGCAGATTCATTCCAAAGGTGTCCAAAAGTAAGCTGAAAAAGCAGAATCCTCAGTGGATGACTAAAAGTATTCGTAGGATTTTGAGGGAAAAGAGGAATCTTTATAAGATGTACATAAAGGATAACAATGAGAACACTAAGGCTGAATACTGTAAAATGCGGGCTGTGGTCAAAAAAAGAGCTGAGGAATGCTAGAAGACTGTATGAAAGACAGATTGCAGGGGGGGCAAAAACTAACCTTAAGCGCTTCTTTCAGTACTGTAGCAGAAAAAGGAAAGTTTAAGAGCAGGTTATGTGCATAAAGAATAAAAATGGATCGCTGCTATATGATAACAAGCATATTGCTTGTTAAAGTAACAAGCCTTAAATGCCTTAAACAGTTACTTTGTTGAGAATTTTACCTCAGAGGGGGTCTTTATTTGGCCAGAGGGCATGTCAAATGCTCAAGATTATTTCGCGGAAATTGAGGTTCGTGATAACGAAGTATTAGACAAGTTGCATAGTGATTGTTGACCAAACCCTCACAGGTTCTAGTCATTGTGCCATAGCAGTTAAAAAAGCTGATCGGATGCTGGGATACATTGCCAAATGCATTGAGTACAAATCTAAGGAGATGATGCTTCTTTTGTACAATACGTTCGTTAGACCTCATCTGGAGTATTGTGTACAGTTCTGGGGACCATACTTTAAGAAAGATATAGAGGCTCTAGAGAAAGTTCAGAGAAGAGCCACTAAGCTTATTCCAGGTATAAAAGATGAAAGCTTCAAGAAGAGGCTGAAGATCCTTAATCTCTTTAGCCTTAGGAAAAGGAGACTCAGGGGTGATTTGATTGAGGTCTTTAAATATGTTAAAGGGATTAACAAAGTGAATTATGTAGCATTCCTTCGACCAAGTGTTGTGAGTAGAACTCGGGGTCACAAATGGAAGTCGACCAAAGGTAAATTTAGCACTGATATTCGGAAATATTTCTTCACCCAAAGAGTAATTTCAATGTGGAATAGCTTGCCTGACCATATTGTTGAGGTAGGGACCTTGAGGGTTTTCAAGAGCAGGCTTGACTTAAAGCTAGATACCATTGAGTCATTCAGTATCTGAAGGGATATATTCACAATAGTATACAGAAACTGGCAAGCTTAGTTGGGCTGAAAGGCCTGTTCATGCCATTTATGTTATGTTCTGCAGAGCACAATGATATGTCACCAATTATCCAGGTACATAACAAATTTGTTCAGATTTGGCATGTGTCCTCAGAACATGACCTTTTGATGAAGATCTCACATAATCCTTGAACCTGACCTTCACAATTTATTTTATCTTCCAGAAGAGGCTATCAATGTCTCTCTATTTCTGCAATCAGGCAAGAGGACATGTTGATCAATACCCTTTGCTCTAAAATTTCTTTATCACTGTGTTCTTTTTTCTGGAATTTAACCATCCCCTGTCAAGGTCTCCTTTGTCAGTAGCCAGTGAAAGATTTCTCCTCTGAAGAATATCGACTCATTTTATACGTGGTGACTTGAGAGAAAAGACAGCATTTGTTAAATATTGTGTTTTTAATGCAATGTGCGTGCCTTACAGACATTTTTATGACCCCTACTTCCCACCAATCTCCGGTTTGAGCAACTTCCCAGGTGAGGCAACCGTCCGTAATACTCGGGGTATAAATGCTCGGGGTGCAGATAAGTGTGAAGCTACAAAACAGACAAACTTGTCAATGAGAATGAAGAGTTGCTGTGGTTGGTGGCTCTACCTTACTAGTTTAAACATTATCATCATGTGACAACTATAGTTTTGGAAATGGGATTGATTTATATCAAAATGTAATGATACTGAAAATTACAACCCCAATTCCAAAAAAGTTGGGATTCTGTGGAAAATGTAAATAAAAACAGAATGCAATGATTTGCAAATCTCATGAACCCACATTTTATTCACAATAGAACATAGAAAACATATCAGATGTTGAAAGTGAGACATTTCAGCATTTCATGAAAAATATTAGCTCATTTTGAATTTAATGGAGGCAGCACATCTCTAAAAAGTTAGGATAGGGCCATGTTTACCATTGTGTAGCAACTTCTTTCGCTCCTCTTTCAACAACAGTCTATAAACGTCTGGGAAGTGAGGAAATCAATTGCTTGAGTTTTGGGAGAGCATGTTGTCCTACTCTTGTCTGATGTAGGATTCTTGCTGCTCAACAGTTCTGGGTCTTCTTTGCTGGATTTATCATTCTATGATGCGCCAAATGTTTTCTGTTGGTGGAAGGTCCGTACTGCAGGGAGGATAGTACAGCACCTGGATTCTTTTACTGCGAAGCAATGCTATTCTAATGGATGCAATATGTGGTTTAGCATTGTCCTGCTGAAATATGCAAACCAGGTTCTCACCAGGATTTTTTAGGAGAGTAATGGGAGGGGAAAGTCACCTTAAATAGCCAGGGGTTCTCGGGTGGTGCCCTGTTGGGGGGTCCAGGAGGGCAAAGCCCCCTGAAGCTTTTGCATTATGGATTATAAATGGCACGTCTTTGGCAGTCTGAATATAAGTAACAGCTCTGGAATTAACTTCATAAGACCATGATATTTTTACCCTTTTGACGCCATGTTTCCAAAATATTTGTAAATCAGGTACTTAAGGTAACAATAACACTCGAATCATGAGCTTACAAGTTTTATTGAAACTAACACAGTTACATGGACAAACCCCAATTCCAATGAAGTTGGGACGTTGTGTAAAATGTGAATAAAAACCGAATGCAATGATTTGCAAATACTTTTCGACCTATACAGCACCCTCCATAATTATTGGCACCCCTGATTAAGATGTGTTCTTTAGCTTTTAATAAATTCAGTTTTTTTTCTCAATAATATCGGACCACAATGAAAAAAAGAGGAAAATCCAACATTTAATTCAAGTGCATTTATTCAGTGGGAAAAAAATCCCACATTAAGAAATAATTCTTTTACATCAAATCATGTGTGCCACAGTTATTAGCACCCCTGATGTTAATACTTTGTACAACCCCCTTTTGCCAACAAAACAGCACCTAATCTTCTCCTATAAAGTTTCACAAGATGGGAGAATACAGAAAGAGGGATCTTCGACCATTCCTCTTTGCACAATCTCTCTAAATCATCCAGCGACCTGGGTCCTCTCCTCTGCACTCTTCTCTTCAGCTCACTTCACAGGCTTTCAATGGGGTTGAGGTCTGAGATGGCCATGTGAGGAGCTTGATTCTGTGTCTGGTGAACCATTTCTGTGTAGATTTGCCCACGTGTTTAGGGTCATTATCTTGCTGAAAGACCCAGTGACGACCCATCTTCATTCTTTCGGGCAGATGCCGCCAGATTTTGATTTAAAATGTCCTGGTATTTCAAAGCGTTCATGATGCCATGCACCCTAACAAGGTTCCCATGGCCTCTGGAAGAGAAACAGGCCCTCAGCATCACCGATCCTCCCCCATGAGCTTGTGGGCATGAGGTGCTTTTCTGCATACTCATCTTTTGTGTTCCGCCAGACCCACTTAGAGCTTTTTGGCAACAAAACTCTATCTCGGTCTCATCTGACCAAAGTACACCGTCCCAGTACCGCTTAGTGAACTCCAGACGTTTGCGTTTATGATTGTGAGTGAGAAAAGGTTTTTTCCATGCATGCCTCCCAAAAAGCTTGTTGGCATGTAGTTGGCACCTGATGGTTGTTTTGGAGACTTTGTGACCCCAAGATGCTGCAATTTGTTGCAATTTTTTAACAGTGAGCTTTGGAGAACTTTTTATTTCTCTTACCATCCTCCTCATTATGCGTGGTGGCAAAATAACCTTGCATCCTCGTCCAGGCTTGTTTACCACTGTTCCAGTTGTTTTAAACTTCTTAATTATTCCTTTGACAGTAGATATGGGCAGGTGCAGGTGAGTGGCTATTTTCTTGTAGCTATTGCCTGACTTGTGAAGGTCGACACACATCTGCCTTACTAATAGTGTGTTCCTTTGTCTTTCCCATGTTGAAGGGTGGATAAGAGAAATGGCCCCTGTGTCACGTCATATTTATACCCCAGGGAAATGGGAAGTGATGATTTACTAATTAAATGTTCCTAGATACTCTGATCAACTTTGTAAACTACTGCAGAAATGACAGAAATACTTCAATTACATTTAATTCCTAAGAATTTTTAGGGGTGCCAATAATTGTGGAACATGTAATTTTATGAAAAATAATTATTTCTTAGTCAGGGATTTTTTTTCCCCTTAAAATTCACTTGAGTTGAAGGTTACATTTTTCTACAATTTTAAGTGTGAGAGTATGCTTCTGCAATAAAAATTGAATTTATTTTAAGCCTTTGAACACATCTTAACCAGGGGTGCCAATAATTATGCAGGGTGCTGTGTTAAATTGAGTACACTACAAACACAATATATAATGTTCAAACTGACAAACTTTAATTTTTTTTTTTGGAAATATTCACTCATTTTGAATTTGATGCCTGCAACATGTTAGCGGGTATCATCTCTTGACACGATGTGACAAGATATTTGAACCCTGAGGTGAATTTACAAGCAAAATGAGAAAATGAACAAAGAAACGGGGACTTTGTAGGTAAATCCTTATGTTTTTTCAAGACCATGGTATTTCCACTTGAGAGCAGACACATCTTTATCATGCATAGATTTTACACATTTTTTCCTCCAAAATTCAGCTCTCGGACTCAACTAGCCCTTGCTCACGCTTTGATTTTTTCTCTTCGTGCTCAAGACAACCTCTGTGCGCTCGGAACATTTCTGCTTGCACACAAAATATTTCTACGTGCGCCCAAATTTTTCTGCGGTACATTCCTATCAAAAATCGCCAACCAATTGAATGCCAGGGTCCGCGTTGACCAATGAAATTATCGCTGCCTCGTTGCGGGCCCATTCGTTTCACTTCATACAGCGTATCATGGGGATGGTGACACATAGGCAGACCCACTCCGAAGATACTGTGGAATCTGTGGCTATACTGCATGTGCGTGATCGCTTCTTAGACTACGTTACTCTTCAAATTATGAAGCTATCTAGCTAGCCAGCTAACATTGAATTTGGAAAATTTGTTTTTTATCCCCCGCCAACACGAAGTGGGAGGGGGATATAGGTTTGACCTCCGTCCGTCCGTCCATCCTTCCGTGCATCCGTCCGTCCAAGATTAAGGGGACAGCTTTACTCAGAAACTACTTCAGATACAGAAACCAAATTTGATGTGTAGCTTCAGACCATAAAGGCCTTGATGGAGTTTGAAAATAAGAAGCACACGATTGGCGGGGGATGTTGTTGACCATGTCGACTTGTGTTTTTTTTTTTTATTATTATTACCACTTACTTTTCCAGCCTTACGTTGCCCCTGTCCCAGCTTTATGGAGATGTGTTTCTGCCATCAAATCCAAAATGAGCTAATATTTTTTATGAAATGGTAAAATGTCTCTTTCAACATCTGATTTGTTGTCTATTCTTTATTGTGAATAAAATGTGGGTTTATGAAATTTGCAAATCATTGCATTCTGTTTTAATTTTCATTTCACACAGCATCCCAACTTTTTTGGAATTGGGGTTGTATAGTGATACCATTTTTTACCAAAATTACAATGATACAATTCTTGTGTGACCTAAGAGAAATCCTCTTTAAAGCCATTTTTTCTAGTAATATTTTGGTCTTTGTGAATTTTGTAATTGCAAGAAACACTGCAGTTTTTTCAATGAAGATATTATTATTATTATTAGTTTGTATGAGCTGCTCTAAAAGGAATATTCCCAGTGAAAATAATGCATTTAGAAATTTGAAATCTCTTATGCAAATGATGTTTCTTTCTAGCGTTGTTATGGCAGCCATTTCAGAACCTACATGCTTGAAACAAACATGTAAACAATTTTCTTTCCCAGTCCGTGCTTGACTGATTGTGGAATTTCTTTTCTTCTTTGCAGTTACTGTATGGCCAGCCTTGTTAAATTTCACAGGCTCTTTATGTGCATTTTGCAGCATACTATTCTGTAGGGCTTTTACCTTCTCTTACTAGAACTCCCTAAATACTCATCAGTGAATGCCTGATTTTGCTGAATTTCATTTGCTGTTAAAAGAAACTCTATTTGGTTCTCTTATTGCAAAGAAATGTTTGCAGGGCAGGGCGTGTATGAAATTGCAAATGACTCAGATCTATCCAGATAAGTTTCACCAATGTTTTCGCCAACATTCAGTTTATAGTATGTTGCCATTAATCCATTTAAACCGGGATAGCATGTGCGCATTTTAACCTTTAAAACCGGGGACGCTGTTTCGCATTTCTACCCTTCAGGCCGGGAAAGCGGATACATCATTTTGTCATTTCATTACTTTTCCGACCATTTCCAGGCTCATAGCTTTTCTTTTACTGGCACTTTATACTAGGGCAGATGCCATAGGTAGTAACACTTCAAGACACTTTATTTTTTATATTTTTATGTTTATTTTTATTCTATTTGAATGTACACTTTATCATGCCTGCCACCCAGTAGCTGAGCTACAGGGTGTCAAAGACACGTCCCTTTTAGTCCTGGCTAGATCTCAATCATTTTCCTTTATTGACGTCTTTTCCAACTATCGTAATTGGCAACTGAAGACATGGTTTCTCACTGTATGTGATCTAACAGCGATGAAATCATGGGCTAAATTCAGTGCAGAAAAATACTTTACTTATTAATTGGCCAATGCTTCGCGTGATTGAACTGGTCTGTGTTCCAATAAAACGCGGACTTTCACACTCAGTATTTCGCGGGTTGATTTAAAAAAAAAAACAGTGGCACTCGGCAGTTAAATAGCCTAGGTTATAACAGGTGTGCGGCTCAAGCCATTTGCGTGAGAGTCGACAGGTAGGCTATGCAATTTTGAATAACGTAGATTTTAATACAGCAAATATGCTTCCAGCGGAATGATTATTGTCTTACCTTATCGGGGGAAACAAGCTGCACCTGTTAAGTGCGTAGCGCTCTCAGAGTGAATCTTTTGTTAATCATGAAGATGTCTGAGAACAGGTCAGGATTTATAATTGTTTTAAACGGCTGTTTTGTGCACCCCAATTCACTGTTCCGCCACTGTGCTGAATTTAACCTGCGATTTAATCGCTGTTAGATTGCATTTGGAGAGAAACCGCGTCTTCAGTTGCCAGTTACAATAATTGGAAAAGATGTCAATAAAGGAAAATGATTGAGATCTAGCCTGGACTAAAAGGGACGTGTCTTCACCCCCCCTGTAGCTCCGCCACTGCTGCCACCTGTTCCAGAGAAAGAAAATTTTTTTGTTATTCTCTAGTGCAGAGCTTATACTTTTATTAATTAGGCCTCTTTATTCCATTTGAGTTGTGCATGTTATGTAGATAGAGATTTGTTATTTATTTTATTGGTTTTATTATATTTTATAGTTTGTTATAGTTTGTTCAGTGTTTTAAATATTGTGATGAAGATTTGCACAAATAAAAAACATAGTTCTTATGAAAGCCACGGGTGTAAGCTCTCAAGAACTTTTTGAATTTTGTTTCTATCTGCTATAGAGACTGAGATAGCAGCTTTTTACTAGACATTGACACCTGGGTGCTGTTTTCCAGAAAACCTCAGGTTTTAGGGATTCTTTTCAAAATCATCCATAGGTTTTCTTAGGGGTTTTTTGAATAACCCTCAGGCCTAAATGGGTTCATTTTTATTATGGTAAAACATAAATTTAATCGTATACAGGTCCTAAAGTATTTGTCTTGATTTTTCTGCCGTTTTTCAGAAGACGTGTTTCACCAGCACTGACAACTCCCTGGAATAAATATTGTCAGTGAACAGATTCCAAATGCAAATACCCCAGTTTGAATCAACTCTACCTTTTTTATGTGCTTACTTGTAAATGAAGTGATTGGGGGAAAACCTAGCCATACCTAAAAAAACCTAGCCATACCTAGCCATGCAAAAGCTGTGTAGCCATTTGACCAATTGCTTTTGGTTCCTTATAAAGCAAGGGACCTTGAAAAAATAGTGCTGGAATTCCTACAGTGTTCGCACAATTTGGATATAAATGCCTTTAATGCTGAGTGCATGCTGTATGCTTATGATTATTTGATTTAAACTCTAATGCGCTGTTGCAGACAGTGAAAGTGGCAATAACTTTTTCAATGCCCAATTTCATATTTATAGCCCAGACTGTTGTGTAAACTGTTCAACTCATCAGTCAATTTGCAGCATTTTTTTATGATCCAGACAAGGAACCAGAGGCAGCTTCAGAGTATAATCCGATCAGGGGTGTTTATTGATAGGAATACGGTAATAACTGCTGAGGAGGCTGCAGCCCAGAGCAGGGGAGGGACAGTTCAGCTTTGGTGTTTTTGACTGGTGAGGGAAATGGGCCTGTTCCGGCCAGTGGCATCCTGGGGCAGAACCTGGGTGGTATAACCCTCGCCAAAGCAGGACTGCTAATGATCAGGTCCGTAGGCTTAAGCTGAAACGCAGTTCCAATCCAGGATACTGATGAAGGCTTGGAAGGTGTTCCTAATAAACTGATCAGGGGATTAGACTTGAACAGAAAGCGGTCTCAATTCTGAAGACCAATAAGAAGGCTTGGAAGTTTGTTCCAATGAATTAGACTAATTAGCTTCATTATTAGAAGAATAATTATGTGTTTCACTACTGTAAAGGTTACAGTATATTCAGAATAGGGTTTCATTATAACTAGAGGACATAAAATGACTGGTTGCTTAGAGCAATAGAACATGATGATCCAGCGACTGTGCTTGACATAACTGAGGCTTACATACACTGCAAAGACAGTATGGGAACAGGGAACATAATAGATTACACCTGGGTAAGGGGAAGCATGCAAAGCAAAAAATCAATTAAGGAGACAAAACCTCTTAACGACATGCAGGTGGCTGGGAAGGGGGAGAAGACACACAGGAGGAGACGACGGCTGTGAGAGCATTTTTATTACCTCCAAGCGCCGATGATTAAAGCCAGGTTTTATATTTAGGGCACAGTTTTACAGATTGGTTTGTGTTACCTCTGGAGCAGCAGGCTCCTGCTATCTTGAATTTGAGGGTTCTTAAACCTCAACCTCCCTGGGCTCCCATGAAAAAGAGATTCCAATCTCAATGGGACTTCCCTGGTTAAATAAAGGTTAAATAAATAAATAAAATAAATGAAATGAAAAAAAAACTCAAAGGCTGATAAAACTGGTGAATGCACTTTTGTAAATGCACAAATTTGAAAATACAGCCCTCTTCCCCTTCCCTCAGCTACGGTAAGCAGAAGGCTAAACTTATCGGCAATATTCAGCATAGACGCTCATTGCCTGCTTTCACTATCCACTAATACACATCTGCATATTACGGGAAAATAAAGTCAGCAGCTTGCATGCCTTGGAGAAAGGCAGGCAGTAACCTGAGGCCACTACAACTGAATCCCACTTGAGGCCAATGCGATCATGCAGATCTCTCCATCTCTGAAACAGTTAGCCATTGTTAACACTCGTTTTGATCTATTTACTGTCTGGTTCTCCTTGAGACTCTAATTTAATAATTCCATCTTCCTGTTTTTTTGGTTGCTTTGCAGAGTAGGCAGTTGTTGCCAATGCATAAAAAGCAAAGTTTTTTTCGTTTTCCATCATTGAATCAGGCTTTCACCAATGGGATGAGTGTGCACAATTGCATTTGTAGAACAGCCAATAGGAATTGACCTGTGATTGGCTTAAGTCTCCCATCCTCGGCTAAATTTTCAAAAGCCCAAAAGCAGAGCTAAAATTGGTACAAAAATCCCCTTTTAATCCTAGACCACTTGAGTTACAAAAGGTTATCTGGGAAGGTTATAATGGATTTTTTTTTTTGCCCAATGACACCAAAAAAACTGCATACTTCAGTTTTTAAGATTTAATCAGTTACAGTAAAATTGGGGTGATGGGCAATAACTGTACTTTGTACGCAGGAACCTTGATGCACAGCCATGACTACCGCAGTGCCGAGTCTTTCTATGGGAAGTCGGTGGTGCTGCTGGGAGCAGGGTTGTCTGGGCTTGACATCGCCATGGAGCTGTCCAGCGTCAATGCAAAGGTCTCCGTCGTCGCATCTACCGGTTGATTGATTGCCGATCTTATGCATCACGTTTTCTGTCCAACTCCTGACACCTTGTTCATGTTTGTCATCCTTGTGTCACTTTCTCTACCATCCCTCAAGGTGATTCTGAGCCATGGGCAGCGCCCTCTCACCTGTGCCCTTCCCAAAGGGGTCACTCAGGCACCGCCAGTGAAGCAGGTTCTTGAAGACGGGAAGCTGCAGTTTGAGAACGGGGAGCAGGCTGAGCCAGATATCTTTCTTTTCTGCACCGGCTACAACTTCACCTTCCCTTTCCTGGATGCCAAGGTCGAGGTGCGGGTTCAAGAGCATCTGGTCTCCCCGCTCTACAAGTTCCTGCTCCCCCCAGCATATCCTTCCCTCTTCTTTGTGGGCATCTGTAGAGCTGTGTGTCCCTTTCCGCACTTCAACTGCCAGGTAAGGGAGAGGTGCCAGTTGTCAGAACTTTAGACATCAAATAAACATATTTGGGAGGCATGGCGGTGTAGTGGGCGGTGCTTTTCCTGGTTATGGGATGTTCACCATGTGTTCATATGGGTTTCCTCCTAGTACAATTGAAGTCATGAGTTAAAGCATCAAATAATTTGTTGAAGGAATGTTTTCATTATAGTGGTGGGTGAATGGACTTTTCAGATCAGTGCTTTTTAAAGTTAGTTGCAATTATCATGATGTGCCAGAAGTAAGGTTGCACAATAATCAGAAGAGCAGAGAAGTAATCCTGCACAGCCCACCACCAGACAGATTGTTAATTGTAGCCTCTGGACGAAGTCGGGCGGCTACTATGGATTCACGTGTGTCGTATCAGTGGCAAAACAAAAAATATTAGTGGCAAAACATAGAAATTGTTGTGGACGCAGTACAGGCTGCAGTTTTTCACCAATTACTTTCATATTTGGTATGGACATGTGTTACATTTATGACACCTATTGATTTTGGTTGCAATGGCAACAGTATTGGTCAAGTAATATGCAAATTAGTGGCAAAAGATAGAGATTTTCTTGTAGATGCCGTACAGGCTGCTATTCTTGACCGATTACTGTCATATTTGGTACGGACATGTGTTATACTTCACTCATGACTATCGATTTTGGTTGCCATGGTTACACCATTGACCGAATAATGCACAAAAAGGGGGAGAAGCGGGCTTTCGGGGGCTACACCCTTGCGGTTGCGTCTGACTGGACTGTCTAGTTATTTAAGAAGTTTGGCTCAATCTGTAAGCCTTTGACTGATTAAATTTACATTAAAATATGTTTTTGTGAGATGGTTCTGTAGCATATTGAGTGGAAAAAAAATAGGATGTATAGTAGTTTAAAGCACAAGATAAAAGGTTAAAAAAAATTTTTTTTGGCCAAATTTACTTCAGATTTTAATCAGTATGTAAGAATCACATTACTATACTAAGTAAAGGTTTACACTTTTCACCTTGTTTTGTTTCCTTGTTTGAAGAACTTAATTTTACTTATTAGGCCGGGCAACTGCCATTTTTTTTAATCTGTTTCTGATATATTGGGAATGTGTCTTCTTGACATGCGAATAATACTTGAGGCATGTCTCAAGGGTCTGTTCTTGGTCCTTTGCTCTTCTGCATTTCATGTTACCTCTGGGTTATGTTATTCATAACTGCAATGATTCTTTCCATTTTTATGCTGATGATGTTCACATCTATTCCTCCGTAAATCCGTCAGACCTCACCTCTGTTATATCACTCACAATGTGTCTTGAAGCCATAAGGTCATGGATGTCTTGTAATTTCCTCATGTTGAATAGTGATAAAACTGAACTGATGCGGTTTGGACCCAAATGGCACAGGGGATGTGTTCACAAAACCTTAGCTTCCCAGGGTCTGCAGTACACCCACAAGGCTCAAAAGTCTGGGAATGGTCTTTGATTCAGACTTATCCTGATCCAAACATTTTAGTAACGTCATCAAATAGGCTATTGATCAAATTTGGAGCATTTCCATAATTATATCTTTTCTTTCTTTTCATGACGCACAGACTGCGATTCAAGCTTTTGTATCCAGCCACTTAAATTCCTGCATCTCAATATTTGTTGTGTTATGACTTGGAAAAATCACAACAAAGAAAACTGGCAAGTACAACTAAAACAAATTTATTCTTAAAAAAAAAGTTGTGCAAAAAATTTTATATCCACTATTTAATTCCTAATAACTCTTCAATGCCACTATTTGACTGTTGCCAAAACAAAACTCTGGTCTGCTCTCTTCTGCTGTCTGCTCTCTTGTGCTTAAAATCACAGCCTTTATATAGTCTAGCAACCTTCCAGAAAGATCCACAGGATTCTAGGGAAATCCCGCCCCCTCCAAGCAGGAAAGTGCCAGAAGCTTCTGGAAATTACTAGTCTTTTCTTAATGATTTTACAAATACCCGCCACCAGAGGGTGCCAATGAAGAAAATAAATATAGCTGAATAGCAAGGCAGCAAAACTGCATGTAACAAATCTTCATTTACAAATGGAATATAATGCTGTACAAAAAATTATCATACATAACAGTTGGTCTGCCCCAGAAATCTCTCAACTGCTTACAACTTGTACAAAATATAGCAGCCTAAGTTCTCACTGGAACTTAACAGAATGAGCACATTTCCTCAGTACTTGCCTTACTGCACTGGTTCCCAGTGGTGTTTAGAATTGACTTTTAAATTTTATTGCTTGTTTTTAAATCACTGAGGGGCCTTGCACCTTTATATATTATTGACCTGCTTACCCCTTACAACCCGTCTTGTTCTCACAGATCTGCAGATCAGCTGTTGCTTTCAGTGCCAAGGGCTGGTGACAGAGAGTAATTGGCCCTTTGCTGTGAGGGTGCCACAGTTATGGAATAAACTTCCACTGGAAGTTTGACAAAAACTCTTACTAAAACCCACTTATATAAAATGGCTTTTAAATGTTGTTTTTCCTTTGCTTTATGCTTGTATTATAGATCTGTATTGAAATTCTGTATTTCCTTTTTTTTGTCTTTGAAGCACTTTGTAAACTTGTTTTTGAAGAGTTATACAATGAATTCTATTATTATTATTATTATTATTATTATGCTCCACTGGCCAAAACGATTTGGCCTTTGTCACTCAGGTCCCATGTCTACCACATCCAACAAGTTGACTGAGAACCAACTGTTCTCTTACTAAGATCTGTCTGCAGACACTGACAATCACCATTGTAACAAGATAATCAAGCCTTTACTTCATCATTATTTATCTATATCTTATGTATCTTATTACATCATTACTCATCTATCAGCTGTTTCAGTGTTTTGGCTCATCAATGTATGTGCAACTGTTCAAAGTTTCTTGCCAAAAAAAATGAGTGCAAATGCTCTGTGCTCTGGGGGAGTAGTGTTAACCAAGTTCAGTGAATGCCTAAAGGATGAATTTGAATATGTGGAATAAAAACCCTTGACCTGTGCCATGTTTTATGGAGATACTTTTGACACAGCTGTACATTTGCTGAGCCAAAGTTAATCATTGGTATGCACTGTATGACCTTTTGCCTCATCAGAACTGTTGAAAAAGTATAACATATTAACAAAAATATAGTATGTAACACTTGAATACAATGTAAACAAGGTCAAATTCCTCTCACGCCCGACCCCAAGCTCAGATACGTTTCATTGCAAATTCCTGCCCAAAACAACTGATTAAGTGCATTAAGTAAAGAATGCAATTGGTATGACAATACAAAGATAGCGGCCGTTCAGCGATGCTTACATTTGCTAATTAGTGAATGATGTCTCTTGCTCCTTAACTTCTCTTGGCAGCCTACCTGTGAAGAACTCAAATTAAGGGCTGATTCACGCTCTATGTGAGAAGGTGATGTGATCCTCAAATTATGGTTCTGGGTTCATAGTGGTGCTGTCTTCCTAAGCTTATGTATGTGTAGGTACACTGCATGCAGTGGGTTATTCTCAGCTGTTCTCAAGCCAATAAATGTTACGTGAATGTATACTGTAACTGTCTTTTTCACTTCCTCTTTAATACCTTATTGAGTTTCTGCTTCCAACATGTCCTATCGTGCTATTTGTCAATGAATTGTGCTTTTTTTTTTTTTTTTTAAATTTGGCATCTCCAATCCCACCCGAATTTGGAATGCCCAATTGGGGAACTATGTACAAAGCTTGCTCGTATGCGACCCCTTGCTGCCAACTCAGGATAGTGAAGACGGTTCACGGCTCTCCTCCGAAGCACGTGCCTGTCAGCCACTGATTCTTATACACTCGCTGGTTGAATCTTCGCAAGTTCAGAGCGAGGGCGGAGGATACCCGGACATGAACCAAGCCGGAGTCTTCCTGACGAGCGCTCGTCTGGCCAACAGGAGGCGCTGGAGCAATGAACAAAGCTGTTATCGAATACCCAAATCCGGCAGTCCCTTCCCAATTTGTAACCCTGTAGCGCGGTAGCCAATTGTGCGCTACTCTGAAAAAGCTGCCGACCCCTGCCGGTGGGTACGCCGAGGCTCGAACCCGCGACGTGGTGATCACCTCTGCACTGCAGAGGAGTGCCTTAACCGTGTGAGCCACCCGGCAGCTCATGAATTGTGCTTTTTTGAATAAATTGTCTTATAGTTGTGGATTCACTCTCAGACTTGTTGCCTAGATAAAGTGTAGCTTGACGTTAATGATTAGTTGGAGCTCTTAAACTTGATATGGCTGCTGGCCTGCATTGTTGACCATGGATTTGCCTGATAGCATGTGGCGTGAATAAAACTGGAAGGAATGCACTCATTTCCAGGTTATATAGAATGTGAAAACAGCCTGAACCAATCACTGCCCAGCTGTAGTACTGATTTCCCAAGAATCTGAGACGGAAACAAGAGTGAGGACAAGAGTCAGGGCCCGTCTTCGACTTACATTTCTCATTTAGTAATGCTTTGAACGAGTGAAAATCCATTAACGAATCCTTGTGGTGAACTGAGTCGAATGAATAAAATCCCTGAACAGGGAAAAACAGTAATACCCCACAATTGTGCCATTATTTCTCTTTCTTTCAGGCCCAGTTTGTACTCTCTGTTCTGGATGGATCTTTCACCCTGCCTTCCCGTGAAGAGATGGAGCAGGACGTGGAGAGCCATATAGGAACAAGGAGGGCGCGCGGCGTTGCCATTCGACATGTCTTAAAATTGGACTCGGATCAGTGGGCTTACAACAATGATCTAGCTCGGCTTGGGGGCTTCAAACCTCTGCCACCCTACTGGAGTAATTTGTATGACTCAAACAAGATATTCCGTGCTCGAGACATGCTCAACTACAAGACCTACCGGTATACTGTACTTAATGACAAGGAGTGGATGGTGTACAGTCAGCAGGGGGAGCCTATACAAAAGCCATTACCTTGTGCAACGTAATGAGAACAAGCATTATGTTGACATTCCTTACCTTACCAATCCCAGGCACCATATTAATGGATCAGGTCGGATTCAAATTTTTTTTTTTTTTTCACATAATTGCAGATAACGGGTCTACCCATGCAGGACTTACCTAAACTTCTGATGCAAATTGTCAGCACTTGAAACATTTGTTCAGTTTCAGTTTGTGTTTCGTGTGACAGACCGAAAATCTGTGCAATATTCAGAATTGTATGCCACGTTTTTGATATTTTGACCAACCATTGATGCCGAGCAGCAAGCCTTCCAGGGAGGATCCTCTGGAAGACCGCTTAAATTATAGAGTTAGCCAGTATGAAAGAGTTGTGGCTTTATTCAGTATAATCTGCGTATATCTATGTGCACATCCTCACAGTTTGAATCGCAAATTATCCAATGGAATAGGTTCACTTACGATTGAACTAGCTAGCATCACAACATGCTCTGATGTGGGTCCATGGAGCGAAAGCAATCATCATTCTGACACGTGTTTATTAAACATCTTGAAAATAATCTTTCACATCGGCAGTTTTTTTATTTTTAATTGTTTGCTTGTGTTTGGGTGCTGCAGTTTGTCCTTTTGTTACATGTAACAAGCAGAGGGTATGCGCGTTATGCACTCAAAATACTCTTAATAATGCGCCCTTAAAATAGCAGTTAAAAACTGATTGTTGCCAGCAGATCGCCTGACCACACCTCATTTTTAGACCATGGATGCTCAGTCAGGCGCAAATGCATTCTCTATTCATGTAGCGCTAGATGGAAAAATGGTACCTGTGTCAGTCTATAAGTAGCGATAACACTTGCTCTTCACTTTGCGTTGAGTGTAAGATAGGGCCCTCTGTCTTTATTTTATGGGTCAACATTTGCATTCATTTCACCAGTTAGTATAACTACATCATGTCTGTTAACCTTCTCCATTATTGCTTGTAACTGATTAAAAAAGGTGTCTTTTGTTTCCTTTGTGGCATTCATTGTTGGAGCATAGATGTAAATGATTGTTACTTTGATGAATAAAACCTAGCAGTGATGATTCTCTCATTCACAGGTCTCCATTCCATTAGAACCGGTTTGGCTAATTTTGAAATCATAATTGCCACACCTTCACGATTAATCCCATTTTCTCAATCAGAAAATATGATTGTTTCGCCTGTAGCTAATCTCATTTTTCCAAATACAATCCATTGACATTCACTAAAACCAAGTACCTCAATACCATAATCCTTCATCTCTACTTGGTATGAACATTCCAGTTACCTACATTGCTTAACAGATTTATTAGACCACCACCCAATGTAAGGTTTATGCCACAGCTGCCCTAAATGAACAATATTGGTAATTACCAAAATCATTTTTTGTTTCTCTAATGGGTAATCCACCTGTATGCGCAAGTTCTCTAATCAAAATTATATTTTTTAATTTTAAACTATAATCATTGTTATCCCTGAATTTCAAATTTACAGTTTTACAAAAAAGCAGAAAAAATAGTTGAGCACATTATTATTTTTTGATTAAGATAGCAAATAGCAGTTATTAACTTCCATTCCTGAACATAAAAATTAGTTTTAGTGGTTGAATGCAAGAATGCAAATGCAAATTGTTCAAATTGAAAAATGCCTTAACTTCCTTATTATTTTAGCTAGGATGCTCAAGTTTTTACTGAAGGTACATGGGATCACCCTTCATCACATATCAGACGCGATTTTAATTTCACCTATTCTTTACCGTTTTCTTGGTCAAATAGCGTAAATTCTGCCAATCTTTAAACTCAACTACGTTACCGCTCTAGCGCCTTCAGGTTTGCTTCTAGGTTTCTCATTTTTGGATCGCTGGTACATCTACGCATGCTTCAAGAACTTATTGAATTCCGGCCATTTTTGACTCTTAATTTGGCCACCAGGAGGCTTGTTGTGGAAAAAAATTGCCATAACTTTCTTATTATTTAATAATAATAATAATAATAGTACATTTTATTAGAAAGCGCCTTTCAGGACACCCAAGGTCACTGTACAGAAAATATATAAAAAGAAGTGAGGTGAGGTGGAGGGAGGAGGAAGATCTGAGGGCACGGGATGGAGTGACAACATGCAGGAGGTTAGAGAGATAAGGAGGGGCGAGATTATGGATAGACTTGTAGGTGTACAAAAGGATTTTGTAAGCGAATCTTTGATTTACTGGGAGCCAGTGGAGTTGCTGAAGGACGGGGGTGTTGTGGTAGGATGAGGAGGTTTTGGTGACGATCCGGGCAGCAAAGTTCTGAACCAGCTGAAATTTATGGAGGGACTTATGAGGGAGGTCGAAGGGGAGTGAATTACAGTAGTCAAGGCGGGAAATGACAAGGCTATGGACGAGGATGGCGGTGGCATGGGGGGTGAGGGAGGGGCAAAGACGATTAATGGAGCGCAGGTGGAAGCAAGAAGACCGGGTGATGTTATTAATGTGAGATTGAAAAGATTGTGTACTGTCGAGGATGACACCCAGACTCTTAACCTGTGGGGAGGAGGAGACTAAGGAGTTGTCAGTGGAGAGAAAGAGAAGGTGTCAACTTTAGATTGGGTGGATTTGGTGCCAATGAGTAGGAATTCAGTTTTATTACTGTTTAATTTTAAAAAGTTAGAGGTGAACCATGATTTTATTTCAGAAAGACAGGAGGTGAGGGAGGGGGGTAGAAGTGTGGAGTTAGGTTTGCAAGAGAGGTAGAGCTGGGTGTCATCCGCGAAGCAGTGGAAATAAATGTTAAATTTGCAGAAGATATGGCCGAGGAGGGGGAGGTAGGTTATGAAGAGGAGGGGCCCCAGGACAGAGCCCTGGGGCACACCTGTGATGACTGGGGAGGGGTCGGAGGAGAAAGACTTAAGCTGTATGAACTGAGTGCGGTCTGTGAGATAAGAATGGAACCAGTGAAGGGGAGTGTAGGTGATGCCAATTGAGGAGAGTACTGAGGAGGATGGGGTGTGAGATGGTATCGAAGGCCTGGGGCCTTTCTGTGTGGAGTTTGCATGTTCTCCCTGTGTTCACATGGGTTTCCTCCGGGTACTCCGGTTTCCCCCACCCACAAAAACATGCAATATAGGAACACTTCTGTATGGCTGTATGGTGGTGGTCGGAGGGGCTGTAGGTGCATACAGGCAGCCACGCTTCCGTCAGTCTTCCCCAGGGCAGCTGTGGCTACAAAACGTAATTTACCACCATCAGAGTGTGAATGTGTGAATGAATGGATAATGAATGTATCCATTGCGAAGCGTCTTTGAGTACCCGAAAAGCGCTATCTAAAACTGAAAGAATATTATTATTATTATTATTATTACAGGTCGAGCAGAATGAGAATGGAGAGTGAACCGGTGTCAGCTGCAGCGAGGAGATGATTGGTGATTTTGATAAGTGCAGTTTCAGTGCTGGGACGTGGACGGAAACCAGACTGGAAGGGTTCATACAGACTTTTTAGAGTGAGATGTGCGTGAAGTTGGGACTCACTCACTCACTCATGCCCATTATGCCATCTGGCATGTAGGGCAGCAACAAAGGTACGCCACTCTTGTTTGTTCTGGGCCAGCTTCTGAATGGACCCCCATGAGTGATAGAGCGTCTTAAGCTCCCTTTCCACAGTTCGACGCCAGGTGTTCTTGGGTCGCACTCTCTTCCGCTTCCCTTCTGGTGTCCAATGGAGAGCTGCGCGAGAGATATTATCCGGCTCTCTTCTCATCACGTGTCCGATCAATCTCCATCGCCTTTGCATGATTATGCTTTCCATGCTGCCTTGGTTACAATGGGCAAGAGGATGTTGATTGGACACGGTCTCGGGCCAGAACACGCGTAGGATCCTTCTGAGGTTCTTGGTGTGGAAGGTGGACAGTTTATTGAGGTCACTTTTGGTCATCCTCCAGCATTCTGAGCCGTATAGTAGGGTCGGAAGTACACAGCTTTGGTACAGTCTTAGTTTGGTCTTGATGCTGTACTGGGATGACTTCCACACGTTTTCAACCTTCTGAAAGCATTCCTGGCTTTGTTGAGACGATTTCTGATGTTGCTGCCTGCTCCGCCGTCATGCCTGACAGTGCTACCGAGGTAGGTAAATTCTTCGGTTGTTGGAAGATCTTCTCCGTTCACTTTAATCGGTGAGGGGTTTGGGACATTCACTTGCTGTGCAAACATGCTGAGACGGGTGGTTTTCTCCCGCATGCGTTGGTGAGTGTGTGAGACCAGTGCTAGGTCATCGGCGTAGTCCAGATCTTCCGCTGACTAGCTTGTTGATCTTGTATACCTGTCCCTGTTCTCCTTTGTTGGCAGCCTCCTCTGCTTGACTTGCCAGGTCTTCCATATGTGCCCGTTTCTCTGCCCTCGACATTCTCTTCACTTTCTTATCTGCCTCTCTGTACTGCTGCTTGTATCTCTCCTTCAGCCACTCTGGTCTGGTGTCCATGACTTTCTTCTTCAGGGTTCTTCTATTTTCAATGGCTTGCCAGGTATCTACTTTGATCCATTCCTTCCTCTTCTTCTGTTTGTGTCCCAGGCAGGTTTCGCTGGTCTGTGTGTAAGCTGTTCTAACTTGCTCCCACATGGTATTGATGTCGCTTGTACCAGTCGGTGTATAGTTTTCAGCATCTGTTAGTGCTTGAAACTTGTTCTTCAGTTGGAAAGTGAAGGTTTTATTTGTTCTGGGGTCTGTAAAAAGTAGGGACACTTTTTAACCCTGTGCACAACGTTTGGACTTTTGTATGTGTCACCGTAATTGCCATGGCTTGTATTCGTCTTTTGTTTTGTTCACGCACCGTCCCCGTTCACTCGCACTACATTACCCATCATACACCACACCGTTAGTCACACCGGCACGCTAATCACATTCATCTCCATTGAACCAGCAGCAACATCTACCCCGTGAGTTCCGATCATTAGCGGCACACATTACAAACCACACATAGTTAGCTTACCGTTTAAACGCAGTTTATTCCAAACATCCTAGCAAACAGTAACCAACTTCTGATTCTGCTCCATTTTCCTTTCCGTTGTTGATCTTGGTTTCTCCACAACTTCTCCACACGTTAGCACTGATTTCTCCCTGGTCCGTCAAACATGGATTCCCCGTAGGAAGCGCGCACCTCGGGTGAGCAGTGTTTTTATGTTCCACCTTGGGCTAGGGGAAGTTTACCGGTTGTAGGGGTGAGTGTTGTGTCTTCTGTGATGTTTGTTTCATTTATGTTAACTGTGTGGATGGGAAATGTATGTAGATGTATTGGTGGATGTTTATTATGTATTTTAATGGTGAATGGAATGCCGACATTTTTAATCTTCACTGTGAATTTTGTTTTTTTTTGTGTATACCTCTGGGGTTAATGGATTCATCCAATTATTGTTTTTATCCTCTCATTGGTGGCGGTGTTTAGGATGTAGGTCAGCCAATTATTGTATGACTGTGTTTTGTAGTTGAGCCAATCAGAGTGTAACTGGGGGGGTTATTTAAAGGGCTGTATTTTGTTGCTTGCCAGTCTTTGACAGGCTCTGGTGGCGGTGAGATGTTTGGCACTCAGCATTGAGAGAATTGAGAGAATTGAGAGAATTTTGAGCATTGTAGCAGCAACTTGTTGTGAGGTTGCCCTCCAGTTCTTTTTGTATTTATATATTATGCCTATGACGGCCCGTTTTGTTTCATTTTTGAAAGTCCTTTGTTTAAATTTTGAGCACCTTCTCGCACTGTCCAAATAAATCACTATTATTCACTTTGAAAACCTTCGTTTTGTGCTACTCATTTGGTGGTGACGCTTAGTGGAAGCGGGACAGCAACGGTACCCTTTCACAGGGTCCTTTAGTTTTTCCACGTCAAACTGTTGTTGTCTTATCTTGCCAGGTCCCTTTCTTCTCAGCTTCAGTTTCAGGGTTGCTGTGATAAGGTGGTGGTCACTGTTGACATCAGCTCCTCTTCTCACTTTAACATCCTGCAACAATCTTTTCCATGTCCCGCTGATCATCAGGTGGTCAATCTGGTTCTTGTCTCTTCCATTGGGGGAGCACCAGGTGAGCTTGTGGATTTCACGATGTGGGAAAAGTGTACCTCCGATGACTAGATCGTATACCATGCAGGTCTCAAGAAGCCTCTCTCTGTTATCGTTCATGTTGCCACATCCTTCCTTTCCCATGGCTCTATCATGATCTGTGTTGTCGCTTCCCACTTTTGCATTCAAGTCACCCATCACAATCTTCATCTCATGGCGTGGTATGCTCTCTTGCTCAGCTTGCAACTGGTCATAGAATTCAACCTTACTCTCTTCCTCACTGTCATTGGTCGGTGCATAGCACTGGATGATGGTGGTGTTAATGTGTTTCCCCTTCGTTCTGATTTTCATTAGTCTGCTGTTAATCGGCTTCCATTCCATCAAACACTTCTCTATTCCTTTCTTCAGGATGATGGCGACACCCTCGTGGTGTTGGTTGTCGTCTCTGCCACTGTATAGTACCGTCTCTTCTGTATCGGTTCTATATCTACCTGATCTCGTCCATCTGCTTAGACAGGAAAGCTGGCACAATTTACAGCAGAGATGAGACGCTATAATCTGCACATTCTTGGAATCAGTGAAAGCAGATGAAAGCAGATGTGAAGTTGGGAGGAGACTATTTTCTCAAGAATTTTGGAGATGAAAGGTAAGTTGGAGATTATTGAAGTCGTTGGGATCTGAACCAGGTCTTTTCAGGATTGGGGTGACAGCAGCAGTTTTGAAAGCTGAGGGGACAATACCGGTGGACAATGAAGAGTGGATTATGGCAGAAATGAGGGGAAGCAAAGAGGAGAGGCAGGATTTGACCGGGGTTGTGGGAATAGGGTCCAGCAGGCAGGTGGAGAGCTTAGAAATGCGGATGAGGTCCGATATTTCAGAGTATGTGAACAGAGGTGCTGGTGAATGAAGTTGATTTTATCATTGAAGAATAGCATTAGTTACAACACTCAAATTTTTACTGAAGGTACATGGGATCACCTTTCATCACATATCAGACGCATTTTTGATTTGACCTATTTTTTACCGTTTTCTAGGTCAAATAGCATAAATGCTGCCAATCTTTAAATTCAACGTTACCACTCTAACACCTTTAGGTTTGCTTCTAGGTTTCTCATTTTTGGGTGGATGGTACGTCTATGTTGGATGAGATTCATTATGTCTCTAATTTTAAATTGGCGAAATTGGCTAGAATTCGATAGGTAAGTGAAGGTTCCATAGACGTACCATTAAAATTTGACTTCTTTTATATCAGACAAAAAAGACAAAAAACAGCTGATAAGACACGTCACATTACCATCATGAGACACTTCTGAGGAAGATGGGAGTTTCCGTCAAAACATGTCGAGGTATGAATGCAGAACTACGCTTTCTTGTCTGATATAAAAGAAGTCAAATTTTAATGGTACGTCTATGGATCCTTCACTTGCCTATCGAATTCTAGCCAATTTTGACCCTTACTTTGCCCACCAGGGGCTTACATACGCAGCCGAGGGGCCTTAAGTGTGATTAGCATGGTATTTTTATGTTTGAATAAGGACTATTTCGTTGTTTCAGTTTGTTATTTGCCTAAGAAGTAGCAATACAGTTTTTAGTTTTAAACAAGTTTTTGACAGATTTCTAAAATATTTGTGTTTTCTTGTTTTTATGACTGGTGGTCTAATAAATTTGTTGAGCACTGTATGTTGATTGCTTGTTTGGGCTTGGTGAGTGACTGAATGACTCCATTGGTCGATTGCTTTCCTTTCGGCATTGACCCACGGACACCATTGTGCTCTGTTCATTGAGCAACTTGATTTCATCATCCTCTGGGACCTGGGAGGTCACTACTCCAAGACCTGGTTTTACACTGGTAGTGTTCACAGTAAGAGTGTTTCTGGCTAATCGCCCATTCCCGTAAAAACCATCAAATTACGAAAGCCAGAAATGCTCTATTATGTCAACAAGCTGTTACACTTTCTGACTCGTGCATGGCTGGCTGTTGTATGCATACCTGTGGAGGGTGATTGAAAGAGCATTTACCTCAGAAAAAATACAGTGAGCACCCAGCAGCGATGTAATTTGAAAACCCTCTGGGTCAAATGTGACCCTGCAGAAGTGAATGCTCTTTTCACATATTTAGAGGATTAAATCTTTCCCTGTGCGAGTTTATATTTGTCATCTTCATTATGCAACTTCGTTCTTTTCAGTGTAGCTTTAACTCCATAAGAATTGATAAAATTTGTAAATGTAAACAAAAACAGCAAGCATTTGTCACATCCCACTCCCTTCTCGATTAGATTTGTCATGTTCTGCCCCAATGTTTATGTGTCCCACAATCTGTTTGTGTCAATTTCAGTTTGTCCTCTGAATTGATTTCAGTTATTCAGTTATCGTCTTGTGGCTTCACCCCTCACTTTGTCCTCTCCTTCACCTTTAACCCTCATCGTTAATTGTTGTACTTGTGTATTGAAGTTTGTGGTTTTATCTTTCCCTTTGACCGACTGTCCTGCGTCTTTTTTCAGCATCGTGCCTGTGTACTTCCCTCACTGCAATAAAGCAGTTTCTAGTCATCTGCATGCTGTTTGGCTCCACTCCTTCCTGAAAATAGAACAGTTGCAAATCCTTTTAAATCTGCATCCACTTGGGGAAAAAAAGAGTGCCAAGACAAAATATGTAATGACTTTTCTCATCAACTTTATTGTTTTCTGGAAATAATTGCAGAAATAATCGGAAATATTTCAAAATGTGAGGTCTGTGACATGTTCTAATGAAGTTGAGACAGGTTACACAGAGGTGAACATGCACATCACCATTACCTTTCATAACACTAAAAAGTTGTTTTGGAACCGAGGACACAAACTGTCAAGTTTCTATTGTGGAATTTGTTCCCCCTCTAGCCTGATATAGGATTTTAGTCGGTCAACAGTTCAGGGTCTTTGTATTTTGTGCTTTGTAATCTGCCACGTTTTTATGGGGAGATGGGTCCAGGCTAGAGGTAACCCACACTCTGTAATTACTAGGCTCCATTGTTTTAATACCTGCTTAATGTGGCTTATTCTGAACCTGGTGGAATAAGCAGGGCGTCGCATAAAATGACAACATGTAGAAGGCTCATGTGTGTGCACCCTTTTGCGGATAACAGTCGAGATGGTTGTTTTCCTCTATGGCCCTTAGAGCACTAAAGCTGCTTTCACACCGGCCTCGAAACGTATTTTTCGCAGAACAGATTACATTCAAAGTCAATGCAAAGCCACGAATACATGCATTTCGCGTGAATTAACGTCTTTGCATTGACTTTGAATGTAGGTAATCTGTCGTGTGAAAAATTTGTTTCGCGTCCACTGTAAAAGCAGCTTAAGTCTATTATTCCAAAAACAAAGATTCCTCTGGGCCGGTGCTGATCTGAAATTAAGGAGTGCGCTTGTCTGAGGAGTCCATATTTCAAAAAAAAATTGGAAAATAATGGACATCATATAAATGTTGGGCCTCACCCAACATTTCTTTTCTTCTGTTGCTAGTGTACTGCGAGTTATTTTCGTGGTTTGTTCCCCTCCTTTTCTGTCTTTTCTTCTGTAATTCATCCATATGTGTCCATATGTTTATTTACCACTAGGAAGAGCACTAACCTTAACAGGGCCTGGATCAGCGATTCTGAATATGGGTCTTGGAGACCCATGTGTTTGTTGGGTTAAAGTTCTATATGTAACTGCAATCACTGTTTTAAGCAGCTTTTAATTTTGTATCCCTCTTATGGTATACCCTTGTAAGCTACAGTGTCCAAAATAGCGATACCTATACAAGATGTAGGGGAAAAAGTGTGTTTTACTATTAAAAAATATAATACATTTTTAGCTGACCGAATTTAAAGACATGGTCGGTCAATAGGGTCCTAATTCGTTTGGTGAACATGTGACTCTTTTCACTTTTACGGAATATAGGTATAGCTTGTAATAAATTGCCTTGTCTTTTAATTTGATATTAACTACGAAATACCTACAAATGACCATTTTCACTAATTTGAAGCCAACTGATTCCTTGATTTAATAAGTTACAATTTTCCATCTTTCTGTGATAAAAACATTTGCAATATAGAACAAAATTAATATACTGCTCCTCACTGCATGCTTAGCTATTTTTGGCAAAGTGTGTCATAAGAGGGCAAATTAAACTTAAAAACATGAATAGCACAATTCACACTTAGACTTCCGGGATTTCAATTGTGGCTGGAACAAAAAACCAGCATACACAGAGGGTCCCCAGAGCCAATGCTGAGACCTACTGCCTTAGATCTAACCCTGCATCAAGACATGACTCTCTCTCTATCTCTCTCTCTCTCTCTCTGCACAGTGACAACTATTACATTTTGCTCACAACATCAAAACTAAATAAATTTACTTGTAAATATTTACCACATTTTTATTGAAACATCACAATTATTGGACTACTGTTTAATTCTGTGGATCACCCTCTTTCAGTATACTATTTGCCTAAAAAAAGAAAGTTTTAGTTTATGAGACCTGTGTGGTTTTATTTTCCTTGCTCTAAAAACAGGTAAATGAGCTGAATAGGGAAAATGCATTTGACACCATTCATTAATATACTGAGTACAAATGAAAACGCACCACTTGAGAAAAGTCAATATTTAAGTTCAAATGAACTTCAATATAATTTTTATACAACAACAACACTACAGCGACGTCACCCGACATTCCAGATGCAAGAAATGTGAGAATTTCAAGTTGACTGTAACGCTAGGCAATTTTTTGCAAAAACGCAACATCTTGCACGCACACCACGGGAAAAATGAATTTCACTCTGAATTTGTGCACACATTGCCTTTAAAAGCATGTGAATCCGAATAAAATTTCACTTCTTCACTGATACTTGTGAAATGTCGACATTATGCTGCGACTTACAGCCCCTGAACGGGAACGTGCCATAGGCATGCTTCAAATTGGCGCCAGCACCAGGGAAATCGCCAGACGACTACACTGCGCACACACAACGATCGCAAGACTCCATCAAAGGTTTTTGCAAACGGGGAGCACTCGGGACCATCCTCGACCAGGTCAACAACGTGTCACAACGGCACGTCAGGACCGTCAGATCGTACGGTATCATGTCCGAGACCGAACACTACCAGCGACAAGAACGGCTGCTCAAGTCCAAGGACGACGTGGATTCATTCACCCCAACACCGTACGGAACCGTCTGCGAACTGCAGGCCTGCGTGCACGACGTCCTTATTTCGGCCCCATATTGACGGATCGTCACCGAAACCAGCGTCTACAGTGGGCAAACAGGCACCAGAATTGGCGACTACGACAATGGCACGGTGTCACCTTTTCTGACGAGTCATGATTTCACTTAAGGAATGCAGATGGCCGTATACGTGTTTGGCGGAGACGTGGTGAACGTTATAACGCCGATTGTGTCGTTTAAACGGACCGTTGGGGTGATGGCAGCGTTATGGTGTGGGGTGGAATAAGCTACCGTCACAGAACCCCTCTCCATATCTGCAGAGGAAGGGTGAACGGCGTCTACTACCGGGACCAGGTGCTGCAGAACCATGTTGTGCCGTTCTTCAACCAACACCACGATGTCCACACGTTCCTACAGGACAACGCTAGGGCACACAACAAGGGTGTCCATGCAGTACCTTGCTCAGCAGAACATCCCCGTGCTTCAGTGGCCAGCTCTGTCACCCGACTTCTCCCCTATCGAGCACTTATGGGATGAAATTGGACGACGTCTTTCACGTCAACGCCAGATGGACAACATCCGAGAACTTGAGGTTGCCCTTGTTCAGGAGTGGAATCCTATCCCTCAGAACACTATCGAGAAACTGATCAACTCCATGCGACGACGATGGACCGCATGTGTCAATGCAAATGGCGGTCACACCCGTTATTGACTTTCCTGTTTGACCCCTACTCCAGTTAAACCTCTCTTGCGCATTAACATTATCGTGAATGAAATTGAATGATGTTTACATGTCTTCTTAAATCATTCATTATTTCAAATGCATCATGCGTATATACTTCACATATCAATCTGTGGAGCTATTCCAGATTTCGTGAGTGGTGCGTTTTCATTTGTACTCAGTATATTAGTGGTTATGTTTAATCACTTTAATCACCCTAGTAGTTATATTGTGACTATTGTCTTGTAATTTTACATTTCATTTGTGATTATTAAACAGAATGAACTGGAATTGTAAATATTGTGTAGACTACTCTTTCATTTTTGTGGAAACATTTGAACCTGGCATTGAGCTGCTGTATATTACTGCAATTACCATGAGCTATATTATGCAATACGTAGAGGTCGAAGCTTCTTGCCTGTATTGATGTAGAGAACGCCACAATCCATCTTTATCATTTTGTATTGAGCTGGTTTGGGTCGACTGATGTGGAATTGAGAAAGCGGCGTGGGTGAGACAGAGTAACACCTAACTCGTGGCTTTGATGTCTTCGAAAGCGACGTCCATTATATAAGGCACCGCTGGGATTCGAACCCAGGATCTCCTGTTTACTAGACAGGCGCTTTAACCAACTAAGCCACGGCGCCACTTGAACGGAAATAGGGCAGAATTAAAGTCTGAACACAGAAATATGGATCTGTCATTTTAAATTTCGCAAGAATCTGACCAGTCAAGTCTGGACAAAATACAGATGAAACCGGCCCACTTTGTCACAGGAGGCGTTATTATACATCACCATTCCAAGTATTCTTAGATTTATAGATTAAGATTTTGTCTTGATGTCTCATTGAATTCACTCGGAGGCTGGAGCTTGTTCGACTACTCATAATTACAGGATAGTCTGCTCCTCCCATTGATTATGACTGCGAGTGAAAGTAACCTACGTCACCAACAGAAATGGAAGTCGAAATCAAACCATCACGGTGTAGACCACTGAAATCGCCAGAAAAATAATAAATATTTTGCTGGAAATGGCTATTCGGTAGGGCTGTATTATGGAGAGCGAAATCTTTGATAATTATTGGCGCATACTGATTGCTATTATTGCCTATTAATAATGGAAAATCTGTTGTTGCTTTATTGTGCTCTCTCGATAATGTTTTTCATCATTGTCAGAAGATGGCGCTAATCGTTTTTATATATTTGGACCTTTATCACTTAGGCTTCCCTTACGTTTGTCAGCAATATCTCTGTCAATATGTTCTTCTGCACTACTTTTGTGTCATAACCATCACCGTTCGTCAGAAATAATCCATATGATTGTGTTAAACAAAATAGACAGGATCTTATGGGAGGCTAAAAAAGCGCTTTTTTGTGAGGTCCTATACTCTCTGCTTCGGCACTGCTGAACGGCACAGAGTTTGAAGATGTTTTTTTTCAGTCATGGAACTGCCGAGTCGGTAGTGATAGTGGTGACATAAAATGTTACAGCCTCTAACTTACACATGCGAATTTAAATCACTGAGCAACCCACGAGGCATCGTGGCATACGGTCAAGTCTAAGGCCCGTATTCAGAAACGACACTCACACTAATTGAGTGTGAGTGAGTACTAAAACTTGGTGCATGTCAGATTATACTAAACGAGTCAGAGGTTGCCCTAACACTCATCTGCTTTCAGAGACCTCATTCACCCAGAAATTAGTATCTCTATCTGAGTGAAGGTTGAGTGCAGGGAACACCTCCCTTCAGCCGCACTAACTTGCGCCGATATTTCGTTGTCTTTGCTTTCAAGTCGTTACAAACATTAGAAACTCTTTATCATTTACTGCCAGGTGCTCGACACAATCGCAAAAACGCTAATTTTAACTTTAGTGATGATATGCCGGTAACCTGCTGACTGACCACCTGGCTTCAGAGATTACGAGCTGCACAGTGATGAACTCGAGGTTAGCATTTGTCCACTGGTGAACTGGCAATAGAGGAGGCTCAAAACTATCCCTTAAAAATAATGATGGGACATGACCTGTTTTCAATCATTTAATAAAATTTTATTCACTTGAACTCCAAAAATCGTAATGATTTTCATGTGTCGTAAGTTCTACTTGTTAAGTTGTGAACTGGTGATAGCTTGACCGCTGATAATTCTTGCGGTTTTCAATTCATTAAATTACCATAGCAGAAACTTCGAAAAATCTCAAAATTATCAGGTGTGGCCAGTTTTCATTAATGAAGCATATCTGTCAACTCTCGCGCATTCGGATTTCTCGGTGCTTTTCTTTACTGATGGGTTAGAAAATTCTGCGCTCATGGGGCGAGTGTGGATTGGTCTGCGAGGCTCATGTTGCTGTAAGTCAGGAGAATCCGTTCTTTTCTACATTCTTAATTTCCTCTGCCAAGGATGTTATGTTTCTGCCTGGGTTTGTTTGTTTGTCTGTTGGTTTCCAAAATAACTCAAAAAGTTATGGACAGATTTTGATGAAATTTTCAGAGAAGGTGGGTATTAAGTCAAGGAACAGGCGATTAAATTTTGGCATATCTAGGCCAAAGTTCTGCTGAGATATACGCCAAAGTTCAAGATTTCAAGTCTTTCCAATGGGCCGGAGTTCCAATCGCCTGCTTTTGGGTTTTGCTGCCCCCCTGGCGGAGGTCTGCGCTCTCTATGTGCTTTTCTAGTTGCTGATTGTAGAAGAATATGTCCGGCACGTATCACAGCTTGTTGCTTAGTGAGCCTCGCGAACTGTCCTGCACCTTTCGCCAGCCGCTCAACCACAGAATTTATGAAGACATGCTGATATTCGCGTCGTCATTTATGTGCGAAAGAAACGCCTCAATTTTGTGAAGCAATGTGTAACAACACTATTAAAATACATCTCATTGTCGTTTTACCAAGTAGTCTGAGAAACTTTCTAATCAAGAAAAGTAAACCGCGACAGGTTTAGGTCATTCAGCACTGAAGGGTGAGGATTGAACGTCCCTTTGCAGCAGCCGATGCACCACCTGTTTTACCCAGTGCTCAGTACTGTCAGTTATGCTCAAGTGGCATATCACCTGGCGAGGAGTGGGACCGCTCCCTCGTTTAGATGTAGGTTGATCTATCTCTCTCACACTCCAGTTACATTTCAATCGTACTCACTATATGGTGAGTCGAGGATGAGTGTGAGCATCGTTTCTGAATATGGGCCTAAGTTTGGCTTGCCTTGAACCCATGAATGCCACTGCCGTATTCACCTTATTCTGGTCGTCAACAGAGGCGGCGCCATGTTGTTCCATTTTGGCTTTGAACTTCCGGTTGAGCAACTCTGTCCATTGCGAATGCAGTACTTTGGCACATTAGCAAGTCAAGATGTCAAGCATTACTTGTTCAGTGATGGGCTGCCATAACAACTGGAAGAAAAGATGGCTTTTCTTGGAACAATCCTATGTTGTCCACGGGAAAACCAGGGCAGAATGTTGTGGGGCACCTTACAACCTACATCCTCTGCCATCCAGCGATGAGGGCTGGCATATGTGGCGAAAGGCGCTACACCCAAATAATCTGCTGAAAAAGCCTTACGTCTGTTCGTTTAATTTAGTGGACGCCAGACCATCAGAACATCACCCATATCCCGAGAAATGGTTAGGATATGTTACCCCTCCGGCGAAAAAGGCTGCCATCACGATGCTTGTGAGGCTCCCAGGTAAGAACATGACCTTCAAAGTTAACTGCAATGAATGGAGACCCTCTTACAGATTAAGCTTTACCCTTGATTCCCATTTTAAATGGAGTGGTTAAATTAAGTGAGTTACATACAGAGACCTGAAATTAATAAATTTAGCCTAATTCTTCATTACATGTACCTCATTCCCAATAGAATGAGCCTGTTTGCCTGCTGTCCACCACTGCAGACACTTAAGCTTGAAAATGTGCCAGGGTCTGATGATAAACCAACACTTCAGTGTCCTTCAGTCTCCATAGGCTCTTTGCTGCTCTGTATTTTCCTTTTCTACACTCAAGCCATTGTTTTTCTTTTGCCCCACATGAGAAAATGAGTGAACTCTGTGCCTTTACAATAAAATGCACTGCGATCCCCACTTTTAAAAACCAGTGGAGATTACATTTGCATAGTTCACAGATGTTAAGGGAATTAAATGTGCACAAATGTTTATGTTTTAAATGGTATGGTGTTGGATATTATATGCATAATATATTGTCAATCGCCAGAAGGAAGGTGGCATGATATACCCTTGAGCATAGCCGCTCTTTGATCTAATTAGAGATGCCACTTTGGGTTTCATGTCTTTGTGATTTTTACAAAGCTTTGTTTTTTTTTGTCGTTGTTTGGTTTTTTTTTTTTTTTTTTCATGCAGTGAAAAATAGTTTTTATCTTGATTTCTTGGGCAGTATGTATCTTCTGTTAAGTGGGGACCCCAGGCAGAGTAGTTGTTGCCCTGGGTAATGGCTTATGGGGACCCTAATAAACTAAACCAAACTGAACTCCAGTTTTGTGTCACTCAAGTCGTTTTCCAAGTTCAACCAGGGAGTTTTTCATTACCAGGGCCTCCTGTTACCCCCTTAGCTACTACTTTAACCATGAAGTTGATGTGTGCAAAGAAAACCTCCAAGATATGTAACTGTTTGGCAATCTGAAGATGATCATTTACTCAAGAAAGATATTGTGCATTTTGCATCCAAATTACAGAATGTAAACAGCCCTTTTATGGAGGCAATGATGTAGAACTAATACATATTGCAGATGGGAGGGGAACATGACTGCATGCCTTGTGTATTTCAACTAGCAGAAATAATCAATGACCACCTTTTAATCCTCTTAGATCTGTGTTTTTGTAGGATGCAGAATATTGTGAGATTGTATGAATAATTCAAGAATGATGTGACATTTGCCAGTCTGTGCCAATTATTTGTTCATCTCAATGATACTGCCAAGATTTTTGGTTATCTGCTTAATCAATATCCCTCCAATAAATGTTTTGTGTCCCGTCTACCCCGCACTATGGCCCCTCTCAGTTAAATGGACAATCATTTATGAGAGTAGATGAATTTCACAAAAGTCCATGACTTCACATCAGGATCTACCTCTCCCTAAAATCGAGGCTTAAAGAATAAAGGGCCAAACATAGCAAATGCAGTGAGAAGGCAAGAGAAAAACAAAAATGGAATTTGAATAAGATGCAGACTGATGCATCATTTCAACCAAGCAACATAATGTCAGCATGGATGAATCAACCACAAAAGAGAATTATTATTTGACAACTGAATATTTGAAGACAGGATGCGAGTAGGAAATCATACACTGACAACTTTGTGGGACAACGCTGAAAATGACATGCTGTCCAGCTTCTTGAGTTTTATTCCAGCGGACACGTCACCATAACGTCATTGACTTTCTTTGACAATGAAATTGTCCACATAAGCATTGACAGGAGAAGCATCCCGTCTGATTATGAGAGTCTTTATTATACATCACCATTGAGGTTATTCTGGAATAGACTTGGAAGAGGCACAAAGTAATCGAGAGAAAAGAATTATGTAACATATGGGAATATTAGCCATGGGTAGATATGAATTGAATAATAATGCACACAATTGATGAAAATGAACCATAAAAACAAGGACCTGGATGTTCACTCATGCATACTTTAGTCAATTCTTTAATAGGTTTAATTTAGTAATATCAAGCATCAATCTCATTGAAGTAACATGTCAAAATGGGGTTGTTTCATTTCCAAGCGCATGTGTAGCCATGTGATATTTGCAACAAATACAAGTCAGATCTAACAACATCTGAAGTGCTCTTATTCAAGTTTCAATCAATTACATTGCAACCATTGAAATATTGATTTAGCAACATGCACTGAGAATGAAGGAAGAGATTTATTTTCCCACACAATGGAAAATACACTATAGCGCGGGCAAACAGGTATAAAGACAAACAAAAATCTATGAATTGAGTGCTGCACTACATTTGCTCTTCCATCGGATAGCGCCATCAGCAGCATTTATCACCTGTTACAAACGCGAATCCTCTCTTATCCTGTGCCGTTCTCTTTGTTCACCTGTAACCTCTGTAGCCGAGCGCAGATTTTTGGTCGCGCCTTTGTTACATATTTCCTGTCAAAGGTCACGCAGCCAAGGTGCTTGAATGATGGGTGCGTTCGAGCGCTTCTGCAAGTAAGCTGGCTGCGCGAGATTCCCAAAAAATTTCACGAGAATCTTGCCGAAGATGCGCAATAAGCCCTCCAAACCCTAAGATCGCTGTTAGATCGCATATGGAGAGAATCTGTCTTCAGTTGCCAATTACGATAATTGGAAAACGCTTCAATAAAGGAAAATGATTGAGAACTAGCCAGGACTAATTGCTCTCATAAAGGGACGTGTTTTGGCACACCCGCTGACTATGCCACTGTTTGAAATTAGGTAGCCTATAGTCATAATCTGACAAACACAACTGGTTACAATACTTCGGTATCTGTGTTATGCAAATGATGATTAAAGGCATGAAGAGGCTCATTGTGTACTAAATAAGTGCAGCACAGCACAATCTGTCTGAATGATTGACACGATACTATATGGTTTCTTATTCTTTACTCATATTGCCTGCTGCTGGCGTGTTGCAGCAAAACTTTCAAGTGGAGCTGACTTCAGAGCCAATGGGTGGAGCTTGACTTAGTGCAGCTCCACCTCTCTGGACCTCGTGAATCTCCACCTCTTTTTTGTATGAGTGCGTTGGCATGTGGCCGGATCTGAGCTGAGGTGTGTCTGGATCAAGTAAGTGGAGCTGGACTCACTCCAGCTTCACCCATTGGCTCTGCAAGGAATAGCCTTTTGAAAATCTTCCTTTGTACTTCCTGTACTCAATGTTGTAGTCATAAGCAGAGAGTATCAGAGCCCATCTCTGCATCCTGGCAGCCACATTAGTTGGGATGCCAGATTTGGGACCAAGTATGGCCAATAATTGCTTGTGGTCCGTGACCAGTGTAATTTTCTCCCATAGAGAAAATCATGAAATTTTTTTACTCCAAAAATCAAGGACAGTGCCTCACGCTTTATCTGAGCATAGTTTCACTCACTTTTGTTCATGGTTCTGGATGCATAACTCACAGGGCGTTCTTCTCCAGATTCGAACTCATGCGAAAGCACAGCTCCAAGGCCATAGGACGAAGCATCACACACCAACTTCAACTTTTTCTTTGGGTCGTAATGAACCAGCAGTGTTTCACTTGTCAGATGCTGTTTGCAATTTTCAAATGATGCCTGACACTCACTTGACCAACTCCATTTCACATCTTTTTTTAGAAGCTCATGAAGAGGATTCAACACCGTAGCCAAATCAGGCAAAAATTGATGATAGTATTGTATCATACCTAACCATGACCGCAACTGTGACACATTGGTTGGGGCAGGAGCCTTCCTGATGGCTTCTACAGAACTTTCTACCGGTCTTATTCTTTCCCCACTGTACCAATCCAAGAAAGACGGTACTTGGTTTCAGGAATGCATATTTTAGCAAATTCAAGTGAACATTGTTGTCAGACAGCCTCTCTAAGACCTTCTCAAGAATATTGAGGTTCTCTTGATCACTGTCGCCCCCCATCAGGATATCGTCCCGTTTGCAGACACATTTTGGTATTCCCTGCAAAATTTCCTCCATGTTGGCTTGGAGTATCTTTGGGGCACTTTTGACACCATATGGAAGTTTCAAGTACAAATACAATCCTTGGTGGGTGTTTATAGTCAAAATCTTTTGGCTAGGTTCATCAACGCTAAGCTGTGCATAAGCATGAGACAAATTTAATTTGCTGAACACCTTTGAACCACCTATCTGTACATACAAGTCTTGGGTAGTAGGCAAGGTAGTCTGTTCATCCTCAACTGAAGGATTCACACTGACTTTGTAGTCTCCACAAATTTTTACACTCTTGTTTGACTTTGGCACTACAACAATCGGACTGGCCCAGTCCAACCTGTCCACCTTTTTTGATCACACCATTCTTTTCAAGTTTTTCTAACTCAGATTCAACCGGTTAACGCAGTGCATAGGGCACCCTACGGGGTTTGTGAAATACTGGTTGTGCATCTGGTTTCACCCTAATGTGGGCCTCATAGCCTTTTAACCCATCATAACTATCTTGAAACAATCCACTATGCGCAAGATCAGGTCAAACCTATCCCTAGCCTTCACACTGCCCGACTCCTGGTGATTTACCTGGTAAATCTTTGACCATTTGAGCTTTAACTTGGACAACCAAGACCTACCCAATAGTGTGGGTTTCTCTGTACAATCTACAATGACCACAGGCAAATCCAACTTTTGCCCATTGTATTCAACTTGGCACAGCAACTCACCACACCCAGTTATCGGATCGCCAGTGTAGGTACACAACCTTACATTACTTCTGCTCATAGGAATGTGACTGAACTGACTCCGATATACAGGCTTGAACCTGATGGTGGGGTTAGCTGCAGTGTCGACTTGCATTTTACAAAGTTTACCAATCAAAGGTACAAATTCAAAATACCACTCTTTGTAGGAGTGATCCGAGACCGATCGAACCTCTTTTACTCGGTAAATACTCAACAAATCGCCATCTTCAACATCAGCCATAACATTTCCCTCAGCGACAGCTTTGACAGAGTCTTTTTTTCTTCCGCCTTTCCCGCTGGAGTTCCTGTTGACCGACTTTCTGTTCTCCGATTTGGTTCTGCAATACCTGCTGAAATGTCCATTTATGTTGCACTTGTGGCAGATTACATCTTTGTGAGGGCATTCTGATGCCACATGGTTGTTGCCACATCTATTACAAGAAATACCAGTGATGGGCCGATGCCCACCTCCTTTCTCCTTCCCTGAAGACACCTTGTGTACACTGTCAGTTTTGTCAGGAGGGCGTAGTTCGTTCAACTGCTTTGACACCATCTTCATTGCCAATGAAATGCGACAGGCATCGGCAAAATTTAGATCTACAGTGTTCAGAAGTTTATTCTGAATTTTGGTGTCCTGGAGTCCACACACGAATCTGTCATAGAGGGCACGATTTAGGAAATCACCAAAATTGCAATGCAGTTAGTTTTTTTTAACGCAAGAATGTAATCATTGACAGACTCACCCGACTGTTGGTCACATTTCCAGAAATGAAAGCTTTCTGTAATTTCAAGTGCAGGCGGATTGAATGGGTTTTCAGTTTATCGAAAATCTCGTTCAATTCAGTGTCAGCTGGCTTGCCAGAAGCGATTAGGTTGGCCACAATCGAGTACAAATAGCCTTTGAGAAAAATAGCCTTTTTACGTCGAACGACAGCCTCACGAGCCGCAACCTCAACAGGAGCATTTCCTGACAATTCAACAATTTTATTGGCTAGAAAAAAAAATGGAAAGTATCCCTGTGTATGACTCAAATGTCTCTTTTGAGCTGTCATAATGTCCCACTCCACCGATGAAACCAATGCCAGCCATGTTTGTTTTCAGTCCAGGCAAATAACGAGGGACTAGGCAGAATATAATCGCCTAACAAGCACGAATATCGCATACCAAACTGTACTCCAGGCACGGACGGGAATCGATACCTCAGTCATGTCCACAATCCTCGTCTGCCAGATGTAGCATCTCACTATTTAAGGGCTACTTAGTTGAACAAACTGGACACAAAGACGTGAGTTCTTTAACACAAACCAGGAAGGAAGTTTATCATTAAAAAAAAACTGAACATGCGTAAGCCGTGGCACCAAATGTGAAGGTACACAAAATATACTACAGAATGCACGAGAGTTGACAGGTGTGTGTTATTAATTAAAACTGACCACACCTGATAATGTTGAGAGTTTTCAGAGTTTCTGTAATGGTAATTTAAATGAATGATTGAAAACAGGTCGTGACCAATTATTACTTTTAAGGGAGTTTGCGCTTCCCCTGTTTCTAGTTCACCAGCCATCGCTGAATCCCAGGTAGGCAACAGTTTCAAAGATGATCACCAATCAGGTGTCAAGAACTATGTATACCACGGTCACTTACATGAAAAATCTTGTACAATCTGGAGTGTAAAATTTTCCACTCAGGTGTCCAACTCTGGAAAATGAATCATGTCAATAACATAATAGTTGCATTACTTATCACAAGGTCAATGAAGGTTTATTATTCATATTTATCACTATTGGTCTGCTTAGTGCTCACTTATAGAACAGTTATTTGAAATGGGTGACCTGGAGTTGGGGTGTTATGGTGGCGCAGTGGGGGGCACTGTTGCTTCCCATCATGAATTTAAATTTGGCCTGGGGCCTTTCTGTGTGGAGTTTGCATGTTCACCGCGTGTTTGCATAGGTTTTCCGCCAAAAAAAAGTCTAAAGACCTGCATGCTAGGCTAATGTAGACTGTAAAAAGTGCCCTTAGGTATTGGTGTGTGAGCCCTGTGATGGACTGGCAAGCAGTCCAAGGTGTGGCCTGCCTTTTGCCCATATTGTTAGCTTAGATTCGCTGCTGCTCCCCCAGCGACCCGAGTGAGGAAGAAGCAGTTTAAATAATGGACGGATGATCAGGGACCACTCCATGCAAGGAGTCTTGACAAACAATAAAATTACCCACAAAAAAACTACATTTGAAGTTTGCATTGGCTGAAAGCCTCGAAAACAGGAAATTAATTTGATTCTCTGTTTAGGGTGACTGGCTATTTGAGAATGAGTGGAAAAAATATTTATTGAATGATATAAATAATATCTTATATCTTTGACCTTTTTTTTTCTGTCAGGTCAGTATGACAGACAATTGGCAGAAAGCTTTGAGGAAGTGAGGCAAAATACACTTGTTCTAAAAGTAGAAAAGTCTTTCCTTAAATTATGGTAATATAATGTGACAGAGTAGCGATTGTGTGTGTCCATGCACTTCTGACATGGACCCTTAATCAAATTTGCTTTAATGGTCTGAGACCTCAAGGGTTAATTCCTGCTTACTGTTCTTTTGCTATTATTACTGTGTCATGTCTGCATTGTGTTTTGGAATTTTTCTCAAAATTAGCCATTAATGTCCTTTGTGAGTCAGTAATTGCTTTTGTTATCTGCCCACAAAAAGCATCCCCCAGACACATTTTTACAGTGGGGACACATTAATGGCAGCATTGACTCATTTTCCATACCAGTCAGGCCCTGAGTCCTCTACTTTCATTGATTCCCATCTGGTCCCTCTTTCCTGGAAATTTGCACTTTCAGTATTTACTGAGTATTTCTAGTTCACAGTAACATGAGAATGTCCATGGGTTTTGCGGGAGCAGGCAGGCAATAGCCTGTTTGGAAATTGTTTGGAAATTTCAGGTATGTGATGCAAGCTCTCTTTAGCCTTCATGTTCTATTTATCCCTGATGAGTAAAATTAATGTCTGGAGTACCCAACTATTCAGTAGTTACATGCTAATTCAAGAGTTGAGTCAATTCAAGAAAACACTTAAATGCAAAATTTTGCCGTCTGTGCTGAGAGGTTGGCAACAAACATTCATCAGAAACAAAAAAATAAATCATTTGCTTGTAAGAACAAGTTGACCCCTGCAGCCCCCACTAAAACAAGTAAATATTAGCTATATAGGCATTTTTTTCATAATATACTGTGTTGCATTAAGCATCACAAACTAGATTCATCCCCTGCACATTTAATCTTATACTACATACATACAAATTAGTCCGCTATTTAAAAACTAAAACACCAAAACCGAGCATAGGGAATACCATACATGTAAAAAAAAAAAAGGCCAATATTGCAGATATTTTAGGTAACGGTATATATAAGTACTAGCATTACTTTCTGTGAGGGCTACAAGGGTCAACTGTTTATTTTGGTTTAATATGTATATTTTCAATAACCATTGAAATTAGAATGTTTGAAAAATGTGTTGTTCTATGGGTTTCAGCATTGTGGAGAGTAAATGGACTTTTAAAATCAATCCTCTCTGATTTTAAACACATTTTACATGATGTGCCAGCTTTTTTGGAATTGGGGTGCTTTATGAGAAAGTAATTGAGGAAGAATTTGAATGCTGTGTTTTATGGATTTCTGGCTTGATTTACGGAGAGATTACCATGAACAGATGTTTCTGTAGAGAGGATTTTTAGATGGTCTGAATGAGCAACAAGGGAAACAGAAAGGAAATGCAGAGGGAGTTCTCCCACAGAGCAAGACATGTAATATTATGTAAGACACCGAGGAAAAGAGAAATAGGGAGAGAAAAATGGAGAGAGAATGAGAAAGACAAAAGTATTTTGACAAAGCAATGACATGCACATTTTATTGTGGAACCATAAGAAAAATAAATAAATAAATAATAATAATAATTATTATTATTATTAGTTTACACATTTTTTGTTTTCTCATTAAAAATAAATCCATGATTTATATTTACCATGCATACAAAATAATAAAAAAATCCTGCATGCAATCTATACTCCACTGAATAAATGATATTCAATTACTCTTATATAAGAAAATACTGGGTCTGGGATTTTTATATAAATGCGGTGATAGCATATGCTTTTTTTTCTTATAAGGTAAGCCGCTGCTCATTTTTCAGTCACTTGGCTTCTCAGAGTACACAGTGTTCTCTGTTGTCAAAAAGTGCATATTTTCCACATTTGATAAGTCTTCTCTCCCGTTTTGATCCACAACCAACAGCCAATCGGCTGATATGAATCATGCATTTTTACTTTACCCAGGGGTGCTCTGCGAAGGGAGTTTGGGGGAAGTCTGACTCAGCTCCTCAGTTCAAACCCATGAGTCTGAGCTGGTGCTCAGGCGAGGCTCAGTTTTTCCAAATGCTTCAGCAGAGCAAGCAAGCAAGTCAATGGGGTGGGTCCTCATCACACTGCAGTTATAAAATGAAAATACAGATGCATGTTATGTCTTCGATTGTTCTGTTCTTTGGGGGAAAAATAACCCAATGGTTTTATTACTTGAAGATTCTAATGTAGGTGGCTGTTCTACTAGCTAAAAGTGCAATACACAGCCGGCTATGATGCACTGTTTGCTTTGACACATTCCTGATGTAAATATTACTTATTAGCGACTTGTGCCACAGTCGTCTATCTTTCTGTCTGGACCAGATGGGATAGCCTTCATAACCCTCGTGCATCGATGAGCCAAGGGTGCCCAAAACCCTGTTACGGACTCCTGGTTTGTCCCTCCCAGGACCACTGCCGCCAGGCACTCACATCTGCTGACGGGGAGCCCCCCAGAAGTCTTGCCACTTCAGAGATGTTCTAACCTACTCATCTGGCCATAACGATCACGTCCCATTTCTCTCATATCCCGCACATTGAATTCAAAATCCGACTGTTTGCTAACGGCCTAAGATCTTACATGTGCCCGCTGTTATGAGATAATCAACATTATTCGCTGCATCTGTTTGTGGTTTTAATGTTTTGGCCCATTGGTGTTTATAGTGGTTATGTTACTCAAGTATTTGAACAGTGCCATTTCTAATGTTTTTGACAGAGGAAGGCAAGCTCCACAATAAATAATAACATTGCTTATTTTGTGACATTTGCTTTACAAGGATTCATGCGGTTGCTTCTTCCTGTTTGTCGTCATCTCTGTTATTTTATTTGTTTACGTATTATTCCAGACTGTTATTGCACAAAACATTCATGGGGGTCCATGGTAGAGTGATTCTTCCTCCTGAGCTCAGAGACAGACTGCCTGGCTTGACTCACTGTCCTTGCCAAAATACCATGACCTGATGCTGATTCACACACTGCAGGGCAGGTACTGAGAGTGAGTGTCTGCTTACTGAAAGACAGAGGGAAAAATGGCGGGAGTGGGCAAGGAGATGAGTTTCGTTTCAGCATCTGGCCAGATTTGTGTGCCAGACTCATTCGTGTTATATAATAACTTGGGTGTGTGCCTGCGAGTTAAAGTGCGTGTGAGCAAATGGATGAAAGAGAGGATACCAGTGTCTGTACATATGCGGTTTACCGCCGCCTCTCCCTTATTTACCACAAAGGAATACAGGCTGATACAGGTCGGGAAAAAAAGCATTTTCCAACTTCTCTGTATAATCAGTGAGACTGAATCATATAGAATCTTTGTTCAGGAAACGTACCGTTCAATATGCTCAGTGCTCACTGCAAATACCACGCTCAGACATTCTGTGATTAATAGTCTTTTCAAGGCTTATGAACACCTTCATTAACTGCATTTATCTTCAGGTGGTCAGTTTTTCTCAGCTTTGGCAGAGGAATAAACCAGTGTATGGGAGAAAATGAATGTGGATTCCTTGAAAATAGATGAACTGACAGAGGATATTTTTGTAATTTCCATTCAAACCAGCTACCAGTTTCCACTGTCGTGCTCTTACACATCACTTTTAAATCTGGTTGTCATTTCAAATGAAAGTTATTCAACAAAATTGCTAAATTGGTGATTTTTCAGGCTAAAGGGAGAATTGTTATGATCCAGACAAGAAACCAAACATTGATTTAGGACACACTCCACAAGAGAGTATTTATCAACACAAATACAGTGATAGAAGAGGGAAAGGCTGTCGCCCAGAACTGATGAGGGACAGTCCAGCTAAGTTCATAATGACTGGAGAAGGTTGGGCTTGTCCACACCAGGCCAGTGGCTGTCTCGGGGCAGAAGTCAGATGGTGAATCATCCTCGCAGAAGCAGGACTGCTTGATAGGAGAGCTGAAGAGTCAATTTGGAAAGCAGACTCAACCCTAGAGATGTATTAAGGCTTGGCGGGTGTTCCTAATAAACTGACTTCAAGGACCAGGCAGGAACAGAGTAATTACTTTTTTCTTTAATATAGTGAAACACACAGTTCTTCTGTCTGCTCAGTACTAGAGGGCACAAACTGACTGGAAGGCTGAGAAGGGTATGAAATATGGCAAGCCAGCACCACACTAAAACCAGAGTGAATTTATTTGGACTGGATATTGACAAAAGGGTTGAGGCATACAAATGATAACACCTGGGAGCTAGGGAGGAGTCAAGACAATAAATCAGTGAAAAGAGGCATTGTAAAAACATGCAGACTTCGAGGACAACGCAGGAGCCAATTAAGGACTAAGGACACACGAGAATAGCACTTTTTCCGCTGATTCAACCAGGGAGATGTTTTTGCTGATACCACAAAATACATTTATAATATTTACAAAGTTTGAAATATTATGACTGTTTTCTGTCAAAATGTTCCAACATTTTTGCACTTTCTGTAGACATAAGCTTTTCAAATGGTACCCCAGCACCCCCTCCCCATTTGAGTGGTGTTATTTTTCAATTTTCAGTATTAATTGAAGAACAGGCAGTGAGATATTACTGGTTGCACAAATTCCCATTTTTCAGTCTAGCTCGGCAAAATATAAGTCACAACTTATGACTACTTTCATTACTGTGGCAAATATTCTCTTTATTCAATCACTTTTAAAACATGACCGATGCCAGTTAAGATGTAAAGGTTGTCTTTTTTTTTTTTTTTGCTACAGTATTGAAAAATTTCTGATTCAAGATTGTATCATTTGACCTAGAAAGGTCAGTGTGTGTGTGTGTGTGTGCGTGTGTGCGTGTGTGTGTGTGTGTGTGTGTGTGTGTGTGTGTGCGTGTGTGCGTGTGTGCGTGTGTGTGTTTGTTTGGTCTGAGTGTTGAATTTAATCTTTCCTTCAGTTGTACTCAGCGGTACGAAATCTTAACCAGAAGTGGTGGGTGAGAAGCTCCAACCATTTGTTGATGAAAAAATAGAACAAACAGTTTTCCAAAAAATGACAACCTTCTTTCTTACATTTCATAAAAAATGAAAATGAAAGGTACCCCTAATGAGTTCAAAGTAAGGAAATGTTTTCTGTCTCCTGGAAAACTTGCAAAATGTGTTATCAAGATTTTCATCTGACTCCGACGATATAGGAATTAACTTTAAAACCTTAAATTAGTTTTCAAAATTTATCATATTTCTATGTGAACGGCAGCGTGGTCGCACAGCAAGAAGTTTGTGGACTCAAGTCTTACCTGGGGCCTTTCGGTGTGGCATTTGCTTGCTGTCCTTGTGCTCATGTGGGTTTAGTCTGCAAACTTCAGTTTCCTCTCACAGCCTGCATACATGCGTATCAGGCCTATTGGAGACTCTACATCTCCCATAGGAATGAGTATCTGAGTGAATGGTGTGACTAGATTTCTACACGCGGCTTTGCAGGAGTACAGTGGGTGACACAATATATCCATAAAAGTGATTGAAAGTGTTGCTAAATAATAAGTCAATAATATTGTCAATCGATTTTATCCACGTTCTGTAAGCTAAAATGTTGAAACTGTGTTTGATTTATTTACGTTCTATTAGCATCTGCCATGTTCCTTAACTTTGTATGTGATTATAATTTTCATCCGCCCCTAACTAACAGGAACAAGCACATACTGTGTTTGTGACATTTTGGCTAGTTGCAAAGAACTATTGCTACATCCTCTTACTCCTCTGTTTCCAGCATCTGTGAGGAAAGATTTTTTTTTTTGCTGCTATTTTTTAAAATATCAGACCTGTCAAAAATTTCCATGTGACTCTAGTCATGCTTTTGATGGTCTTGCACTTGTGCAACAAACTTGTGATCTGTTCTGAGTATACAAGAAAGGTGAGTATTTCCAGTAAAACTCTATTTTGGGGTCATTCAAAACATCCTAGCAGTGTGTAGGCCATTTGCCATTTTTGGAAAATGTCAACACAGCAAAGAGTCATTTGAATGGATGACTATTCATGCGTTGAATTGTCTGTTGCATTCCCGACACATCCAGCTATCTTGCAGTCTTCCTGATGGAAGGCATGTAATGACATTGAAATTCTAGCTTGAGGGGGGCAGGAAATGTTTTTTTTCCCCTGTGGCTCTTTGTTCACTTCCTGAAGCTAATCATATTTGGCACCCGCACTACAGAAAGAAAAAATCAGCAGCTAAAAATAGACGTTGGTATTTAGGGATACATTACACAACATTATTGACGTTAGGCAGACTCTCATCCAGAGCGACGTACAGCACAAAGTACATTTGAAGAAATGTGCTGACTGCTGAGAGCCCTTGAAGGAAGTAACATCCCAAAGAAATCTATTTAGACATTCGGCCTCCTAAAAATAAGTACAGCTACAATCAATTTTAATACCATATTCTTAATAGTAGCTATAAAATTTAGTTGCGAGGATGCAGAGTGAAGAGGTGAGTCTTCTGCTCTTGACAGGTATCAGAGTCTCAGCTGTTCTGACCTCTCTTGGCAGGTCGTCCCCCTGCGTGTAAACCAGAACAGACAGGAGAGCTGACCAGGAACATCCGTGATTTGATACAAACCAAGATACGTTTGAAATGCTGTGTGTACATCTACGGAGAGCATATTCGTGAGCTCTACAGCAACTCTCATGGTTATCGCACTTGTAATGTCCCTTTTTGGTTCCTTGTTTTCCTTCACAATTTTGTTTTGCTTTCAATTTGTTCATATTGCTGATGGAACTCATTAAAGATGAACTAATTAACTGTACATGTTTTCTTTGCATCAGAGAGATATTGAGATGTACAGTATATTACAAGCAGCAAAATCAGGCTCTGAATCTTGGGATCACAATACATGGTGATTCAGGGTAAAAAAGGAAATGACGTCTCTGTAAGTCTTTAAGTCTGTCCTTGAAGGAAAATTAAGAGAGAGAGAGAGAGAGAGAGAGAGAGAGAGAGAGAAAAATGAAATTGTGGGCTGTTAAGCATGACCTGAGAGTTATTTTCAGTATGTGCACAGTGAATTGTAGTCAGATGGGAGGCCCCGTATCACATTACAATGGATGTGATCCGTAGGCTGATCTGGCATTTACATCGCGCCTCTGCCAGTTATGTAAGTCAAGCATATCTACAGCACTGTGCCTGCAGCGGAGCAGAATTCAGTGACCACATGCATTTGGCTGACACGCTTGCCAGTTAGAATTCTTCTGAACTGTGGGGATGTTGCGTTAATGGAAAAAAGGTTTGTATGTTTGTCTTATAAATCAACACCATCCTGCTAAAAGAAAATGAAAATTAAATTAACTTGAGACTTTCCAAACCCGTGTTTAAATGATGAAAAAAAGATCACTTGAAAGAAAATTATTTAAATGGTGGGTTCTGGAGTTTACAGCATTAGTCTTATATCATGTTACCGGGCCTGTTGGAGTGAGTGGGATTGATTACATCACTGGGGGAGACCTACACAGCCGCCATGGAAGGAATGGCTCATCTCAGAAACTTTCCTATGACATCCCCCTTCCGCTCCCTCTCATGTCCCCGTATTGACCCAGTGATACCTCACACACACTCGCACACACGCACACACATGCACACACACACATCCTTGTGCTTGTATCTTTGTGAGGACATTACATTGACTTCCATTCATTTTTCTGTGTCTCTAAAGCCTTTCCCTAATCTTAACAATAAGCAATGTATGCCTAACCCAAACCCTTACCCTAACCTGAACCTTGTCCTAATTCTAACCTTACCCCTAACCTTAACTAACAGGCCACAATTTGCCTATGTAGTCGTGAGGACCGGCCAAGATGTCCTCACTTCCCAAAAATGTCCCCACTCTGTAGGAAAAAAACGTTTTTTGGTTGTAACTTTGTGGCAAGTACAAGAACACACACACACACACACACACACACACACACACCAGCATGCAGGCAGGTACACACCATTACTACAGAGTTTAGTGACACAACATGACAACACGTTTATCTACGTGTGTTTGGAGTGTCTGTGTTTGACAATGTGCCTGATAAAGTTCAGGGTTGCTGAACTCAAATAATACACATGGGTTTGTGTATTTCCCAGTGAGGCCAATCCTCGAAAGATTTAAAAAAAAAAGAAAAAAAAACATTTTTGTTAAGCTTGACTATGAAATAGAGCATAGTTTAATTGGTGATTGATGGTGTTACTTTACATTAGGAAGTTCTGTCGTAAAAAAAAAAATCCTTTTGAGCCATTGCTGTTCGGATTACCCAATATGCGTGGATGTGTGGCAATTTACTCCCTCTGCACTTTCACTATGCCCAGATTGCAAGAGCTTCATACTGGAGAGCAGTATGAAGAAACATTCAACATTTTAAAATCAGGTCATACTTTTATTTCTTTCCTCTCAGTCACAAAAGTATCAGAGATATAAATGTATTGAAAATATCGGAAATGTTGGATGGCACTGGAAGCAGATGTGCATTTTCTCAGAAGAAAAGGGTTGAGTGTGTGCATGTCTGCGCGTGTATGTGAGTGAGTGTGTGAGTGCAGGCGTGTGTGTTGATTCACAGCACAGGGTTAAACAAGGTGGTCAGGCACAAGAGTCACTGGGACTGAGTGACATCACAGCGAGATTCTGCTTTTTCAGGGAAAGTGATGCTGTCTGACAGAAGCTGTAGAAAGCTTCTGTGGTTTTACTACACGAAATTCAATACGATTTGAACGTAATGCGTGTCATGGTTCAGCAAAAGGGTTTATTTTGCCTTTTGTTTCATTTATGAAATATGTTCAAATAAAACATATACAGAGACCTAAATAGGATAAGATCTTACCCCCCCAACACACACACACACACATACACACATACACACAACAACACAATTTATTCTCCCCATATTTTTGACTTAAATGTTGACTGACTCGTTGATGATTCTAAGATAGGGATCTTTTTCACCTGTAGTCATTTAGTCACAGCTTCTTGCTCCTGTGTGATGAGTGTCTCAACACAATGTAAAAAATAAGATATATTTGTGATAAGTCCTAGATTTCAACAACGGCGCAGATTATTGCATCGTACATTTTTTTTGTCAAGAAAACACAGAGACTTGTTTTTAAGAAAATAGAGAACAGTGTACAGCCGATGATAAAGACACATCTGTCTGGTTCGATGAGATTATCCTTGGCTCAATCATAGCACAGCTTCTGCTATTATTTAATTACATGCCTAAAAATAATTATGTAATACTCTTATGCCAATGAGGTTTAAAAAAAAAAAAAACAAGCTTAATGCCAGGGACATCTCTCACAAAAACTTTGAGAAGACATTCATACCTTTGCTCTAGAGCATGCGGCTGTGTCTGCGTGAGTGTAACATTGGTTATTGTTTTTCCAGTGTGAATTTGTTGCCCAGGGTAACAGCGACCACTGAGTTTTCTAAAGTCAATTTCCTTGCTCATCATGATGTGGAATGTCGTGGGTGCCACAAGTCCATTTGCAACCAAATAAGGAATGCACTCAGTCAAGGCAATACTTTATAATACATCATATTTTGCTATTGTTTTGACAATAAAACAACTATCATTACTCATAACTTTAGCATAATGAATTATAAAATATAAAAACTGTTTCATTTGTCTAACATAAACAAATTTATGTAGTGGAGCAAACAAGTTTACTTTTGGTATAATTTTTCACACTGGTTTGTGTGAAAGGCTGGTAATGCATGAGCATGGCACTCACATTGCGTTTAAGTAGACAGCTGATATGATATTTTAATCATAACCAAACTGTTTTTTCTGGAAGCTGGGGGCGGGACTCTGATAAGCGATTTCGCTTTCCCCGCGACCCTTTCGGTCATGATACATGTTGTGTGTCGAAATTGTCATGAAATGATTTACAATCATGCCGAAATAAAACATATATAAAAAAAGCTGGTAATCTACTGAGATTCAGTAATCTTTAATGCAATCGATGATGGCTGAATGTCTGTAGATGGTGATTCAACTAGGTCAATCCATCCATTATCTATACCACTTCTTCCTCACTAGGGTTGTGGGAGAGCTGGAGCCTATCCCAGCAGACAATGGGCAAAAGGCAGGAACACACCATGAACAGCCAGCCAATCCATCACAGTGTACAAACATTGTTCACTCTCTCACACATAACGGCAATTTAGAGTCTCCAATTAGCCTGACATGCATGTCTTCGGACTGTGGGAGGAAACCCACATGAACACGAGGAGAACATGCCTTTGCCACTCAGAAAGGCTCCAAGCTGGATGTGAACCGACAACCTTCTTGCTGTGAGGCGCCACCAGGCCTCTGATACAACTAAGTTGTGAACTCTAGAGGAACACATCTCTGTGTATGCAGAACATTTGCCGTAATAATAATAATAATGATAATAATAATAAAATACTATATAAAAATATATTGTAAAATATAATATTCATGATATGTAAATGTTATCAGACCATTCCTTGTGCTTTCACCTGGTGCGGGTCTGATTTCACAGAAAAATGTGAGATTTCATAATCATATTTATGCTTGCCTGAGCGGGTTTACTCCACTCCGAACACTTGTTTTTTTCGCATAAAGCACTCTCCTCCGACGCGTGATGCATTTACATGTTCTTATAGATAAATCCCCAGGAAACGCATGCAGTGGAATAATTCTGGAGAAGTGTTTTTGCAATTTCATTCGAAAAGCATACAGCTAAACGCACTTGCGTCACATTTTCACACCCCATGTGGTAAGCATGTGGAAATATCTTTTACAATTATCTAAGTCTACTGCCTCAATAATCTCAAAACGGACATTTTGTGACACAAGTACTTTTAACATGGAGGTCTTCTTTTCGTTTGCAAAGTACAAAGGTATTTTATTTGCATTTGAATTTTATCTTCTTTTGATTTTTGTAGAAAGCACAGAGGCCTTCTCTGGGGAAAAAGTACCACTTGCACTCTTTGAACAGGGTGAGAGCAGTTCTTGGCTTGTAGCCACACGTTAAGTTTGGGGACAGTTTGCACTGTGATCCATGGTTCTGTTGTGGCTGAGTGTTCAAGGACAGCCTTCACTTCCTGTGGTCCTGGGTGTCTGAAGCAAACAACTTAGTATTTGATATAGCAGACCTTTGCTTTATGTATCATACTCATTTTGACCAACATTAGCTTCTAATAGACAATATGTGCTTTTACTCAAATTACTTAAGAGCGTCCTGTGTTAATTGAAAATGTTAATGGAAAACTACAAGTTGGGAAGTTTAGAAAGATTTTTAAGGGAGGCACAGCTGGGACTGATCTTGACAGGCAATGGTGAAGTTGCCTGCATGCTGAGAAAATGCTTTGTCTTCCCACAGTCAGTGTTTTGTCTTCATGTAGTCCGTTTTGAATAGCTTCTCAGCTCAGCGTTGCAACAGGCACCTGCGACTTGTCATAAGAAATAAAGGTCATGAGGCACATCTCCAGATTGTGCCCAGACCGACTGTAAATACTGCTTTTCTCCACAACGCAAAAACTCAAAAATAAGTCCACCATACCTTGCACTTTTATCTTGTATTATAACTTAAAACACTTATTTCTATTCTATTACCTTTTTCTCAGTCAGACAAATATTTGCCAATGCGGTGAGATCAATTTGACTTATTTCTAGATTTGCCAATGGGATAAGACAATTTCACTTGTCAAGCCCACGGTAACTTAAAACAAGCACATATTTTCTGCTTGACAGAGGAAAAACTAGGAAGGTAGGTCTTATATTAAGATTAAATGACTTGGTAAGACAGACACTTTTTGCAGTGCAGTATTACCCCTGCACTTAAATAGCGCTCGTATAATTTCATTTCCCTAACATTTTATATTTATACCTCAATCTTCATGTCACCATACTTATCCAGGCATCATTTGATCATGCCTTCCATCTAGTTGGACATGTCTTGATAAGAACATCTATCCCAGGAGCCCATATTCACTTGATCTTTGATGTTCATGGCAATGGATGACTTATGCGAGTTGGGACTGGCTGACCTGTTCCATACGTACTCCAGTAAATTTTGGTATGCATTTGTTGTATATTGCAGAGGATGCCTACCAAATGAATGCACTTTATGTTCAGTAAAACTGTCCAAAAAAGTGCTTGGTGTTCATTTTATTAAATATCAGATATTTCTGAAAAGTGATCTTTCCCTCTTGCCTCAGACTCCTGTCATTTAAGGACAAGCAGAAACCCTGTGTGAATATCAAGACGTGGAATGTCGGCAGTGCCTGAGCGTTTCTGGTATGCCTATCCATTTAGTCATGTGATCATCAAAAAAGAGAATAACAATGGGCTTGAGGGCTGGGGGGTGAAGGCGGGGGTGGGTAGCACGATGACTGAGCGGCAGAATATTGTGAATGAAAAACTGGTTGAAAAAAAATAGCCATAAATAGGCATAATTAGGTTCAGTCAAAGATGTAAGACTGTTGTAATACCAGAGATAAATTGTGGGAGTCGGACTGGGGTCAGGCTAGACTTCACGGAGAAGTGTTAAGGCTCCATTCAGGAAACATCATGACTGAACCTATTTTACACCAGAGGCGTCAGATTGCTTTCATGTGTGTGTGTGTACATAGGGCTGGTGGTGGTGGTGGTGGGGGTGGGGTCTTGAGGGCGGAGGGTATTTCAGACGGCATGATGACTTCATACGCGCTAATGACTTCTGCTCCTGTCTGGGTGGGAGGAGTCAGCGGATAGCACACTGCTATATATAGCCGGCAGAGTAACAGTGACCTACTGCTTCTCTAACACTGAAGGAAGACTGTACTGCAAAGTTACCTTCTCAGACTATAAACCAACTATTCAAACAAAAGGTAAACTTTTTTTTGAACAATATACTCAGCATCACTTCAGATACATGTTTGCAAGACTGCATGCAGGTCATGAATAACTTTATGGTATTATTTTATTTATTTGTTTATTAGCTTTACTTTTGTTGCGATGTACATTTATTATGCTGCTCAACCATTACAAAAACGGTGCCATAATTCGCCATTTCGATGTTGAGTTTCTAATTTGCACGGTCATTTTACTTCATTACCAGACCATAAGTGACGAATGTTTTATGTTCTTTTATAATCTGGTCTTTTGTAATTATTCATCATCTAGTCAGCTCTAAAACTGAAAATATGTTTTCTGGGGTTATGGGTGTGGTGGAATAGCTCAGTTGGTTGCAGTAAGTGGGAGAGAAAAGAGTGACTTTACTGTTCAGGTGAAATAACTTGAGTCAGAGTGAACAAATAAAATAGCAAAGAGTGCGCTTCAGCGGTGGGTGTGCTATTTGCAATGCAGTCAGTGGTACGGGCAAATACAAACACTGTCATTGCGGCTGCAGTACCTTGTAGACATTTTTTACAGAAACGCAAACTATTCCTTGGGGCTTTGTCAGGTTTTCTTGTGAGGAATATGAAATAGATTTTCTGTATGCAACCACTTCAATGTGGGGCTTTCATTTTTAGCATGATGCATTTCCTGTGTAAGAGTGAAACGGTAGGGTTTCCATGGGAGTCAGGAAAAACTGAGATTTATTTTCCCCCTGAGCAATTGTTTCATAACCCTAGATTTAACTGTTCCCGCTGATCATGAACAGCTGCTGCAACATTGATGAGAAACACGACTCTTTTCTTGGACGACTTCCTCAAATTCTTTCCACAGCTGGCAGACAAACGCTCAAATATGACAAACCATGATATAGTATCATTGTCTTTATCGTCAACATTTTTACTGGAGAACTTACTTTCCTCCATTATGTTCAGTATTTAGGCCATCAGACGTAATAAACAGGCTTATTGTTAGACCCAAATTAGGTTTCTTTTGTGAATACTGCATTTTGATGTTAATAAATCCTTATATGTAGGTCTTTGTCTCCCTGTCCCACATCACAGGATGCTGTATGTGTGCCTGTGGATTTCCTTCTGCCTGTGCAGAATAGGGCTCTGCAACGTCTTACAGGACAGACAGGCCGATTTTGGACTGCGGGTCTTCTCTACAGTGTCCCGTTCCTCTCCTGACCAGAACCTGGCTTTGTCGCCGTACGGCATCTCAGCCATTTTGGGGATGGCCCAACTTGGGGCATCTGGTAACACATTGAAGGCCTTGACATCGACTATGGGCTTCTCCCTACAAGGTAGGTGCTAATGCCATTGGGGAAATTATTTGAGCCATCGCTCTTAAAAATTGTTTTTGGAACATGCTGAAGGCTGCCAGTCTCTTCACAGTCCAGCTGGCTTTTTTACATATGATAGTGACCAGTGCCATCAGGCAATGACAGATTGCAACAGTTTATTGCAGGAATCAGAGTAATTCATCAGTATACATTTTTTTGCCTTCTCTCTACGTCACCTTCTCTCTCCTCAGAGCGTGGCATACCTCGGCAGCAACGTCTCATACAGAGGGACTTGTCAAGGGAGGATGCTGTACAGTTGATAAGCGGGGTGATGGTGGATCGGAAGATGAGTCTGGAGAAGTCCTTCCGCAGAGGGCTGGGCAAAGCCTACCAGACCAGTCCAAATCAGCTGGACTTTTCCGAGCCGGAGACTGCCCTAGCTGTTATCAATGCCTGGGTATCAGACTACACTGAAGGTGCGACCAGCCACAGCGTCATCTGTTTATACATACAGCAAATCACACCTATCTTAACATGCATACATACAAAAACAGACACATATACAAACACACACAAGCATACACACGCACACAAATGCACACACACGCGCAGTCGTATAGCTATACTTGTGAGGATGTTGGGTTAAGTGACATTTATTCTGTATAGCCTTCCCTGATTCCTACCCATAACCACATTATACTAAACTCGAAACATAACCTTATCCTAACCCGAGTGGTACTCGTAACCCTAACTTAAACCAGCTAGCCTTGATCCTGGACCATCCCTGGGGAGGACCACGCGAAATGTCATCACATTCCCAAAAGTCCTCGCAACATCTGTGGTTTCTCAAGAGTTGGTTCTCACAAGTATAGTTGCACAAGTCCACAAATACTCTCGCGCACACACACACACACACACACACACGCATACAGTCCATTTTTCATGAATAATGATGTAATTCTACTGTTCTTTTTCTCCCTCAGGAATGATCCCTGACTTCCTGTCCGCTGGCGCCCTTACTGAGGAGACCCGACTCGTATTGCTCAATGCCCTCCACTTCAGAGGTCTCTGGAAAGTGCCCTTTGACCCCCGAATGACCCATGAAAGACTTTTTCACTGTGCCAACGGGAGCTCCGTGTCGGTGCCTATGATGAGCATCACCCAGCGCTTCAATTATGGTGAGCGTCTCTCATCAGAACACTGAGGTCCCAGGTTGGCCTTTCTTCTCATCTAATCTCAATATCTATTATTCCTTTCCTATAAAGCAATACAGACATCACGCTTTCATTAATTTGAATAAAATTTGAACAAAAAAACCCTAAAAATTCTATAAAAGTTGACATTCCCTTCTCTCCCTGCAGGTGACTTTGTTACAGAAGATGGTGTGGATTATGACGTGATTGAGGTTCCTTATGAAGGGGATTCCCTGAGTATGCTCCTAGTTTCTCCTTTTGAAGAGGATGTACCACTTTCTGCTCTCATGAAAGGACTTGGAGGGCATACTCTGGAAGAGTGGAGAAAGGGGCTAAGGAAAGTTAATCGGCAGCTGGCTCTACCCAGGTGAGAGATTAAGAGAGAATACGGGGGCATATAAAATGACTGTACCAATAGCATAACATGACTGGGGAGAACAAGCAGGCCATTAAGTCCAAATATGCTCACCATTTTGCTACCACTAAAGTGAACCTAACACTGCAGATACTCAGGGACTACATGGTATCTAGCACTATATCAAGCCTGGACTTAAAAACTCTCAGAGTTTCTGCCTCCACAATATGTCCAGGCAAGCTATTCCACTTTGTGATCACTCTTTGTCACGGATAGCTAATTTATGAGACTGTGTTTAACGTGCGTCACAAAATCCTTGGCATCAGAGCCAGTATGACCCATTTTGGTACCTGAGCCAGTATACGATGACGTTATATTGCAATAATGTCTGCGTTTGATTTCTCTCCAGGTTCACTATTGACACACAACTGGACCTGAAGCCTGCACTGACTCAGATGGGACTGGGTGACCTCTTCAGCCAGAAGAATGCTGACTTCACTCGCATCACCAGTGAGTGTCTTTCCTATATAAGGAGCCATGTTCCTGCAGCGAAACTAATGCTGCGCTAACTCTCTGCCACTTATTTTTGGAAATCTCCCCAATTCCATCGCAAGTGACCTCAATACTGGCTTAAGGCATTTCACAACATGATATCACACTTCCTCATCACGTTCCAGCAGCCTTCGCTGGCCCAAGACAGACTCAGAGGATCAGTATGATGAAAATGTAGCAGTCATTTGTTAGATCTTATATATAAATCATCATGAGCCTGTTTTAAGCAGTCGTCAACACCTACAAGCTCTACTCCCTCTAAACAGTTGTGCTAAAAACAACCCATAATGTGTAATTTTCTTACACTCCTCTTAGTCTACAGTGCAGTCACAGACAGGGTAGTGAGTCAGAATCTCAGGTTGCCTTGAAAGCGTATTACTCTGGGCCCCCCTCCTTACATAAAACATGTGGGTCCCCAGCTGTGCGTATTCCCAAAATTATGACTCCTGGAACCGTCACCAGTTTTCTCCTCATGGTGTCGATGTGGTCAGTGGAAACAGGTCTCTCCTTGATGCACAATCATCGTGTAGCAAAAAAGTAGCGACTTCGACACGTATATTTTAATAAGTACTCAACAAATGAGCTGGAATACCAAAAAAGTGTGTCAGCATACTTCTCACCATTTACCTGCAACAATGGGGGAGACTGGGGTGCGTTGAGTCATTGGGATCGATGAGTCATATCACTGTTTTTCCTATTTTAAGCAGCTCTGACATCTGTTAATTACATATATTTGATATGGCTCATTGGTCCTCATGACCCTTTGGTCCCCAGTCTCCCCTATTGTGTGAAGCCTCCTGTTACTTCCATTTGCCACCCTGCGTCTTTCAAGATGACAGCATGTTTAGCCAGTCTTTCGCTATTTTTGCTCACATTCAACTAAATCTAGCTATGAAACACATTCTTTTTCAGCTGAAGAGCAGCTGTGTGTATCGAAGGTTCTTCAAAGGGTAAAAATCGAAGTCGATGAAGAGGGAACTAAAGGCTCTGTGGCCACAGGTATTGTCACAGTTTACTGATTTTTTTTATATTTAATGACCACATATTTTACCACTCGCCAGTAATATCTTTCTCTTAAAGAATGCAGTAAAGAGGAGTTCTTTATGAAATACAAAGCATGTAAAAGTTTAGTTCTGAAATGTTGTACATTCATTAAATACAAAGATGAAGCCTAATTACATAATAATTAATGTGATTTTTAAAAACATCCATTCACTTGTATGTGTGTTTATGAGAGGCTTATATCCAGAGTAGTTCCCTGTGCAGTCCACCGTAGGCTCACTAATGAGCAGTACTATGCTGTTTAAGATTTGTTGCGTGGAGATTGACTTCACCCTTTCATTTGTGTCCCCAGCGGCAATCATCTTCTCTCGAATGGCTGTTGAAGAGATAACCTTAAACAGGCCATTCCTCTTCCTCATCCAGCACAAACCCACAGGTGAATCCCATAGTACTTTGATTCCTTCAGTCTCTTTTGCGCTGTTCACATATATACTGTCCTGCCGCAGGTCGGTCTGTTTTGACCTGCAGATTATTTCCCTCGCCATCTGACATTTGTTTTACCTTTTTGCATATTTCAGGTGCTGTTCTATTTATGGGTCAAGTAAACCAGCCTGATCAACATTAGCTCACAGTCTCAAGATGAAGACCATCAGCATCCCTCAAAGGCTTTCCACTATAGAGCACACCTGTCATCCACACTGCTAATTATTCATGCAGAAAAATCTTCATTTTTAATAGCTATCTTTAGAGGTTTTTAGTGGTCTTCCTGATGTGTGTGGTGGAGAGGAAATGTGTTTGGACAATTTGGGTTATTTTTTCCAACTTGGTCATTTTTACGATCCATCATTTTTGATTATAACACAAGAGCTATGATCAAAGGCTTTCATAGTCACATTTTTTCTGAAACGCAAGGTAAAAGCAATAATCATATGTTACCTTTTTCAAAATTTTGAAGAGCTATGATTTTTTTTTTCATAACAAGCATACTTACTTGGGAAAACTGATTAGTTTGGCGCATTTAATGCAGGAGAGCTTATATTTTCATAGAAAAGATATATTTGTTTTGATAATTTATATTTTGTTGATGTTTTGAATGAAGGCGTAAGCAAAATATGACTGTTATTTCATATTTGAGAGAATCAACTCATTAAGAAGAATGATTCTGAAAAAAAAAGATTGCACTGTAAATGGGAATAAGATAAGGTTTAATGTTCATTGGGGCCAGCATTCAGGAATGGCTGAAGGTGTGTTGTCAACAAAAATACTTGGAATACTGATAAGAAACCAACACTATGTTTTTTTATCCTTTTTTACCTGAAAATGTATGTCCTGAGTGTTTGTGCTTCATGATCTAGATATAACTGAAGTTCTAAGCTTGAAAAGATCTTTTTGAAACCTACTTATTCAAACGATGAGCTGAAGAAACTAAGATGTATGTATTTTTTGTTATTTCGTGGTTAATAATGGTGTTTATTTTCATACTGATTCTTGTGGAAAAATACTTAACTGTATATTTTATGTATATTTATATATTTATTGAGACTGGAAATAAAGTGACTGAGTACATTTTATATAAACAATGTTTTCTGATGTCAGTTGTGATACCCAATTCCATTGAAGATAAATGCACTCTTACTTGTGGTTGAGAACTTGATGCATGTTGCAAATACAAAACTTCTACTGAGTCTACACTCACCATCACTGTGTTAAACATCTAGCACTGCACATAAATTATTGTGCGACTAGGCTGCCACATCAGTCAATGGTGCTTTTTTTAGGGACGACCAGGATGAGGTTCTAGGGCTTGTATTTCACACCACAGCCAAATGGTCTCAACCACGGAAATTGTCACAGTTACTGCAGTGGGCAACCCCAAAGGTTGTATGTCTGAATGTACCTCACTCAGTTGCGTGCCACTAATGCCAGAATGGAGCATTCCTCTGCTGCCCCAAGCGAGGCGTTTTCCAGCCAGCGAATTGACTCCAGCCAGTAATGGACAGAAGTGAAATGTCGAAAAAAGAGTTTTATACCAGAAATGAGCTTCAATCAGTCCACGTCGAAACCAGGGGGGAATACCAACACTAGGCAAAAAACACTAGGCAGGGCAAAGGGCAAAACAGGCAAAATCTAGAAGGAAAAAAAAAATGCAAAGGTCAGACCAAACTCAAAAAACGTAAAAGAGAATCAAAATCTGGAAACAGACACTTGAATGACAAGTGTCTGTTTGTAAGCACAGCAGTGACTGACTCACAAGAAGAAACAAAACTGAGGGCTACTATAGACATTGGGAGCTAATGAGAGAAACTACCACAGGTGCGACCCCAGGGAAGAGAGCAAACGAGAGTGTGGCTACAAATGGAGAAATGCGGAAAAATTAAGAAAACAGTAGGGAGGACAAAAGAAAGGGAACATAGAGACACAATGGAAACTAAATGACGTGAACATGGCCCTGTTCCACAAAACAGGATTGCTGAGTAAACCAGATAACGGCTCAAAATAAATCCCGGAACAGCTCTTTTTACTTCAGTCCAGGTTCCAGATCTAATAGGTTTCCAGGCTTTATTCAGTGCTATTAACCAGCTAACAGTATAATCCTGCTTTGTGTAACTGGCCCCAGAACAATTAAAAATAATCAAATAAATTCATGATATGAACAAAACTTTGACAAACACAGCTAACAGAATAACCACACTGATAGGCACACTTTCAGCAAGGATTGAATTACAGTGCCCTCTTATAATTATTGGCACCCCTGGTTAAGATGTGTAAAAAGCCTTAAAATAAATTCCATTTTTATTGCAGAAGAATACTCTCACATGCACACTCAAAATTGAAGAAAAATGTAATCTTCAACCCAAGTGAATTTTAAGGGGGAAAAAAATCCCTGACTAAGAATTAATTATTTTTCATAAAATCATCTGTTCCACAATTATTGGTACCCCTAGCAATTCCTAGGAGTTAAATGTAATTGAAGTATTTCTGTCATTTCTACAGTAGTTTACAAAGTTGTTCAGAGTATCTAGGAGCATTTAATTAGTAAATCATTACTTTCTGTTTCCCTGGGGTATAAATATTATGTGACACAGAGGCCACTTCTCTTATCCACTCTTCAACATGGGAAAGACAAAGGAACACACCATTCAAGTAAGGAAGATGTGTGTCGACCTTCACAAGTCTTGCAATGGCTACAAGAAAATAGTCACTCACCTGCACCTTCCCATATCTACTGTCAGAGGAATCATTAAGAAGTTTAAAACAACTGGAACAGTGGTAAACAAGCCTGGATGAGGACGAAAGGTTATTTTGCCACCACGCACAGTGAGGAGGATGTTAAGAGAAATAAAACGTTCTCCAAAGCTCACTGTTAAAGTGAGCTGTTAAATTGCAAGAAATGGTAGCATCTTGGGGTCACAAAGTCTCCGAAACAACCATCAAGCGCTATCTACATGCCAACAAGCTGTTTGGGAGGCATGCACGGAAAAAACCTTTTCTCACTCACAATCATAAACGCAAACGTCTGGAGTTTGCTAAGCGGTACTGGGACTTCAATTGGGACCGTGCACTTTGGTCAGATGAGACCAAGATAGAGCTTTTTGGCAACAAGCACTCTAACAGGGTCTGGCGGAACACAAAAGATCAGTATGCAGAAAAGCTCCTCATGCCCACTGTGAAGTATGGGGGAGGATCGGTGATGCTGTGGGCCTGTTTCTCTTCCAGAGGCCCTGGGAACCTTGTTAGGGTGCATGGCATCATGAACGCTTTGAAATACCAGGACATTTTAAATCAAAATCTGGTGGCCTCTGCCCGAAAGCTGAAGATGGGTCGTCACTGGGTCTTTCAGCAAGATAATGACCTTAAAAATGTGGCCAAACCTACACAGAAATGGTTCACCAGACACAGAATCAAGCTCCTCCTATGGCCATCTCAGTCCCCAGAGCTCAACCCCATTGAAAACCTGTAGAGTGAGCTGAAGAGGAGAGTACAGAGGAGAGGACCCAGGTCGCTGGATGATTTAGAGAGATTGTGCAAAGAGGAATGGTCGAAAATCCCTCTTTCTGTATTCTCCCATCTGGTGAAACATTATAGGAGATTAGGTACTGTTTTGTTAGCAAAAGGGGGTTGTACTAAGTATGAACATCAGGGGTGCTAATAATTGTAGCACACATGATTTAATGTAAAAGAATTATTTCTTAACATGGGATTTTTTTTTCTCACCGAATAAATGCGCTTGAATTAGGTTGGATTTTCCTCTTTTTTCCATTGTGGTCCTATTTTATTTAGAAAAAAACTCAATTTAATATAAGCTAAAGAACACATCTTAACCAGGGGTGGCATTAATTATGGAGGGCGCTGTATATATCAATAAAGTGCCGAGGGTAATTTCCTACGAGCCTTTCCTGTCTCATAGCAGCTGGCATAATGCTACCTTCAGGCCACTGCTAGCCAGTGCTTAAGGCAACCGTTGCCCTGATAACCAGGGTAACAGTCATGTCCCAGCATCTTCAATTTAAATGATAAAATACTCATCGTGAAATGTGGACATAAGCAGAGTGATGAATAGCTCACTGTAGAAACAAATTGTGAAGTTGGACTGTTTGCTGCACATCGGCAGTGCATAACATTCGAAACAGCAGGAAATTAAAAAATGATTTAGCAAACTGCCTCATATCGTCTTTTATTATTTTTGAATTACTATCTGGGTTTCAAAACCCTCCAGGAACTTCCTGGATTGTTTCTTTCATTGTTTCTACTGTGCAAAGAAACATTGTTTTTTTGCACAGTAACTCCTGAATGCTATCAATAGGCTCACAACCAGATGCAGTTTGTGGACCACCATGTATTGGCAAAGTGTCCAACAACCTAACTTCTGCTCCGTAAAGTAGCCTGCAAGCTGACGCAGTGGGCCCAACACCCCTTTCCCTGGCAATTTTAGGAGGTGGGGGGCGGGGGGGCTTGGACAGTTGTTACGTGTCAGACAAATGCAGGATGATGCAAGCCTTGGCGTTTAGCCGACGAGGAAGGCTGTGGTCTCTGGTGAATGGTTCTGGAGGGCTACCTTTGGCACCGTATAGGCGTTGTGAGCTGTGAAGACTGTAGTGTTATTAGCATGAGCCCCAGAGTATTATTATTATTAGCATAAGTGCTATTTATGCAATGTAGTGTTGCTGTACATCTGTACAGTCGCGCCAGTGACTCCTGCGCATTGGGATAGCTTATATCTTATTGGGGTACTTTGTCCTGTGATTCAACTGTTATTTGGATTAAAGGCTTGTTGCAGCCATCTAAAAAGCAGATGCTACAATATGCATTAATTTACAGCACTGGGGCAGTGTCAGGGACTCTGGTTGAACATGGTAGAGAGGCAGATTCCCTCAGCTCACAGATAGATGGCTCTGGGGGGGCTTGAAGTATTTCTCCAGCAAAGTCAGGCTGACGGCTCAGACAAATCATCTCTACAGGGCAATGGGACAGTTCAGCGAGGGAGGGAACTCCATGCACCCGCAATATGTTGCTCACTTGCGTAACAGCGGAATTGTTCGTACAGTGTTGGAAGCAGCCTATGATATCACATCCATCGCCTATGACTGCTGCAGTGGCTCATAAATAGAGCCTGGTGGTGTCCTTTGGGCTGCAAGTTCTCCTGCACTGTTGGCGCGTGTCTACTCCCTCTACTGCTTTTGCTGCAAGCACCAGATGCTCAACAAAACAGTTTGACGTAAAATCCCAAAAGAAGAATTCCTTTGGCGACAGGCCACACAGAGTATCATCTATCCTGAAAAATGACAATATAAAGAAACCAAAATAATGCAAATACAAGCTAATATTGTGAAGGTAGATTATCAGTCATAAAATGATGTTTCATTTGATTTTTGGACTGAGGCACAAGATGAGGTGCAAATGATTAACCACACCGGCCCTTTCTGGATAAGACTGAACACCCCTGGCTTAAGTGAATAGTCTCTGGTTTCCTTAACCCCCAACCCTAACTCTAACGCCTAACCCTAAACCTGGCCCCAAACCTAACCCTAACCGAAAATTTAACCTAATCCCTAACCGTAAAAGTCCGTTTGACAGATGGAAGTGACAACCCCTAAAAATGCAGCCTTCGAAGGCAGCAGCCTACGCTTTGAGATGCACCTCCGCTTAACTTGCTGCCTTCTGTTACGTGTGTAGACCCACCAGCAGCGATTGGTGTACAAAACTTCTTTAGTAGTCTTCTCGAGCTTTGTTCCCTTACCTAGCATGATTCTTGAACATCAACATATTTTCCATACACTGCAAAGTTTGAAATAAGCAGTATCGCATCATAATAAGCATATTACACTGCAAGGTTTGAAATAAGCATATCGCATCCTGCAGCTATCGCATGGTTTGGAGGGCTTATCGCGCAACTTCGGCAAGATTCTCGAGTAATTTTTCGGGAATCTCGCACAGCCGGCTTACTAGCCGACGCGCTCGAACGCAGCCTAGAAGCTAACTCGTGGATGCAGGCGTTTTATGACTGAGGGGCTTTTTGCCACCGAATAATATGTATGGGTCACTGACCGGAATTGAATAGTTCAATGGGAGTGGACATTGAACTGGAACCTTTTTCTGTGAAGTTCAGTAAAATATGTGTAATACTGGTGGGCAAGTAATTGAATAAAAATACAGTTTAACATCTTCAGTGTAGAAGTGTTGTTTAAAAAAAGAACAGCTTCTTTGAGGCAAAGTTACATTATGCGTGGACTTCGAAGGGAAAAATTTGGTACTGTAGCTGCAATACCGCCAGTAACCACCGGAGGTTACCAGCTGCAAAGGGAATGTCCCAGTCAATGTAGTAGCCCATCTTTGTTCTTAATCAATTGATTATGTCTTGTAAGCACATAACAAATAGCTACATGCTTGTATACTCTATTTTCTCAGCCATCAGATCTTTCGCCAGCTATTCAAAATGCTTTTCAAGTAGGAATGTGTTTTCTGCTAAAAACTATGTGAACAGTTAACTGAATGTTTCTGATGTCCGCGGAACAGAGTTTTAAGCAGAGGAACTAAACCGAGAAACAGCTAAAAAAAAAGCATTGGAAGTATTGCAAGGGAACCCAGTGCTAACCTGCTTCCGGGGTAGACATGAATTTTGCGCACTAACATACTGTGGCTCTTAATGCAGTCACTGTCGGTGTTTGCGCTAGTGCTTTCACGTTAGGGTCCAAAAGAGACTTGCAATGTTCACCTCTGCAGTGTCCAGGTGAAGAATACTTGACCGAACATTGAACGTTAGTTCGTCCCTGAACCCTGGGATTTGAGCTAGCTTGCTAGCTCGGTGGCTATTCATCATAGCTAGTTACCGATCTGAGAGAAACCGACGAAATGGTAAGTTGGATAGCTAACGTTAATGTGGGGTAAACTAGACAGGTTGTTAGCTAGCGAGGTAAGTTGGCTATCTAGCTAATAAAAGCTGTGTGACTTAAGTTAGCACCTTCCGCGCCTGCCATCTGTATGTGTTTATACGGAGAGCATAGCTATATTAAACGTAAAGACTTTCATTTGCTTCTAATTGAATTGAATGATATGACTAATCTGCTCAATAGATAAACGGGAAGTGTCTACGTAGCTATACATCTAGCTAGCTAATGTAAGGTGACTAGATTCGCCAGGTAGTTCAATCTACCTGCCCATCAAGTAAAAGCTTGCAAGCATGACCTAGTCGGGTAACGTTAACTTGGTTTTAATTAATAGCGTTGGCTACTTAAGAGGGTTGCATCGGGGCAGAAAGTTATATACTTTTTTTCAGAGGGAGAAACGTTTTCCCCCTTTTGCTAAAATCCTTTGGCATTTCTAATGAAACAGACGAATGACCCCGTCTAAAAAAAAATAACATTTAAGCTTTATTGGGAGTAAGAATATTAAAATGAATACTGTTAACTTAGTTCTAAATATGAGGTGGGCAGCATTTATCCGCGACTTCAGTGACTTTATACTTCGAGACAAAATTATGTAAATCTTTTGAAACAAGGGGCATTTTCCCCCCTGCTTTGCGATTCCAGGGGCGTTTTTGCCCTCCTAAATGTCCTTCCTTGATATAAATGGTCAACATGACCGTTGCAAGGACAGAAAATGCCATCCGTCAAGGTGTTCTATTGAAATGGAAGATATAATTTTCTGCTCCAGGTTTGAAACGGAGTGTGAACGCCAGCTTGCAATCTTGAAAGGGACCTGATTTGCTTAGAGCAAACTATCCAGATAACATTACCTCACAATACTTATACTTTTTTTGCACGGGGTGTGTCCGCAAGCTAAGGTTTATATCGTTAGCATGCCTGCTACATGTTTTTTTTCCACCAGTCCGGTTTTAGTTAACTCGGCGGAGTATCGGTGGGATAGTATCTACCCCCAATGCTCACGACCAGTCAAGACGACTATGGGCCTAAATCCTGTAAAGCAGTGTCTCTTTCAGTAACAAGGACTTCAGATTTCATACTTTTAATTCACATAATGCTTGCTAGCTAATGGTCCTGCTGCGCTTAGTTTGTGCTTGTACAGACTCGTAATGTCTGCGAAGTAAATGAGGAAATGGTTGGAGAGTGTGCCTCTCAACTGCACTGAGCTCGAAATGCAAGAAAAAAAGTTTCTTTGTCCGCATGAATATCTCCGACAGAGCCATTGAACTTGCAGAAATTGCTAAGGTCCAGTCGCCTGAAAAGTTGCCTGAGGGTAGTGCTGTTACCGTCGATACCAAGGCTTCGGAGCCTGTATCAGAAATGTGAAGTACTCCCTAACGTAGCTCCGTGACGAGGCTTGTATCGTCTCGGCGAAATGACGTCAGTCAGTCGACTATAAAATGTCCCAGTTCTCTTCTGCAGCTCGTGGGTTGTTGTCAGTAGTTGAAGTTTGTCAGTGCGTGCGATGGAGCCAGCAAGAAAAAGAAAGTTGTTTCCCGTTCGGGAGTACTTTGAATTGATTTCACCGAATAAGGTCGCTTGATGAGGCTATTAGATCAAATTGTTTGATAATTATGTGATGTCATATTTTCAAACCTTTTCAAGTAATTTCCAATACATAATAGATTCCATTAATTTGATAGTTTTTCATTTTATTATGAGGGGAAACACTTATTATTTTGTACAAAAATACATAGCTCTTTGTTTAATATGCGCATTCACTGCCTTCTGTCCTGTCCCCGAAAGTATCTTTTAGTTTCGTTATGACATAAAGTGGTCAAAACACTTCATTTTATTTTGCATTTATTGATTCTGACACTTTCGTGAAGGCTTATGCTTACCTACCATTTCCTACGAAGCACAATTCGTATGTGTTTTTATTGACCAATAGGGGTGTCTAGAGTGCATTCGAAACCTCAAGAAATGAACCACACTTCAACACACCTGGCTGGAAAGCTTCAACGCTTCATGAAGCTTCATCTCACCAGCACTACCTGAGGGTAACTTATGTAATCCTTCTTTCACTGTGGTATAGCAGCCGCATATGAGAAGTTAAACCGAGGTCCTGATTTAAAGATCCCACGATTACACGCAGACCCTTCAATGAGGGCAGGGGGCTCCCCGCTGTTTTGGCTAACCTACTTGCCTTTTTCAGCCTGCCGCTTATATATTCCTACGAAAGTTGTCCTCCATCTCTCCTCCTCAGTTGATGCGTGTTGATTATTCTGGGTCGGTTGGTTTGTGCTGTACATTGGTGGTGGGGTGAGATTTCCCGGTTAGACTGTCACGCTTGGATTACCGACGCGAAAGCGCTGTATAAATGCAACGTTTATTCAGTTAGCACATTTTTTTAAATACAATTCTAACGGTAAACCAGTAAAGTGCTAATTAGGCCTCTGAACTCAGTTTTTTTTTATTTCTTGGTTATTTCAAAATGTTTTTCTTAATGTAACTCAAAAAAGCCACAGAACAGGTTGACTCAGTAAAATACCTTCTTTAGCAACAAAATGGATGATGTTAGTGGCTGTATGGCACTATGGCTACAATTTCACCCAAAGGAAACCTTATACTTCATTCAAACCTTCATTCAATCAGTTAGAATTTTCTCACATAGTTAAAAAGATGGATCTATGTAGTTGGGCCTTACATAATGTCATAAAAGGGCAAATCATTTGTATGAACATCCTGAGCAGTGCAATTCAGGAACGTGAACAACTTATTATTATTAAAGATCTAGGATTGCAGTTGTGGTTGAAACAAAAACGAGCATAAACAGGGGGCCTCAAAGACTGAGTCTGTGCAAAAACCAGTCTTCGCACGAGGCCTCTATGACTGAGTTCGAGAACCACGGTCCTGGATCATTCATCCCTTAATGTGTGCAGATGTATCCCCATTCAAACTTGGGTGGGCAACATTTATCAAATTAGACCTCCTACCAGAGGTGACCTTGGACTCCCTCCATGTGATCTCTGATGCAGTTCAATTGAAGTTGGAAACCTTTTCGCAGTAATGTTGTGTAAAGCTGGGCTCACTAAGGATTATTGAGATGATTTTGGGCACAGTCCCCCCTTCCACAATTTCTGAGCTAAGACCACTTTTTAGATTTATTTTTTTAATGGAACTACAGATTATCTTGCCAGATTGTCCTGTGTTTGACGTCACTAGATCTTCTCCGAATCCCCTCTGGGCAGCACCAATTTCAAGTTGGAAAATATTAGACGTCAAATATCCCATATGGGGTAGGGTGGGGTCCTCATGAGGATGAGAAACTAGACTCATGATATGTAGGATTTTATTTCACTATGTGGTGTCACCTCTAAACATCAGTTAAGATTGCAGAATTATGTTGGTATAGGCCAGGCTTTACTCTAATTTCTTGTTGAAGCAAGCCTGTCTTCTCATCTTTGTTAAGGGAATAGTTTTACTTGGTTCCTATGCTCACTTATGGCTGCAGAGCGTAGGCATATAAAATGCTTGTTCTTTTGCTACATTTGCAGCTTATTGGAATATTTATTGGTCTTCGTCTTGCGCAACTGCCCACTGTGGCATTGCTGAATCAGACTGCACCCTCACGAATGGCACTATGCAATTATTCTTTGGCTATTTGCTGACACTGAGTGATAACATTTGTTTGATTCTTAAATCTGCCTGAAATGTCCTTGCGTCTTGCTCGCTGGATCACTACTACATAAAGTATTGTTGAGAATTTTCTGGTAAAGCTGAGATTTTAAAAAAAGAGAAAACGGCCTGCACACTAAGCTTCAAAAAGTACTAAGTTATTTACTATAGGCAATATTTCGATCAGCAAAGATCTTCCTCAGGATATTGACAAAAGAGACAAGCCTGTCCGATAGAGACAAGACAATCATTCACGCCTGTTAGTCAACAGGCGGTATGACGTCACAAGATTGCAATCAGACGGAAGTAGAAACATTATACAATACATACAGCACCCCAATCACAACATTACAAATGCTGAAAAAATAAGAAAAATCTTTATAAATGAGGAATTTTATTCAAACAGGGTCCTGGTTTAGTGTTTTGGCCTGTGTGAAGAAAAAGATGGGAATAAATATTCAGTGCAGATACACAAGGCACATTAAAGGACCTGACAACATTATTACCATTGGATAGTTTTTATCCCCTGCTGGGTGATGGGCCAAAAGGGGATTATGTTGTGGCGCAGTTTGTCGGTCCATCCATCTGTCTGTCTGTCTGTATCTGAAGGTACTTGGCTGGTGAAATCAACTCCTACAGTTTTAATAGTACGTACCAGAAGCTTTGCGCATGCCGCAGATAGACAGATGATTTGCATATTGCAGTCGTGACTCCAGTGGGCGATTATGGGCTGTCAGAGCAGTCTTGTCATACTTTTTTTGCTATCTTGTAGCTTTCGCAAATAAATGGCAATGCTGTTTTTTTTTTTTTTTTTACACTTTTTGTGAGTAGGCTTGTTATTATTAAATTGCTAAAATGGAATTTCCCTTACCATAGCAGGTGGTCACTTTGTTTACTTATTTATTAATATCCTGTTATTCTTGTACTTGGTAATTGATTAGATGGAGAATTACAGGCTTTTATGCACAAAATGTGAACATTTTGTATTAAAGTTTTCTGAAGTCAAATCTCATTGAATTCCTGGAGTATTTTACCAGCACTCTCCATCAGGGGCCACTGTGTTCCTTTCATGTTTTAACGGAGGGTTCCGATAATTTCTCTGTACCTGTAGTTAGCTGTTAGAAAATGCTGCAGCATGGGCTGACGAAAGCACTCTGGAATCCTGCATTCTCTTTCTGGTGGATACGTTTAGTTCAGATGTCTAAAGTAACTTTCTGATAAAGTAGAGGCGTAAAGGAAGTATGAAGTAGAGATGCTGAAAATCAGTCTATTCTGCGTAACCACCAGCCTCAATAAGATGGAACTGTTTTCTTTTTCTTTTAAGTTGTTTGTGATCTTTGGTTCCCAAACTGAGCTCTTCTGTGAGGTGGTAGACATGTATTTCAATTAAAATAAAGGATGCAGTGATTAAAATGATATAATGTGATGTAATGTGGAATTTCCCACAGAAATGAATTACTAGGCGGTTGCCATGATGGGGTTGGGTTTTCAGACGATCATGTATTGTCAGTCATGTGCTGTATGTTGTGCTATTGTGGAATCATAGTTTTGCCATTCATGAAGAAATTGGTGTAAAGTAGAGACTTGTTGTCTAGTATGCGTGATGGGATCTGCTTTTTCCAATGTCACTGGATGCACTTCTATTTATATGTCATATCGTCAGATTAACAGAATATACAGAAGCACACAGCTTTAAGTATACGGAGATCAGTCCTATTTGTTTTGTGAAAGCCCTGTGTGCTTACTTGCAAACAGTCTGAGTTATGTAGCCAGGCATAGATCCAAAAAGCACAGGGAGAGTGGTGCCTTTGTGGGCATTTTTAAGATTTGCTTGCAAATGTGTTGGAGTTCCCTGGCTTCCCTCTTGTACGTTGCTATATTTGTATGCAGTCTTTCGGGCCTCGTTACATTTTTTTCAGTATTTTGTACAAAAGTATTTCTGCATTAGATGTATACCTGATGTAGGGAATAACTACCATCTCCCTGAGAATAGGAATTATTTCATGCTCATTTGGCCCCATTATATTGAACCATTAGGCCTGGTATTTGACTTAAAGCATTAGCAAAATGGGAGAAGAGGTTTCTAGATTGCGCTTGACCCAGATAAGTGTGCTGCTCTGTCTTTTTTTTCAGTTCACAGGGAGCTAGTTTAGGGGAAAGTGACCCCTTTTACTTTCTCACCGACAGACATCTGTCTTCAAGCCCTCAGCCCTGTCTTGTAGATGTCAGAGTCCTCCTAAATGTCATCGTATGCCACACTGTGATGGTTTGTCTTGATTGAAATTAAGAAGCCAAGCCAGAGCCATGAAGGACTGCTCCATACCAAGTAGCATCCACTTACCTCTGGTGATGTCGTCAATCTGCAGTCTTCACTGTTCATCGCTATGAGTTCCGAGACAATTGTTTACTTGTTCTGCCTCCACCACACGAAGTGGGCAGGAGGCACAATATTTCGCTGTTATCTATCTGTCTGTCAAACCGTTTAACTGGCACCCATATCTTGTGCGCACAGTATATACTGAAGGAGTGGGTGGATTTTTACGAAATCAGACATGGTAACTCCCCACAGAGGGCTGCTGAACTAATTAGGTTTTGGATGTCATTTGGTGAAAGGTCAAATTCACATAAGACCAGTTGTATGTGGGGAACGAACATCAACTTTTAGGGCTTATGAAGCTATGGCAGGTGGGTAGATTGTAATGTGCTGACGTCTCCCTTAGCATCATACACCTGAATGCTTTGGCATACTTTGTACATGTATCCTGTGAGCAAGATTCTTCCTGCCCTGTTGATTTTTCCATCTTTGTTCCATGATTGGTCAGTGTGGTGGCACTAACACTCTTGTGTTCCAGTTTCTACAATCATTCATGGAGAGTTTGAAGAAAGCCTGCTTTCTATGGAAAAGGCTCATGGGAAGAGGTGCAGAGATATGGGCTGCGTCGAAATCGTCTTCTTTTACTTACAGTAGCAGCACCTAAAAATCGAGAAAGTTCAAACCGAACAGACCTCAGGATACTTTGGTTACCTCTTCAGTAGACCTTGTTGTATTTTAAGTTTTTATAGGAATTTCTCGGAAAAAGGTGTATTTTCTCAGTTTTTTGGTGCTACTAGTGTTAGGAAAGCTCCTAACTCCTTGAAAATGACCTGGAAGCATTTATAAGGCAGCCATGATAAGTGTGTTTGAATTCACTGTATGTGAAAGAAAGGAGCTTCAGTGCTTCTTAACTTAATATATCCTCTAGCAGAGGGTGCACTGGACTATCCTTCATGTAAAGATAGGGTATAATGTCGTCCCACTATTCCTTGCAGCAGCAATATTAAAAACGACACATCATCAATCCAGCCATTTTCTAAAGCAAGCAGACATGACAGGCAAGGGACTCATTTTTACGTCTCCATGTAGGAATGCAGTTGGATTCTCTTACACCGTGTCCGAAAAGTTCATGCACCACAGAACTCAGATTGTGAATATTCAACAGAATGCGTTTATTCAAAAGCCAATGTATCCCCCCTGCATCTTAATTACTGCCCTCAGCCTGTGGGGCATGGAGTGCACTGAGTTGTTTAGAACAGAAGGCTCAAAGTTGCCCCACTCCCACACAGCCCTCACATTAACCCCTTTCTGCAGATGTAGACGCCCGCATCTATAGACCTGCAAATTGGAAGCACGCTGTTACTGTGCTCGATCAATAAATGGCACCCCCGGATCAGTTATTGAATATTCACAAGCAAGCAGACCTCGAACGCGGTTCTGAATATGGGGAAGTTCACTCCACGCCCTGTTTTTCAAGAGCTGCATGAATTTAACTCCTCAGCTAAGCCTGATGTGCAAACTGGTCAGTATCCTTGCCTATAGTATCGATCCAGCAGTTTAAAAAAACGATATCTTGACACAGAAAAAATCGTTATCCTCTGTAGCAACCAGCTAAGCCAGAGTGAGCCAACAGTATTCCAAGTAATGGTTCAGAAAAATCAGTTTTCTGAGGCAAAAAAATCGACATGGTATTGATTCTCTCACATTCTACTGTTAATTACAGTCGTCACATACAAAAAAATTCGTTGTTCCCTACCGTGGATTTACGCGCAGATCCATTCATTGACAAATCCAGCGCTTCATTATATCCACCCGAGTACTGGCGTTGATAGCCAATCACTCAATCATACGCTCAAGCTCTTCTGCGTAATTGTATAGTTACACTTCATGCTCTCGTGAAGCTACCCTGGTAAAAATGTATTGATTGTCTCGTTTCTTATCCAATTCCCGAGTGTTTAAACATTTTAGAGCAAGTGAAACACATTGATTGGACAAACAGAGAGCATACAAACCTATGCGTATCAGCAGGCTCGGTTGTATCCTGTCTACGTTATGCACATTACGCGGTTAAAATAGACGCGATTTATAGAAAACACGTTCGCAAAACTGGCCTTGAGGTGTTCAGTTACATTTAGGGGATTTAAATGAGATAAGGATATGGTCAATTGGAATTATTTCGAATGAAACAGGACCGGAGTGTTCCTGCTACAGGATACTTCATTCTCTGGAAAAAGGGATTCATGAAAAAGGTGAGGCTGCTACTTTGTTATTTTTTTGTTGTTGTTGTTGTTTTGTTTTTGGAATGTATACGTACTCTACAAAGTCGAATGTCGAGGTTTTTTTCCTGTGAAAAACGCGAACTGCCCGTGCATTTGGGTGGACCCCCTGGTACGTTCATTGCACGTTTCTTTTGAATCCAGGGAGGCAATGGATTGTTCCCTGAAAGTGGAGTGTCTGTTCTATTAAAATAAGGTATATTTCAGAATTCAGATATTACTGAGTTAGTGAGTTGCACTTGTTCCTTATAAGTGTTGAAATGAGTTTGTAAGCTTAGAAGAGGGGACTGGTAGCTTTCATTACAGGGTGAATGTTCTAACCGTTTAATAAGAAGTTTATTTAATGCGTGTTTGTGCTGGCTTGGGGCACTTTGAAGTAAAATGGCCAAAACTCTAAACTTTATTAAGGAGAAAAGGCATATTTGGTCTTTGGAGAGGTTGCTGATGACCATTGATATTTAACTGCACTGAGATTGATAAATTCATACAAAACTCAACCAGAAAATCATTTGTTCATATTAAATTTCATGCCTTAAAACTTTATTTGTGTTATATACATGATTTTTTTATGATTTGACAGGACTTCATTTTGAGACTTTGGGGAGACACTTGGATAGGTGTATAATTTGGCTAAAAGCATGTAGGTAATCTAGAATGTAATGTTGAAGATAAATTGTACTTGTGGTCAAGGAGTTTATGACCCCAGAAATGTATAGTTTTAAGCCCCAGCAGTTTTTCAATCCTCAGAATTATTTTTTTTGCAATTTCAATGGTGAATTCTCATGAAGATTTTTTATGTTTGCAGCTCATTTTCTCTACCATAATCATGAAAATTAACTGAAATACTATGTAATTCTAAATGCTGTAAGTGTCTTTTCAGAATTGAGCCACATTTTTCCTCTTTATGAAGCTTAAATCTTGAATTATACAGCATTAAAGTGGGTAACCCAAAAATAGCCAAATTTGGCTTCTGCACAAAGGGGTTAAGCTGCTTCATGGTGGTAGGAGGTGTGCTGTGGAAGACCCGACGGTTCAGGATACCCCCGGAGTTCTCAATGGGGTTGAGGTCTGGGGAGTTCTGTGACCATTCCTCTCTGCGCAGAAAGCCAGGAAGCTGCACAGAACACCACTGCTGAGTTGAACAAGCAGTTTGTGCGGGGGCACCATCTTGTACGAAGACCATTTCTGCACGCCTGTTGAACATCTTCCTAGCAGTGACGGGGCCCAATTTCTTTTTTCTGGTGAGTATGGGAAGTAGCACTGGCTGGAGAATGTTCTTGACATAATACTCAGCATTGATAGTGGTGCCCTGCTATACAAAATGCAACTGCAACAGCCCTGAAGAAGACATTGCCCCCCAGACCATGCAATGGGCGCTGAACTTGACTTGTTCAGAAGGTGGCACTTTCTTTCGATCATCAGTGTAGATGCGGTCCTTTCGGCTGTTGGGAGTTGTAAATAAGTAGAGTGGGCACTCATTAGAGAAAACCCAGTTTTCTCAGTGTCTTGGGGTCATTGTGCCATACCTCTTTGTTAAAGCCACCCGCTTCTCCCTTTGCAGTTTGGTGAAGGCGAGGAATCCACTGTCTTCTCTATGCTCTCAGACCCAGTTTCTCAGTCAGAAAACCATGTATGGTACTTTTAGAGACTGTCTCCCCAAGATTCTCCAGTCTTCGACTGAGTCTGCGGCAGGATTGGTGTCTCTTTCCCTTGGCCTTTCGGATGAGGTCCTTGGCCCTGGAACTCAGGACTGAGGGGCTCCTGCATGGGGCTCGTCTTCAAGGGAGTCACAACTCTGGTGTCTCTTCCACCACATTTTCACTCATCGTATGCTTCTGCCAAGCTTCTGAGCTCCTCCCTGCAAATTTCCTTTGCCCTGCGCAGGGCAGTGGCTTGAGCACGGACCTGAGACTCTGAAAGAACAGCCTTTCCAGATTTTTGTTACGCCATCATGGCAGCACTAACAAAAAGGTTCTCTCAGTGACCATTCTCTTTTGGTTCCTTGGTCAAACAAGAAATGTATAGGCCTCTCGCAAACAGATGAATTAATTAAACAACCTCACCACACCTGGCTGATCAAGTGCAACCCATTTTGGAGACAGATATGTTGCCCGTGGGGGTGCATGAACTTTTGGGACACGGTGTGTCTTTTCCAAAGTCCTTACAAATTCTTTTATACATCTTCCCTTAACTGAATGACGTTTTCCATGGAGATTGAAGGAAAGTGGTTCATAATTGGATGATGGGGCCAGACCTGGGGTCCCGATTACGATTATGATTACGATTGGATCATTCCACCTCAATTCAACAAGTGCCTCCTGCTCAACCATCTTAGATTTGCTTGAATTTTTTACCATATAAAGTTCAACACTAAAAAACAGTGAACATGACAATAGTTATGATATATCAATATCAATATGTTATAACTATTGTCATGTTCACTGTTGGAAATATGTTACAAACAGATTGTTCTATTACATTTGGTGTTTAGTAAATAAATCACTATACTATGCACAGTCAAACTGTATCTCGAATTTCATGATCATGATGATAAGAATCGTGAGCGATATAGCTGGGTTATTCAAAAATATTTTTTTGTAGGTTGGAGTCCTAGAACCATCATGAAATTTGACATTTTGTAAGCATATGTGATGGCCTTTCAGAAAATAAGTTCTTTTGGTTGGTACTCCTTGTCATACCTGTGGTATTTGAAAGTGAAAATTAATGAAAAATGTTATTTTGCTATTTTAGTATGACAAAAACAACAACAAAAAAGGATCATACCCATTAATAAATGCTGATCTGATTACATCATATACTTATGTAAAAGTATGTGTAATTATTTGCAATATATCATATTTGGTTTGTGTTTAGTTGGTCAGTAAATATAGGGGTTCGTAAAAGTTTCAAGTTTATTTTCCATATTTCACACGGTCATACCACAGTCCCAATAAAGACACTGTTATTGAGAATAGACATATGCAATCTACATGTGGTAGTCTTCCTTTACTGAAAATGTCATGCATTTGGCTAGAAAACCTACTGAGATATTGCACTTTAAATTTTGCTGCATTTTCAGACTGTCGCGAAATGCACCCAAAACGGCAAGGAGGGGGGGGGGTACCTTCAAGAATTTTTTTCTTTGGATATATTGATACATCGGTCTGAAAGTTTGGCTGGGCTAGTTTTCATGGTTGAACTTCACGTGGTAAAAATTTGAAGCAAATCCAAGATGCTCGAGCAGGGATTTTTTTCTAAACCCGTTGAATTGAGGTGGAATGAATCGATTGTAATCATAATCACTAATTTCAATGGGCCCGTAATCGTAGTCGTGATCTCTAATTTTGCAGGGACTGTCGATATTTGTTGTTGTACAAGTTGTTATTATTTCACAGGTAATTCTACAATGCAAAAACAATTTTTAATCATTTCACATGCTACTTCAGAAATGCATCAGTATACTTGTACCATTATAAAGATATCCCTACAAAGAAACCTTAGTCTAACCAGTCTTAATTTAGATTGTAATCATTATAGTAATCGTCATCATACATTCTAAAACCCATGTAATCGTAATCATAAATTTCAGGAGGACTGTGATCGTAATCGTAATCTTTAAAAAATGTCTCATAGTCGCAGTGATTATGCGTAATCTACCCCAGGTCTGGATGGGACTTATTTTTTTTGACTTACCATTCACCCATGGTTCTCTATCCTCCCTGAGTTTGAAGCGAAGGATACCGCACACTCTTGTCCTGCTGCCAAGTTTTTATTCAGACAACGTTTCGGCCTGTATGGCCTTTCTCAATGACTTGAGAAAGGCCATACAGGCCGAAACGTTGTCTGAATAAAAACTTGGCAGCAGGACAAGAGTGTGCGGTATCCTTCGCTTCAAACTCAACTACTACCCATTACCTGCACCTCGTAACTTCTGGTGTGCGTTGGCTTTCCTTCTTCAAAAATAGTCTCTATTCTCCCTCCCATTGACTCCTGTTTTCCTCTGCACCTCCGGGCTTCCAAGTGTCCGGAGATGACGACGAAGATGGATGCTGCAATCAGAGCTCTGTAGCCAATTTGTTGTTTCAGCTCTGACTCGAGGACAGCAGTAATGGGGACACAACTGGTTATTGCCCATTTCTCACCGAACTTAGATGGGTGCAATTATACTCTGCAGTTGCAACTTGGACTTAAGTTGTTTGGCAGAAAATTTAGGACAGGGTAACTCAAAGTCTCCATCCATCTAATTTTTAGTTGTCCTGAACTTGGCTTCACTTATAGATTGCCACTGGCTACTGGGTGTCTGTATTCTGGGTGATTCAATCTGGCATCTGCTATAGAGCTCTCTGTGATTTAATTACAATGCAGTCTTATTTTACAATTCGTAATTCTAAATATGAGCCAAAAGCTGTCTACAGTTGTGATGTGATTTGTTTAGGGATACATGTTGGGTACCTTTAAAGCTACACCCTCTCGCTAGGTGCTCTTAGTGTTCTCTAATGGTTATTTTCTGATATGGATTCGCCCTGTGTGTCAGAATGACTGCTAACCTGTAAAATATGTAGTAGGTTGGTAGGTGATACAGTGCCTCAACTAAGCCTTTTATTTGACTTTAACTGCACCTCACATTTTCATTGTGGTCTCCTGAATGACACATCCTATTACGAAGGTCTGCATGGCCACTGTGACTTGTATGTGGACATTACGTAAGGTTGACTGCCTCACTGATGTAAACATTAAACAGGGCTGTGCTCTTTAGATCTGAATATGTTTCTGCTATATTAATGCCGGCCTTGGATTCTTGTACATCTGGTGTTTCTCAAACATGACTTTTAGTATTGATTTTATCAAGTCCTCTAATATGCCTGATTTTCCCCAGAGAATTGAGGCACTTCTGGTGAAGGATGATCAGTGATAAAAGCCTTCCCTCCTACATTCTGTTACTTTTGCAAGGCCAAGCATATTTACAGTACAATTCACAGGAAATCAAGTATCGCTGGAGATAACATTTTCCCTTTGTCAATCCCTACTAGTTCTGATTGCCACATTTCATTTTGTTGATATCTGCTGATTTGAAATACATTTTATTTTATGTCAGCAGTCTGGTAATTATTGTAGGTATACTGTCCCTTGAAAAAACCTTGTGTTAAGTAGGCTTCTCTTGAAGAGCTGTCTTCAGTTTGGTGTGGTCTTACCTGAAGCCACCCTTTTTCTTTATTCATGACCACTTTCATTGTGCTCTCATCATATTCTAAAATGCTGACAGATTGTGTTTTTTTTACCCTTGTTCCTCCTTCTCTGGCAGCAGTAATAGGAAATCTTCACTCTGAAATAATAATATCTGCTTTCTTGGGAAACCTATTTTTGCTCCTCTTGTCATCAGTTTGACTATGTACTGTTGAAATTATGTCACTAGGCAGTGCCAGTGAGATGTTTGGACACAACTGTGATACATGACCCTATATTTAGCAAAATTTTGGTGTTTGTACTTCTGTAAACATCCTCAAATGATGCAAGGCAAGAAATTAAGAAACAGTTGGATTCTGACAAATTCTGTTATTTGTAAAAGAACAAAACACATTTTGCAAAATAAACTGATCAATAAATTATTTCTTTTTTTCCAGCAAATGAAGTAAAATTGATCTAGTTTGGGAATTATTGGAGGGTCAAGGGGAAGTAAACCATAAGTTCGACACATCTTAGTGGGAACTTCCTTAGCTCTGCTGGTGTGAAATCTTAGACCTGTGACTGTTCTAGGAGAAAGAAATTGTGTGCCTGTGGCTATTTTATTACAAATTGTGGCTAGCTGTTTTGATGAATTGAAGGAGTCCTTTTTCACATAAAATATATATTTTTGTAATATTTATTTGCCAGAAAAGGTTTGTCTGAAGTTTTGACTGGCACTGCATGTCAAAAAATGGAGAATCTGTATAGATCTATAGAAGGGTATCTTGGGGTAAGATCGGGTGCGGAGTAGAACTGCCCTTTTCAGCATCTGTGTCCTTTCAGGAATGGAACTGAAAAGGGGCAAGGGCCCCTAAGCCCCAAAAAATGGGGCCCCACACTAATGTCAGAGGGTCTCTTGGGTGCTGACCGTGCAAAGCGACATGAGGAGGGTACCGGGGTGGGTGGATTTGCGGAGATTTAAACCTATAAAGCATGTTCCGCTTTTATCAAAATAGGCCTACGCCTATAAGGCACATGAGGTGCATATTTAGGGTTTCAGTTGATGTTATGAAAGAACACTGTTGTGTTTCCACCATCCTGTTCCATCGTGAGAGTGCAGGGTGTAGATTTCATCGGTTACACTACATTACGAGCTTCACTGAGGAGCAAACAATGGGTGCAATGTTCTCTGACGCCATTTTATTTGTTAGTGATTGTAGATCATTAGTATTGTTTCTGCTATAGCTGACACTTTCACTCGGGTCATTCCATATGAACTCAACCAGAAGTCCCATAATGACCAACTCGGATTTGGCGAAAAAAATTTGTGCTTGTACCTTAACATATATGATGAACATGTGCAAAATATTTTGTCAAAATTCTAAAGGGTTTTTGTGCTGTGGCTCTTCAAAATAGGGTGGTATACCCCATTTTTGACCCTTGCCAATCTCGCATGTTTAAGAACAGCCATATTTGAATGCCAATATCTTAAGAATTAAATGAGTTGTGAGCTTGAGAAGTGGTATAGTATGTAATTGGCACCCAGGCTTTCCGGATCTATCATCAGAAAAGTCCTATCTCCTCTAGTTTTTGAGGTATTGGCCTCCAAAGTAATGGTTTTGTTATGTGCGAAAATTAAAATTTCAATTTACAGGGGGCAACTGTCGTGCTGCAATAAATCACAACTGTTTATTTGGGCTACATTCCTTCTATTTTGGCACATGACTATCTGTAGAAAGTTTTTGGACAGTATTGAAATCATAATTTCGGAGTAAGGGAGCTCCAAAAATGGCTCCGACTGGAAAAAATGCAATTTAACACCAATGTTTAACAGTCAAAATCACAGCGTAGTCATCTACCCAGGACAACAATTTTTTTTCCATGTAATTGTGCATGTATGTCAATCATCTGGTCAAAAAAATCATTGTTTTCATGTTTATATGACATTCTTTGAAAGTATGTTGCGTGCATTTATGACAAGGATTGGTTTGTGGGCTGCATTGTTGAGTGGTCAGATGAAAACTGTGATGTCTTTGTCAACTTCATGAAACATTCTAAGACTGGACTTCTCTCATTGCCTCCTTCTGTTCATCAGAATACCTGTTGGGTTCCATTCCAGAACATCATATGCATTGTGTCTGCACCAGAGCTCCAAGGGCAGAGCGCAAGGTTTTATAAGCTTGCTGACCAAGACACTGAATCAGTTCAGAAGAAGCTGCCTTCATTTGGGCTATGAACTCAATTTTGTCTACATTTTTGGATAAACTGACTTACTAAATTGTGGATGCCATCAAATCTATGTGTTCAGAGTAGAAATACCTCCCATTTTTTGCATTTTCACATTGTCACATTTTCCTGACAAAAAAGTAGTTAAAACGCAAGCTGTCGTGGGGATAAAAAACGCCTACATTTCATAAAATTATTTTCATATGAGAGAGGTGAGAAAACGATCTAATTTTTTGACCAGATGATTGACATATGTGTACAATTATACAGAAAAAAAATTGTTGTCCTGGCTAAATGACGCTATGATTTTGACTGTTAAAAATTGGTCTTAAATTGCATTTTTTCAGTCGGAGCCATTTTTGGAGTTCCCTTACTCCGAAATTATGATTTCAATGCTGTCCAAAAACTTTCTACAGATAGTCATGTGCCTAAATAGAAGGAATGTTGCCCCAGTAAGTGGTTGTGATTTATTGTAGCATGACAGTTGGCCCCTGAAAATTGAAATTTTCATTTTCGTACATAACAAAACCACTAATTTGGAGGCCAATACCTCAAAAACTAGAGGAGATAGGACTTTTCTGATGACAGATCCTGAAAGCCCGGGAGCAAATTACGCACTATACCACTTTTCAAGCTCACAACTCATTTCATTCCCAAGATATTGGCATCCAAATATGGCTGTTCTTAAAAATGCAAGATTTTCAAGGGTCTAAAATGGGGTATACCACCCTATTTTGAAGAGCCACAGCACAAAAACCCTTTAGAATTTTGACAAAATATTTTGCACATGTTCATCATATATGTTAAGGTACCAGTACAAATTTTTTTTGCCAAATCCGAGTTGGTCACTATGGGAGATTTCCAGACTTTGGTTGAGTTCATATGGAATGACCCACCCAAAAGATAAATAGTTCATTCTACTGGCCAGCCCCCAGTCTGCTGGAATTGCTCAAGGGCCCAACAGCTGTGCTGATCTTATTTTGCCTCGAACCTGCAGTATTGAGTCCTGGTGGAACACTGTGATCACGAGGCTGTCGGCCTTGGTGCTCAGTGTGATGATTTTCCTCACGCTGGCAGTGTAGTGCATCAGCCTGTCTGTTCTGTGAGCATCGGGTGGCTGTGGCGTGTACAGCCGACACCACGGCTGAGTGCTTTTCTGTGCGTGTGCGTGTGCGTGTGCGTGTGCGTGTGCGTGTGCGTGTGCGTGTGCGTGTGCGTGTGCGTGTGCGTGTGCGTGTGCGTGTGGTCATGAAGTCTCGTGACCACTCTACCTCGCTTTGTGTGTGTGTGTTTAGATACTATCTAAGTGTGTATGTTCGTGTGTGTTTTTGCATATGTGACCACTGTCTCTGCAAAAAGGTTGTGTGACAGCTGTGATATTCTCTCAGCTGTGTGTGTGTGTATATGTGTGATACGTATATATGTTTAGAGTGTAGATCTCATTAGTTACATATGTATGTGTGTGTGTGTGTGTGTGTGTGTGTAAACGTGACCGCTTTCCATGCTCTCCACAGATGCGCTTCATGCTGCTCTTCAGCAGGCAGGGGAAGCTGCGGCTGCAGAAGTGGTACACCGCCACGGCAGAGAAGGAGAAGAAAAAGATGGTGCGGGAGCTCATGCAGGTGGTGCTGGCCCGCAAGCCCAAGATGTGCAGCTTCCTGGAGTGGAGGGACCTAAAGATTGTCTATAAGAGGTAGCTGTATGCTCGCCCGTGGCCAACAAGCTGCTTGCAAACCGCCAACACTGTACTTGTGTATATCGGTGTGTTATCCACATGGAACTGTGGCGTCGGTGCAGCTGTGCAGGGTACTCATGTCCTGAGCTCTGATTTTAATGTATCTTCGCCCCTGAGGGGCAGACTGAAAGTTTTTCGCTTGGGTCCCGTTGAGGTCATTGTTACTGTTGGTGTTCCCATGGTGTTTCCGGGCCATAACTCAGAGACCATTCAATATTGCTTTTCCAAATTTTGTGGGTGCATTGATTGGCCACTAAACTAGGTGCCCTTCGCTGTTTAAGAGTTTCTGGGAATTTATTTGGGGGGGAGGGGGGAGACCGCAAGAGATGTTTTGTATTTAAGAGTAAAAATACACTAGCTGTTGATGTTTTTGCAAGATCTCCCTGGTCTTCTTGAATTGATCCAGAAACGGGTTCCCCACTGGAGAAATATGTTGCAGTGTCCAAATGTCTTGACAGGTGGTGACTTGCCTCAGTGCTGATGTTCGTCACACTGTGTGACCATCTTCTCGGTGCTCGTGATGGCTTATTTTAGTGGAAATCGTTAATATATTCATGTCCCCAGTCTGACTGAGCCGCTGCCCTGCATGTTCAGTGGTAAGTCGAGGCGGAACAGCAGTTGGCTGCGTGGGCGTATGAAACCCCATCAAACGGGTGACTCAAGTTCTGGAAAATTCTTTCTAATTTGGATTTAAATGGCCAGGTGAGGGGCCTTTGTCCAGAGACTGCTCAGAGGGACAGATCGGTCTGTTGTGCATTCCTGTGCACTTTCTGAAGGACCGCAGGATGAAGTCCAACTCATAAAAAGCTAGTTGCACTACAGCTCTCATTTGTTCAAAGTGCACCAAAATGCAGTATTGAACAGGCTTATGAAGACCTTTTTACACACACTAAACTCATAACATTGGCCAGTGATTGGCCAGGGTATTTGTTCTTCTCCAATCATTGGCCATGTTATTGGTTGTGTTAAAAGGTCTTGCATCTGCAAAAATCTCTTTGAAAATCAGGCCCTATGTGTTTCTTGCCATGCTATAGCGGGGCCTCAGGCCATCAGTTTTCCACTTTTTATTTTCTGTGTGTACTGCTTTAGGTTCAGTCCGCTGCAGAGAGATACAGTGGCGCTTGAAAGTTTGTGAACCCTTTAAAATTTTATATATTTCTGCATAAATATAGCCTAAAACATCATCAGATTTTCACACAAGTCCTGAAAGTAGATAAAGAAAACCTAGTTAAACAAATGAGACAAAAATATTATACTTGGTCATTTATTTATTGAGGAAATGGTCCAATATTACATATCTGTGAGGGGCAAAAGTATGTGAACCTCTAGGATTAGTGATTCATTTGAAGGTGAAATTAGAGTCTGGTGTTTTCAATCAATTGGATGACAATCAGGTGTGAGTGGGCACCCTGTTTTATTTAAAGATCAGGGATTTATCAAAGTCTGATCTTCACAACACGTTTGTGGAAGTGTATCATGGCAGGAACGAAGGAGATTTCTGAGGACCTCAGAAAAAGCGATTTTGATGATCATCAGGCTGGAAAACGTTACAAAACCATCTCTAAAGAGTTTGGACTCCACCAATCTACAGTCAGACAGATTGTGTACAAACGGAGGAAATTCAAGACCATTGTTACCCTCCCCAGGAGTGGTCGACCAACAAAGATCACTCCAAGAGCAAGGCGTGTAATAGTCGGCGAGGTCACAAAGGACCCCAGGGTAACTTCTAAGCAACTGAAGGCCTCGCTCACACTGGCTAATGTTAATGTTCATGAGTCCACCATCAGCAGAACACTGAACAACAATGGTGTGCATGGCAGGGTTGCAAGGAGAAAGCCACTGCTCTCCAAAAAGAACATTGCTGCTCATCTGCAGTTTGCTAAAGATCACATGGACAAGCCCGAAGGCTATTGGGAGAATGTTTTGTGGACAGATGAGACCGAAATAGAACTTTTTGGTTTAAATGAGAAGTTTTATGTTTGGAGAAAGGAAAACACTGAATTCCAGCACAAGAACATTATCCCATCTGTGAAACATGGTGGTGGTAGTATCATGGTTTGGGTCTGTTTTGCTGCATCTGGGCCAGGACAGCTTGCCATCTTTGAAGGAACAATGAATTCTGAATTATACCTGAAAATTCTAAAGGAAAATGTCAGGACATCTGTCCATGAACTGAATCTCAAGAGAAGGTGGGTCATGCAGCAAGACAGCAACCCTAAGCACACAAGTCGTTCTACCAAAGAATGGTTAAAGAAGAATAAAGTTAATGTTTTGGAATGGCCAAGTCAAAGTCCTGACCTTAATCCAATCGAAATGTTGTGGAAGGACCTGAAGCGAGCAGTTCATGTGAGGAAACCCACTAACATCCCAGAGTTGAAGCTGTTCTGTACTGAGGAATGGGCTAAAATTCCTCTAAGCCGATGTGCAGGACTTATCAACAGTTACAGGAAACGTTTAGTTGCAGTTATTGCTGCACAATGGGGTCACACCAGATACTGAAAGCAAAGGTTCACATACTTTTGCCCCTCACAGATATGTAATATTGGATCATTTTCCTCAATAAATAAATGAGCAAGTATAATATTTTTATCTCATTTGTTTAACTGGGTTCTCCTTATCTACTTTTAGGCCTTGTGTAAAAATCTGATGATGTTTTAGGTCATAGTTATGCAGAAATCTAGAAAATTCTAAAGGGTTCACAAACTTTCAAGCACCACTGTATATATACAGTGTTGCAGGAGTGGGCAGATTCAGTCCACTTCAAGTCACGGCACCCCTATTGATTTCAGAGTTCTGAGTGAATGGAAGACCTGAGCTTAGCTCTAAATATGAGAGATTTACAATGCAGACTGTTGAGCAATGGGCAAAGCTGTCTGGCTGTATCTCCTTTGACTCCTCTCAGTTCTGTGCTGCGTGACCCAAATGCAACGAATGGGTTGACCTGTGTTTTGTTTCCTGTCAATATGATAAGCCATTTTGCCTCTGTATGAGAGCGGTCTTACTCATAACATGCATCTGTGGCTGTTGCTCACTGGTGTTTAACACCCAATTTTCCTGCAGATTGTGCGCACATGTTATGAGATGATGAATTTGACTTACTGTGCTCATTTTATTCATCTTTTTGAGCATTGTGTCATTTCCATAGTGTTAACTCTAAAGTTTCATTGCATTTTCATGGCGTGCATCTCTGTATAGCCCACGTTCCTCTCTGCTATTGTGTAAACCTGTGTGTGTGTGTGTGCGTGTTGGTGTTCAGATTAATCCCTCTCCCCTCAGGGCAGATACATACATGTATCTGTTTGTGTGCATTAATCAGTCTCGCCTCTCTGCTGATACAGTATCTAAGTGCAGTGATACTATGTTTGTTTGCGTAAATCAGTCTCGCCTCTCTGCTGATACAGTAAGTGCAGTGATATTAGGTTTGTGTTTGTGTGCATTAATCAATCTCTCCTCTCTGCTGATACAGTATCTAAGTGCAGTGATACTATGTTTGTTTGCGTAAATCAGTCTCTCCTCTCTACTGATACAGTATGTAAGTGCAGTGATATTATGTTTGCGTGCATTAATCAGTCTCTCCTCTCTGCTGATCCAGTATGTCAGTGAAGTGATATTATGCATGTGTTTGCGTGCATTAATCAGTCTCTCCTCTCTGCTGATCCAGTATGTCAGTGAAGTGATATTATGCATGTGTTTATGTGCATTAATCAGTCTCTCCTCTGCGCAGGTACGCCAGTCTGTACTTCTGCTGCGCAGTGGAGGAGCAGGACAACGAGCTCATTACCCTGGAGGTTATCCACCGCTTCGTCGAGCTGCTCGATAAGTACTTCGGCAGTGTGAGTCACTAACTCTCTCCTCCCAGTGCGTTCCCTGACTCAGTTTTTATCTTGGCTGCCTCACGCTCGTGTCCTCTCTGTTCTCTCCTCTGTTCCTCCTCTCTCTGTTATAATAATCTCGCGCAAATCGGTTTGGTTTTCCTGTGTGCGCACTGTTGCCACTTGAGGCTTGGAGCCTGGATGATTTCACTGAAGCGATGAATCTCCTTAGATGTTTTTCTACATTTTGGCTGAGGTGGACCTTGCAGGGGTCAGAGGGTAAAGTCAGGCCATATTTTACTTTCATCTGGCTCTGAGCCAGCAGATTTGCCTAGATGAGCTCAACCTTCTGGCTGAATTGTTTTTATAATTGGAAAATCCAGGTGGTTGGTTTAAGATACTGGAATGGACTTCAAGATACTGAAATGGTCTTTTACTTTCTAAACCTTGGATTGTTGACCTCTGGGTCTTTCCACTGGAAATCACCCAAGCTCCCAGTATGATGGCCTGAGAATGGCTTCATTTGGTGCTATTTTGTTGCCTGTAATGTCCAAATGAAATCGCAGGTGGCTCCAGTTTAATAGCTCTCTCCGTTCTCATTTTATGGGCATCCAAAAAAGGGGTTGTGGCTCACATCAACCCTCTGTTTGCAGTTTATGAGCATTTTCAATGGGTTATAAATCATTAAGTAATAAACATTCAGACTTGATTCTTGCAGAATATGTTTATTATGCCTTAAAGTCTGTGCTGAACCTTTAACAACAGTGATTAACCTTTTGTGTGCTTTGCTATTAACCCCTAAACATTGAAAATTTACTTGCTGGTGTGTCGGACATGCCAATTTCAGGTGAAATTTTCCTTTCCTTTGTGTCCTTAGAATATACTTTCTGCCATTTGTTTTTTTGATAGAACACCCATAGGACTTTCAAAAGCTGGCAAAAATATCCCCCTATCTTCATCCAGTATGGGGTAACATTAACCCTTTTCAGCTAGAGAGTAGCATTAACCCTTTTTCAGCTATGGTGAAACATCAACCCTTTTTCAGCTATGAGCTAACATTAACCCTTTCTCAGGTATGGAGTAACATCTTTCGATTTTCAAAAAGTTGGTCTCAAATGGAAGCCCATGCAAAATACTTCAAAACGAAACGCAATTCAAGGTCCCCTATTACGCCCCAAGGTTTTCAGCTGATTAGCCATTATGAGCCAGTTCAAAGTCTCCAGTACCTGACATCACAAAGGGGAGTGACCACCCAGAATAATGAAATCTGATTGACTGCTTGGCTGAAGGTGATCAGTTGTTCTTACCTCTGGTTGGTTACCTCCCCATGTGATCTCAAGAGGGAAAAGATTTTGAAATGCCTTGTTATAACTAATTAGCTGTGCACCTGGTGACATAATAGGGGACCTTTAAATATTGAACAAATTCTCCTACATGGAAAAATGAGACCCCTTTTGGAGGATATTTCTGCATCAGGACACCAAGCTGCAATGTACATGAAGATGTACATAAATGTACGGGAAATACTGGTCTCAATATCTAATTTCATCATATTATTCCTTCATCCTTTGTATGCTTTTTTCACTATGTTTTTCTTTATTGTATTGCTTGTCCCTATTCTTTTCTTCTAGTTTGCATAATATTATGGTCAGTATTGAAAGTTGAAACCCTTCAAACTGAGTCTCTTATCCCTGAAATAGTGGACTCAGGCCGGCTTTTGAACTTTTGAGGCCTGGTTTCTACATGTTATGCATTTGCCTAAGATTTTGATTACTCATACTGCCTGTAGATGTCAGCATGTGTAAAGTAGGTGGCTCCTCTCTAATTAGCACAATGGTTTCGTGAAACAATGACTGAAGTATCTTACTCTCAAACTCATCCCTCATGCACAGTTGGCATTGTGAATGAATCCCAAAAGGATTGTAATAAGTGAGCACATGCAAGGTGGGTACTGAACAACTTTCATTTGAAAGCATTCAATCATGATGAGATGGAAGTATCCAATTTCTCAGCAAGCTTGGACCAGATATGCACTGTACACAGATGGGCCTACAGTGCCTGAATGTATGGGTCTCATCAGTAGTATATGTATGTTACCAATGCGGTTTGTTGCACGTGTCTTTGTAGGATAATAAAGAAAACATAATTCTTACAGCTGGTGGACATTTAAACCAGGTTTCCCTTTTTGCCTACATTTTCCTGTTCTTTTATATACTTCTTCCTGTACATTGTGGCTTGGTGTCGTGACGCAGAAATACCCCCTAATTTTTCCATGTAGGAGAAATTGTGCCATATTTGATTGTGTTTTTTTTTTTTTTTTGAAGTATATTGCATGGGTTTTCATTTGAGACCAACATTTTGAAAATAACAAGCAGACAGAGTCGGCTATATCCCCCGCCTTCTATTCTGAGAAAGGTGCAAACCCTAAAAGGCACATCTAGGCACGTTGATTGTTCCACACATAAAGTTTCGTTGAGCTGGGTTCAGTAGTTTTTGAGTTCTGCTCCGGAAACAATGTCTATACTGATTTCAAGTTGTGTTTCCATGGGAACGGGCAAAAATGAAATTCTGAGAAAGGTGCAAACCCTAAAAGGCACATCTAGGCATGTTGATTGTTCCACACATAAAGTTTCGTTGAGCTAGGTTCAATAGTTTTTGAGTTGTGCTCCGGAAACCAAGTGGGACCTATGCATGCACGCACACACGTACAGACGCACAGACGGACGGAGCCCATTTCAATATCCCCCCCAACTTCAGTTGGCGGGGGATGAAAAAAAATGGTTAACGTTACTCCAAATCGGGTGGAGATATGGGGACACTTTTGCAACCATTTGAAAGTCCTTTGGGTGTTCTATCAACAAAACGAATGTCAGACGGTACATTTTAAGGACACTATGGCAAAATAACACCTGCAATTGGCATGTCCGGCACACCCGCAAGTAAAATTTCCAATGTTTAGGAGTTAATGGCAAAGTATAGAAAGGGTAAATCACTGTTGCTAAAGGTCTCTCACAGACTTTGAGACATAAATATATCCTGTAAGAATCAAGTCTTTATCTTTCTTAGTTTATGATATATAGCCAGGGGTGCACATAACTTTTTTAGTGTGGTTCCTAAGGGAGCACCTGGACATGCTGCCTGGTGCTCAGTCTTTACGCAGCGCCCATCCTACAAGGTGTCATCCTCGCAGCCATCCTTTCTTGCAGAGAACTCAATACGCATCCGCTTTCATGCAAATACGCCCATAAAAGAGGAAGTTGAGTAAAAAAAATACAAATATTTCTTAAAATGAATACTTCGACTTGGAAAACAGTAAATCTTTCTAATGTTCACTTTCTTCCTTTGTGAATGCTAACTTACGTGCTTTTACCCTCTATGACCGATTGTCAGACACCAGGTTGCCCCATGCCAATTTATTGGAGCAATCAGGCTCTGGATTGAATAACAATGAAATGAGCAAACAAAGGTGACGGGTCATTCAATGTCAAATCAACCAATTTTCTCAAAAGTGAAAAAGTTGATGTCTCAGAATTTCTTCAAATTTTAACCAGTTGTGAAGTGACCATATTTGAGAACATCTGCAAATTTTCTAAGGGTTCTGATGAAAATTGTGACCCTCAGTCCCATAAATATGAGAGGAGGGTGCATGCGCAAAATTGCACCCCTTATTCTGAACAGGTTTTCAAATGCCTGTAACTGGAAAGATATACAACTTAGACGACTGACAGGTCCTAGGATCACCAAATTTGGCCTGTACGCAGATCTTAAGTGTCGAAACAACATATTAAAATTCTAGGATGGTTTTCTGTCCCATTCAGATTTTATTGCAAGTTGAAAATAGAGGGTTTTTTTTTTCAATAATCGAATTTGCAATATCTATCATTTTATGCACTTTTCATACATATCAAGCCCCTGTCAACCACAGTTGACTGCAAATAATGTCCTGAATGGGATTTGCTACCCTGGCAGGGCTTCTACCAAGATGATTCTGATATTAGGCCATTATGTCCCCATTGCAACACCATACACTTTTTGCACTTCTAGAAATAGCTGCTGACATCAGCACTAATCCACTGTGTAGTGTGCATAGTTCAGAGATCAAGGGCTTTCTTTTCAGGATCAAACTCTGCTCTGCTGGAGGCAAACTTGTCCATAATATCAGTCCAGAATTTCTCACATATAGCAGCTGATGGCATTTCTCAGCTTCACCAAGGGATGATCCCAAAGTACATCGGTTTAAAGATGCCATTTGTACATGTACACTTTCTGCTCAGCAGCACCACACCATATGTACCTGATCTCTGAACTATGCGCACTGCACAGTGGATTAGTGCTGATGTCAGCAGCTATTTCAAGAAGTACAAAACTGTATGGTGTTGCAATGGAGACATAATGGCCTAATATCAGAATGATAATGGTAGAAGCCCTGCCAGGGTAGCAAATCCCATTCAGGACATTCTTTGCAGTCAACTGCGGTTGACAGGGGCTTGAAATGTGAAAGTGCATAAAATGATAAATATTGCAAATTCGATTATTGAAAAAAAAACCTCTTTTTTCAACTTGCAATAAAATCTGAATGGGACAGAAAACCATCCTAGAATTTTAATATACTCAGCAACAAAAGTTTCTGTGACACCAATATTGTTAATTATTTTTCATAACGCAATTATGAAATTGTCATACATGGTGATATCAGACTGAAACAGTACACGTAAACACAGCATTGAAATGGAAATCATGAAAATGCGAGAAAATGACTTTGCACGTGAAAATGTGCGTAAATCATGCTTGTGGATGGCAATAAAAGAGGAGAATTTTTGGAATGTTCACATTGTGCCTGATGAACGACGGAAGCATCACTTATCGAAAACACAGCCATTTCGGATCAGGAACTCTACCCTCTAAATGCCAAGACTGTCTGAAAATGATCGGTGGAGGGCCATTGGGATGATTGAATCCGGAAACTCGCAGAGGGAAGTTGCTCATCGCCTGAATGTCCACCGAAACACCATTTGGAACTTATGGCAGCGTCATCAGCAGACAAGACATGTCAGAGACCGTCCTCGCAGCGGCCGTCCACGAGTAACCACTCCCAGACAGGACAACTGGATTTGAACAACCCATCTCCGAAATCGATTCCAACCTGCAACCATAACTGCAAGAACGATACCTGGTTTGAGGCGACTGTCTGCACAGACAATTCGTCGCCGTCTCCGTCATTTTGGCATTGTCCCACGTCGGCCAGCAAGACGTCCAATACTCACAGTACAACACCGACGACTGCGTCTACAGTGGGCACAACAACATCGACGGTGGATCCAACGTCAGTGGGATCTTGTACTCTTCACTCATGAATCAAGATTCATGCTTAACCGATGTGATGGTCGTTTACGTGTATACCGTCGACGTGGAGAACGTTATGCCAACAACTGTGTTCAGGAATTTGATCATTTTGGAGGTGGTAGTGTCATTATTTGGGGAGGGATCACGGCTAGAAACAGAACAGATTTGCTTGTTATTGATGGAAATCTGACCGGTCAAAGATATCGCGATGAAGTGCTACGGCCATTGGTGGTACCGTTTTTGATGCAACATGGTCCCGGAATAACGCTGCAACATGATAACGCCAGACCACACGTTGCAAGGATTGTACAGCAGTATCTGATGCAACAACATGTCAATGTCCTGCCATGGCCAGCCAGATCTCCAGACATGTCCCCAATCGAGCATCTTTGGGACGAGATGGATCGACGTTTGCGGCGGTTGGATAACCCGCCAGCTACACTCCAGGAATTGCGACAACGTCTACGTCAGATTTGGAATGACATCCCACAGCAATTTCTGGCACATCTGATTCGGTCCATGCGCCGGAGATGCGTTGCTTGCATCATGGCACGAGGAAGTCACACCCGGTATTGAAGTGTGAAGGTCACAATTGGTTAGACGTCAGACAAGTGCTTCATGACGCATGAAAATGACATTTTTCGTTTTGAGTGACGTTGGCACTGAAAAGTCAGTGTTTCTCCTGTTAAATAAACATATTGATTGCATTGAGATCTTTGCGTGTCATTTATAACATACACATAAATGGTGTCACAGAAACTTGCTGAGTATATGTTGTTTCGTCTCTTAAGGTCTGTGTACAGGCCAAATTTGGTGATCCTACGACTTGTCCCACATCTTCATTTTTGTCTCCGAAATTGAGCAAAAATGGCAAAATTCGAAATTTGAAGGGTCAATAATAGACAAAGTATGATAGTTACTTGCTCCATGAACTACAGAGTGGTAGTCAGGGTGTCTGACGATATATGGCAGCAATTTGAACTATGTTGGTGAAATATAACAGGCCAAAAAAGACCAACAAAATCGTTCTCGGAAAAAGTAAAAATGCCTTTTTTTCTATTTTGGGGCAGCCAAAATAACCATATTTATTTGATCAAACTCTGCAAAATTTTGGACAGGTATTCTTTACAAAAATATCTGTAGGATGACCAAATTTCAGTCGTCTAAGTTGTATATCTTTCCAGTCACAGGCATTTGAAAACCTGTTCAGATTAAGGGGTGCGATTTTGGGCATGCACCCCTCTCTCATATTTATGGGGCTGAGGGTCACAATTTACATCAGAACCCTTAGAAAATTTGCAGATGTTCTCAAATATGGTCACTTCTCAACTGGTTAAAATTTTCCTTTTTTCTTTTTTTTTTTAATTTGGCATCTCCAATCCCACCCGAATCTGGAATGCCCAATTGGTGAACTATGTACAAGGCTTGCTCGTATGCGACCCCTTGCTGCCAACTCAGGATAGTGAGGACAATTCACGGCTCTCCACTGAAGCGCGTGCCTGTCAGTCACTGATTCTTATTCACTCATTGGTTGAATCCTCGTAAGTTTAGAACGAGGGCGGAGGATACCCGGACATGAACAAACCCAGAGTCTTCCTGACGAGCGCCCGTCTGGCCAGCAGGAGGCGCTGGAGCAACGAACAAAGCTACTATTTTATCCCCAAATCCGGCAGTCCCTTCCCAATTTGGAACCCTGTACCGCGATGGCCAATTGTGCGCTACTCTGAAAAAGCACAACTGGTTAAAATTTGAAGAAATTCTGAGACATCAACTTTTCTGCCATTGGTTGATTTGACATGGAATGACCCTGATATGAGTTTTTCGTCATTATTTAGCCTTTTCTTAATTATTTCTATTTTTGTCATCTGTTGCAAGGTTAATATAGTTTTGAAATTTTCATTAGTTTTTATTTTTATTTAGTTTTACAGTTTGCTTTTTTATTTGAGTTTAGTTTTAGTTAGCTGAACAAGTGATTAAGCAGTTTTAGTTTTTATTTTGAGGAATTCACTAGTTTTAGTTTAATTTTTATTTAGTTTTAGTCTTAGTTTTAGTTTTTCAGCTATTAAGAGGAAGGCCATAATTTGTAGAAGCTGACAAGGATAAAAGAATGTATGACAGCAAATATGATTTTACCGAGTACTTTATTAATCCTGTATTCTTTAACCATCATCTTTTTTAACATGTGACACTGATGATACTACTATAACTGGGAAAAAAAATCCAATCCATCTCACCCCATACAGTCATCATGCTCAGTTATTTCCACAGCTTTTCCCATGTTTGAGAGCTAACCATCTTCTTCACTGAATGTGCGCAGGGCAGTTGCTTGGAATTCAGGGGCCCCTAACAGAATATCGGTGTGGGCCCCCGCCCCCGACTTTTCATTGCCACTCTTTAACGACAATATATCATGATGTTATTCATTATTTTTCTGTTTCTCAGTGTTCTCGACAGTGCCTAATGCAATACACCCAATTTTTCCTTTTTTAAAAATTAACCACTCAACAAAGAGAGTATCATCATGTGAATTATTAATTGTCTTATTCACTAATTAACTCACCATCAAAAACATATTCAGACTGCTGGTGGTGAGGACCTATTGCTGGGTCAGGTTCAGATGAAGTGACTACAGCTGATTCTGAAGTAGCAGTGGATAAAGGTTTAATTGTTCCATTTCATATTACTTTCGTAAACATTTATGGTTATGTTCCATGGAACGACTGATGAAGAACTAACCTACCGAGTATTGGAATAAACAGAATCTAAATGGGCTTCCCAGTACCATAGCTCTAAGCACCCAGCTTCATTTTGCTATTGTAAGGAGGAGGGCAAGCTCTGTAAAATTACCCCCCGCGTGAGAAAGACTTATGCCAACAGGCTAAAGTAGCAGTTTAGTTTTAATAAACAATTAAGGTAAAAGTAAACCTAGCATGTACAGTCAATTACAGCTTGAGAGAGCTGAGTATGCAACAATCACTCATAAGAACGGAGGAACGTGTCCTAGGCTGCTGCTACCAAATTTTTTGACGGCATATTATGATGGCTGGCGAATGATAACCTTACCGATCTTTTCTGTAGATGATACCGTTAATAACTGAGTAATGTCATTCTTGTCAGGCGATTATTTACTCAGCTGACTGCATGTTACTTTAACGTAATGTTAGCAGCTGAATAGCCAGCCTAAACAGCTAACATAGCAAGCTAGTTTAATACTCTCACCTCTCTTTGAAAAGAATTCTTTAATGTTCTGGACCCCTGCTTTGCTCTTCCTGTCCTTTCTAATCTTTTCTGGCGTCCAGATTTGTGTGCGTTTGTTTGTTTGCTCTTGGACATCATATTCGCAAGGACGGTGATCCCTGTTTGCTGCCTTAGTTCGCGACCTCGCCAGCAAAAACGCACAAACAATTTTCCAATACGAGCATGAAGCATGGATTGAACCATTTTTAAAGAAGGGGGTTACTGAAATGTATTTCATCAATATTGCATGCCTTAATGGCTTTGTTTAAACTCTGATGCATTAGTATTAATATTTGGTAAATCTATGCAAAATAATTTTGTCATGGTGCTACTGTGGGTTTTGTGGGCCCCAATGGACTGTGCGCCCTTATGACGGTGCTGAATTAGAGAAGTAGTGGAGCTCCACTCCTCCGCGGGTTTGCAGCTAGACCCCTTTGGCTGAATTGTGCACGTGAAGCATCATCTTCGGCTGACGCCTGCAGCAACTACGACAGCTAATAGCCGCTATGCTGCCCCCCCTCTGGAAGCAACCGGTTAACTCTGACTGAACAGGGTCATAATTGAGGGAGAAAACGAAACTATCAATGAAAACGAAGCTAATTTTATCTGCAATTTAGTTTAGTTTTAGTTAGTTTTGTATTGTCCATTGTAGTATTTATGTAGTTTTCGTTTTTTTAAAAATTGACATTATTTTTATTTTTATTTCAATTAACTAAATTATTTTTTCACAGCTAGTTTTAGTTTTAGTCTTAGTTTTCGTTAACTATAATAACCCTGATCTGTTGTTGTAATATTTCTGTAGGCTAATTTAATTTAAGACACTGAATCAATTTATAGAAATGATGATAACAATATGTTTTTAAAATATTGTATTTCAGCGTGGATTGGTTAAAACGAGGGACGTTTAATCTCACGGCCTCAATTTATCAACTGCTAATGCTTTAGCAAGGTCGCGCTTGTCCCAGAAACTCATTTTAAAGTTCCAAATGTCCCATCTAACGATTGTGTTTGGGGAAACCCACGTAAAGAGAATGTTACAAACATGAGAGAATGTTTGATGTTTAAGAGTCTCTTTGACACGCTTGTTAATCCTGAGATCCTACATTATTGGGAAACCCACTGCAGTGTAAGAGAAGAGTTTAAGGTAGGATGACGAAGCTTCTGGAGGAGTATGCATGCATCGGTGCTCTCGTTCAAATGGGGCAGCGTTAAACTTGTCAGCAAAAAAGTAAGGAATTCGCTTGTAGCATCCTGGAGATTGTTAATATTTAATATACGATGTGCTTTGATGTCTTATCACTTCGTGGATGCTTGAAGGCATTTTCAAAGCATTATCTTGCTAGCTCCTGCAGTTTTTGTCGCATTAAATAGCCCATGAACATAATTGAGGTTTCTGGATTTGGGCCAGGTCACGGTCTGCTAGCCTCCAGAACAGTTGACCAAAGAAATGCAATGAAATTTCACTGAATTTAAATTGAAATATTAAAAATCACTTCTATTTACTTTTTAATAATGTCTTATCAGTATTTGGCATAAAGGATAAACCGTGTAAACGAACATATTCTTCCAACCATTCATCCAAAGGAATAATGTGCGCAGATCTTAAAAATTCAATGATCAGGCTATAAAGGCAGTTTCCAGCTACTCTATACTCAAGTAGTTCTGTGGAATACCCCAACAAAAGCCGACGAGTAGCCGGTCTTCTGGGACAAGTCGAAGTTCAGGCAGCTCTGCGTGGAAACTGTATTTGGGCAGAAAATAACCGATGTGGACCGTGCCGATTTTTTTTTTTTTTTCCCTTCTTCTTCTTTTTTTTCTCAAGAATGTTTGAGAAACAAAGTCATTGACATCTATCAGTCTGGAAAGGGTTTCAAAGCCATTTCTAAGGCTTTGGGACACCAGCGAACCAGGTGAGAGCCATTATCCACAAATGGAGAAAACTTGGAACAGTGCTGAACCTTCCCAGGAGTGGCCGGCCTACCAAAATTACTCCAAGAGTGCATCGACAACTCATGCAGGAGAGCACAAAAGAACCCAGAACAACATTTAAAGAACTGCAGGCCTCACTTGCCTCAGTTAAAGTCAGTACTCATGATTCAATGATAAGAAAGAGACGGGCAAAAATGGCATCCATGGGAGAGTTCCAAGGCGAAAACCACTGCTGACCAAAAAGAACACAAACACTCATCTCACATTTACCAAAAAACATCTTAATGATCCCCATGAATTTTGGAAAAATATTCTGTGGACTGATGAGACACAAGTTGAACTTTTTGGAAGGTGTGCGTCCTGTTACATCTGGCATAAAACTAACACAGCATTTCATAAAAAGAACATTCTACCAACAGTCAAACATGGTGGTGGTAGTGTGATGGTCTGGGGCTGCTTTACTGCTTCAGATCCTGGAAGACCTGCCGTGATTGGAACCATGAATTCTGCCCTCTACCAGAAAATCCTGAAGGAGAATGTCCAACCATCAATTTGTGACCTCAAGCTCAAGCACACTTGCGTTATGCAGCAGGACAGTGATCCAAAACACACCAGAAAGTCCTCCTCTGAATGACTTAAAAAAACAAAATGAAGGTTTTGGAGTGGCCTGGTTGAAGTCCGGACTTAAATCCAATTGAGATGCGGTGGCATGACCTCAAACCGGCTGTTCATGCTCAAAAACCCTCCAATGTGGCTGAATTAAAACAATTCTGCAAAGAAGAGTGGGCCAAAACTCCTCTGCAGTGATGTGAAAGACTTATTGCCTGTTATCGCAAACGCTTGCTTGCTCTTGTTCTCGACGAGGGTGGCACAACCCGTTATTAGGTTTAGGGGGCAATTACTTTTTCACACAGGGCCAGGTAGGTTTGGATTGCTTTTTTCCTCAATAAAAGAAATCATCATTTAAAAACTGCATTTTGTATTTACTTGACTTTGTGTAATATTAAAATTAGTTTGATCTGAAACACTTAAGTGTGACAAATGTGCAGAAAAAATAAGGAATCAGGAAGGGGGTAAATACTATTTCACAGCCCTGTAGATGGCAGGTAAAAATGAAATGAAAATTGCTCTTGATCGTAATTCCGTTGCCGTGGAATTGCCCTTCTTCATCAACAGTGATAGTCAGATTTTGCTGTAGGAGTATCAGATACTCTTACCGGCAGGCTACAGGCACAGACGATCATTGTTGATAAGACTATAGGGATGGGGATCGAAACCTGGTTCCAGTATGGACCTGGTTCCGCATTTCTCAAAAACTGAAAATCAATACCTCTTGAGCTTATCGATGCTGCTTTCGAGTCTCATGGGTTCATTGACGTAATGTTATGTCTCAAGCTGAGTTACGTCATTTAAATGCAATCACTGGTGCACAAACATACGCTAGTTTTCTAACAAAGCTTTTGGGGAACAAAAACTGAAATGCCAGCCAACAGGTATTACAGTACATGAAGATGAATCCGGGTCACTTGCTTGCGAGGATGGCAGATCGTGCAAAGAGGTCTAAAATTTGGCTACATTTTTACCAAAGAAAAAGATAAGGAGGACGCAAAATGTTCTCCTCGATTAGGTGACGCATATTTGCTGTATTTAAATCAACTTTAAATAAAGTTGCATGCCTGTTGACTCTCACGCAAGTAGCTGGAGCCGCACGCTTTTTATAGCCTATTAAACTGTCGAGTGCCACTTTTTTATCAACCCACACAATACTGAGAGTGAAAGTCCGTGTTTGATTGGAACATGGACCAGTTCAGTCAAGCGAAGCATTGGCCTATTAATATATTAATTATTTTTCTGTACTGAATTTCACCCATGATTTCATCGCTGTTAGATTGCATATGGAGAGAAACCGTGTCTTCAGTTGCCAATTACGATCATAGGAAAACGCTTCAATAAGGGAAAATGATTTGGAACTAGCCAGGACTAATTGTTGTCATAAAGGGATGTGTCTTTGCCTCCCCGCTTGCTACGCCACTGCATCTCCGTCCTCTTCCCTAGTCTTTGACTTGGCAGCACCTCAGTCTTCAGAGCCACAAAGTTTTCTGTGTTGTAATCGTGTAATAGTATGTCCTGAACATGACTGTCTGTTACATAGCTGTCGGCATCCAGTGTTTTGTAGGATTTCAGGCTCTCCCGGGAATAGAGACTTGGCGTCTCGATCTGGTAAGAATGAGTGCCCGGTCACTGAAGTCTGGGCCATTTTTTCTCGTCATTTATCCACTCACCTGCACCTAAAGCTTATGAGTCATTATAATGTATCCCGTTCACTAATGTTAATTTAGCAGCATAACTTGTCACTCGCTGATAAACTGTTGTAATACGCTGACAACATCGCTAGCTAGCTATCATCGCAACTGCAAGATAACTGTGACAACCTCTTGAACAGTTTAAAGGGGCTGCTCTTTCTGCAGTCAGGTTGCGCGTGCATCTGCCTTGTTGATAAACAAATAATCCCTCTATTCCAGTGGCCGAAATAAACATTCAAAAATTGACATCGGGACGCGATTGAGCTTCCCTTCAAGTTTTCTGCCGCACATTTTTTTTTTTTTTTTGTCGCACATGCGCACCTGTGACACCAATTATGTGCACCCCTGTTATAACCCATTGAAAATGCCCACAAACTACAAACCGAGGGTTAATGTAGACCACGCCCACTTTTTTTAATGCGCATAAAATGAAAATGGAGAGAGGTATTGACCTGGAACCACCTTTGATTTTATTTGGACATTACAAGCAACAACATATCACCAAATGAAGCCATTCTGAGACCATCATACTGGGAGCGCCCCCCATTTTTTTTTTTGTTATTTCAGAAGGAATGACCCCTCTGCATGAAGAAAATGTTATCCATACTCCCAGCAACACAGGTTATGCATATTGCCTAAGTTGCGGTTAAGTCACAACTCCTATCGATTTTTGTTGCCATGGCAACACAATTGGCTGAATAAAGCACAAGTTCATGTTGAAAATGTGCTTGCTTCACTGTTTGGTGTGGGAATGCTCTTGAGGTCCGAGTTTTTCAAATTTCATGAGCGGGGGGGGAGGGGGGTTGGGCTGCTTCACCCACGCGGTCATGGGCGACTGAGATTTCGCGTTTATAACGGAGTTGAAATTGATACTCTCTGTAAAAATGATTGACTCCAAAATGATCTTTTTTGCTTACTTTTTAGCAGTGCACTGTGTACTTAAAGGAGAATTCCGCTGTGAAATTGACTTGGGGTGTATTGAAACATGATAACAAGTACTAACCTTTGTCGAATACCCCACCTCCGTATGCATGCATTTAGAAATGAATGGATTTTTAGCTGAAGCTCCCAGCAGGCTTGCAATAGTAGTGAATTGAGCATAGCGTTGCCTTGCAAAGAAATCACTTTTTTTTTCATCATTAACAAGGCTCATAGTAGCTCCACACTTAATCGGTAGTATTCTGAGGATGCTGACATTTAAAAAGAGGCACTGAGAACATTGAAAATGCACTGGTAGTTTATTGAAAAAGACTATTTATGCAAACAGTACCTTGAGGTAGTTTCCAGTAACCTCCATCTTGAAAGTCACAATAAGTTGACTGACGAGCACGAACGAATGCATTGCAATCTGTTCCCCTATCCTTCCTATTCGTTTGTGCTCGTCAATCGACTTATTGTGCTTTTCAAGATGGAGACGACTGGAAACTACCTCAAGGTACTGTTTGCATAAATAGTCTTTTTTAATAAACTACCAGTGCATTTTCTCAGTGCCTCGTTTTAAATGTCAGGGCCCTTGGAATTCTACGGATGAAGTGTGGTGCTACTTTGAGCCTTGTTAATGATGGAAAAAATTGCGATTTCTTTGCATGGCAACGCTATGCCCGACTCACTACCATTGTAAGCCTGTTGGGAGCTTCAGCTAAAAAGCCATTTATTTCGAAATGTTGCATGCATAGGGAGGTAGTGTATTCAACATAAGTTAGTGCCCATTATCATGTTTCAATACACCCCAAGTCAATTTCACACTGGAATTCTCCTTTAACATGGTGTGCCTCTCGCGTGTTCTAGAAGTTTCTGCAGAACCTCAATGCTGTTGCCTCTTGAGGTCATGCCTGAAAATTAAGACAAAATGTATAATACATGTAAGATACCGAGTCAGTATGATGCACAGGGTTTCCACTACGTGTAATTGATCGTGGCACACCGCCACGGCAAAATAAAAGCCGCAACACCTAAGTACAATGACTTTACATAAACTCCAAAAATCCTAAGGACAATCAGGTGTCGCCAGTTCTCATTGTTAGTTAAAATGAGTACTAATAATTCTTCACCTGTTGTCAATCATTTTGCGTGATGAACACGTTTTCCATTTGGTGGTAAAACGCACTGCTTTCTTCTTAATGCAATGTGCGCAACGATTAGAGAAAAAATATTTTGTTCACTTTACAAAACAATAAACTTCGATATTAACTTTTGCGTTTGCTGTGAGCACATCCTGCTCAACCTAATTGTATCTTCATGATTATTTAATTCCCATTCTGGAGTCATCATCGGTTTTCATATTATATGTGAAATCCACCATCACCCACGTGAAACTGATAAACCTCCTTGCGCATAGACTTCAGTTATCTCATCGCCTACGTACTCATTAACCCTCTATTAACCACCGTAGGATATCTGCTACATAAAGTGAAAGGGTTGACAGCCTGGTCGCCCTGCTGGTTTTGTTTCTTATTGCCAAATAAACATTTGAGAATAACTTGAATTGTCCGTCACTTTAATTTTTCCATTCGCATTATTACCCAATGTAGCAGATCTGCTACATTTTGGAAAGGTGGGCCAAAGGGTCGAATTTTTTTTTTTTAAACTATTTTTCCAAATATTGGCGCATAATCAACATATTTGCCTAGGGAAATGATTTGTACACAGTTGGAAAGGTACTTGGTTAGCAGAGGGTTAATGAAAATTGGCCACACCTGATAATGCTGACTTTTGACTCAACGCTGATGTTTCAAAAAATCCTGGAGGAACCCCTGCTATATAAAACCGTTTGAGGTCAATAGTCCAATTCCATCTCATTGAAGTGTTGAACAAGCACTGAAGAAGTTTAGTTTTAGTGGGTTATAAAACTCAAATTTACAGGCTGAGTGAACTCTGCTGGAAACTGCTGCAGAATTATTGGAAAAGTATGGTTAAAACACAAAACCATGTATTCGTAAACGGTACTAACATTGCTTTGCACTGCTCTGCCTCTTCTTTCAGGTGTGCGAGCTTGACATCATCTTTAACTTTGAGAAGGCCTACTTCATCCTGGATGAGTTTCTGATGGGGGGTGAGATTCAAGATACTTCCAAAAAGGGCGTTCTCAAAGCCATCGAGCAGGCAGACCTTCTGCAGGAGGTATATGGCTCATGCACTAGCCCACGGCATCAAAGCAGTGTCCAGAAATGTCCACCTGGCTCTTTAGGACCCCAAAATGATGGGTGTGATCCAGCCAGGATTTCGCTTATATCAGATTTTGGTTTTCATGAGGTTTAGTCAATATAAAGTCAATATGGAAGCCTTCGTGATATATCTGGGTGTCATGTCTTTGTGGTTGTTGGAGCTCGTGTCTGGTGTCGTATCGGTTGAGCCAAAAAAAAAAAATATATATATTTTTTATTTTTTTTTACATTTCAATGTTTTTCATTCAGGGTAGTTCCCGTCTTTTAAGTGGATGTAGCTGGTGTGACATAAGCAAACTACTTATTCTTTGATTTGCTTGCTGACTGGTTACTGATTTCTGTTGATTGAGACACCTGATCTTAACCGTATCTACAACCGACTTGCACTCAGAACTTTGCTTGGGCAGTATTTTGTCTGAAACTGTCAACTGGAGTTAAGGTTTATATTAGATTCATACTGGCCACTCATAAATAGAAAGTAACAAGCTTTCCATTAACTGTGAATTTACAGTGTGCAGTTCTCAAGTGGGTTATAGTTTTGCCTCGAAGTTGTTGCATGTAGAGAATATGATATTTATATAAAAAGAATATAATGCAGCACTCACTGAATGATTAGAAGTCAAGTTGTACATAATTCTTAATTCATGTAGGTGCAATGTAACATTTGTAGTAACACATTTATTTTTTAAATTCATTTTTCTCTGAAGCAAGTTTTCCTTTTTCCACAGGAGGATGAGTCACCAAGAAGTGTACTGGAAGAAATGGGACTGGCCTAGGCACGTTTTAACAATGGCAGTTTTTTTTTTTTTTTTTTTTTTTTTTCTTCTTCCCTTGTTTTTAGTACAGCGAGAGGAGTTTTGGTACTGTTACCTGTCAAAATGACAGGGTTGGAATGAAAGAGTGTGTGTGTGTGTGTGTGTGTGTGTGTGTGTGTGTGTGTGTGTGTGTGTGTGTGTGTGTGTGTGTGAACATGCTTTTCTCTCACTCTGGTCCTACTAACCTGTATGTATATATATGATCATGTAGGATCCCATTCGTCAGAATGGGCCTTTAGTTTCTGATTAGTCTGCCAGCCATGTGAATGGGTTGCTTATTTTGTTCAGCTTTCCTAAAAGACGCTCCTGCATCTTGGGCAGTCTCGAAAAAAATCTTGTATGCGATTATCTCTCTATAATTGTGTGCCATCTCTTGAGGAAAAAATGGCAACACAATACAAGCTTACTGTTAAAGTGCTGTGCATTTTCTCTTAATCAGTTACAAGGGAGTCAAACTTTTTTTTAATTCAGCTCTTTCTTTGAGCTCTTACAGTTGGATATTAACCTCTGCCACCATTGTTTGGGAAATGGTTCGGACTTGGAGGTTGAGTAGTTTAATTTGAAAACTGGTTCAGGCATTTTCGTGCTTTTGAAATGGACTTTGACAACTCGATGTTGCTTTTTAACTGAACTCAGGTAATGTGCATCTCCTCCAGCCGGCTTCTTATTTGTTGACTCTTATGACTCAGTGCTTCACGAGCGTCAGTTAATCAGGAATTACGCTTCCTGGGAACGGCACTGGGAGATGTGACGTGTCGCCCTTTGAGATGAGCCCTGGGGCGGCTCGCTTGGCCAGTCCTACGCTAATGCGCGTGGGCGGCGGAAGCGACTCTGCTCTCCTCTCCATTAGCGGTCTCTGCGGTTATGTCGAATGGTAGTTCTGCTTAGACTGCCCCCCCTTTCATTGCTGTGCCCTGATACCCACACCTCTTTCCAGCTGACCCGATGAAAGAGGTGCTGAGAGCCAAGTGCACAGGGATGTCATCAGACCAGACTGGTCAAATATGCAAGAAATAAATAAATAAAAAGGGAAGATAAATTGAATGTTAGAAGGGACCAGAATAAATCACCGGCAGCAGGAAGAGAGGTTATTTACCATTGGATCTGCAAGCAAATTACTTTGATGTTGTCAGTTTTGTTAATGATGTGAAAGGAAATGAATATGTTTAATCCTTTGTTCATCATTCTGGATTCTAACTTAAATTGACTGCAGACCCGCAGTGACACCCCCCCTCCCTCCCCCCCAGTTTCAGGTTTTTGTCAGCGGCAGTGGCATTCTCGGACCCACGGGGTGAAAACATTCAGGAGTCATTACAATCATTTTAGTTTGTGACTCATGGAAGGAAGTGGTGTTTGGCATTAAAACCACATGTATAGCATTAACCCTTAGAGTGCCGAATGGAAATGGTGTTGCGCAGTGATGGAAGATATCCAGTTCAAAGCTGTTGAAAATCTACCATGTGGCAACTTGTTAAACAACTTGTCACATAATAGGTTTTCAACAGCACAAGGTAATTTAGTTTGTCATTTTTTGCTAATTTATTTCATCACTCTAAGGGTTAAACAGTGCACCCGCACTGGGACTCGTGCTCTCTTTCTTTATCCTGTTTTCTTCCTGTTTTCCTCTGCTAAAGGATCTTTAATGTCTTCATCCCTGTATTCAGGATAATACCTATGAGTCAAAATGCAATAAAGGCCTGTCACTATTTTACTGCTTTATATGGTTGTGAGCCTGACTGGACTAGTAAGCTAAAGGGTCTTCTGATACAGGAGTTGAGTGGCTGATTATAGTTCCAATGAGCTCTGAGCGATTGTGATTTTATCATTTTTTTTCTGAATGTGTGCAAGTGGTTGAGTGGCTGTGGTAGTGAGGAATGACATTTATGCGATATACTGAATGTAATGCAACATGCTAATGTTATAATCTGACATCAGGAGCTTAATGGGGTGTGAAGCGAATGTCATTTTTTTAAAATTGAATAAAATATGAACTAAAAGAAGAGATTAACAGCTTTTTAAACATTGTGTCATTGAAATTTATTTCAGTATTCCTGCACTGAGAGTGGGGTGTTTGTGACTATGTACAATCAGGTTGGGAGAAGCAGCATGCTTTCTCAGACATACCCAACACCTCAAGTAATATTTAGAATCTTAACACATCTGCCCCTTTCTGACCATCATCCGAAGAGCAGAATCCCTCCCAAAACGGGCTGTATTCTCCTGTTGTGCAACCCAGCTCATAGACGGCACGTCACTGGATTTAACTCCAGGTCTAGCAGAGCGTTGCTAGGGAAGATATCCAGCCTTCCTGTGTCTTTCCGTTGCAGCCTTCAAGCTGCAATTGCATGGAGGGTAATAAATATGATTAATTTATATAGCATCAATATGTCCCATACATTATGGTTCCCAGTAATGTGGGCTATGTACAATGTGCTGTCATTTCTACCAGAGGAAACCAATATGTATAATAAAATGCTGAAATAAAACCTAGAATCTGCATTTTCACTATACGTGACTTGTTTGATCACGAGTACAAAATGTGAGTGTGGAGCCAAGTGTCCCTGTCCAATCCATTATGGAGGTCACTAAATTTCTTTCTTGGCTATAAAATGGATGTGTGTGTCTACGTGTGTGTGAGCGAGAGTTACTGCGGATGAGTCACCAATCCTTTGTGTCTGGTGCAGTATATCTGGCAGCACGGAGAGCAAGAGAGCGAGGGATATGGAGAGACATTGGGATGATGTTAAATAGGATAATGATCATTACGTTGGCATAAATGAATACGGGAGACCACCGTCAGTATGTGAGGTAATGTAGATGTGTTGCGGATTGTGGATTTTTCCACATTACCACCAGTTTCTACATGGAAGTTGAATTCTTTTACAAGCTGAGGATGTGATTGGAAGCAGTCATACATCTAAAAATAAGCCCCATCAGCGGTTTGATCCTCTGTCTGATAGGCACCTGTTGGTGTGCTGTTGCTCACCTGCAATTCTATTTATTGCTTTTTCCCTGTTAAATTTCTCCTAACGCACACCTGCACCCCACACAGTATGGTAACACTTCCTATCTTCAGTGCTGAGCTGTCTGATTTTTCTGTTTTCTCATCCCTCCTCCGATGTTAATGTATTTGAGTGTTATTGACAGCAATATTTTCACTGTACACACATTTTCTTGTGGCAGGGTTGGACCCGCACTGACAGGTTCAGTGTGAACATCCCTTGACACCTGGTTCTCTTCTTAACATGAAAGAACAACTTGATTTATTTTGGTTTGCCTTTTGTTTGATTCCCTGATAAAATGTCTGTTCATTTGTAATGCTGACATTTGCTTAAATTGGCTGAAATGATCATTTGCTGAATTTTAACTTTTTACAAAGATGACTTGGCAGAAGCATTATGTTAACCAAGAGGATGATTAGCTGTCAATTTACTAGCATGGAATGCTGAATGCAACTGCTGTACAAGAGTGATAAAATTGCAGAATTAAAAGGCAACTTCAGGCATCACTAACACTAGAACGGCCGTGAGGTCATTTTGACCTCTCGCCTTTTAAACTGCACATAACTCTGTTCGAATAACAACCCTATGTCTCCCAGTCAGTGACTTTTCCTAAAATGGTGTTATTCATCAACTTATGAGTTGTGGGGATTCTGGAATAAAAGAGACAGAAAAAAATCACTGATTCTACCTAGGATGGCCAAGAGGTCATGTTGACCTCCATTACTCCCAATGCAAAACCATGTAAATGGACCATATAGCCCAGCTGTATAGCTAGGCTATATAGTCAGCTTGGCTAGGCTGACTATATAGCTACTCAGACAGACAGCTCCAAGCATTTGACAGTACCCTACTACCTCACATACGCCCATTTATACAACACATTCATGCACTGCCAGCTATGAAAGGCAGTCAACTGCACCTTGGTTGCCTAGCAAGACATTTTGTTACTTCTTGAATAGTGTGCAAGTGCATATATAAACCAGTTGCTGTCATGACATCAGAATCAGCTTGTTCTCCATTTTGCTGAGAGAAATTGTGATTGTTACAGGGCTTTTCTCTTAGTGATTTTGTTTAGTTAGTCGAACAGGCTACCAGAAAAGGAAATGGATCAGAGGAAACAGATGAATGCAAGTCCGGCTTTGGCAAAGCATCAGGACATGAGCGTGAGTCGGATGGAGAAGAAATATTGGGTCAGTGATGAGTCTTGGTCCCGTGAATCCGCCTCTGATTTTGAACCTGAATGTCATCATAAGCCACCCCGTAGAAGGATCACCCCTGCTGGGCAAACCAACCCTCTGATGCCTGGGAGGTCATCTAAACTTGATATTTATTCACCACATTATGCTCAGATTTCACAGCATAATTTCAAGTCCTAAAGTTATGAAACATTTCAAAATAGCCAACAAAGCCAAGGTCTAAAGCTCTGACTTCTATACTATTCCATCAATATAAACAGAGAAAGCAATGAATTTACATTGTTATATTATTAAAATAAAGCCTAATGTGGCAAAAGATTTTTTTTTTTTTCATATGTTTTTGCATGCTATTTTAAAATAATTAGCAACTGTTAAAGTAACAGACTTCTAATTTGCAATCATAAAGCCCGAAGTGGTGGGAGGTCAAAATGACCTTACGGCCGTTCTAGGAGGTACTGCATTGTCGGCCATTCTAGTGCTAAAGAGCTACAAGATTAGAATCCACAATCGATAAGGACTACTAAATAAAGATTTTTGCCCGATTGTTCCAACTACAGTAGAACAATCAAAGGTGGGTAATATCTTACACCCAGTTTCCTGAGTTCATTTGAGGGACAAGACCATATCACATCCGCAGAGTTGAAGTGATAATCGTGAATTTTTGATTAGCAAAGAGCCAGAATGGGAGTGGATCAATTAATTTCTATTAGAATATGAGTAGAGATTTCTGCACGAGTGTGAAGAAGTCAAATATGGGCGGTTTTCGGCCAAGTGTGCAATTCAGGGGTAATACAAGTCATCACATATAACCTATTCAAAATGAACACTCAGGAAACAATTTAATTTGCTGGAGGACACTTTTTTTCTAGCTTAAAATATTGTTTGGTCAAGTTTGAGTGGGGAAAAAAAATGGAAGGATTTTTGGGGTCAAAATGTCCATTTTGTTACCGGTCTCAAGTGGGGTCACTTTTACTCAAGCAGATTTTTTTTTCTCTCTTTTCCCTTGACAAATCTTATTACTTGCAAAACTCTAAGTATCTTTGGATTTTAGGTCTCTGAAACACATTTTTCTTCCCATTTCCTCATTTTTTTCCAAGAAATATTAGTGAAAAGGGCGCAAACTTGGTTCAGTCACTGGCCGTGTTGGAAACCGCGCACTAACATACTATTCGCACCACGGAGGACATCAGAGTTAGCGGGTAGAGTGTTCACTTGTGCGTAGATAGTGAGTTTGTGTCCGCAAGAAGTTCCCTGATGTATGCTAGATCGGGCAGATATTTTGTGGGTGCATTGTAAGCTCACTCTTCCTACACAAATTGCCCAAGATGCAATCCAATGTAAACCGCCAGAAAAAAATCGCTGAGGAATAATAATAAGAAGCAAGAGGAAGAGTTTGTTTGTAGTGACTAGCGTGTAGTGTAAATTGTGTGTAGTGAGAATAGTGTATGTAGACCGTAGAGGGCGGTTTCGAGCACGGCCACTGTCTTTTTAGTATCACCATCACATGGGAGTAAAATAATTACTCTTGTCTCCAGGAGATGTCACTACCATAGATTTTTTAGAAAGTACCAGGATGTAAGGAATCCATCTTGGCTCTGTTTCTGAATTTGAAGAAGCTGTGGGAGGAAGAGAGTTTCGCAAGTTTTTCAAATTGATGTGTCCCACAAATGGAACATCTTTTTTTTTTTAACTTCAAAATAATGCATGATGCAAGGGAGAAACTGAAAGATTGACATGTAATGGTGTGACTGCTCCTGTTTGCCATAATTAAGACATGTTTGTGTGTGTACAGTTGCCAACATTACACTGAAAAACTTCTGGATGTGTCTTTTCGTCACTGTAGTTTGTCTTTTTTGTTACCCTCATGGAGTAACATAATTGGTTTGATATTTCAGGAGTGTCTTTAATGTTACTAACAAACTAGGCTGAAAATCTGTGCTCAGATAAAAATGGTAATGAAGCTTAATGCACCGTGCAAATCAGCCCAAAGCATTTGAAGTTCTATAAGAAACATATGTAGCAGTAGTTCTCTACCTTATCCAGAAAGGGCTGGGGTGTATGTAGGATTTTATTCTCAGCAGACTTTAATTCCAGCCAAGTAGTTACACACCTGATTCCAGTACTCAAGCTCCTTTTGTCCCTCGCCACCACGAAGCGCAGAGCAAGGGACGTAGTATTTTGCTCCGTCTGTCTCATTGAGGTTAGCGCAATAGCTCAAAAACCAGTGGACCAATTTCACTCATATTAGGGGTAAGAGGGGGGTGGATCCCGCAACACCTGTTAATTTTGGTGACCTTGAGGTCCTTTTCAAGGTCACAATACAAATACATTGATTTTTACTTTGTAAACCTTGTTAATGCGCATATCAAGAACCACATGACAGAATTTGCTCATATTCCGCATTAAAATCTACTTTGGGAGGTTCCACAACTCAAAATGATTTTGGTGACCTTGAGGTCATTTCCAAGGTCATAGCGCAATGACATAGATTTTGCCCTTGTAAATCTGGTGAACGTGAAATTGAGGGCTCTTCTATTTCTACCACATGGTTGAATGAACAGTGTTCCTTAAAATTTGACATTATGCAGGATAAGAATTTTTGGTCCAAAGATCTCACATGCAGCAGGGGACACAGTCATGTTAGTGATAATTACTTTTAATTATAAGTTCTTTTCTTAAAACTTTGATTAGAAAAATCAAGTGTGAAACTGATTACTTGGAATGAAATGGGACTGTAGTCTGTCTCCATAACCTTACATTTGTAAGAGAATGAATCTCTTAATCTCCTCTTGAAGATTTCTTCCTAAAATTGAAGTGTAACCTCCTGTTCAGTTTCTTAATTGAAATTATTCAATTGCAATAGATTGTTCCAATGCTCTTAAAATCAAAGTGATTTTCTGTCCAGTCTTCTTGTGGTAGTGAGATATTGAAAATTCCTAATATTTAGCTTTGATTGCATTGAGGACCTGCTTCCAAAAATGCAGACTGTGTATATTGTACTGCATTTGCATTTGAATGGCCTCGGCAAGGTGGTGGATGGAAATAGAGAGTCGTCACAAGCATATACAGTCAGGTCCACTGTGAGTATTTGGACAGCAACACCATTCTCATAATACTGGCTCCTTTTCACCAAAATGGATTTGAAATGAATCAGTTAGGATGTTCTTTAGGTCAGGGGTTTTCAACTGGTCTCACATTGGGACCCACATTTTCCCATGGTTGTTACGTTGCAACCCACTTTTATAGAATTGAAACCTAGCAAATGTATTTTTTCAAAAACAGCCTTTAAAAATATATATGCAATCTTTTTAAATATACATACACATTTGTTTATATGTGCAAAGGGCATTTCAGAGCACATTAAGAAAATGAGGAACATGAAAACTGCATTCGTGAATAAAATGCAATAAAATACCAAAACTGTACAAAATAAATAAGGCCACCAAACTAAATATTTCACATCTATGAATCTCTCTGCATTCAGAACTCAAACTGAGGAGGAACGTGACAACTGCACGTATAAAAGTGAATAAAATAAAATGAAATAAATAAAATAAAAACTCCACAACATAAGTAAGGCCACAAAATTAAATATTTCACATGTAAATTAATCGCTCTGCATTATACGCTCAGCGTATTACTGCCCACCACAGGCCAGATGAATTGTGATATATCTCGAATATGAAAAAAAAGAAAACTCCATTTCACACAAACTTGTGCTTCAAGTTCAAACTCCTGTCGTCACTTGTGTGCTCAACTCTGCTTGCTTCTTCCTCTTCCGCTCAACTACCCCTCGACTCTCCAGAACCTCAATGCAACACATAAAGTGAACGGCAATCAAATGATGGTTACCATGGCTCCAGGGTCAGACGCGCATTAAACATTATTCACCTTATTATTGTTATTTATTGCCAAGTATGTTATTTCCTGCGTTGGTTGGTTTGTTTGCTTGTATGTGAGCAGGATCTATCAAAAATGGCCGCATAGATTTTAACCAAACTTTGCAGGATGTTAGAGTAGCACAAGAGGAACTAGTGATTAAATAGCCTATCTAGGCCTAAGTATCGTTGAGGTATAGACCAAAGTTCAAGATTTCAAGTCTTTCCAATGGGCCGGATTTCCAATCGCGATACTTTTGGGTTTTTCTGCCACCTGGCGGCGAAATGCAGCAATACCCTACATCAGCCAGCAAGAATAATTAATGCACAGAGCTGCCATGGCGTGGCTGAGGTGCTGCACTCTCTGAGTGCTCTTGTTAATTTATTTTTTAACCAGCTGTCTGTGACTGGCTCAGAACGGGTCAGTGACCCACTTTTGAGTCGCGGCCCACCAGTTGAGAACCACTGCTTTAGGAGTACTTTCGCAGTTTTTATTTAAGGGTTTTTCCAAAAATGCTGTATATATTGTGGAGGTATTTTAAACCCTTTTCATAAATAGCCCCCAAGATTCGGGGGCTGAAAATTTTTGGGACAATAATTATCCTAAATTTTTTTATTATTATTTTTTTTAAATTTGGCATCTCCAATCCCACCCGAATCTGGAATGCCTAATTGGGGAACTATGTACAAAGCTTGCTCGTATGCGACCCCTTGGTGCCAACTCAGGATAGTGAGACAGTTCACGGCTCTCCTTCGAAGCACGTGCCTGTCTGCCACTGATTCTTATACACTCGTTGGTTGAATCTTTGCAAGTTCAGAACTTGGGTGGAGGATACCCGGACATGAACCAACCCGGAGTCTTCCTGGCGAGCGCCCGTCTGGCCAACAGGAGGCGCTGGAGCAACCAACAAAGCTGTTGTTGTATACCCAAATCCGGCAGTCCCTTCCCAATTTGAAACCCTGTAGGGCGATAGCCAATTGTGCGCTACTCTGAAAAAGCTACCGACCCCTGCTGGTGGGTACGCCAGGGCTCGAGCTCGCGACGTGGTGATCACCTCTGCACTGCAGAGCAGTGCCTTAACCGTGTGAGCCACCCGGCAGCTTAGTTATCCTAAAATTAAACTTTAAAGTCAATGTCTGCCTGAGATCCACAACCCAAAGACCTCACTTGATGCCAAGATTTTTCCACTGAATATACTGTACCAGGCCTTAACTGCCATGATCTTCTGTTCCTGCTTGTTCTCGGTGCATGTTGCCTTCAGCGAGTGGAAAGCATGATCTTTTGGATTGAGTAATTCACTTGGTCATTGAACAATATTACATTTTTTCTCCTTAAAAAATGTTGGATTGATTATGCCATGCGCTTTGAGTCATTGTCTATCTGTATTGTGAAGCACCATGGAATGAGTTTTGAGGCATTTACCTGAATCTGAATTGACAATACGGCCTTATAGAATTCATCCATTCATCCTGCTGCTTTTTACAGCAGTCACACTCAATAAATACAACAGAATGCTTCCATTGGTGGCCATACATGCCTGCACATGACAATGGTTCACAGTATGCTTTGAATCATGAGAATTTCCTCCCAAATTGATCTTTGTCTCCTCTGCCCGTAGGTTGTTGTTTCAGACCAGTGCAGACTTTTAAGCTCACTTGTTCCAATGGACCAAAGGGAGCTTATTTGATCATGTGCCTTAACTTTTATATTCCTCCGCCAAACCACTGAAGGGATCAGTATGGTGGGGAGGTACATGGATGTACAGATTATAAATCGTTCAATTGGTGCAAATCCGTCTGTAGGTGGCACTATAGAGATGTATAACGCGTTTCAGGCTATATCTTCTGAACCGTTAGTCATAGAAACAAAATTATTATTTTTTTGCTTGATTCTGTTGATCAAGACAAATCAACCTGCGTAAGCCCCACCCATTTACATATAACAAATCTTCTGCCATTTTGAATTGTTTGTAAAAACTTAAATTTCTATCTCCTCCTAGATAGTGTGATGAATTTGCAAAAAATTGGGAAGACAGCATCCTCCGACCAAGATCTAAAATCCCAGTATGCAAAATTTTACCAAGTGAAAGGATGTGGCCACAATAAGCCAATGAATTTTGTGGGCATAGCCTCTGGATATAATGAGCTGTAAATCCTGAAGCAATAACCAGGTCTCACCAAACTTCAGATCTGTCATCCACAGGCCAGGTCACACCAATTTTGGCACAAATCTGTCCATAGGTGGAGCTATAGCAAACAAATGGTCGTAACTCCTAAACCATTTGTCAAATCAACTTGAAATTGTGCATGCTTCATGTAAGTCAGGGTTGCTATGTAAATCTGAAAGCACAAGTTGATAAATGAAACAACATGGCCAATATCAGCCAATCAAATCGTCTGCATCAGCGTTGATGTTCGCGTTGGCGTCTGTATTAACTTTGATCCTCTTCTCCCAAACCATTGAAAGGATCAAGGTTAAATTTGGTGAGGAGGTATATATGGATGAACAGATAATAAATGGTCCAATTGGTGTAAATGTGTCCATAGGTGGCGCTATAGCAAACAAATGGTCATAACTCCTAATTTGTTTGTCCGATCTACTTGAGATTTGTATGCTTCCTGTCAGTCAGGGTTGCTATGAAAATCTAGAAGAATGAATTGATGAATGAAACAACATGGCTAACATCAGCAAATCAATTTCCAGTCGCCCTTAATGCTAAATGCAATGCTGAAGAGAGGTACAATATGTCTTGGACAATAACCTCTAAACCATAGGATGTAGAAACAAAATTCTTTTTTGTTAAATTCTGTGGGTCAAGACCATTCAATCCATGTAAGCTGCATCCATTTTGTATTTGCAAACTCTTTAACATTTTTAATTTTTTGTGAACCTTTTCATTTTTATCTCCTCCAAAGCTGTGAGATCAATTCACACAAAATTTAAGGGCATGGCCTATATTGATGTAAAGAGCTCTAACTCCTTAATGCAATGTCCAATCACCACCAAACTTGAGATCACTCATCTACAGGCCATGCAACTTCATAACACTGAATTTGGTTTAAATCCGTTCATAGGTGGCACTATTGCAAACAAATGGTCATAACTCTTAAGCCAATTGTACAAACAACATTAATTTTTGGATTTCATAATGGTGAAGGTTGCCTTTAAAACCTGGAAGAACAAAGTGATAGTTCAAACAAGATGGTTAACATCAGCCAATTAAGTTTCCTCAGCCCATATACTGACATTAACTGCCATCAATCATAAAACTTTCTGCTATTGTTAAGGATGTGTAAAAGGGCAGTCTTATTGCAAATTACTTTGATTGACCAAATGGTGGCACTCCACCAAGATACAAAAAATTTTATTCCAATTGGCCAATATGTGGCGCTGTAGTAAGGAAAAAAAAATGTAAAATTGCATATTTGTTTTCAACCATTTGACTCAATGGATCTTAATTTTGGATATTGCATCTCTGGATGAGGATCAAATTGTCTTTCCAATGACAAAATAGATCTTTAAAAATCTGGCTGCTATTTGTCAATCAAGTAACAGCTGCTATTTGCAGGGCAAAGTACACCATGCACAGTGTGCTACAAACTGGAAATTGTTTGAAAATCGCATACAATTTGTGTCCTCAATTCTTCAAAACAGATGATTACCTCATCTTGCTTGGACCCCGTAATTACCACTTGTAGTTATACCGTACTGTGCAAAATGCTTAGGTACCCTACACTTGTTGAAATTTAAATTTGCCTCAGATGTTTACTTTTTTCCTCACATTAAAGTTGCTGAAGATAAAACGCAAATTTGAAATGCCAAATGCCAATTTAAAGAAAAGTTCAATAAATAATTGTTAGTATTCCATTAAAAATAGTCAATACAGATGGTATAATCTTAACAGAGCCTTGATTCAAAATCGTCATAGCTGTTTGCAATTTCTTGGAGGGATAGACACAAGTGAGACAATCACTCTGCAGAAGAACGGTGGCAAGTTTTCTACTCTGCTTGGAGCAGGCAAAAAGTCAATCATCTAAAACTACAGCAAAACAGGACAGTGTCCCACATTTTTAAGCAAACCTTTGTCACACAAAATTTTGGTTTGGCTTAGTTTTTTAGCAGTTTACAGCTCTGTTTAGTACATTTTTTCAATTGTTAGAAATGTTTAATTTGGTCATTTTAGCAAGCAAGCTCTGTGAAATTGCTTTAAATGTGCCCAAGGCTTTTGCGCAGTACTGTATATTTTATAACTTACACAAATTACAAAAGTTTTCTTCATTGCCCCAATGTTGGACCCAAGCATAAAGAAATACTACCATTTGAGAGCGTAAATATCACTAAAGCCTGAAATAAACCAAGTGAACTACAGTGCCCATTACACTATTTTTTATAAGTTGTTTTACATACAGTATCTTGGTAAACCTTTGATATTTTCTCTTGTGAAGTCTTCTTTCAATTTTTGATATTGACACAGACGTGCTTACCTCCTGGAGTATGTTCTTTGTTCTTGCAAAGGGATTTTTCCTTACAAGCGAAATAGTTCGTCAGTAATCGATCGCAGATGTGATCTTTGGTCACCCACGCCTTTTGGTTTTCTTAAGCTTACTAAAGCATTCTTAATCGTTTGTAATGAGCAAAATGGTTGATTTTCTTGGCCTGATGTCATTTGTGATTTCTCTTGTGCTTTTATTTTGATTTTTCCGCCTAATGATGGTTTGCTTCACTGACTTTGGCAGCTCTTCGGAATTCATATCAAGAGTTAACAGTTTCAGATTCCAAATGCCAAACTTAAATGAACATATATTTTATCTGTTAACTAGAAAATGAAATAATGGAAAAATAATAATAATAATAATAATAATAATGAATACCTGGCCTTGGAACAGCCACAAAGTCATACGTCCAATTCTTTTCGCTCCTTTATAATGGGGAGATAATTGCTGTAACTCTTACATCATTCTCACATTTTGGACGTAAATACCCACAATTTAGTGGTAAAAGGTACTGTACTTTAGGGTCATATTAGTCATTTGCGGTAGACAGTTAAGACTGCAATTGCATTGTCAATGCCCAAATATTTGGACTTGACAGTAAGTATGTGTTGAGGTTTGGGATGACTACAGCAAGCGAAAGATGGTTCATATACATAAGTTTAGATGATCCAGGACGTAGGTAGGAGCCTTGATGGACTCCTTTCATGCTATCAGAAATTAGCCTTGTACCCATTGAGGAAGTAATTTGACAATAAGGGGAATTAAAAACCATCACAGTCTTGTTTATTTTCATGGACTTGCGCAATGTTACTGCATTCTTTCCTGGCTGCTGTGACTGTACTTTGACCAGATCACATGTGACATCACATTGTTTTTACGTTGTATTATAATTGTTGTTTTATTATTATCAGGCAAGAACCATAATCTGAGTGCTAAGTAGGGACTTCATTTTTGTTTTGGCCGGATTAGTTTCTGAGCGAGTTCATAACAATCACAGAAGCTCAGCCAGCATGTATACTCTATGTCGCCAATTTGCCTCTGTATTCAAGTTTGCGTACATATACTTGGATATGTATGCTGTTCTTTAATTATTTTAAATACCAAAGCTTAATCTTGTCTAATCTGTGATTGGTTTATTCAATCAGGCATTTTTTAGAGTTCTTTGACTAAATATATACAACCCCAACTTGGGAAAAGTTGTGATAGTATGGGAAATGCTCATAAAATTAGATGCATTGAATTATAAATGTATGTTGACCTATATTTAATTGCAAACAGTTAAATGACAAAATATTTATTGTTTACACCTTATTTGTAAATGTATGTCCTCTCCTGCCATTCAGGTCAACTGCTCATTCCAAAAAAGTAGGGAAGGGGAAAATATAGGACTCGTAATTGGGTAAAAACTTATAATAGAACTATGATTTCAAATTGCTGATATCAGCAGGTGTTTATGTCTCCCCCTGAAGGGTGGGGGAGTAGAAATTTGTTTTTGGCTTGTTTCCCGTCAGCATGGGTATTGGCATTTGCATCAGTGTACTCGAAGTGTTTCCAGACCATAACTCAAACCGCTCAGTATTTTTAACATTTTATTTTATTTTATTTTTTACCAGATTTACAGGCCCATTGATTGGCTACTGAACTGGTGCCTTTTGGTATTTTGGGGTTTCTGAGAGGGTGGGAACACTCTAGTTGTGAACATCATTTGAGAAAAAAGCTACATTCAGGAAAGACCCAGTTCCCTAAGAGTGCAGATGGTCTAATAATCACCAATTTGTTCAGAAATGCATGCGAGGGTCATTGAAAGCTTAGAAAACCTATTGTCTTATAGAAAAGAGGAAGGTATTTTGTTATTTTGCACTCCGCAGAGCATGAAATAACTCAAAGATTCTAGGAATCTAGAGGGTGTTCTATATGTGAAGGGCAAGGATGCAAGTCTTAGCTGAATGCTCTGATCTCCGATCACTCAGAGAGCACTGCTTCAAGAATTGTCATTTATCCATGAATAATATAACCACATGGGCTCAGGGTTGTTTTGAAAAACCATTGTCAAGCACTGCAAGACATAGTTACATCCACAAATGCCAACTAAAAATTTATTGTGCGAAAGTAACATAAGCCTTATTATGTTAAACAGTGTCCAGAAGCACATTTGACTTCTCTTGGCTCGGAGGCATCTGCAATGGCTCTCCACAGAGTAGAAACGTGTATGGTGATCGGTCAAATCCATATGTTCTGTCTTTTTGGACCAAAAAAGAAAAGGAGTATGCAGACTGTTACTGGCAACAAGTCCAGAAACCATGCTCTGTCATGCCAAGTGGTTGTGTCAGTGCCCTTTTCAAGAGTAACTTGCACTTCTATGAAGTCAACATTAATGCTGAAAAGGCACACTGAGATTTTGGGGAATCACATGCTGCCTTCATCTTTTCAAGGGATGTCCATGCATATTTTAACAACACATCAAAAAAATCGCAGTCTGCATTCATTACTAAGGCATGGATGTGCATGCTCAAGTGACCTGCCTGCTGTTCCAACTTCCCCCAGTAGAATGTGTAGCACATTAGAAAAGCAAAAATGCAACCACCAAAACCCCGTACTGTTGTACACTTTAAGACTTGTTTGTTGGAAGACTTGGAGGAAATTAAACCAGGGACAATCACTTTGTGTCTTCAGTCCCCAAACATTTATCAAGAGTTGTGGGAAAAAAAAATGGCAACATTAAAATGTGGTAAATACTTATCTGTCCCAATTTTCAAGAAATGAAGTGTTTATCCTAAAATTATAAAATTCATGCGGTGAAACATAAAATGATGTGCACAAATGTGTGGGACCTTAGGCGATCATGACCTTGGTTTTACATCTCATCCGAAAAATGGCACCATCAACAGCAAAGTGCCTCCTTTAATGTGTTATGGCATTTTATTGTGTTTTGGTCTAGAGCAGGGGTAGCTAACCCTGGCCCTGGGGAGCCACAGGGAATACTGGTTTTTGTTGTTGCTCAATGCTTAAAAGATTCATTAAAACAGTGGAACACGCCTTAAAACAGTTCACTCACCTCACCTGATTTTTTGGTTTTGAAATGGTTTGTGGGAAACAAAAGCTAACACTTTCTCTAGCTCTCCAGGACTAGGGGGTCATGCTATGAAGCAAATTCAGCATTTGCAAGGCTTTCTTCGCATGAGCTGGCTCAAGAAACCCTAAACTCGCAATCAGCGGTAGCAGAAGTTACAATGGCCAGGTTAAAAGAGAGCCACCTCTGTGACATTAACCCTTTCAGCACCATAGGCAACAATAATTTCCCAATGGTGTAAGATATCAAAACCAGACGCTGTTGAAAACCTATCATGTGGCAACTTGTTTAAAAGTGCTCACGGTTTTAGGCTCAACATATCCTGTTAACCCTCTTACCTCCCTTTGTAGTACAACCCCCCTGGCTGGCTACCCATGGTCTAAAGAGAAAAGGGTCCCACATAAGCCAACCTAAACTAAACTAAAATGTTCCTATCCAAATACTGATCATATCCAGGCTTGCATAACTTCTGCATTTATCTTTTGGAAAGGGAGGCAAACCAGCAACTGTTGAAGGTACTTGACGTTTTATTACATTGTACACAACTTTGTTTTATCTCTAGTGGACAAAGAAAGTGGTAATGGAACATTACTGTTTGCCAAATGTGGGCGAAATACTGCAGTGTCTGTCAGAGTTGGCATGAAAAATGCAGATCGTGGAGGGGATTGCACATGCAGTATCCATCATGGGCATTCTCTCTCTCAGGAAAAAAATAAATAAATAAAAATATGTGACTTATTTACACGGCTCAGACGGCATGGAGTGTGCATGTGTGGGTGTGTGCGCACTGAATGTTTTCAGAAACAGATTTGTGTCCTCACAAGAGATTGAAATATCTTGATCCGTGAATCACCGGTATAAACATTCGGTCCTAATTGCCATCTGCTGCGATGGCGCACTGCATAGAGGACTTACAATTTATTTCCAGTTTTGGTCTTAATCTGAGTTTATTAATGAGTAATGTGTTCAGTTTATATGTGTAGTATGTGCATTGTGTGATAGTGTTGAGAGTTGTGTGTTTGTGTTTGTGTTGGAGAAGGGCGTAGTGACTGGTTGTGGGGAGGGTGAGTGGGCAGAGATTCGGGGGGTTTGCTGTGGCTGCATAGAGAGATGACTCACCCCTTAGCCATGTGACTCACGAATCACTGCATCTCTGTGGGCTGTTATACCCTCATCATCGTTCCATTATTCCGTTTTCTCATCTCACACTTTCATCTCTGCATTTCTGTCTCTTTTCCTCAGGTTCCCTGTCTCCCTATCAGAATATATAAGCTGCTAGGACTCGGTTTATTGCTGCTCTTTCCAGGTTGCCCATCAGTGAGTGAATGAGGGAGCCAGTAGGTAAACGCCCTGTGTCTTTGCAAGCTTGCGGTTAATGTCATTCACAGCAGTCACGCATCCGTTCGATCTCTGCTGAGCGGGGTGTCCCACGCTTGCTTTCCAGAGCCGCTGCGTGACTGGGATCAGAGAGTCAATGGGGACTCCCCAGTCTCCTGTGATGGGGATGTTAGATTCTTAAATCGTTTGATCCTCAGCAACCTAGGGTTGGAGGCGCTTTCTCAGTACACTTGTCTTTGCTGACGAGCTTCCCCAAGGGCACTGCAGACTAGTCGCTTGCAAACCGCAATTAACAACAATGCTGGAACAGTTTGTGAAATGCAAATAAAAACAGAAAGCAGTAATTTGTAAATTCTCTTTTACACGTAATTGATCATTGAGTTTGTTCTCATTTTTCAGCTCTCTAAATGCTTTACTGTGATGAGGCGAAATCTCGGTTTGACCGTCGCCAATGCGTGGCTCGCTCCTGGGCGATGCACGGCAGCCATTTTGTGCAAGAGTGCTCACCACGCATCAGCAGCGGAGAGGGAAAGAATGATTATTATTGGTAATTTTAATCGGGATGATTAGATAGGAGGTTGAAAGAGCTTGTTTGGGAATTTAGCCTGGGAAACCATGACAATTTGCAATGAGTTTCACAGGATTTTTAATGACCACAGTGAGTCAGAAGCTGAGTTTGACCTTTCATCGGAAAGATAACGACGTCTACAGCACATTCTCCCCACCTTGAACTGCACCTATTTTTTTTTTTTTTTTTTTACTCGATTAGGAAGAAGGCTTTCCCCTATTGGCCTATTAACATCACTTCCAGCACAAACTAAGTTTTCTATGGTGGCGTCCCATCCAAGTGCCACACCCAGACCTGTTTAGCTTTAGCCATTTGGCCACAGCAATATGAATGGTGGAATAACTGCTGTCCATACTGTGCTTGTTTGCATTTAATCGGAACTGTGTGAAGAAAAGATATTTAATGTTTTAACGTATGGTCTTTTGAGAAGTTTGTAAATATTGTATATGCCAATTCAGAATTTATTGCTAGAAACTCGTTCCAAAAAATTAGGAATTGGGGCAATGCAAGACTGGTACGGTTATGGAAAACTTGAAAAACACTATTGTAACATCATACCAGTAAATAGGTGAGGAGGTAATAGATGAAACAACCATGATTGAGCATAAAAGAAGCATCCCGTGAAGGCTCTGTTGTTTTTGAGCGAAGATGGGCCTGGTTTGCCACTCTGCGAAAAAGTGTGTGAGTGAATAGTCCCAAAAGCTGAAAGGTTCATTACAAGCTTACAAGGCCCAGAGGGAATATGAATGCCTGGGCAATGCATCTAACCATAAATTTATGCAATGACTGGCACATTAGAGTCAGAGGGCCTGATTTACTAAGACCTTTAGCACATGCAAAATCTTTTCACCCACGCAAAACCGATAACATTGCCCATGATTGGCCAGGGTACTTGCCTTGCAGCAATCAGTGGCAAGGTTTCTGGTTTTGCACGGGCAAAAAAATTTTGTATGTGCTAAAGTTCTTAGTAAATGAGGCCTAAAGAGCGCTATATGCTGGTAAAATTGGAATGCGGACCAGTTCAATCAACTGGCCAATTAATAAGTTAATTATTTTTTTAAACTGAATTTAGCCCATGATTTCATCACGGTTCGATCGCTTATGGAGAAAAGTCGTGTCTTCAGTTCCCAATTACGATAATTGGAAAACGCGTCAATAAAGGAAAATGATTGAGAACTAGCCAGGACTAATTGCTGTCATAAAGGGACGTGTTTTGACACACCCGCTGGCTATGCCACTGTTATGTAATGTGTTACATTAGGAGCACTGGAGTGTCATTATCAAGATTAAGTGTTGACTGGAATGTAAGAATAGAGTGTAATGATTGTAAAAATAAATTATTTCAATGTTAATGCATCTCACAATAGTATACTTTTCTCAAAAAGGAATAAAAAACAATATTAATAAAAAATAGTTGTTTTTATTCATATATCTCTGTGTAGCAAAACTAGTCATCAACATGCCGTTATTTACATCCAGCAGACACATGTTTATTACGTTAATTACAAGGTACATCTATGAATAACATCAACAACAAAGTTAAGTTTTACAAGACTTAACAGGATTACTCAGGAATGATAGACATCTTTAGATTTTTTTTTACATTTTTTTTTATCAATGCTCATAAGTTCAAAGAAGCGACACATTTCATAAAGATGCAAGTACACATAAACGTGCAGACTCATTCTTTTTTCGTTTGATGCTCCCCCTTTCATTACTCTCCTATTTTCCTCTCCTGTCTATTTCCCCTTTATAAAATAAACCTTCCTTAATGTCCCTCCCTAAGTAACTGTAGCTTTTATGTTTCCATGGGGATAAGGTAACAGAGAATGCATATATTTTGGGCACTGCTGGGCAGAGACGACAGCCAGGTGTCAGCCAGAAGCAATGATACTCGGACTTGGGATTGCCAGATGTGCTAAAATTAAATAAGGAGCCACATGAGATCTCTAACCATGGCATTTTGTTTCCCATCTTTTCACACATAAATCTGTCACTGAGTGCGTCGTCCAGCCGAACTGCTGAAGTTATTCTTTTTCGAAATATTTGGGTTCAGTGAGATTGCAATTCAGCCTTCTGTGCCTCAAACATTGAAGATTAATGTCAAGGCAAGCAGACTGCGATCATCGTTATAGAGTAAGAGCGTGGATGGCATTGATGGAGTTGGTGTAAAGGGAGCACTGGAGGCACGATCCATCTGAATTCACTGCAAGAGCAGGCAATGGCATGCAAACTGCCACAGGCACTGGGATTTTTTCAAGGAGCCGGTCATGCTGCATCACAGCAAGAGATGCTAAGCTTTACTGCCCACTCAAAGTTAATTTCCCCATGTTAAATATCAATGTAATCCTTTGTGAAGGGTGGCTTTGTCAAAGGCATGCTTAACTGCGTAAAATCCCAACAGGATCAGGTAAGGTACACAAATTTGGAATGAAACTTCCTCCCTCATGTGAATGAAATCTAGAAATGTGAAGTGGTTTTGAACATGCCTAGTCGCTAATGCCATCATGTATGGTGTCAAGACATGCCTTTGTGGAAGGAGAGGGTTGGTCAGAAACAGGCATTCCAGCAAAGAAAGGGGGAGTGAGTCTCAATAAGGCGTTAAATCATGTTCCAAACATCTTTCATTACATCTCTTTTCCTCCTCAAACTTGGAATGTGTGAATGTATTTTGCACCACGTTCAGTCAATACATCATGTAAAATAAAGACCAAAGATAATAAAAGACAAATCATAACATTGTAAACGCTGACATTTCTAAACAAATATACATAACTGATAAAGATCAGCATATTTACGGGTAACAAAAACATTTGAATCTTTGAATCTTGAACTTCTTTATGCCAATGGCAGCAGAATCTTTTTTTCTGTAAATTTCTATGGCACATTTTTTTTTTTTTACTGTAGGAGTGTACCAGATAATTTTAAGAGATATCTTTTTCCATATAATCACAAATTAGAAACATTCATCTCTTTTTTTCTGATGGGATCCAATATGTGAACTAGTGGGTTATATTAACTTCAAGGACTATTAATGCCATTAAACTCATAAGGCTCACTGTGATACGATATGTCTTCAGAAGTCACAGGAGTGGTCATTTGCAATACATATATTGCGAGTCTTAAATTTCATCCTGAGATGATTTTAATAGCTTTTTTGCTGGGACAAGCAGCTTGGACAGTGATGACCTGTAGCTATGATGCCTCATTTGAAAGTTTTTTTTTTTAACTCGATGTCCCATGATCATATCCAGGACTGGAAGTAAAGGATGAAATGCTGCAATGGCATTTAGGTTGAATTTTTACTGATTTAAAAATTTTGTTTAAATAATCCATTTGACCTTTTCGTTCTCCCTTCCAGTTTGTAATCTTTCATCTAGGGGAAGAGGAATGATGTAATGGAGGTATTTCAGGTCCCAGCTCATCTAATTCATGCAAGACCATCAAGACTAGACTGGCATCAATTAAAGTATGCATTGTATGCTTTCTTAGCTGATCAATACAACTCATGGGACCAAGGCATGAAAATGGAGGGAAACATGGATCTGTCCAAAAAAAAAACAAAAATCAGAATAAATGTGATCTTTCCTCTTTCCTCCAGTATCTCTTTCTCTCCTGTCTTCTCTCTCTCCCCCTTTCTCTCTCTCTCTTCTCCTCAGCCTCTTCACTGTATATTTATATCTCTCTTGCTCCTCACTGAAACATTCCGGGATGCTTCCGGAAGACCTTCTCGAGGAAATTCTCAAACTGCTTATCTTTGCCTTGCTGCTGCTCCACCGAGTCAAAATAGTCTTCATTACGAGTCACCATTCGAGCCGGAGGAGGGAAGTAGAAGATGGGACGGCGTCGAAGGGGCGAGCGAGGCTTGGGCACGGGCATAGGCTCAAATGTTCGGGGACGGGGAAGAACGAAGTTGGAGAAGTACAGATTCCGGCGAAGGGGCAATGGGTTTTGAGAATGTAATTGAGCCCAGGGTTGATACCTTCGTTTTGGAGGAAAGCCAAAATCGTAGTCTCGCGATTTTCCCAAGTAGTTATTGAAGGAGAGTGCAGGCTTAGCATAATACCGAGGTTTTGGCTTTGGTGGTGGGAAGTAAATGGGAAAGTAGCCACGGCGAGGCTGCTGAACAAATGAGTATGTTGGATAGGTACGAAATGGCTTCTGCAGCTTTGGCCAGAAATCTTGTTTGCTCTGCTTGACTGTAGATGCCTCCTTGAACCCTGCCTTGGTAGGAGTGGTAACAGGGCTTTGTACCTTTGGACCAGCATTTTTGGGGGCTGAGGCTGGGGCAGGTGCTGGAGGTGGGGCCAGCGGAAGACGCCAGGGTACATTTTCAGGGGCGTCTTTCTTCTTTTTCTTCTCTACGTCGCTGATGATATCAACCACGTCGTCCGCGGGCAGGTGCAGCTTACTTGAAATTTCGATCAGTTTGTCAATGGTCTGGGGGTCAATATCATCATTATCGTTTTCGTCCTCCTCCTCGGACCGCTTGTCTTCCACAGCATTGCTCCCTCGCGATGTTTTCTCGCTCTGATCCTCGTACTTCTTCCCATCGTGCTTCACCATGTACTGCAGCAGCATATCGGAAGCAATATCGGCGAGTCTCTCCTCCTCAGCTTTGACCCTCTGTGCCTCCACTGCCTGCCTCCTCACTTCCTCCTGATCGGCCTTTGCCCTGGCCTCTTCCTCCTCTGGGCTCAACGCCTCCTCCTCGTCCTCCTCGCCCTCCTCGTCCTGTCCATCCTGCCCTTTCATGTCCTCAAATTCGTCCATGAAGTTGCCTCCTCTGTACACCGGCCAGTTCTTCTTCTTCTCTTGCTCTTCTAGCCACTTTAGCTTCTTCTTTGAAAGAGCCAGCTGGTTTCCCTTTGGCTTTGGCTTGATTTCATGATCCGTGGATTCGCTACCCGTGTTCAGAAAGGAGCCCCTGCTCTCCCTCTTCGCCTCGGAGTCTTGCTGCCTCTTGGTTGCCGTGCTGTAGCTCTGTAACTCCTGCAGCATGGCCTGCAGGTTCCTCACCTCCAGAGAACTGAGTTGCTCCTCGTCCGCTGGCTCTTGACGTTCTTCTTCTCTTGTCTCCTGCTCTTTCTCCGCCATCTTTTTCTCAGGCTGCTCTTTCGCTTGCATGTTCTGACTGGTTGTCCTGCTCTTCACCTTCTCAGTCAGCCGTTCCTCCTCTTCCTCAGCCCTCTTTCTCTCTTCCTCCTCCTCCTCCTCTCTTTCTCGCTCTGTCTTTCCCTCCGCCTCAGCAGCCGCCATCACCAACTCCAGCTCCTGCGCCCTGTCCCTGTCTGAACCTGATAGCGCTGCTTCATCTCGCCCTTTCTCCTCTCCTTCTGCTCCGCCTTCATTCTCCTCAGATCCTCCTGCCCTGATGCTCTTTGTAGCCTCTCCTGGAGGGTTAAGGGCCTCCAGCAGAACAGCTGCCAGTGTTTTCGGGTCCACGTCCTTAAAGAGCTCATCCTCTTCCTCCGGGAGGGCCTGTGTTTGATTTTTTTCCTCGTCTAGCCAAAATTTCCCCCCGTCTACTTGAGAGGAAAACAATCTGGCGAGCCCAGGAGGGGAGGGGAAGTTACCGTCATCATCGCCACGTCCTCCATTGACCAGAGGGTTGCTGGCGGAGAGCTGTTGTGTGGTACCAAATAAGATCAGCAGTATGATTGGGCCGCTTGAGGTATGTTTGCGACCGGTCATGACCTTACAGAGCAGAAGATGAGGAAGAAGTTGTTGCACCTGGGAGAGAGCAAGAAAGACAGAGAGCTTCTAAGGTTACAGAGTCTTAACCTGTATGTGATGAACTAATACTGTCGATATGACTATATTTGGTCATTAGTGACAGTCAATATAATATGTCTATATGTATGCTGTCTTGCAGTGGCTGCATTCAGTGTCTTTGGAGTTAACGCATTGTTATTCAAGGAAAATGACAGAAAACAGCATAAGAGTAGTCATCTGTTAAGAGGGATTATTTTCACCTCCCCTCTTTTCAGCTCAGCAATATGTTTAGAAAGTATTAGATGGATGATATGGATAAAAATATAATATCAGATATGATATTCAATTAATCATGAAATATAATTTTTAATATGATAAGAAACTATGAATAAAATGTGATGTATTGTTCTCTTCATTCCCAAATGAAAGAAATATGACTTAATTGATAAATATTTCTGCCTGTAATTGCCAGAGCAGATATATTCAAATAATGAATGATGTCAGATTTTACTCATAACTCTCTCTCTCATACCCAAGGATATCACAAACTAAAACGTGAATATCGTATATTATATAGTATGAAATTTAATGCAACTTGTTGAGCAACAGGAGGTCATCGAACTTGTGCGAAAATTGTATAGAGTAGCTATATATTTATTATATTTGTGTTGTCGAATGCAGCAAATTCACTCGTTCACGCCATTATATTTTCATATTCATGAGGCACAAGAGTGATACTCCTTTCAAATAAATGCTTGAAATACTGGGATTGTGAAAAGCGAGGTTACGAACATAATGTAAACCCAGTCTTTTAAAAAAAAAAAAGTCAATTTATGGATCTATTTTTTTATTTCCCATCGAAATCAAAATTATGTTTTCCCTTGCATAGCCAATTAGGCTCTGTTTCCTCCTTTGGCTCAAAGGCTCATAGTGCTCACTGGGAGAATTAATTAAGACTGTGAATGAGATTACATACACACATATGGCAGTACATAGAGTGCCAAGGAGCTGGCAGCCGACACCACTGAAGGTCAACATGGTTCTATTCAAATCTCTGGTTGCAACAGATACTGTTAATTTTTTTCTGATCACCCAGTGATACACCATGTCAGACATTATGTACAATGAAACGGTAACAAAACAATTGTCTCTGTTCTAAGAAACACTGTGAAAGGTCAGACATAGAAGAATTATGCAAATCTCAAGAACCATCTTCAGTGATACCAAGTAACGTATCACTGCGAAAACAGTACCACAAATACTGCAGAGTGTAAAAGTCATCACTTAGCAATGCTCCTGTGTAAAAACTAAAAAAGAAAAAGTTGAAATGTTGAAAATATTCAGAGAGTGAAACACCGCACCACAAAGAGAGAAAATGAAAATGACCTTCAGTTAAGTTGCCAGGGCAAAGTCACATTTCACCCTCATGCCCTGAGACACCTGCTGTCTGTGATGATCTGGTGAATATTTTCGACAAGCAATCTACCAGTGTTGCGTAAACACAATGTAGCATATGCCTATTGTGATTGCTTTGACAAAAAGATTAAAATTTAAATCCAATGACCAGGACTGGCCTCTTAATCTCATGTATCATAGATGAGAATCTTTTCAATCTGAGATCTGAGGTGGGATTTTGAGTCAGGCTTCTGCACAAGGTGACAGCTCTGCAAAACCCAAACAATCTGCCTGGAAATGAAAATAAGAGAAGCTGCCCTTAATTTACGTTCAATGCATAGGTCCACAATTATTGTCACCCGTGATAAAAACAAACAAAGATCGGGTCGCTTCTAAACAATGCGAGTGCTACTCCATGTATTAAGTTCAAACATTTTGGCAAAGTATTTAAAAATTGTACCATAATCGGTCAATGTTTTTTTTTAAGCAAGAAGCATTAGCTTCAAAATGATTGGATCCCTGGTTTTTCACTTTATGCAAAAACCTGTGGCTGAAGATGATGGCTGTAAGTATTTTACAATAATATGTGTTAAATAAAGTAAATTCCAGGGTGGCTCTTGATGAATTAATGTAGTCATAGTCCAGCTGGACAAGAGAATCCCGGTTTCAGGCTCGTAGCAATTTTTAAATATAACATGATGGAGTTCATTACATAGTTTATTTTAACAAGCACATCAGAATCATTTACCGCTAAACAAACTCAAAGCATGAAAGACCTGTCTCCATCTTTGACGAAATATATGAGCTAAGCATTTCGCTTTCGCCGCAAAACATGCAAATGACATGCAATTTTAAAATTTCAATTTTGGTCTCATCAGACTATATCAGTCTCTCACACTCATAGTTCTGAAGATGTCTGGCAAACTCCGCATGCTTGCTTTTGTTTCCTTTTTTCAGTAAGGGGTTATTTCATGGAAACCTAAGAAAAAAGTTTAGTGTTATGGATGGCACATGTAGAAGTTGTTATTTGGTGACCCCAAAATGTAGCACATCTGTAAATCATGACTCCCAAGTTCTTTATTGCCTCCCTGACCATCTTTCTCACAGGGGATTGTATGCATCCTTTTGATTTAAAACTTTTTTATTGTGAATTTCATATCGCATATAATTTCACCTCAGTATCATATACTTGCAAAACAGGAAGTGATGGAGTGACAAAAATTTGTTCTGTCAGCCTGGGTATGAAAATAAGATCACTTATTATGAAACACTGAGAAATCTGATAAAGTATATAATACAGAAGGATGTAATTTAGCTGTCTGTATTATTAACAAATTTTTCACTGACAGCTTTTTTTTTTTTTTTTGCGTCAAGGATTCCAATGATTCAAAACCGGACTGCGTACGTTTTGCTTACATTACAATCCATTACTGCAATAACATTGACAATGACAGACACTATCGCTATTAGATGAATACTTATTTTTTGCTATGTCCTCTGATAGCCACATTTCTGTTAAATTAACTTCTGTTTTTTTTTCCATGGGTACAAGACATACCTTTTCAGAACATGCAGCAATCAGCAAAGCAAAGCAGCAGAACAACCGCCCCCCCCCCCCCCCTCTCTTTTCAATAATCTCATATGTTTCCATCACAGTCCCTGTATCAAATTGCATTTTTCAATCGGCTTATAAGGAGTATTATCTCCGCATAATCATATCTACAGAGTAGCAATAAAGACCCAACAAAATGCTCGAATCTTTTCAGTAACACTGAGATGTAATTTTGCAAGACCTTGCATGATCTTAAGTACAATACATGTAACCAGCTATAATACTGAAAAACCCATCCCAATACAACGCAAAACTTCAACTCAACAAGTCCCTCATCCAGCTCAAGACCGGATCTATGCGGTTATTTTTGTCTCCAACACTACAGTGAGGGTGATGAATAATGGAGTGAGGGTGGAAAAGATTATGATAATGATAACCATTGTACATAGCATCAGTCAATTCATGTTTTGTGAGTACCCGTAGACTAATTAAAGTTTTGCGGCTGATGCCCCCCATCTATCTCTTATTCCCGCTCCCCATTGAATTTAAGCAAGTCCCCAACTCCTCTTTTTTCTCCATCTGGCATTTTCATCTCCTCTTCTCCGTCTGTCACGCCTTGTTTCTTCATTTCCTTCTTGTCCGGGGATCAAAAGATTTTGCTGAGCTGTATGTAAATTACTCTCTGTTGCTTCCTTATTTTGACAATATCAGCTGTCCATTGCGAATCAATAGCAATCCTTCTCCTTATCACTTTCTTAAAGTTTCATTTCTTAATGTACTTTTTCCCCTATCGATATGCCATTTTATATTTACAGAGCAACGTTCTCTTATTATATTAACTGAGCCAATGATAATGATGAAACTCGTTGCTTACCGGGAATCCCTTAGCAGAAAGTGCAGATTTTCACGCAAGTTGGATTTCTTTGTTTTTTTTTTTTTTGTTTTTTTGTTTTGTTTTGTTTTTTTAGTAATTCTTTTGTTATGTCGATATTCTTTAATTTATGTTATCGCTTAAAATACAAAAAAAATAATAAATAAAAAAACGAACAATGTCCGTATTCTTCTCAAGCTGAGCCACGCAGCTAATTCATCCACACTGGGAGGTAAAGATATTTTCAGAACCTCGGACAGCTACAAGTCTTTATATATAGCTCTTATGTACCACATGACCCTACGTCACTATCTCATTGACGTAATATTCCATTGATAAGAATTTTGGTGTCGATAGAATCCCGAGCCCTTTCTACGCTGCAGTGCTCCGGTGAATGAACGGGAAGTAGCATGAATGAATGAAACGTTATTTTTTTCCAATGGGGGTAGAAGAGTGAGAGACATTGAGAAATGGAGAAGGTTTTCCTATTAGGAGCCTGGGGCTGCATGCAAAAGCGGTGAAATTCCACGGAAAGCAAAAAGATTCAATTATACACATTGTGGATTTTACAGTCGGATCATCTCATGTGCTGATTACGATGATAATGTGCATCCGCGTGATTGCATCAAATTGTAATCATGTTCCAGTCACGCGTACCCGCAAACACAGTATAGCGAGTCATAACATGCACGACCACTAGAACATTCTTTTCTTTGTCTCACCCAGTAGCAGCTACACCCGCTCGAAGATTATCCATCCCGCCCTGCGACTGTTTATGCGTCTTGAACTGCTGGCGCCAATGCAAGTAAACCTCTGTCTCGGCGTAACACCTTGCTACTCCGCTTTTCATTAGCGTAGCCATTTCAATTACATGTTCTTTGTCTCCTGGTTCCAACCATCTACAGTATATTTCTGAGACTTTTTCTTCCGTTTTGTCTAATTAAAAGTGTTGAGGCTCACATAGGATCGTGCAGACCATGAGCAACTTATTTGCCATGCACTTCTCTATAATGGAACCCTGGATATAATGCGAAGCTCGCTCCAGAGAATTCACGAGTGCATTTTGCATGGTGTTGCAGCACAATTAGATTCCTTTACTTAAAATAAAGAATTTTTAGAACCTGCGTTCTGAGAGCTGTATAGCAATATTTGATAGAAAAAAAGTATATGAAGATGATGATGATAATCATAATAATAATAACAATAACAACAACAACAATAATTAGTTGGAATTCAGTTAATTTCTATGATTTGATGATTCTTTGCATCTTGCTTTGTATTTAAAAAATGTATAGGCTAAAATTAAAAATATATTGCTACGGCAGAACGACTCCAATGTCTCCCAGTGAATTTTACGCATTGCATAGTTCTTCCACAAATGGGCTCAGGGTGTGTTCGGAAACGTATGCGCTCATTCAACATACCATTTCAGTATGTGCTAACTGTAAAAGAACGATCTCGTCCTTTCCAAAATTCTAGCTCGTTTCCATTCTCACAGAAACCGTCTATTCAGAAGTTATATTTTGCCGTAAAATGGTCGTTTCATTGAACCTTTTAGAAAAAAATGAACAAAATGATGCGAAAAAATCTTCATTGTTTATCCCCATAATCTTTCAGTCAAAATGTCCACAAATTAATCTAAACTGCAATTGAAGCAACTCCGTTAAAAGAAACATAACATTTTCATTATGAAAGAAATATTTTTTTATCAAAAATATGTGCGCCACAATGATTGGTACCCCTTTGTTAAATATTCTGTGCAGATAACAGCTCAGAGTGTGCTCCTTCTCTGAAGTCAATTATTGTGGACTGTCCTCTTTTGGTCATCCTACAGCTTTTCAATGGGGCTGAAGTCAGGGGCTTGTCTTGGCCATGGCAAACCTTCATTCTGCAGCCATTTTGTGTAGATTTTTTAGGTGTGCTTTGGATCATTGTCTTGCAGGAAGGTCCGACCACAGCCCATTTTAAGATTCCTGGCAGAGGCTGTTAGTTTCTTATTTAATGTCTGCTGGTATTTGATGGCTTCCATGATATCATGTAACATAACATGATTTACAGGGCCTTTGGAAGAAAAGCATCCCCACAACATAAAAGATCTGCCACTATCCCTTACAGTGCTTATGAGGTGCTTTTCTTTATGGCTTTCTTTCTGTCTATGCCAAACCAACCTATGATATTTGCCAGAAAGCTCTTTTGGTCTTATCTGACCATATTACTGGTCCCACTGAAAGTCCCAGTACTGCTTGGCAAACTATGAGCTCTTTAGTGACTTCTGGATTGACAGGGGAGTCTTTTTCTGGCAACCTTTGCAAACTTGTGCCAATGTAGGCGGTGTCTGATTGTAATTCTGGAGACTTTCTTACCCCAAGACCCAATTAAGATCTGCAATTCTCTACCTGTGATTCATGGAGATTCTTTTGCCAGTCAAACCATCCTCCCCACAGTGCAGTGGGTCAATGATCACCCATGTTCTCTTTTAGACTGATTCATAATAACTCCATCCATCCATCCATTTTCTATACCCGCTTATTCCTCACTAGGGTCACGGGGCGAGCTGGAGCCTATCCCAGCTGACTACGGGCAAAGGCAGGGACCCACCCGGAACAGCTTGCCAATCCATCGCAGGGCGCACACACCATTCACACACCATTCGCTCTCGCACTCATACCATAATAACTCCTGTTGTTTTAATTATAAATTATTATTCTGACATTGGAATTGGTATTTTCAACTGTTTTGAGATTTTCATATATCCATTACCTGATTTGCATAGTCGAAAAACTTATTTTCGCTCATCACCACTCTGTTCTCAGGTCTTTTTCATAGTGATGAATGACTGTGGGAACTTCAGCCTGCATTACCTTATACTTATACCCCAGTGAAACGGCAAGTTCAATATTAAAACCAATAACGAGTTCCTAATGGAACAGGTAAACTTAAATATATAAAACACTGGAAATATACTTAAGTTAGATTTTAATAATAGGACTTTTGAGGGGTGCCAATAATTGTCGCAGAAAGAAAAATATTTATTCAACATCATCATTTCCTATTTCTTTCAATAATTTTACTTCACTGAAAAGGTAAGGTTTTCTTGAATATACTAAGTGCAAGACCAAAACAATAAACAGCAAAAGAGGTTTTTTCACAGCCTTTTCTGCTCATGTTCAATTTGGGTGCCAATAATTCTTGAGGACACAGCAGCCATCTTGAGACCAGCTGAATGTCATCAAAGTCAAAATGAAGTCCTCCAAAAACTGATATGAAAGTTATTTTGAATCATTTTGCTTTTTTCAGGTGGCTATCAACAAAAATGTATTGTTTATCTAGGTGTTTTGGGTATTTTGTCTTAAATCTGAGTTGTCTTATAACGTAAGGGTATGAGTAAACATAAAGATTAGTACCCCTGTATACATATGCACAGATACGCACGCACGCACACACACACACACACATACACACACACAAACAGAAGCATACATGTATTTTCCAGTAAATACCACAAGGTTAGTGGTGATAAATTATTTAAAGAAAGCTCTTTTGCCCTCCTCTTTGTAATGAGTACATATCAGCCTGCTTGCTGTCTTTTTTTCCCCAGAAACGTCACATGGCATTTGGTTGTGAATTTTTAAACAATTCCATATTTATAACATTGAATTAGATGTCAATGAGAGAAGCAAAATAATACCCTACACCATCTCTAGCAGAAAAAAAGAGAGTGCGTGTGCGTCGTATGTGCTTGGTCAATCAAACCCAGCAGAATGGGTTGATGTGTCTTGGGGCTTAATACTCAGGGTGGTGACTACTGCTCATCTTTTGGCCAGATTGGTTCCTCTATTTTGTTAGCATTGTCCGTCCCAGGGAGTCACCTTTAGCCACGCCTATTTGTCCTCTTTAGTGAGTGCCTAAGTTTATAAGGTCGAAGGTGTATTATTCACTCACCCATTCTCTATACTGCTTCCTCCTCGGCAGGGTGGGCCATGGTTAGCACTGTCGTCTCACAGCAAGAAGGCTGTGGATTCGAATCCGGCCTGGAGCCTTTCTGAGTGGAGTTTGGATGCTCTCCCTGAGTTTGCGTGGGTTCCTCTAGGTACTCCGGTTTCCCCCACCCACAAAAACATGCATCATTGGAACACTCCTACCAGTGCCCCTGACTAACGAACTGACTTTAGAACTGGAGTTGGCCTCAGGGTGCTGCTCTGTGGCTGCCCACTGCTCCTAAATATAGGATGGGTTAAATGCAGAGGACAAATGACCCCCACAGGGATCAATAAAGTATATTTTAATCTTAAGAATATGTAAATGTCATTTCGCAGGATGAATTGCGCCATACATATTTTTTTTCCCTCAGGAAGGTTCTCCTGCATTGGGTATCACCAGTCATGCATTTGTATGCAGCAACAGGTCAAAGCTGCACCTTTGCTTTGAGAAGCACCTCTCGGCTGCTGGAAGCAGTGATGCCGATTGACACCTGCATTAGTATCAACGGATCAGCAGCAGCCATCGATCATTTTCCACAAATGCAGAAATAACCATACCGTGTGTGTGTTCGTGGGGGGGGTCGTGTTTACTTACCCTTGTGGGGACAAAATGTCCCCATAAGTACTGGAATATCAGATTTCTTCATTCTTATGGGGACTTTTTCGGGCCCCCATGAGGAAATTGAGCTATTTTAGGGTTAGGAGTTAAGTTTAGGGTTGGGATATGGTCAGGGAGAGGTTAAGGTTAAGGTTAGGGTTAGGCAAGTACTGTTGAGGGTTAAGGTCAGGGAAAGTGGTTGAGGAACGAATCTAAGTCTATGGAATGTCCCCACAGGACAAGAAGAGTCCACACGTGCGTGTGTGAGTGTGTGCGTGCGTGCGTGTGTGTGCGCGCGCGATTCCTGTGGCTAAATTTCAGGAATGATCAAATTGTGTTTATTGTATTAAGGCTTTAATATTTCCTGAACATCGAAACCGATGTCTCCACACAGCCAATGACTTACGCATTTTTCACCCGCGAAAAAGCTTTTCTGGGAACAACAGAGAGGGCTGCCGTGTTTATTTTTTCGTAAACACAAACCCGAACTCCTCGCATGAACGGGAAACCCTCGCTCTCCACATCCAGCACGACTCAATCGCCCCGAAGATATTTTGAATTTGAATCGTGTGACATTTCAAGATTGCTTCGTTCAATGTGCGGCACGCAGAAAGCGCTAGAGACCTGCCCCGGTCGCGCAACTTGATTCACAAAATCAGGCAGGAGCGGATGAGGAGGAAAGAGGTTTCTCTCTCACGATGTCATTTCAGAGTGTCTCCCTCTCAGCAGTATGACAAACGTCGAAGGCTACTACCCAATTACTTAAATTTATTGACCTTATTTTGTTTGCTTCTGGTTTCCCATCGTCCTTCTTTTGCGCTGCTTGCCAATTCCTGTTTCCTTTGTTTAACCTCATTTGTACGGGCATTGCTACTCTGTGCTAATGTTAAAGCCAACGCAAAGTTCAATTACGATTTACGAAGACTCCAGAATTAAAAGAAAAAGTTTTATTGAGAATAAAATGAATTTGACAATCTTTGGCGATGACTTCGTCCTCAAGGATCCTTCAGCGAGGTGGGGTGCAGATCTGCCAGCGCAGCAGACAGTGGCGAAGCCATCCCCCGTTCTGAAGGGTCATCTGGTCTGCAGGGAACTGGGTTTGATGCTGCAGAGTGTGGAGCCAGGAAGTTGGTGGTGGCGGGGAGGTGATGCGAAATCTCTGCAAACAGCGAACGGAAACACTTTATGGGCATTTAAATGAAAGACCCATGGTTGCGATTGGATGAAATTGCCTAGGCGTTCCTTCGTCTCGTGGTAGAACTTTCGTTTACACTTCCATTATGTGTTAACTAATTAATGAGACCATTCGTCCTGTGAAAAAAGAGAACATCGCAGTAATATCTTAAAAGTGAGTCACATATAGCCCATTATATGTCGTAAATGCAGCAGCGTTGGTAATGCTCAGAAACTTGACATTTGAGAAAGAAAATAATAAATAAATAAACTGCAAATCTGGGAACGGGAAAAACATACAAACTCCACTCACACAGAAAAGCCCAAGTCAAATTGAAAAGTATTACCCTCTTGCTGTCACCCAATGATGCAGCTGCACCGCTGTGCCACCCGCAACTATGGAGGATGTAGAAAATTTTCAAAACTGACTTTCATTTGCAATTGGATCCACATTTCTCACAATCGCTACTGATTGAGAGGCAATAGGCTCATTACAAATAGGCCCCAAAAGAATTGCCCCCGTCATTCTCCATGCCAAATAGCACATCAAAAGTCCCACAGTTTTGACTCTTGAAGCAAATTGGTTTATTTTGTCCTTTCCACCGCTGTAGAAGGTTCAATACTGGCTTTTTAACAAATGAGACACTGATTTAAAGTATACAGAGCCACGAGGAAAGTATTTGCACCTTTTTTACATGTATTTTTGAATACTTGTTGTATTAAAATGTTTCAGATTACCCTTCCAATCCAATGTAAGTCTATGTATTTAAACTCAAAATGGAGCTACCTGCCAAGAAAGACATCACAGATGGCTTCACACTCTGACATACTGCGCTTAAAAAAATTATCAGACCATCAATGTAAGGTTTATGCCAAAGCTGCCCTAAATGAACAGTGTTGGTAATTACCAAAATTATTTTTATGTTTCTGTAATGGTTAATCCACCAGTATGCCGAAGTTCTTTAACTGAAATGATATTTTAATGCTAAAATATAATTATTGTTGTTATCCGTAAATTTTCAAATTTACTGTTTTACAAAAAAGCAAAAAAAAAAAAAAAAAACCTAGTTAAGCACATTATTATTTTTGCATTAAGATGCCAGATAACAGTTATTTTCTTGCATTCCTGAGCATAAAAATTAGTCTTAGTGGTTGGATGCAAGCTGTTATCAAGGCCAAAGGAGGCCATGCAAAATATAGTATTTTTTTGTTTGTTTTTATGTGTGAAGAAGGACTATTTGGTGGTTTCAATTCATTATTTGCCAAAGAAATAACAAAATCATTTTAGTTTTAAAAAAGCTTTTGACAAATTTCTTTTTGACAAATATTCATGTATTCTCATTTTTTTATCACAGGTGGTCTAACAACTTTGTTAAGCATTGCACACTCAACAAAAATATAAACGCAACACTTTTGTTTTTGCTCCCATTTGTCATGAGATGGACTCAAAGATCTACACTGAACAAAAATATAAACGCACCACTTGAAATATTGGCACCATTTCAAGTATGCCGTTATGAAATACCAAATATATTTGTTTTCATTTGCAAAAGGAATGTTTCCATTGATTGATGTCTAAAATTTGAGTTCAGCTCAGACATTGAGTATTTTTTTCACCAGTGTAATGATTGGTATGAGTAAACGAGTGCGGTGTACCCAGACACTGCTCAGACAGAATGAGCAGTACTCAGACAAACCTTGGGCCGGGGACTATAAAAGGCCACACCAAAATGTTGGATTTTGTCAGACGCAGCCATGTCTCAAATTATGCGGAATCGTGCCATTGGCATGCTGAATGCTGGAATGTCCATCAGAGGGGTCGCTGCACAGCTAAATGTTCACTACAGTACCATAGTTAGTCTAAGACAGCGTTTCCGACAGACTGGAGGCACTGTGAACAGGCCTCATCGGCGTTGTCCACGTGTGACCACCCCTGCTCAGGATCATTACATCCGGCTGGTGCACTTGCGTGAACATTTCAGACCAGCGACACGCACGGCCGATGAGACAGTCGATCTGAACAATAGACTCTGCTCAAACAGTTCGCAACCGCCTCCGAGAAGCAGAATTGCATGCTCGACGCCCTCACCGTGGGCTGGACCTCACGGACGTACGCCGCCAGAATCGTCTCGCATGGGCTAACGCACACTTCCGGTGGCCCTTGGCTCGATGGAGAAATGTGCTGTTCACAGACGAATCAAGATTCAACTTGTATCACGCGGATGGGAGACTTCGTGTGTGGCGCCATGTCGGTGAACGGTTTGCTGACACAAATGTCACCTGGAGAGTCGCCCATGGCGGAGGCGGTGTCATGGTGTGGGCAGAGATTGCACACAGACAGAGAACTCCATTGCATTTCATCGATGGCAACTTGAACGCCCAAAGGTACCGTGATGAGATCCTTGTACCAACTGTAGTACCGTTTGTCCAACAGCATGATGTCACGTTCCAGCATGATAACGCCCGTCCTCATGTCGCTAGGGTCTGCACCCAGTTCCTCACAGCTCAGAACGTTCCGGTGCTGGACTGGCCCGCATATTCGCCCGACATGTCGCCCATAGAACACGTTTGGGATGCCCTGGATCGGTGTATCCGGGACCGTGTTCCAGTCCCAGTTAATGTCCGGAAACTCCGGACAGCGCTCCAGGAGGAGTGGAACAACATTCCACAGGCCACCATAGACACTGTGGTAAACTCCATGCATAGGAGATGTGTCGCGTTGAGAGATGCGCGTGGCGGACATACTCGATACTAAACTGTGAAATTTATGGTATCCACCCCTGCCCTGTTGAAACTGTTGCCAAACTTTTGATTGTGCATGTATCAAGGTGTAACGGACATCAATATGATCAGTATAGATGTCTTTGTCATGTCGTAAAATTTGCTGAGGGTCACATTATCCCATATGTAATAAAATTCACAAAACATCTGGTGCTGCGTTTATATTTTTGTTCAGTGTGTATATATATATATATATAAATAAATAAATAAGTAAAAAGCTCACTCAACTTAAAAAGGTATTGCACCTAGCTGCGAAGTATGTTTGTGTTGGCTCAACATCAAGTTCCAAGTTCTTTAAAAAATAAGTTTGTGCAAATACTGGGACTTGAAGTTGAGCAAACTCAAAAATGCTTTACAGCTGGCTATAATGAGCTAAATTTCAGAATTTTATCTGAGAAACAGAATTTTCACCAGTATTTTGAATTCTATCCTCATGTAAACTATTGTAGTCAATTATTTAAAAATAGAAAGAGAATAAGTGTGCTCTCTCCAAGTGGCCCAACTGGCAGGTGCTTAACCTCAGTTGTGGTAGTATGAAGCAACAAGGAGTATCGCAACTCTATTTTGATGGTGTGCTATTTCACTGCAGGATACCCCCCAGCTCTTAGTCAGGTTTCCCTGACAATTAGCCAGTACCCAATTATACGCCAGGGTGGAGGGATGCACCATGAGAGTGAAGTGTTTTGCCAGAGAGAACACACCATGAAAGCCACAGTTCTGTGTCAAGCACGCTTAACCACAGCGCTATTACCCACCTTCCCCCAGTCAATAGAAACAGAGCACCTTTTAACATCAGTTGGTCACCGACATCTGTATGTTACCTAGATTGAATAGTAAATTCTCAGAATTTTGTCTTGATGACTGAATTTTTGACAATGAAACGTGCCCTTAAATATACAGTGTATATATAATATATATATATATATATATATATATATATATATATATTTTTTTTTTTTTTTTTTTTATAGTGATCGATCACTACTTCGGCAAATATTTTCGGCAAGAATTTGCAGTAGGGGCTTGCAGTGCTGTTTACAGGATGACATTTAGATGCTCTGTGGGCTCTTTTTTTTTTTTGATAATTCAAAATCTACCCGAATTGTTTTTGGAGAACAGTCTGAAGATACAGTGTTACAAATTTGGTGTCAACTGAAGAAACACTGTGGGTTGAGATAGTTTTAATTTGTTTTATAGTTTCCAAGCAAATCAGAAAGATACAGTAAGATAGGCTTCACAATGCCTGCCAGGTCTAAACATCTGAACATTCCTGCTCTCTTGCATTGACATTTGGTTCCAGTTGCGAGGTAGTTGTTCTAGCGCCGCCTTTAGGATTAATCAGCCCAGAATACCAGTTGAGGAAGTCTGAATTAGGATTGGAACCTATATTCCAAGTTTTGTTTATTTTCGTAAATGTCCACATAGGAAGCATAGTTGCCCCGCCCTTAATGATAACAAATTCTTCGTGCTGAGCTTCGTGCCGGGCAGAGCCCCCTTAATGCCCATTTCCGGCTTAACCTTTCAGATTCATATTTTATAGTGGGTATGCTGCATTTATGGGTAGCAATTGCCAGCGGCTGCCTTAATGACAAACATCCTGATCTCCCAGAAAAACTCATTTCCATTTATCCTTTTTTCTGGTCCATTTTTCTCTCGCATGCGTTCCTTTTCCTGTATAAAAGAAGCAATTCGTTTTAAAAACGGTGATGCATTTGAAGTAAACGGGTGGAGTCGTGACGGATCCTCCCCTATTTTGCTTTGGTCTTCGACCAAATGCGGCGATGACTGCGCACCGGAGGTGTTTCCCTTCATCAATAATTTTCTGCTGCAGAAATTCTTTGGTTTCACGATTCCGTGGGTGCATGTTGAAATCAATTTTTAATCGAGGGAGACATTAAGCGTGGGAGGGTTGTCCTGAAAATGACGCCTACGCGCGTGCATGCCCGAAAGGAATTCTACAATGCCAAATTATTACCGGTGCATTGCGCTTTTTTTTTCTTTTTTTTTACGTAGTATCTAATTAAATATCAAAACGGCTGATAATATGCCTCGAGTTAAACTACGTCCCTGAATCTTGTTTCCTCCAACTTACTTTTCCATGTTTCCATAAAACTACCTCGTCAGCGACTGCTGTCCTTTCATTGATCATTAGTAAGTCCTAGGTTCGTAGATCTTGTGAAGTTTGGAAATCATAACATACTCACTATTGCTATTTACTCTGGCTTCTACTTATTTGTGTGAAATATACAAAGTAAAACACATCCCCAGTTCCAAGAGAATTGGCCCATTATGTAAAATAAAATCAGTAAGGGACTGATTTCAAAAGTCCATTCGCCCAAACCACGTTGAAAACAGTACAACACATTATTTGATGTTTTCACATTTGACTTGAATTGAAGCACCTATTTCTAAAACCCCATAAGTCACACTTGACTTGACTTGACTTGTGGGGTTTTAGTAATCAGTGCTTCAATTGGTAGGGGTATGAATAATTTTGAGCACGACTGTACATATTCAATTTTAAAACAAGCGCCAAGTGCTTGCTTCAACTATGTACTGCAATGTCTCAATGGTAATATTAACTACTACTGCAAACCGCTAACCAATAACTATATTATGATGCCAGCTGGAGCCGATTATACTGTGATGACAATGGTGAGAATTTCTAAATTTATTCCATCTATAAGTTATTCTGACAGTTGAGCTGAACTGTTGAAGTGGGTGGGGAATGTATGATCCTGTCATGGTTTAGGCTTGCGTTTGTTTGTTGGACCTTTCTTTGGTCTATCGTCTGGGACGATATCGGATTTCTTTTCCATCGAATTCCTGGCCCAGCTGGCTGATTGAGCTGGGGCAGAGTTTTCCGGGCTCTATATATATATATATATATATATATATATATGGCCGGGGGTTCACCACGCCTATCGCTAGAGTGCCTGTTTGTTTCTAGCACTTCAGCTGGAGAAAATCTCTAGTCAAGATTTCCTAGTGATTTCTTATATTCCGTTTATTGTCAGGAATTGCTTCTTTTAGAAATTTTCTCTCTTCTCTCTTGTTGTTTATTCTCTCTCACACTGCTTCCGTGCTGCAGACTTTTATTCGTCCTTGGAAGTGCAAGCTTTTACCAGAGGTGTGTACCTCTTTCGTGTTTGTCTCTTATCTGGGCTACTCTTAGTTCCTTCTCTCCCTGGTCGTGGCACCTGGCGTCCCAACACCTCCCATTACACGAACCTATCTGCCTGGATTGCAAAGTTTCCTACTCATAAGGTGAAACTTTAAAGAATGCAATGTATCCTAGCTCACAAACTAATAATAACTATTTTTATTATTAGCAGTATTGGTGGTAGTAGTGGGAGAACCATCAGTGGTAATACTGTAATTGATATTTCAACTCTAATGCTGGGTTTACACATAACGACGACAAGTCACAAATGCCACGAATCTAAATTTGTGACCGAGCATCACGAATTTGAATTGAATTTGATGATTCGGGGCAGAGGCGTCACGCATCATTCAGTTCAGTTCTTGACAGCTTTCGTGTCCATTTGTAACGACTCGTGACAGTATGGGTGTATGATTCTGCTCTGCCTGGTCTTGTTTCTCTGCTTTTGATATTTGTCTTATTTGGTATTTGAACTTTGCTATGTCTGACCATTCTTAGATATGTGTATTGTATACTGTTACCAATGGTTTGTTCTTGTATTGTCTTAGTTTTTACTTTTCCATATTTTGCATATTGCCATAGTTTCACTCCGGTCCATGTTTTCCACTATAAATTGCACTTTGTCTCTCCTGTCTGGTCTCTCGTCTTGTCATTGTTCACAGCCCCAGTCCTGCGTGTCAGTCTTCAGGTGATTTATTGGATTCTGGATTTCAGCCTTCCTTCCGATCTCATTTGCTTACTTCACCTTACTTTTCTATCTTACTAACTGTACTAACAGTTTGTTGTTTTCTCTAGAAGTTGCTAACAATAACTAACATTGTAAATAATACTAACTTACTAACGAGCACTAAGGGATTGTATAGTTTCACTTACTAATTGATTAACAAGCTCTCTGCACTCGCCCTGTTCTAGTCTCCGCCTCTTTTTTCTCTCCCTAATGTCCTTTGCTGCATTTCTGTGGAAACTCCACATCTGATCACGCTGTCCTTTCTCTCATTATCTAAACACCTTAGAACTCCGTGACTGAAGCCGTTTGTTTGTATATATGCTTGTCCCGTGATCCCTGTCCTACTGATTTTTGGCTTGCCCTTATTGGATTACTGTTGCATCTGTGTGTTCAAACCCTTTTTGCCCGACTATGATTTTGTGGATGCTGCCCTGTTTACGATTCGGATTGCCCTTTGGTTTATGAGTTTGCTTCTCCAACAAACCACTGCCTGTGTACCGAATCTGTTTTGCCTGACTACAATTTTTGTGTTTGCTGCCCTGGTTACGATTCCTTTTCTGCCCCACTGGATTTTGACTTTTGGATTGCGGACTCTGTACTGTTGCCTTCTGCCCTGCGGGGGTTACCCCCCTCGCTCAATAAAAAACCTTTTCTTTTGCAATCCTGTGTTCTCGCATTTGGTTCAGGATTGATACCTCACAGTGGGCTCCAAGAATGGCCAGAATACACTATGAATGCTGTCACGCTCTATTACGAATCACCACTAATCACCACTAGTTGAGAAGTTCAGTTATGAACTCCACGAATTGAGGGTGATTTGAGACATTCGTGGAAGATTTTTTGGCAGGCAAAATCATGCTCCATGAATATCACGAATGTCACGAAGCGACATGCGCTGTTTAGAACCCTATTCAGATGCGTTAAGTCAAGTTTTGAATGTCACGAATGTGCCACGAGTGAGGGGAAAATGATATTCGTAACACATCGTGCTTATGTGTAAACCCAGCTTGAGAAATGTTTGGTTTGCATGTATAGTCTTTGGGTTTTTATGTTCATATGTTGATAAAATGCCTGGGAAATTTCTAGAAATTATTAATATATTCAGCATTTTCTCCTAAATATTGAATGAATGAATATATAAATGAATTAATTAATTAAAGACAATGGTCAATTGCTCATGTAATATTCTTGCCTCATAGCATGGTAAAGGATTGATATTACTTTGTTGGTTTGACAGTGCCATTTTAGGAGAGGAAAAATGTAAAAGCCGTACAAAGAGGCTTAATCAAATGCACTGGAGTCTTCAAAAGCTCCTTGGAGTATTTAAATTGCTATCAGCGCGTCACTTGACTGGAAGCGAAGTAATTTCAAAGGTGCTTTAAATGGGATAATTTCTAGTAGTGAGTCATCCTGTACACCTGCAGTGTTGCTTCCTGTCAGCTACAATGAAAAATGGTGCATACCCCTCTACATTCAATTGTGAGTATGAGCACTTGCACACTCTCATGATGAAATTGACAGAAATCATTTTGTACAATGGCAATGTCAGTTTCCTCTCAGCATCTAAATTCACCGACTCTAATTGCTTTGGCTTAGTTTCATCACAAAAAAGGAAAAGAAAAACGCTCTACCAGCGCAAAAAAATGCAAGAACGTGCAAAATATAGTGACTATCCTTGCTACATCACATTGATAGTTTACTACACTCTATAGTCATTGGTGAATATACCATTTGAGCCTGTAATGGTTTCCTTCCTGGTTGCCTGCATAACTGTGGTGTACTTGCTTTTGTCTTGGTCGGAATTTAGAGCTGTTTTGCCTTCTCTTAAAACAACTTTTTTCACCAGCATATGTTATATGGCATCAATTTTTTGTGTTATTTCTACTACTATATATGTACACATTAACTTGTTCCTGGTCTAAATAATCCCAGAGATAGACTCTGACTTGACCAATACAATAATTTTTACCTCCGTCAAGGGTTTGCCAGGGTTTGTTTTTTGTTTGTTTTTTTGTTTGTCTGTTGGTTTCCAAAATAACTCAAAATGTTATGGACAGATTTTGATGAAATTTTCAGGGATTGTACAGATTGGTATAAGGAAGAAATGATTAGATTTTAGAAGTGATCTGGATCTCCGTCTGGATCCAGGAATTTTTTAAAGGATTCTTTAACATTGGGAGATAGGGCCATTTTCGACATTTATGCATATAAGTCCACCAAAAATGTTCAGGGCACTTGGAAAAAAAATACAGGACAAGTTTCGAACGTTTTCTAGAATATATGAAAGACTGATCCTGAAAATGGAATAATTCCAGATACTATGATACTATGATCCAGAATACGAAAGTAGGGGACCTTTGGAACTTTCATTACAGGAAGAGAACAAATGAAGCTACAAACAGGCGAAAAACACCATTATATAGCCAAGATATTGCAGAATTAGGAGGGTGTCACCGGATTTACTGTACGTACAAAAGCCAGGGAACTAGATCCAGAAGAAAACCACCATTACGGAAAATTTGATTTTCGTGAATAACTACTGAACTAATATTGATATCATTACGAATTCATTTGCTAATGGTATGTTTTCTTGGTCAGGGAATCTGAAAAAAATAGATCAAATAAATGTAGGACTAATGTTTATGTGTAAATCACAACATGAGGGGAAATGTTGCATCATAAGGAAAAAAAAACAAATGAAGCTAGAAACATGCAACAGACATCTTTAAACAGCCAAGACGCTGTGGAACTGATATTGATATAGCATTATGAATCAAATTGCCATGTTTTCATGGTCAAGGAATCTAAAAATGAAGATAAAATAAATGTAAGACTAATATCTATGTTGGAAGTCGCAATATGGAGGGAAATGTTGTGCTTGGCGGAGGTCTGCGCTCTCCGAGTACTTTTCTAGTTTAGATACTGTGACCTTAATATTTAGGGAGACTATTCAATTGTTAAACCACTGTTCAAGAAAATAACTTCGAGCATCAGCACTATCAATTCATGTCCTATTTTTTGCACACTTTGACCAAAGTAAAGTCTCCCTTACTGATGATTTAAAGCAGGCTCAAAGTTCTTTTATGATAGCTTCTTGAATATGGTGAATAAACATACTCAGCTCCATAAATTCAGAGTAAAAGGGCAAAATAACCCATTGGTTATCCCCTGAGATAGGTAGCCTTCTCAAAGAAAGGTATGTTGCCTGAGCCAAGGCAAGAAAATCTAAAACCGAGGCCGATTTCAAGGAGCTTTGATAAAAAAATACATTGCTTATAAAAATAAACAAAATCTTACCTCTCTGAATAAAAAAAAACTTAAATGACACAAATAAGTTTTGGAAAGTAATAAAATCTGCCTCTGCCCACATGTCCTCTGGTAATCTTCCAACGCATAAAAGATTCTGGCATTCTTACTGAAAAATTAGTGATGCTGAATTGTTTTAATTATCACTTCATTTCTGCTGGTTTTTATGTCCTGAAACAACATGTTTTGCTGTACAACCTGAAAATGCTTTCCCTGCATCTTCTAAAGATGGTGGATTTACTGATGGTATATTTATATCCCCGAACGCCGAACGGGGGATATTATGTTTTTGGTCCGACCGCCGCCACCACCGCGCCGCCCTACGTGTTAACGCGATAACTTCAGTAATATCTTAGAAATATCATGTTTTGCATATAAGTATCATAAAGAGGAAGAACTAATTCGATTTTGGACAATTTACAATTTCTAGATTGGCCACCAGGGGCTAAAAACTGAAAAACCACTGTTTTTATCATAACTCTGGAAATATTCGTCAGATTGACCTCAAATCAAGTGCAAATGAAAGGTCATGACCTGAGGATGTGTCTCGCAATGACATTATACCTGTTTGCTTCAAAATTGTGACACAAGATGGAGCTTTGTTACATAAAATTCACCATTTTTCCCATATCTTTGGAACCATTTGTCCCATTGACATGAAAATATGTGCAACTGCAAGGTCATGACCTCACAACGTGTCACATGATGACATCATACGTCTTTGATTCAATATTTTGCCACCAGGTGGAGCTTTATGATGGAAAAATACCATTTTGGCCATAACTTCAGAACCATTTGTCCGATTGACCTGATATTAAGTTCAAATGAAAGGTCATGACCTGAGGGGCTTTAAATGATATTGGGTCTATTCGAGGATTGGGGAATTGGAGGATTGGGGGCGTTCAGGGATATACCCCAAACCGTCGCCTCCGACGGCATAAGCCTAGTTACTTTGCGCTTGTATCAGCTCCGGAAGTCCATAGAGTTATAAAGTTAGACAATAAAAAATTTGCAGGTCCAGATAAGCTCGATCCTTATTTTCTTAAGGTAGTTGTGAAAGGGTTTGGCCTTGCAGTCTCTCCCCTGCTGCATTCTTCATCTCCACTTTAACAGGCAGCAGGTGTGGCTCGTTAGGGTGGAGGTGAAGACAGGGTACTTAAGGGCTGGCTATGCCCAGTCCTAATTGTAACTATATTATTGGTTTTTAAGCCCTGTATGTTGGTGTAGCTGCTCCCCTGTTTTTATCTTTGTGTTTATGTGTTATTTTTAAAAGTTATTAAATTCTTAAAGCTTTTTCCCAGCCTGAACGTGTGGGTTCTCCTCTCTTTTTCAGGCTCATGGTCCTAGCTCCTGCTGAGTTAGTGTTTGTACCCGGTGGGAGCGAAACCATGACAAGCTGAAGATTTTATTGCTGAGCCTATATCATCTATTTTTAATCCTTGACTGATTAAGTCTGGAAATCTGGCATCATTCTTCCCTAGCTAAAATAGGGGGCAGAGAGGCCCTGCAATGTAAATTATTGCTGATCAATTGCTAAATTGTGTATTTTGACAAAGGTATTTGAAAAACTTGTCAGTGCTCAACTCAAGAAAATGTTTGATGGAAGTGGAACTTTATCCAAATATCGATCTGGTTTTAGGAAACAGCTTGGCACTGTCATTTCTGCAAGCAAGGTAATAAATTACATTATCGAGGCAATAGACTATTAAAATTGTGTGGCACTATTCATTGATTTATCAAAAGCATATTGATCAATATGCTTCTTCAAATTGGAATATTTAGACAAGCAGCATCTTGGGTTTTAAAAGCATTTGTTTGATAGAACATAGTGTGCTCAGATGGCAGGATCTACCTCTTCTTTTCTGATTGTAACAAAGGGTGTGCCACAAGGTTCAATGCTAGGGCCTGTTTTACTCTTTATCTGTGTCAACAATTTATGCAAAAAAATTTGCAAAAGCTATGTACCATTTTTACGCCGATGATACCATTATTTATTGTTGCTTGTCATCTGTTTTACAGGCCTTTGATTTATGAAAATCTGAGATTGATGTTGTTCAGCTCCGCTTGCAGAAACTAAAACTAGTTTTAAATGCAGAGAAAAATAAACTCATGATGTTTTCAAACTCAACTGAGTTACCGCCAAATCTCTCAAAAATTTAGCCATCCAAGGAAGATAAATTGAACAACTTTCCAATTACAGCTAGAAAATAGCTTGTATCCTCAGCATTGTTGTCCTTGATAGACGATAGTTGTACATGGATGCTTCTTCTGCCCAGTGTTTTTAGTCATTAAACATTGTGTTATTACTGTGCCTTAAGATTTGTCACATGGATGTAAACAGTGGCTTACCTCCTATCTTTCTAATAGTAAACAAAGAGTTGTTGTTGAGGAGATTGAGTTGTCCGTTTGTGATGTCACATCTGGCATACAGCAAGGGTCTATTCTTGGTCCCTTATTATTTGTAATGTTTATAAATTATTTACCCTCTGTTATTGATAAGAATACGTTTATGGATTTGTTTGTTGATGACAGTAAGATTTATAGAGGAATTTCAGGTCACAATGACAATTTGAGGTCACAAGAGGACATTGAGAAACTATTTGAGTGGACTCGATTAGTACAAGTGTGAACATATGCATGTTAGTAGGAAGCGTAGCCCTTCTTGTTTTTATAACAATATGGGTCCTCCACAAGGTAGACTGTGTGAAGGATTTTGGTGTCATTTTCGATTCAGCTTTGTCATGGGGCAGCATATTGATGCATTCACTAATAATGCTGTTCAAGCATGTGGAGCCATAAGAAGAGTTTGTGGTGGAACGGCAACCCCGGATGTGCATGCCGCCCATTATAAAGCATTGGTAAGGAGTGTAGAATCTGGAGATGGCTGATAAGCTCGGTCCAGAGCCGGGCCAAATAGCAAAATTTCCTCCCTGGATGCTCGCTCAGCCTGCATGTGGAGGGTGTCCCTGGTAGTTGACACAATGCCCTGGTGGGAGTCATATCACTGTCCCCAATGAAGTTAAAGTCAGTTATATTAATCTGTTTAAAATAATCTTCACCTCTGGGAACTATGATCATAATATGTTCATATGTTCAATATCTTGCTAAGAAATCACATATATACTTAAAACCCAATATAACTATATAATAATTCATCTGAAGGCTTTTTATGACAACTGCATCATATTAGTACATATCCATATCATGTTTGGTCTTGTTACTCTCAGGGGAATCCAAGGAGTTGAATGGAGTATGTTTCATTCCCATTGAAAATATGGTTCATTCCCTTTTGGAAACTCCTGAAAATTGGTCAAAATCCTCTCGGGTAATTGCCCTATTCTCCTCTCTCCGCTAAATCGCTTTTTCACATCCTCCAAATGGTGGAAACCCAAAAACCAGATTCGACCCCCCCCTTCCAGGGTGTTTATGGCCATGCCGCCTGGATCAAAGAGGTGGTTTTGCTTAAAGGAAAGAGAAAATTTCCAGTCGGGGAGAATCGTATCTGATCTCTCCCCGCGCACGTTAGTGTGTGTGAAGTACTCAATCTGTTTATTTGGAGAGAATCGTATCCGGTCTCCCCCCTCGCCTGTGTAGCTTTTCCTCCAGGTATGGCTTTATTCTAACTTTCTAAATTGTGTGTAACTTGTAATTAGCTGAACATTGATTTGGTTGATCAAAGCTCGTGCCTACCTGGTGAATAAATTATTGTTATTCCTTTAAGCTTGTGTGGTTTCAGTGACTCTTAACACATGTACATTCTTTCTAGCCCTGTTGCGATGGATACCTTGGGGTTTAATCCCAACCGAGGAACGAGCCCGGTATGGGAATAGGCTTTATTAAGTTGGAGAAACAATAATGATCTACTTACTCAAACGGTTTATGTGTTGCTGGTTCTGGGATTTTAGCCTTAAGGAAACCTATGGACGAAAAGTTGGTTATCTGTTAAAATTCCTTGAAGGAACCCATGGCCGTGCATAAATCTGGGTTCGCTGAATTCACGCCAAAAGATGCTGTTGCAGCGATGACTGACTTCCAACCTCTAATGTAACCAACAAACCTAGGATCCGGACATGGTGTTAAAAATTCGGAAACATTAATGGAAGTGACGGCGGTTGTCTTTTGAGAGTTCGAGGTATAATCAACTTCGAGATCCACTCATGTTTTCCCTAGATTATTAATTTTAATTCTAATTTGGAGTCAGATTAATTGTAACCATTGTGCTTTTGTGCCCCATTCTTCGAATGGAGAAAATATATCCATTCTATTGTGAATTACACCAGCCAGGAGGTCGCGCGAGTTAATGCCAGCCAAAAGAACACATAAAAACCTTTGCCCCCTGCAATATCCGTATTTGATATTTTTTGTGGGGTTTTACAGGAGCAAATTAGAATATTGCTAGATAGTGTGGGACACACATTCTAAAAGAGATCTAGAGTCACTGGAAAAAGTTCAGGGACGTGTCTCTTGCCATATCCTTGGCTCAGGTGAAACCTATGTTGAAAGGTTGAATAAGCTAAATTTACTTTCTCTTTCATTTAGGAGAGAACAATTTTCACAATTGTTTGTATAAAAAATTGATTTAGACCTGAATACCAGTAGTCTGAAGTGATGATCCACTCAAATTTAAAGGTCCGTTATTTTGTTCGAAGCAGTATGGTGCTAGTTATTTTAACAGGGTTTGCAGGCTATGGAATGGTATTCCATTGCCTGTTAGGGCCACCTTCTCCTTGAAGTATTTTAAAAATCAGGTATTTGAAATGTATTGTAATGTGAATAAAGGCCACTAGATGGCAGTATTTACCTTTTTTTTGTTAAGCCCAGACTGGAGATAGGTTTGGGTATGTTTTAGGCATGTCTAGGACAAGTCCCAGAGAAAAATAAAGAAAAAGCCTAAAAGGTGGGAGGGTTCTGCAAAAGAGTATATAAGGAGTAAAATTGAGACAGTAAAGTAGTATGAGAAATTGCATGGAGAAGGATACATGTGACCAGACCCGTCATTCTGTTCAAGACCTGTGAAGCTTTTAGTGGATTTTTGCTTGTGTTAGAGCATTTCCCTCACCCAGGACATCACCAAGCAACCCACCAAAGGGACTGTAAATATTTCTGTTTTTGTATATAATCAATCTTGGCCTGTAGAGTAGAGTAGTTTGTTGTTAGTTGCCTTTGTTTAATTAAATGTGTTTTAGTTTTAAAATTTTTGTCTGTCATACTTTCCTGTCGTTAATGTCATAACAAATTGGGGCCATAACAGTATAAATTAAGAGTTGATTCTGTTGATCTGTCCCATTCTTGTAACTTGGTAACTTATGTCACTGCTCAATGTAGGCCTGTCTAAATTTGACTTTTTTTAGGATTTTATGCATTATGATTTCATGATTTTGGGAGCCACTGATACAGGTTTTATCCTTTATGGTTACTACTTGGATACAACTTTCTGTATTGAACCTGATTTTATATTGTGTTGATTTGTTTCCATGTTTCTAGTTGTGTACTTTATGTTATGTTTTAATTCATTGTTGTATCCATGAAGCTTAATAAATAAATAAAATGGATAAATAAACATCTCACCCATCATTGTATCTTGCCTACAGAATCTACTGGTCCGGCATTGTAAGAGTGCAGACATATGCATTGGTTGGGTTTTATTTATTACAATCTCTTTGGGCTAGTCTCTTCTTTTTTATGCCCATATCGCATTGGAAGGCAAAGCCACAAGATGCTCTGCAGTTGATTTTTCTGTGTCCACATTGAGCTGGGAAAACAGCTGCCTCTTTTTCTTGGAACACTCTCCAGAAAGAGCCAGAATTAATTTCTTATGATGGTTTTGCTTCAATCTTAAAGGAGTTTGAGCATTAATTCATTGAGCTGCCTTGCTGCACTTATCTGTTGTCTGTTTTATCACAAAGTTTGCATTTTATATGCCTGTTATGTATTATTTGTATTACTGCTTTGTACTTTGTAGCGATACTCTTTTTAATTTTATGATGTAGATATGTGCTACTGTCCTTTTTGACCAAGTCTCCCTTGTGATTAGAGATTATTTGAAAAATAATAAGAGATTATTGATCTCAATGGGCTGATTACCAGATTAAACAGGTATTGCCAGGCAAAACAAACCTCGCCTGACAGCACAAGTGCTTTCTATACTGACTCAGTTTCACAAGTGTGACCTGAACCATTTTAAATGTATATTCCTTTGAAAATCAATGACCTTCAGTTTGACCTTTCAAGGCTGCTCAAGTTCAAAAATTATGGTGTGAAATTTATTGAGATTGAGATTGAAATTTCCTGTGTATCTCCAACTGTTTTTGAGTTAAGATGGAAAAATATTTTATTTTCACTGTTGACCTTGACCTCTTACCAAAGGATAGCGTCCCCTATGGAACTGTGAAAAACCTTCGACCACGGAAGTTTAGAGGTGGAATACAGAGATTATGTTGATGATTTTTGCATGAAGTAAGATCCTAAGGGTATGTTAACCAAGGTGAAGTTTATATATGAGCATATGGGAAAAATAGACTCGAAAGTGAACTTGATGCAGATGATATTACAATTAACAAATTTATCATTGATCACATATCTTTTAATTGTGAAAGAAGTTCTGTGTTTTTCATTTTGTTTTGTCTAGTCACATATGGACATGCACGGCGTTTGATTGCCCAATTCCCCTGCTGATTCCAGACACATCTCACGTATTCTGGTTGGTTCAGCCAAAGATGTTGTCCACTCTAGTGTTTTCTTTCAATAATACCCTTACTGCAGCCATGGGAAAATTACAAACCACGCCCACAAAACACGCCCCCTACAAAAAGGTTGGGGTTAGGGTTAGGGTTAGGGATAGGGTTAGGGCAGGGGTGTCCAATCTTATCCGTAAAGGGCCGGTGTGGGTGCTGGTTTTTGTCCTAGCCTGCAGTGCTACAGCACCTGATTCCACTAATTAACTAATCAGGGGTTTCATTCAGGACCTTGGTGGCAGAATCAGGTGTGTTAGTGTTGGGCTGTAACAAAAACCAGCACCCTCACCGGCCCTTTCTGGATAAGATTGGACACCCCTGGGTTAGGGTGTTGCTTGAAGGAGGCGTGTTCTGTACGGGGCGTGGTTTGCACTCGGCTGCGGCTGCAAGTAGACCCTTCTCTTTTCTTTACCTCTGTGGTCCCAACAGAAAAGGGGGTCTTAATTTAGGTGACCTTAAGTCTGCCTGACTGTAAATGTCCAGTGGGGTTTTATTTTTTTGTTTTCACAAACCAAAAACTATTAAAGAGTTTGAGATCACATAAGCTTGCAATGATGGTTATAGCTGCAGCAAGAGTCCCTTGATAGAGTCACAACAACTCAAGAATAGGAGCCATCTTTTTCCATGACACAAAACTGTGCCATATTGCACACATATAAGGCAATCATTGTTTTTTTTTTTGTTTGTTTGTTGTAGTTGTTCTTTTCTCTGAATGGAAATATTAATTTCATGATGAAAACAATAAAGCAGCTAGCAATGGTTTCAATAAGTATAAGAGGGAAATAATATTTAGACATGAGAAAAGAAAAGACAAAGAGAAGGTGCCCGATAATGCAGTGGAAACAATATGGCTCCATGACCAGATTTCCTGGAACCCTCATGTTGTTACTCTCTTTATAGGAACTAGATAGCGAGGGCTACTCCCAGGAACTATTTGAGGCTGGTTTGTATCTAATCTGGCTATGGAAACACATTCTCACATTGTAAAGAAAACCATATCACGCTTTACAATTAGTAAATTATGATTGATGCAGCTTCTTACTTCAGCTATCCCCACTTTACTTGTGTCGGCATTCTTGACAATAGCCTATTCTCAGCATTTTGTGAATGAGCGGTGACTTGTGTTGGACCATGACTTTTCCATGGGTATCAGATTAAGTAGCCCTCTTGGTTTAAACAAGGTGCACCAACTGTAGCCTGAAAGCCAGATCTTTGGGGATTTATGCACACTTGTGACTTCTTTAACAGGAGTTTCCACAAAATCAAATGACACTTCTTTTCCTTGGCATGATCAGGCAATTATGAGGCAAAGATTAAAAGACAGTAACCCGAAATTTGCTTTGGTTGTGACACATGCGCACAAGAAATGACTCAATACAAAAGCTAAACCGTGCCATCCTCTGAGGTTTGTGGGGCACAAATGAAGTTGTTCTGGCTTGAATCAGATGCGAGGCTTTCTTGGCAACATACAGATGCTGAATGGCTGAAAAACAACAAAAAAAAAAACAAAAACAAAAAAAAGTAAACCATGTGCTTCTTTTATGTGCTTTCATACAATACATCCACCATAATACAGAATGTAAATGGATTTTTTTTTCACAAAGGAAAACATTCCCAGTCAAATTCTATTCTTTATGCAGTGCAATTGATGTGACAAGCCCTTTAAAAAAAAATAATAAATCAGCGTTAATTTTGTAATGCTTTTTCCAACATTAAATTAGGTTGGCATAAAATTACCCACTTGAATTTTGTAAATGTGATTTTTATTGTCCCTCAAAATACCACTTGGATTGGTGTGTGTAAAAACTACTGTAGAACAGGAACTTTGGTTCCAAAGTGAATCAATTTGTCCGAAAAAAACTTAACGCAATGATTCAGAAAAGTGCATAATGTTGAGTTGAGGGAACAACTAATCAAATCCTGGCTTAAGCTTGCAGAGATACGGTCAGCACTGAGTCCAGCTTCTTATGACTGGATCATCCCTATGGGAAGCAATATATTCATAAAATAAATTGTGCTACATGATGGGTTTAGAACCAGAGCGATCTAACCCAAAGAACATTGTTTTTGAGATAATTGATGTCAAAGTTTTTAAAATATAAAAAATAAAAAACAAATATTACTCACCGTGTCAGTTAAGAGTGACTGACTTGGGTTAGACCATTTGGCACTGATAAATCTTATCAACATCTGTCACAATATGATCCAAATTCTGATTTTCATTTTTTGTGGTTCAGCCCTTCATATATCAGGCATGTTGTGAGTTATTCACTAGATTTGCCTAAAACTTTAAAATTGTAAAACAAATGGTTGCAGTGCAGTTGTGTGAGCCAGTCTCTGCCTGGCCTGCAATGTCCCCACAATGGCTTGTGTTACACTTTGTTATCTAACAGCAAATTGTTACTGTGGCTCAGATTAACTATTCCTGCATTTTATGCGTTTCAACGGTGTAGTTTGAACATTTAAAAACACGATGCCATCACTGGAATTAAATTGCCACCTTTTTCAGAACAGCAGCGTAAAGGTGCGATTATATACCTTTGCAACAGAATCTGTCAAGCTGAAGAGTTGTTTGAGCTTGAATGAATGACATTTACCTACAAAACAGGGTTATGTTAATTACGGAAATAATGGATTGCAATCTTTCCCCCAGGTACTTTTTTTGATTATTATTTTGCTCCAAGTTTCACTGATAAAATCTTTATAGTATTTATATGTTCTGCTTCTCTCTGCCCTTGCTCAATTTTTACATCTTTTTGACGCAAGCTGCTTTCCATAGTTTGTTCCATTCTTTGTTCATTGTATTCTCATTTTCTAACCCAGGGGTCACCAACCCTGTTCCTGGAGAGCTACCATCCTGTAGGTTTCTGCTTAACCTCCTATTCAGCACACCTGATTCAACTAATTAGCTACTGAACAAGATCACCAGCTGAGCAATAAAGTCGTGAATTAGTTGATTCAGGTGTGCCGAATCGGAGGTTGAGCAGAAACCTACCGGATGGTGGCTCTCCAGGAACAGGGTTGGTGACCCTAGTCTTACCTGTTCCTCATTCCCTCTGTGTCACTCCCCACACCTGATTCTTATTTTCTCCTCATTACCTCAGTGTATTTACATTCCAAAGCTTTAGCACTAATGTTACTCAGGAAGTTTGCGAGGACACACCGCACTTGTGCCCATGCTCCTTCTTGATTCTTCAGTCTAATTTGCACCTATCTAGGCTAATTTACAACCCCAGTTCCAAAATAGTTGGAACAAAGTGTAAATTGTGAATAAAATAATAACCCAAGGTCGTGGGTTCGAATCCGGCCTGGGGCTTTTCTGTGTGGAGTTTGCATGTTCTCCCTGTGTTCGCGTGGGTTTTCGCCGGGTACTCCAGTTTCCTCCCAGTCCAAAGACATGCATATCAGAGTAATTGGAGACACCAAATTGCCCATAGGTATGAGTGTGAGAGTGAATGGTGTGTGCGCCCTGCGATAGATTGGCAAGCTGTTCAGGGTGGGTCCCTGCCTTTGCCCGTAGTCAGCTGGGATAGGCTCCAGCTCGCCCCGCGACCCTAGTGAGGAATAAGCGGGTATAGAAAATGGATGGATGGAATTATAACGCAATGACTTTCAAATCACACCAGCCAGGATTTTATTCACAATAGAATATAGATAACATAGCAAATGTTGACACTGAGAAATTTTACAATTTTATACACAAAATGAGCTCATTTCAAATTTGATGGCTGCTACAGGTCTCAAAAAAGGTTGAACAGGGACCTGTTTACCATGGTGTAGCATCACCTCTTCTTTTTAATAAAGAGTGGAGAGTGTCTGAGCACTGAGGCGACAAGTTTATTGAGTTTAGCCATTGGAATTTGATCTCACTCTTGTTTATTACAGGCTGCTGCTGCTGGAGCAGCACACGGACTCTACCACTACAAAGCCATGCTGTTGTAATAGCTGCTGTATGTGGTTATGCATTGTCCTGCTGGAATACACCCAAAACAAGTGAAGTTGGCACGTTATGTAAATCGTAGATAAAAACAGAATACAATGATTTGCAAATTCTTTTCAACTTATATTCAATTGAATACACTGCAAAGACAAGATGTTTAATGTTCAAACAGAGAAACTTTTTTTTTTTTGCAAATAATCATTAACTTAGAATTTAAAGGCAGCAACACATCGCAAAAAAGTTGGCACAGGGACCCTTTTACCACTGTGTTACATCGCCTTTCCTTTTAACGACACTCAGTAAACGTTTGGGAACTGAGGAGACCAATTTTTGAAGCTTTTCAGGTGGAACTCTTTCCCATTCTTGCTTGATGTACAGCTTAAGTTGTTCAACAGTCCGTGGTCTTCGTTGTCGTATTTCACGCTTCATAATGTGCCACACATTTTCAATGGGAGACAGGTCTGGACTACAGGCAGGCCAGTCTAGTACCCGCACTCTTTTACTACGGAGCCATGCTGTTGTAACACGTGCAGAATGTGACTTGGCATTGTCTTGCTGAAATAAGCAGGGGCGTCCATGAAAAAGACGTTGCTTGGATGGCAACATTGGTTGCTCCAAAACCTGTATGTACCTTTCAGCATTAATGGTGCCTTCACATATGTGTAAGTTGCCCATGCCTTGGGCACTAATACACCCTCATACCATCACAGATGCTGGCTTTTGAACTTTGCGCCTATAACAGTCCGTATACTTGGTCCGTATATTTGGTCCGGAGGACACGACGTCCACAGTTTCCAAAAACAATTTGAAAGGTGGACTCGTCAGACCACAGAACACTTTTCCACTTTGCATCAGTCCATCTTAGATGAGCTTGGGCCCAGCGAAGCCGGCGGCGTCTCTGGGTGCTGTTGATAAATGGCTTTCGCTTTACATTGTAGAGTTTTAACTTGCACTTGCAGATGTAGCGACGAACTGTAGTTACTGACAGTGGTTTTCTGAAGCGTTCCTAAGCCCATGTGATGATGTCCTTTACACACTGATGTTGGTTTTTGATGCAGTACCGCCTGAGGGATCGAAGGTCACGGGCATTCAATGTTGGTTTTCGGCCTTGTCGCTTACGTGCAGTGATTTCTCCTGATTCTCTGAATCTTTTGACAATATTACGGACCGTAGATGATGAAATCCCTAAATTTCTTGCAATAGCTTGTTGAGGAATGTTGTTTTTAAACTGTTCGACAATCAGCTCACGCATTTGTTCACTAAGTGGTGACCCTCGCCCCATCCTTGTTTGTGAATGACTGAGCATTTCAGGGAAGCTGCTTTTATACCCAATCATGGCACCCACCTGTTCCCAATTAGCCTGTTCACCTGTGGGATGTTCCAAATAAGTGTTTGATGAGCATTCCTCAACTCTCTCAGTCTTTTTTGCCACTTGTACCAGCTTTTTTGAAACATGTTGCAGGCATCAAATTCCAAATGAGCTAATATTTGCAAAAAATTAGAAAGTTTACCTGTTCGAACATTAAGGAACTTGTCTTTGCAGTGTATTCAATTGAATATAGGTTGAAAAGGATTTGCAAATCAATGTATTCTGTTTTTATTTACGATTTACACAACGTGCCAACTTCACTGGTTTTGGGTTTGTACACAAGGCCTTCCCTGGAATAGATTTTGTCTGGAGGGGAGCATATGTTGCTCTTAAACCGTCATAAACTTTTCAGCATTCATGGTGCTTTTGAAAACATGCAAGGTTCCCAAATCATATGCACTAATGCATCCCTATACCATCAGAGATGCTGGCTTTTGAACTGAATGCTGATAACAGGAGGGGTGGTCTTTCTCCTCTTTAGCCCGCAGGACACGACGTCCATGATTTCCAACAAGAATGTCAAATTTGGACTCGTCTGATCACAGGACACTTTGCCGCTTTGCTACAGTCCATTTTAAATGAGCCCTGGCCCACAGAACACGGCGGTGCTTCTGGATCATGCTCAACGATAGCTTCCTTTTTGCATGATGGAGTTTTAGGTGGCATCTGTGGATGGCACGGTGGACTGTGTTCACAGACAGTGGCTTCTTGAAGTTTTCCTGGGCCCATTTAATAATGTCAATGACAGAATGCCGGTGAGTGATGCAGTGGTGGCTGAGGGCCCGAAGATCACGGACATCCAGTAATGGTCTTCAGCCTTGTCCCGTACGCACAGAGATTTTTTTTGGTTTCTATTAATCTTTTGATGATGTTATGCACCGTTGATGATAAGCCTTTGGAATTTGACATTGAGGAACATTGTTTTTAAAGTATTCCACAATTTTCTTTACGCAAGCCTTCACAGGTTGGAGAGCCTCTGGCCATCTTTACCTCTGAGAGACTCAACCTCTCTAAGACATCCCTTTTATAGCCAATTATGTTACACACCTGATGCCAGTTAACAATTACTTGCTAAATGTTCTTTCAGCTGATTCTCTTATATATTAATTACCATTTCCAGCCCTTCACACACTGGGTTTAAAGTGCTTGAAAGTCTGAAAAAAAGATGCTGAAACAAGACCTGTGTCATTTTGTAGGTCTTAGTGAGCAGACAAAGAAAATGCAAAAATAAAAAAAATCTGTTGGGAATTTTTGGAAAATTCCATTTTTTTAATGTAGCAGTCATCTTGAATTGCAAAATCCAAAGAAAGGGGTTAATAATTGCAAGCCATCATGTTTTTTTTAATGTATAATAGGCCTTTTCATTCATTACCTCAGCTGGAGTGGAAGTAGAAAGAAGATACCCAGAAGCAATCCAGTGTCCAAGGAAGCTACATGTGGTGAAGGAAGAAACCATAAACAGTTTAAGGGAAACGAATGCTTCACCTTACTCTGCAGAACTGATGTCTTAGTTGAGCTCATATGTTCAACGACGAAAACACCAGCAAGCCATCCAGCCACACCCTTCACAAATTCATTTGCAGCAATGGGAAAGATGGTCACTTCCTGCTCCGGACAAAGCCTAAACAGTGGATGGGAAGACCATGTTGCTGACTTCTGCAAGGCCTATGCGAAACTTGGTATCTCGATCACACCCAAATTCCACATCATCAGAGACCATTTGCGTGAGTTCTGTAAGTGCCATGGTTGTGGATTGGCTAGATATTCTGAGCAAGCTTCCGAAGCAGTTCACCCTGACTTCTCAACATTCTGGGAGAGGCATCAGATAAAGGAGAGCAGCAACAAACTATTTGGTTTGCACTTAAAGTGAGCCGTCAAAGAGTACAATAGCGCACATGTCTAAGCATTACATTTAGCTCGATAGAACATTTTTGCCATGTGAGGGTTAAAGAAAGGAGATGGAATACTATTACTATTTTTCACATTATTTTGATTGACAACCCTGCAGAGGAGACTTTCAGAAATAAATCACCAAAGCGCAGAAGTTTTTTAACCCTTTAACGTCAATTTGGAAATTTCAAGTTGGGTGTCGATGAAAAAGTGGATTTTCTCAAATAATCCCCAACAGATTTTTTTTTTTCATTTTTGTATTTTTTTAATCTGCTCACTAAGACCTACAAAATGACATAGGTCTTGTTTCAGTATCTTTTTTTCAGACTTTCAAGCACTTTAAACCCAATGTGTTTAATGCCTGTGTCCCGACTTTTTTGGATCCATTGCAGCCAGAAAATTTGAAATAAGCTCATTTTGTGGATAAAAAAGTAAAATGTCTCAGGTTCAACATTTGAAATGTTATCTGTGTTCAGTTGTAAATAACAGATGGGCTCATGTGATCTGAAAGTCATTGCTTTTTGATTTTATTCAGAATTTACACTTATTCTGAAACTATTTTCAGAATTGTGGTCGTATATCCCATGATAGAAAATGGAAATAATTAGTTTTTCTGTATATTTTGCCAAAAACAATTGTAATTAATTCCAAAATTTAGGTTTCTATCTTAAATTTACTGATTCTTCTTGACTTCTCCCTATTCACATCTTAAATTGAGCAATTAGAGGTTATTTATATGACTTAAAACTGCTTCTATTTCTATAATATTTTGCATAAAAACAAAAGTTAGGAGCTCAAATATTTTTGACTAGTAGTGTCTTGTATGTTTGTGTTTTTAACCATAAAGATTAACAAATCTTCTCCACAAAGCTTGAGTGGCAAGTATCGATCCTGTTACACTTTTTCTCCACTGTTTTGTGATGATGAAATGGTGAGTCTATCCTAATGCTGTACATTGTCCTCTGTATTTTGAACACAGAGAAATGAAATGAATAATAGCTGATGAAAGATGTGAGACTGAATGTGAGATTCGTGGTTCAGTGGCTAAGAAAGGCGAACGCAATGAGATGAGTAAGAGAGTGTGTGGTGGCACAGAGCCATTGAGAAAAGCAGCACATTGGGAATCGTGAATGAGAACTGGAGCGAAATTCTGCAATGAGTTAATCTGAAAGGATCAGTCGAGTGCATGCACGTGCAGCTCGTTTGCGTCAGCTGTGATCCACTCATTTTAGCATCCGCTACAGAGGAATGCCAAAAATAAATGTGAATGTAAGATGTAAACATGTGGATTAAAATAAATATGCACTTTTTGGAAATGCAAAAGCCTGTTTTGAGACCCAGGAAAAGAACAAATTATCAAGAGCCCTGATATCCCTCTCCCTCCCCCTTAGTTATCTGTTTAATAAAAATCAGCTCAATGCAGAAGATGATACATTCTGCAAACAGGCAAGAAAAATAAGTCAATAATTAATTGTGTTTTGCCTCTCACGATTATGCGAGATTCAACATTAACCCTATTATTTCTGTTATTATAATCCTTGTAAAAGTTTATGCAATTAGTAAAGCCTTAACCAAACACATGAATATTCAAGCATTCTGGTCAAGGATCTGGACAGATTGAATTTATGCAGAAAGATGCCTCTCTGTGTCCTTCTTCCCAAAGTTTATCCTTTTACCAAAATGCTGGAAAATGCACATTTGTGCGACTGTGTTGGGGTTAGTGATGCGTGTCTCCGTGCTGATGTTATCGAGCTTGTCAATTATCTGCTCCACTCTGTAGGATGCCACTGCCGGACCTTCACCCACGCACTCTCACCCCCCTCCGCACAAGCGTGGGTGGGGTTAGAGGAACCACCGCTGCAGTGGCCGGAGAAAAAAAGTCAGTCTGAAGCTATCTGAGAGCCCTTGAGAGCTGTGTTTCCACATAGTGTACATACGTTTCATAGTATTATGATATCTGAAAATAATATGCATAATAATATATGAAAATATATGTATAATAAAAACAATTATAATAATAATTCACCAATTATAGATGACTTGTTACAACAATATTGTTAAAAATCAGCCATTTTTCATTTGTAGCAATCTGCATGCCATGCCTGAAAACTCTCCAATGTATGATATGAAATGCTTTAGTTTTAGCAATGATTGCCTGCACAGACTCTGTGCAAAGGTTCATCGTGGTTTTGACTGAGATGAACTTTGGAGGGAGGGAACCTTTCGTCTCAGGTGGGTTGTTGAGTTAACCCAGGTTGCACGCTGGAGAGAGAGAGAGAGAGAGAGAGAGAGAGAGGGTGGGGGGATCTCTGGAGGCCTGATGACTCACTCTTCTGCAGCCGGCTCGTGCGTCACTGGCATGCGGCTGGAGGAGGAGATAGTGGAGAGGTCTGTGCATTTAATTACCTCCTGTCAATTTATACTTACTGATACACACACACTCTTACACATACACACACACACACACTTACACAAGCACACGCACACACACACGCACACATGTACTATACACACAAGAGCATTCAGGCACATGCACAACCACACACACACACACACACATATGCATCTGTACACATAACTTGGCTCATATACACATGTGCACACACAGTTACGCTGATTCACACACATACACACCCACTCTCATGCTCACAATCACACAAACAGATACCTCTGCAGAGAAAAGCACACACACACAAAACACACTCAATCACACTCATGCATACACGCATGCACATACACAATCACAGTCATACACACACATGCACACACTCACATTCACACTGGAAAGCATGCATACGCACAAACACACAATCACACTCACACACAAACCCATGCATAAGCATAAACTCGTGCTCACACTCATTTATATCCTCAGACAAAAAAGCAGACACACAAACACACACACAGACATGCAATCACACTCATGCATAAACACACACAAACACACTCATGCACTCAACACTCTTAGCGTCCATCTTGACTAATGATAACATTTGCTCCAGCAGACAAGAGTCTGGGGGTGGGGCCCAATACTGTTTACACTAACGCCACTTTATCTGGCTACAGAAGCTAAATTGGGAGCCACACACTCCTCCACACGTGAGGCTTTTAAGCCGAGATGTTGGCACTAAGCCAACACCCTGCTTGGAAACATGTCTACCAGTCCTCTGGTGATGGGTGTCGTGTAATAGCACAAGCAGCCTGCCAGGCTGATCTGTCCACAGCCAGGGGTTTAAAATGGCAGGGGTTGATTTTGTAGCACTTCAGGCACCTCTGGTGTAATCCTTCTACCTTTTATTCTGTCTCCCAGTGATGCCATCGAAGATTGAGCGGGGCAGGCAGTGGTGATGTTATGATCCAGACGAGGAATCAAGTGTGGAGGTAGCGAACAACCCAGTAGTAGGGTTTATTGAGAGTAATACTATAGATTTTGGGACGGAGAGGATGGTACAGTTCATCTCAGATGTTACAGTGTGGGCATTCCCAATGCCCGGCCAGTGGCTGCCAGTTTGAGAGCACACTTCACCAGAGCCAAACTGTCTGAAGGCAGCAGTCCACATCGCAGACAGGTCTGGCCAGATTCAATGTCAAGCTGGCACTGCTGGGGGATAGCTGGCATGGCAAGTGGTATGTTAACCGGATGTGGCCCAATCATGGCACCATTCTTGCTGTATGTGGACTAGAACTGGGCCGTCAAAGTGCTTTATGTGGGCCAGAACTGGGCCAGACCTATTTTTGTTATGTGGGAAGGAGTAGTTTAGGAGCAATGCAGTCCCAGCCCTAATGACAGCAGAAGGAATGGGAGGTTCTTCCTAATAACCTGGACAGAGGAACTGACTGGCGAGGGTAAACAGGGACTTGGTCCCAATCCTGTAGACCGTAACAAAAGCTTGGGAGCTTGTTCCTGTTAAGTAGAGGAAAATAACTTCCATCATTTACTATCATTAAAGACTAGATTTAAATATCAAGGTACAAAGTGTTTTACTCGTAAATACTGTCTGGTTCTAAAATGCTACTACAAATGTGACAATCCAGCAACTTGCAACTCAAAGGAGGGGGTATAAATACATCATGCACACATGAGGTGGGGTAACTATGAACCGAGACACACTCTGGGATTAGGGACCAAGCAAGACACAAACCAGTCCAGGGAGACAATACTTCTAACAGACATGCACGGTGCTAAATTGGATGAGACACAGAGGGTATTCACATGAGGGTTGACAAATCAAGCCTACGAATACCATTACCAACCCTGTGCAGGTGACACATTGCAAGCACCACCTTCATGCAACAAGGACAGGTGGCTGGGAGAATCTGCGCTTCTAATGTCCAAACTTCTCAAGATCGTCAAAAGATTTTTTGAAGGTAAAGCAAGAGGAAGGTCTTTGAGATGTTTACATTCAGCCAATTTGGGATCCATGTCTCTGCACTATACACAGAAATGTTCATGAAAAAACGGAAGATTAACCAGTTAGCTAACGATATACTGCTTCGATATCCTATTGGGTTCGTAATGGCTAACTGGGTTTTCACCAAGCTAACAGTGCTAACAGTGACGGATTTTTCACGGAACCTGTCTTCCTCTATGGACAATATTACCGTACAATATTACCATTTGTATTACGACTACCAATATGAATTTAAGCAGTAATTCATTGAGAAAAAATGAGCAAAAAATTAAACATGACTCTAAGTTCATTACGGCGAGACATCTTGCAAGACCAAAGAAAGCTTCAAAGACTTAGACAGCTGGGTTGGCGTATGAAATAGCGAGTGGAATTTGTGCCTGACATTAAGATTCAAGAAGTGAAAGACGAAGTGACTACATATCAGTGATCCTAAATGAGTGAAAAACACTTATTACAGAATATACATGCAAAATATATACCAATTTTCCTTGACACAAAATATCATAACGCGTAATCCCCAAGTAGCCTATTGGAAAAGTATCGGTGAGATTTTTAATAACATCTTGAAGTGAAATAGTAAATTTAGGGTGCTGTACACCCATTTATATTAATATTTAGGATTGCTCTTGCCGTAATTGTACGTTTCTGGGGTTCATAATTTGGGCTTTTTTTCCGTTCACCTGTTTTCTTTGCCGGTGACCAGTGTTTACCAAAGCCAGTATCTGACTCTGTAAGGCAACACAACATTATAATACATGTAGCTATTGAGCAGCATGGTGTAGTAACACAAGGTTAAACTCATGCAGGCAAAAGACGGCGAGCCTTGTACTGGTCTACATTTACTGATAATATGTATACATGAGCTGCTCAGCTGACCGAGATGATCAGTCCCTAACCAGTTACTACCGTCTTTCTCACGTTATCCTCACGGCCTTGTAACTAGTTGGATTTCCGTCTTTTTGCGGACGGTACCGTAGTTGGGTGGAATCTTTTTTGTGGAGGCGCTGACAGACTGAGGAAGCTTTGTTAATGAGTTAGTTTATTTCAAAGTTAATCCAACTGTCTGGTGAGAGGATGGAGTCAAGGTAAATGAGCAGGTGCACCAGTTTGAAACACCTTCGATGTTTAAGTATGGGGTAATGAAGACTGAATTGAGAACTGTGAAATGAGTCTTCTTTTCCTCATATTTCCTTGATCAATAAGTTGACTAAGAACAAGTATCGTACAGGGCAAGCCGCCCGGACTGAGGGGTTTGTACGATAGTACAGCCGTCGGTATTCTGTCACTTATGCAGCTGATTCATTGTAGCCTTTAAGTAGGCTTTAAGTCATCAGACATAAAAGCGGTTGTCATTTTTTTTGCCCTTATTTAATTAGATAAGTTCCATTGAGAATATGTTTTTTCTGTCCAACTATACCCTGGCAGAAATACCAGATACCAGTTGCAAGTGGGGAGGGATAAAGACACACAGGATTAAAGTCCCTGGGGAAATTTTTTGGTTAAGGGCTTTTCTCCAGGGCCCAACAGCAAAGTTCTTCCCAATTTTATCTCACCAGATGTAAGTCCGAATCCCAAGCCCTACTGAGAGCTCAAACCAGCTGCTCTTCAGTTACCAGTCAGGCAGCCAACCACTACACTGAAAAAGTGATTTGTTGGCCCTGTAATTATTACTTCAATAATGTATATGATTCTACAAAAAATATAATTGCAGTGCTTTTACTTTAAATTGTCAGTTTTAATGTGGCGTGTTACTTGGTTATTGTTTGTAACTATGTATCCTCAAATTTGTATGTAAATTAAATCCTTTATTCTCAGTAATATTTACTAAATGACTACATTAACTTAATTAGTTAATATGTGCAAGTAAAATATACTTGGATGAAACCAGTGAACCTGGCAACCTTCTTGGCACTTGGTGCATGACATCAGAACCCCGCCTCCGTTCCACAGTGTGCTTCCAGAAGTTGAGTGGTTGTTTGTCGGTTACCTCACCTCGGACATGTACGAACACGGACACCGTGGGTCACCATTCGGTTTCTTCATCGGCATGGAAACACGGAGGTAAGTTTTAAGCTTAGCAAAGGTTGTACGTCCCGTTCTCTACGTTCCTCGTGTTTAATTCTGTGCTCCAGCACTGAAAACAGTGGTGCACTCTTGTCTCAACACACACCATTAAGAAATACATATTGAGTTGCACACTTCTCACATTGCCCACGTAAAATGCTGTTGCAGGCTTACATTCCCTATTGGCAACATTCTCTTTAGTTATATGTGCTTTCATGAATTATTCTCTAACAGCAACATGTCGAAGGCAGGCGAGACAAAATCATCCGTTGCTTGGTTGAGTGCCTTGGAGAGTCTGGACAGGAGCTGATCATAGACTATGAGGTAAATTTGATGTCTTTTGGATTTTCTGATGATTATAAGGCCAGACAACCATTTTGATATGGTCATGATAATCTGATGTAACAAATAAGTGCATAAATATGAAATATGAAATACTGAGGCAGTTATCTGGTCAATTTAATTAATTTGTTTTGAATATCTACCACATAAGGCTTATGTATCTGTGTTTTTTTTCAGAGATTTTTTACTAATCTCAAACAATCCAGGCATTTAACCATTTCATGTCATTCAACCTCCCATTCACAAGTTCTACTCTCAGCCATTGACCTCTAATTGTGACTGTATGTTTTACCATAGGATGTCAGCCAAGTAACATTGAATGAGGAATGCAGCCATCACGTCATGAAAATCATTGTCATCCAAAACATGGCGCAGGTAGACCGATGTCCCAGCTACATGTCAGTAGTCATAGAAGGAAAAGAGGTTCTGGAGGACTGCAGAAGTGTGACAAATGCTTGCCTGCTGCTCATGGGTGCCATCTGTGCAGTTAATCTACTGTATGTTACCCGCTGAAACTCAAATACACATTTGAAGTATTTCAGAAACTGTTTCTTGAGCTTGACATCCTCAAAATGCCCTCAAAAATCCAGGCTCTCCACCGGAAACTCCTAGCATTAGTGTTTGCAGAGTTCTTTAAATCCTCAACATGTTTGTCTGGGGCTATAATGTTAGGAAGATATTTGAAATATCTATGCCTATTCAATTGGTAAATAAAGTGTACAGTACATTTGAAAAATTGAAAATGTTTGTTTACACTGTTTACACAAAAACCACAATAAATGTTTATTGTAGTAATGTTAATTAGTAAATATTAAATGAATTATTTAAATCAAGTAAATATTACTTAATCATTTCATAGAATAAAACAAAATGGGAGTGTAATAGAAAGTTCCATCATGAGACGTAGGATGCAAGCAATCGGTCTTACCCAATCGTAACCATTTATTTTCTATATAAATGCCAGTGACACGTTCCATTTTGCTGTTTCAGAGATTCTGCATCGCCCACCACCTCCCCATCACCACCAACTTCTGACTCCGGCCTCTTTAGCATCAAATCCTTCCTCCCCATGGCAATCTGATCACCATTCAAGGGGGGGCGGCTTCGCCTCTGCCTACTACCTAGGCAGATCAGCACCCCTCCTTGCTGGAGGGTCCACGAGAACGGAGTCATCACCAAAGACTATGTCGAATTAATTTCATTGTTAATTCCATTGTCAAATAAATCTTTTACATTTTAATTCCAAAGTCTTCGTGATTGAACTAAAGATTAGTTAAATAACAGTAAAAAAACCAATAATATTTTATTTAATTTTGGAATTAGATGCAATGTTGATTGAGTGAAATTGCCATACTTCCTGTGGATATTATTTGAGTATTTTTTATTAAAATAAGTGTTAAGAGGAAGTAACTATTACTTTAACATATCCTGAGTAAAAATTACAAGGACTACCTGTGTGGAAGAAGTTGCCAAGCTTTTTTTAAGTAAATGTCACTCCAAATTTTTCTCAGTGTACCCTGCTCTCCCATACTCAGTGTGAACTCCATCATTATGACTCAGGGTATGTTACAAGAGGTGAGAGACACCTAAGAACAAAAGTCGCTCAAGAGTCGCGCCAGGACACGGCCTTGCTTGACCCCAAGCTCAACATGGACGGGCTCTGATTGGAGGTCTCCAGTGATGACTTTGGCGAGCATCATGAAGTTGTCAGATATGGACAGAAACATCTCAGTGTTTGAAGAAAAGCTTCAAGGGCATCACATGGTTGGTTTCAAATGCCTTTCAAAAGGTTAAGAGGAGCAATAGAAAGGTATTTTATCTTCTCCCTGTGATTGTAGTTTGACAAAGGTAATGTCAGAGGAGTACCTGCCTTTTGTAAAACCACATCATGACTCAGTGTTTCCTGAGATGCACGCTGCTGTTTGTTTAGCTTAATTTTTACTGACACCTTTCAAGCAACGGAAATGAAGGAGAGCCCAAGGCTGTTTCCACATACTGCTCTTTCCCATTTCTGTTCGCATTTGATCAAAACAATATTGGCCACGTTCCACTTTTGGGGAAGGGAGGATTTGAGACTGCGCAACATTTGCAGTAAGACGGTGTGAGCGAAGTGTGGGGAGGTATCCCCTGTACTTCAGGAACTCTGCTGGATCGCATCAGGTCCTTTAATTATTCTGCAAGATTCAGATGGAAAAGCCGCCTGGGTATATTCCCGCTGGTGAAGTTGTTCAGGGCTGAGCAGTTCATTCTTATGTTTGGGGCTGTCCTTGGATAGGGAGGATGGCTTTTCTGCAGAGCTTGGATCTGTGATTATGTGATGATCAGTCTAGCACATATCCCTGCAGATAACACAGATAATGACTAAAATTAGACAGAGCTTTATATTGAGTAACAGTCAGGCCAACGCTTATACTTTTTACACTAAATCTTCTCCCCTATTTAGAATTCCATATTGTATCCAGTTAAGGTTAAAATACCATCCTAGCAACTAATGCTTGAGAATTGTCAAGTATTCATCCTCCTCTAATGCATGTGATATTCTAGTTGCTACTATGCTTGCCTGGACCATACAGGAACCAGTGTTTGTTGGAGGAGGAGAATTCATATGCTCATTCAGTGAGCAAATCTGTGCCTATTTGATCAGAGCAGATCAGTTCTCTCTAGAGGATGATGAGACAAAAATCCTGTGAACTGAAGCTTCTTTGATCCTCTGGCAGTACGAACAGCACCAAAACCTCTCCTGTAGGGTCACGAAAGACATTTACATTTACAAAAGTACATTTTAGTCATTGAATACTGAAGTTGAGCAGAATATAGATAGATAATGAGGGTGCTTACCTGTACTAGATGAGACAACAAAGGTTTGGCACGATGCTACTTAGGCAATATTACAAACATTGCTATTTAGTTGAGGCTGCAGATCTTAACATTAAAAAAAAGACAGGATACCCTGCTACTGTGCTGGGTGCTACAATCTAATATACATTGTTAGTCATGGTATGCTCACCAAAATTTTGCCCACTGGACATGCTTGTGGATCCCCACAATATAAACATTAGTGCAGACCTGGCGTATAGACTGTTGAAGAGACTTGCAGATCTGGCTACGTGGGACTGTGTTGCAATCCTGGTTGCAGATCTTACTGATTAGGTGTTGTTCCAGACCTCACAGGAACAGCCACATGATGAGGCTTCCGATCTCATCATTTGGCTAAATCGTTTAGCCAACCAATAACCCATTTAGCTGAACAAAGAGAATATAAAATGCTGCGTCATCTCCTACAGCGATGCTAAATGTTCTAACCTGGTAAACTGGCCAGTTAAGGGTTCATCCGCTGCTGTTGATGTACATACATTTCTATCAAAACCAGAGATTAGATGCAGTGCACGCCAAATCATTTATCTGTTGTGATTCTGCCTTGACTGCCATGTTTGTTTATGAATTCTGCTTTGTCTGACCATGATTTGTTTTGTGCTTTGGATTCCATGCCATGTTTTGTTTTTGCCTCGTCTCTGTCTGTTTGCCATATTCCACCATTGCAGTTATATTCCGGTCCATGTTTTGTTTCATACCATGCATTGCACTTTGTCTACCCCTGTCTGGTCTTATGTCACGCGATCACTCACTGCCCCAGTACTGCATGGCACACTTTCGGGTGATTTCACGATTTCTGGGATTTCAATCATTCCTTCTAATCTCGTTTACTTCCTTCACCTTGCTTTTCTATAATTACTAACCAGACTAACAGTTTATTAAGATACTAACCCAAACTAACATTGTTTATAGTGCTAACTTACTAACGAGCACTAGGGATTGTATAGCTGCACTTAGTAACTGACTAACGAGCTCTCAGCATTCGTCCTATTCTAGTCTCCACCACTTTGGCTTTACTCCATCTACTTTGCTGCAGTTTCAGCGGAACCTCTGCACTTGTTAAACTCTGTTCTCCCTCCTTATCTGTGCATGTTGGAACTCCCTAACCGGAGCCGTATGTTTGTGAATAGGTCGTCTTTGTGATCCCTGTCCGCGTTTTGGCTTTTGCCAATTTCATGTAGTTAGGAACTTCCTCATGTTCATTTCTTTGTTAATTAGTCTGATCGAGCTCATCTGCTCCCTATCATAGAATGTGACTTCCCCTACGTGTACTTAAGCAGTCATTTCACTTACAGGTCTCATCATAACATTGTCCCTGGTTCGCTTGTGCTGCGATCGTTGATGCCTTGTATTCTTAGTGTTATACCTCTGACTGGAATGTCCCTGATTCTGATTTTGCCTTTTTCTTTGATACTTCTGTGCCCGTGTTCCGTACCTGTTTTGCCTGACCCTGAGTTTTGTGTTTGCTGTCCTGTGTACAGTTTGGATTATGTCCCTGGGATTCTGTTTTTGGATTGTGGACTCTGTACAGTTGCCTTCTGCCCTGTGGGGGTTCACTCCCCAACTTCAGTAAAACCCATTTTTGCTGAGTCTTTTTGGTCACGCACTTGGGTCCAGAACAATACCTCACATTATCAAAACAATGTAGTTGTAAAGGTTGCGTATTGCATAGGCACCCTTGACTGCTGACATGAGTACAGCAAATCAGGGGCGTGAAGTGGACAACCTAGCAACACAGAATACATTGCATTGGCGAGCTGGCCTTGCTGATTATTTCTCTGCAACATCAGGAATCTCAAATTGTTTCTCACCACCTACGCAAAGCAGTATCTGGTTCACGGCTGGTTACTCTCCTGCCTTCACGACAAGAAAACTCTGGGCTCACAACCTCTGCCTGCAGGCTGTAGCTGCTCAACTAAAACACTCCAGTCCAGCTGCTCCACTCCTAGATCACCACCTCTAGAATAATTTCACCTCTAGAGCAATTTCTCCTTGGTTTTTCATGTCTAGAATAATTTCACATCAGATCAGCGCCTCTTTATAACAATTTTACACTAATTCATCACCTCTAGAACAATTTCAATCAGTTCATCACCTCTGGAAACAGTTCATCACATTCAGTACAATTTCATGCCAGTTCATCACCTAAAACAATTTCACACTGGTTAATCACCTCTAGTACAATGTCACATCAGTTCAGCACCTCTAGAACAATTTTACTTTAATTCATAACCTTGAGAATAATTTCACACCAATTCATCACCTATAGAACAAAATCACATCAGTACAGCACATTCAGAACAATTTCTACCAACGTCATCACCCCATAACAATTTCATGCTAGTTTATAACCTCTATATTAAATCAGTCCAGCGCCTCTAGAACAATTCCATGCCAGTTCATCACCTCTAAAAGAATTTTATGCTGGTTCATCACCTATAGAATGATTTCACATCAGTTCGTTGAGAACTATTTACGTCAGTCTTAACAAGAATTTCATGTCAGCTCATCTTCTGTAGAACAATTTCAAGCCAGTTCAGCAGCTCTTGAACAATTTTGAATCAATTCAGCGCCTCTGGAACAATTTCACACTAGTTTATCACGTCTAGAATAATTTCACATCAGTTCATCTTCTCTAGAACAATTTCAGATCAGGTCAACATTTTTATAACAATTTCATGGCAGTGCATCACCGCTAGAACAATATCAAATCAGTTGAGCACCTCTAGAACAATTTCAGATCAGTTCAACACATATATAACAATTTCATGCCCGTGCATCAACTCTAGAACAATATCAAATTGGTTCAGTGCCTCCAGAACAATTTTATACTAATGCATCACCTCTAGAATAATTTTACACTGGTTCATCCCCTCTAGAATACTTTCACATCAGTTCATTGCCTTCATTAATATTTGACATTAGTTTATCATATCGACAACAATTTCATGCCAGTTCATCACCTCTGGAACAATGTTAAATCAGTTCAGTGCCTCTAGAATAATTTCACATCAGTTCTTTGCCTCGAGAATAATTTCCTGCCAGGTCATGACTGCATCAGTTCAGCAAATCTGGAACAATTTCACACTAACAAATGACCTCTAGAACAATTGTACATTAATTAATTTGCCTCAAGAACGATTTGAATCAGTTCAGCAACTCGCGAACAATTTTACATGAAAAATTAACTTTTCATTCTTCCAGAAGATAATCAGACTCCACAAAGTCAAAACCATCCATTCTTATATATCAGGACATTTGCCTCTCTCCCTCACCAAACTTGCACTTTGTGATCATGCAGTATACTGTGCATACCGGCCCAGTGTGACTGACATGGATTATGCTTTGTCCTGGACTAAATTGGGTTCTGTAAGGAGAATCTCATCTAAAAACTGAATTTAGTTCACAAGTAAGCTTAATCTGTGTCTGTGAAACTGGCCCATATTATCCAGTCATATCCCTCAGGGGCTCAACGTCAATTTGTATACAATAAAATCAAGAATATTTGTCCAGGTAATTTATAAAGAGTGGGGAGGAGTAAATACAATGGCAATTTAAATAGAAAGACTGCAATTTGGACTCGGTGCATGTTACCATTCATGAAAAGTAGAATTGATATGTAAAGAATTGAAATATAATACGCCCAGTAAATGAAACTCAGAGTTATAAGATAAGAGAGATAAGTTACACTTTATTGAAGCCCATGAGGTAATTTTTCCTCTGCATTTAACCCCTCCTATTGTTTGGAGCAGTGGGCAGCCACAGAGCAGTGCTCGGGGACCAACTCCAGTTCTAAAGCAAGTTCCTTGGTCAGGGGTACTGGGAGGAGTGTCCTTGTAATACGTGTTTTTCTAGGTGTGGCAATCAGGCCTCTCGAAGTGAACCATTTTTAAATCATGAAAATGAATGAGAACAGGTCAGGACTAATAATTGTTTAAAACGGATGTTTTGTCCACCCTAATTCTCAGTTCCACTGAATTTATCCCATGATTTCATCACTGTTAGATCGCATATGGAGAGAAATCGTGCCTTCAGTTGCCAATTACGATTGGAAAACGCGTCAATGCATGAAAATAATTGAGAACTAGCCAGGACTATCCTAATTGTCATAAAGGGACGTGTCTGTACCCTCCCAATTCCCTGTTCTAGCACCGGGCTTGGTGGGAAACCAGAGTACCCAGAGGAAACCAACGTAATCACAGAGAGAACATGCAAACTCCACACAGCGAGGCCTCAGGCCAGATTCAAACCCACAACCATCTTGCTATGAGGCAGCAGTGTTAACCACCAGTCAAATAGATGAATGACTAACGAATTCCAAAATCCACCAGGCGATTAGAGCAGGTCCTTCGAGTGGTGGGTACTTAATTGCAATACACAACACAAACATACCATCCACAGAAAAAAAAGTACAGCATTTGCCTGGTGGCAAAAGATTAATACCCACCATGGCTTGGGAGTTAAAAACATGACTCAAGGATTGTCATTTCAACAATCATATGTGGTCATATATGCCCAAATCATAAAAAAGCAGATTTCTGAAGTACCAATATGTGTAGTATGTCTGTACCACATGAAGTACCACAATGTAGGTTGGGGACACCAATACTGAGCATTATACAGGCTTCGTCTCACTCAAGAATAACCAGTAAAAAAAATACAGGAAACAAATAAATAAAAATCTGTCTTTCTGCCCGTCTTACTCCCTTTTTATTGCTCTTTTTCTTTTGCACTCATTTTCTTTCCCTCCTGCTCTGTCCTATTTTTTAGTCTTCCTTTCCCTCCTTTGCTCCTTTTTTTTCTCGCATTCTTTTGCTCTCTATCACTCGCTCTCTCTCTTATTATAAATCATTTTCTCTTGCTCTTTCTCTCACTCACTTTATCTGATTCTACCCCCCCCCCACACACACACACACACAGCCAGGAGATATGTTCAGTAGACCATGAACAAACTGCTCGAGCGAAGGTGGAGGGGGTGGAAGTGTAGGGCGTAATATATGAGGGTACAAAATATAAAATGGAGAGGACTCAAGCCGAGCTAAAAAGATGAAATGGTGAGTAAGCTGAAAGAATTGCTATTTTCTGTGCTGCTGTGCGCAGGCAACCCGTGCGCCTGGCAGCTTGTGTGTGCGTGTGTGTGTGTGTGTGTGTGAGAGAGAGAGAGAGAGAGAGAGAGAGAGAGAGAGAGAGAGAGAATGTGCAGTTTAATGGATGAAAAGATATCTTTCAGAGAATAGATTTTAACATAAGGCTGGAGATATGATGTCTTATGACTCTAATGACAGGGAGGGGGTATAAAAACTGTTATGCCTCTTGTACAGTATATTGATTATAGATTTCAAATAATCATCAGGCCCATAACTGAAGTGTGTATGGCAGCATTGGTTCAGAAACACCAATACAGAAACTATGAGAGCGCAGCAACATGGAGCTCTGGGAAAAGAGATTGACACGTAGGAAATTAACTTCTTTTGGCTAGGTACAGGGTATGAGTCATGTATTGACAAAAGCTAGTGCCTGGGGAAATGTAGGAGAGGAAATACACAATCTCTTTTCATGGCATTAAGGAGCATAAAAAGGCACAGAGAGACGCACCAAGGACAAACAAGACAAATGACCAAATAGCGCAAGTGTCATGAGAAGTAAGACTTATTTTGTCCGACACTCTCAGTAGGTGACCACATGGGCTCTTGTGGGCTGGGAGGGCATCACTGAAGACACCATTCTTGACAGGAAAGGAATGCCGCAACAGGACACCAGGATAATCACAAAAGATAGTGCCCTCTACGGGAATGCGAGCAACCAACCATGCCGGGAAAAATGCGCTTCATTTTGTATAGCTACCAGAAATCTTCACTGTAATGGCCGTTAAGCACCAAGGCATGTAGGCTTCTTTTGTCTAGAAGTGTTGTATTCATTTGAGATGTGGTGAAGGATGAATCATTTGACCACATCACATTTGAAAATGTCTCAGTAGTCTGGTGTCTAATCTTCTCACAAACACGTTTGCTGACTTTTTCCAGTAAATGATGCTGTAGGAAAATGAAGCACGGTTGGTTGGTTTATTTATTGGTTTGGTAGACTTAATTTGCATCATAGTGGAAATAATTTTTGAAAATGTGATTGTGACATAGTCCAGCATTTACTCTTGCTACTGTTAGATCATATAACACATGAAAAAGACCAGAATGCCTATGTCCAAAATTGCATGACTGTTGGTATGCAGTGGTCAAGAATATCACACGTGCTTTCCAAAGAGCCACTGATTTTGCACATAAAAGTCAACAGTCAGGAATTGTTTTACAAGAGTGAGGTATCTCCTGAAGAATCTAGTAGGGGTATCCTCTGCATCCACATGTTGTATTTGTGTATCCAAACTGTAAACAAGAGGCCCATGGGCCTTAACGGTCACCTGAGTATAGTATATCCAATGTTAAACCTTGGCCATTAGGCGTGGCCCTAATTTTGACTCCAGGGATCAGATTAATAGACACCAGTATCATAAGCAATAGAGTATTCTAAATCGTATGTATATAACTCGTGGCTATTTTCTTTAAGCAAAGAAGATTTCTCTCAAGCCATTTTGACCCTTGGGCCCTGCCCCTTGGCCCCTGGGTAAGGTAAACTGTCAAAAATATCATAATATCATCTCATTGTTGTAATGTCAATCAAGTGTGAATGATTTCCAGTAGAAATGAAACAGAATATACCCAAAAGTATCATTTTCCTATATAAACTATAATAAACGTGACCACCTCCCCAGGGGCAAACATGGAGCCTGGGGGTCATGAAATTCACAATTTTTATAAAGCACCTCAAGACACTTCCAACTATAAAGATAACTGGTTTCCAGCATATCTAGGTATAAAAAAGTAAATGCAAGACAATAGGCTTGCACTAACAGAGCTGACAATACATAGGTTTGGTCGGTGCGGTCTGTGAATATGCTCATAAAAACTTCATTTTGCGTTTAAACAAAAAACACTTCAGTGAAAGGAAGGAATAATACCTTCATTAACATATGTCAAGTTACTTTTCTACTTCTGAGGTAAAACCGCATCCCGCGGGGCATTTTCCCCTCAAACTGTACAGGCAGTTGCCAAGTACCAACCACAGGTTGTTGGTTTTCTCCAGGTATACTCCAGTTTCCTCCAAAACATAAACACGACACATCCTTAAATGACCCTTACTTAAGTTGTGTTCACAATGTGGCTTATGATGACAATATAACAAAGGGCAATAACTCCATCAAATTTGATTGAATCGGTCTGGTTTTCGAACTTCTTTGAGATCTTATAGATATAAGCCAGCATGCAAAGTTTCATGAAAATTGACTAATATTAAATAAAATTATTGTGTTCACAAGGTTGCTTATGATAATAATACAACAAAGGGCAATAACTCCATCAAATATGATCGAATCAATCTGGTTTTCAAACTCGTCCAAGATCTTATGGATATAAGCCTGCATACAAAGTCTCATCAAAATTGGTTCATAAATACTTAAGTTATTTTGTTCACAAGGAAAATTTTACAGACGACACACAACGACGGACAAAAGGGGATCGCAATAGGTCACCACGCCTTCGGCTCAGATGACCTAAAAACCCAGGACTGAAATCTATCACATTGTTCTGTACAATGTTTCCTATGCATGTTGGATGCCAGTCAGGAGTAAAGACTACTAGGAGAGAGTTGTTTTTCCGATGACGAGTGCAAGGAACATTTTCGGATGACACGCAAGTCATTCGCTAATACTTGCAGATTAATGGGGGCTCATAACTTCTTCCAAGTCATGATTGTTCAAGCACCAATTGATACGGGACCAATTAGACACCAGATCCGAGGTAGAGGGAATAAGGATTTTATTAAAATAAAACAGGCACGAGGGCCAACAAAAAACTTCGCCAAAAGGGTTGCAAAATACAAACTAAGGTGAGCTTCAGAGCTAGAAACAAACGAATCCAAAAATGACAAAAACAAAAAAACCACTGGATACTCCGGCAGAAATAACAATAAACAGAAAAGAATACTAGATTTCTAAAAGGACAAAAAACACAAAGGCTATATATACAAAAATAACACGACTGTGAACCAAAACACTAGAACTAGCCTTGACCATGAACTAGGACTTGCAACCATGAGCTTGGAATGAAACTTGAGACTCTGTCTGCCAGCCAACTTCCGCCGCACCCAGATAAAGGGGAAGAAATTATGACATGAGGGGCAACACCTGGAGAAGGAGAACAAGAGGCATGGCAAGATCATTGGACATGGACAAAGATTGGTTGAAATGACTTGCTCATTAAGAGAATGAGCGTGCTCAGCTTAAGTACCAATTAAGTATGCAGTTTGAAAGCAGCATGAATGTTTAAAACAGAAAAGCACAGCAAGACTTGAAATAGTAAAGCAAGAATCATGACAATAAACTCCCTGTCTAAATTAGTAGTATTAGTAATGTGCCTATCTAAGAATTACACCGCCCAGCGAATGTTAGTAAATGTTAGTACTTAAAAACAGTTAATTGTCAATTAAGCTTAGACAGCCCCGAATCAGCACAGCACAGAAGGAAGGGGGAAACACCAAAGCCAACCAGAGCTCTGAAATGTGCAACAACGAAGGCACAGGGCGGAACGCAGACAAGCGGTGGAGTGGCTGGGCAGACCTGGCAAAAAAAACAAAACACGGAAAAGTAAAAACATGGAAAATAAATGAGAACTATGAAATGTAAAATCCTGATACAAAAACTGTTAAAACTGTGAGGTAAACTATGAAACAATGAAACTTGGAACATGAAACTGTTAAAACCATAAACAATATTGTCCTGGCCAAAGGCCAGAACCCCGGAACACAACACCAATACTCTTACAGTCAAGGAATGCTACTGTTCAGTGCAAACTTGCTTGTTGGACAGAGCACAGAGCTCTTGCTGGACAGCTTGATGTTTACATTCTACAAGACGTCCAGGTCAAAACTCTGCAGGAAGAATTGTGACGCATACGCAGGGCGCATAGTCCAGTTAAGTTCGATTGAAACGTATACATGGAGGGATAATGGGACAACTAACCACATAGTTTGGGTGTGTTAGTCCAACTATGAGAAATTTGATTTAATGCGATTCCAGTCGGACATACATGTTTTCATGGAATTTAAAAGTCTGGTTATAGTCGGACTAACCTGATAATTCAATTTTTTCTAATGTCATGTAAAAGCGCTCTATGTCGAATAACAGAACATTTCCCAAGTGAAAGAGAAATCCCTTCACAACAGTTGACCAGATTAAAAACACTCTTAAGGAAATGAACATAAGCTCAATATCAACAATCAAGAAAAAGCTTAACCAAATTTAATTAGAGGATTTGTCACAAGATGCAATACACAGTTTAGCCTCCAAATCAGGAGGCATGTTCCCTGATCTTGGTTATGTCTTATCTCATTGTTACCCTACCTCAAGAATGTGACATATTTATACCCCATCCTTTGAGTTTGCAAGCCACTGGATTGTCACTTGCTATATGCATTTTAGCACCAGTCAGTAATTACCAGTAAAACTCTTTGTCCTCTGAAACTTACACATAATATTTAATGATAATAATATACTGAAGTACACTCCCTTGTTTAATTAATAGAAACTAGCACCCAAGCTTTTCCCTCGGTCTCAAGGATTGGGACTGTATTCTTGCTAATCCTCTCGCAATGTTCCTCTGTCCAGTTTATTGGGAACAAGCTCCTAAACCTTCTACGGTCATCAAATTTGGTAACACAATCCTTGTAAGCTTGTCCATCCTGCCATTGAGCAATCTGGCTCTGGTGAAGTATTCACTCCACCTGGCAGTCAAGAAAGCCACTGGCCAGGCAATGGCTTCACCCACACTGTCTCATCTGCAACACCTGAAATGAATTGTGCTATTCTCCTCCGTCCCACTGTTAATCGTATTACCATCAATAAACCCCACTACTGGATTGTACAAAGATTCCGCACTTGATTCCTAGCCTGGATCATAACAACACAATCCAGGTAAGAAAGCATTGAGTCGGTGGAGGTGCCTTGCCTGGTCGACACCCTGAAGTACCAGTGTGTGTGGATTGTTTAGCAGGAGGAAATAACTGCATCAGCTTCATCAGTCCACTGGAGCCCTCTCCAATCAACTAGTGGCTATAAAGGATATTTCACAGGACCCCACTATTGCCACTCAAGCAGCTAGCGATATTCTCCAGCAGACCCTCCCTCAGGGGCTAGCCCATTAGTAGCCAAACCTTGTGGTACTGGACTCTTACAATGGCAACACTACCACCTGTTGCAGTTTCCTGGCTCACTGCACAATGATTTTTAAACTACAGCCATCTTCATCACTCCCTCGTGTATTGGAGAGCAACATTTGCAATCTCTCACCTCTCACGATGATGCAAGGACTGAGCTGCTGCCTGTTGAGAAGCAGGAGATCCTGAAGTGTCATTGTATGTTGTTTTCGCTGAAAAGATAAAGAAGGCATTTGACTGGTCTCGCTTTAGCCATGCCGCTGCCTGCAAGTCGCTCCAGCTGTGCAAAGGCAATGTGTCAATGTTAGAATATTCCATCAACTTCCATGCCCTGGCTATCTCCATGCACTGGGATGACCAAGTGCTGTACAACCTCCATATGTTTGGCTAGGTAACGTGGGTCCAGGATGAATTGGCTACCAGTCCTTCCTTCAGATCTGAACAGCCTCATCACTTTGTGCTCAGAATAGATGTCTGGTTAGAAGAGAGGCAGTTGGATCGGTGAGCAAGGTTACCGGCGACTGCCCTGCCTGAATCACAGTATGCTCAGCTCAGAGCTTTTTCCAACCTGGCTCCTTCAGTAACCACGGCTGTCAACTGGGCTTGGCTTTACAAGCTCTCCCTTGAAGAATAGCAGTGCCAGATCAAGTGAAACTATGCTGGTACTGCAGATGTGCTGTTCACTCCATAGTTGAATGCTCTGTTCAGCGGAAGCGAGTGACATCTGAAAAGAAGGTTCTGTCTGGAGCTACTGTCTTATCCTCCTTCTTGTTCTGCTGGCCTAGCAGGGTTACCCTATTACCATTAGGGCTTTGACCCAGGGGTAGAGAGGAACTTAATCCATCCTGGTCTCATTCGCCGCCTGAGGGAACTGTACCACTGCCAGTACTCTTTAGGTCCCAGGGTTTCACACTGTTCACCCTTTCTGACGTCATAGAGGTAACTTGGCTGGCGCCCATGCTGACCTCTAGTAACCATATTGAAAAGTTGGTGTTTCTTGTCATGAAGTCATTGTATGCCTTGGTGGTCATGGCTTGAACATCAGGACCCCCCATGTAGACTAGCCTTCAGCATCCATTCTGGAGTGAAGTTCATTATATTCATAGTCCTGTCTTTGGAGGTCTTACAACCTCTGCATGCCATTCAGAATGGCCTGAGCAGCACCACTTCCTCCACACAGACCCAATGATTGTGCCATGGACATATTGCCTTGAACATCACCCCCAGGGGTTGGCTGTACTCCCTAACCATGCTGGAATCCCAAGTTATGGAGAAGTACATAAAACAATCACTGGCTTCCAGAATAGTTTAGGCTTCTTTATCACCAGCTGCAGCTGGTCCCTTCGTTGTGGCTAAGAAAGATGGGTCTCTATGTCCCTGTATCGACAGGTAGAGACTTAATGCAATTACCATGAAGAATCACTATCCTCTACCATAAGTGGATTTGTCATTCTCCAATCTCCAGGGCGGCTTTTATTTCACTAAGCTGGATTTGCGCAATTTATTCAAGGGTACTCTATTGTTGCTGCCCCCTTAAAAATCCTGATGTCCACCAATGTTCCCTTTGCCTGGATCCCCCAGCCAGCCTCTGCCTTTAACTATCTCAAGAGGCTGTTCACCACTGCTCAATGAGGGTGCTTGGGCTATCCTCCCTCAGAGAGAAGACAATGGCAAATTACACCCTTGTGCCAACTTCTCTCGTCGGCTGTCTACTGCCTGGAGAAATTATACCACTGGCAACTAGGAGCTGTTGGTGGTGAGGCTCGCCTATGAAGAGTGGAAGCACTGATTAGAAGGGCACAGTCTCCCCTTCCTCATCTGGAGGGACATCAAAACCTTGAATAGCTCTCAACTGCAAAAAGGCTGAATCCCAGACAAGTACTGCAGTCCTGTTAACCCTCTCCCAGTATATTTTTCCATCCAGTTTATTGGAAACAAGCAGGATTGGAACCGTGTTTGTCTTAAGCTTCTCCATCCTGCTACCGGACAGTTCAACTTTGGTGAAGAATCAATCCATTTGGCAGTCATTCCAGAATGCCACTGGCCAGTCATTGGCTTCGCTTGGACTACCTACTCTGCAACATCTGATCAGATCTGTGTTATACTTCTCTGGGCTCCTTCCGATTTTCTATTGTATTACTATCAATAAACCCCACTAATCCCTAATCTTCTCTGCTGCGTTTCCGTGGATTCTCCACACCTGCTCACGCTGTCCTTTCTCTTATTATCTATGCATGTTAGAACTCCTTGACCGGAGCTGTATATCTGTCTATAGGATTGTCTCATGATCCCTGTCCGAATTTTGGCTGTTGCCTATTTCAGGTGATTAGGTTCCCTTTGTAATCAGTCTGGCTTCCTCCACCTGTGTTGTGTTAAGCATGTGACTTCCTGTGAATGTATATTAGGAGTCTTTTCACAGGACTTCCTTGTCAGAACGTTTCTCTTGTTTACCCGTGCGGCTATTTCTTCGCCTTGTACTCATAGTGTTACTCTTCTGACTGGACCGTCCGACTTGCGATTTTTGGCTCTGCTCATTGGTGCTATTGCCTGCATCTGTTTACGAATCCTTTTTGCCCGACTACGAGTTTTGTGATTGCTGCCCTGGTATTCACCTCTGTTTACGCCCACTGGATTTTGGCTTTTGCTTCTCTGACATTCCTGTGCCTGTGTACTGAACCTATTTTTGCCCGATCACAAGTATTGTGATTGGTGTCCTGTTTACGGTACTGGATTTCGCCCTTTGGATTCTGATTTTTGTATTGTGGACATTGTACCGTTGCCTGCTCTGTTGGGGGTTTCCCCCCTTCAGAAATAAAGCCTCCATTTTTGCATTCACTGGTTCTTGCTTGTGGTTCCTCACGTAATCCTCACACCATAATGTCATTCAAGTACCTGTCATTCAGTCTTCAATTGATCATTTGAGAGATGAAATCTAGTCCACGCTTATGATAGCTTAGAGACTGGAGATTTCAAAATAAAATGTGTACAAGAAATAATAACAATAAAAAAGCCATTATGAGGAAGAAAGAAAAGTAATGTGAGGCACAGTTCAGGAACCCCTCGCAAGAGACAGAAATCCAAAAAACGTATGCCTTTATTGGAGTCCGAGTCAAAGCCAAAAAACTCAGGAATTGCCAAGCCACAACACGAAATCCAAAAACAGTGTCGATTAGACAGGCAGGGGTCAGAACCAGTCTGACAGATGAGCAGAGGTACAAAAACGATAGGGAAAAAGTCGTAGTCGATGAATAAAGCCAAGGGTCATACACAGGGCATCCAAACACAGAAATCGTAATCATACAAAAGTGGGTTGAAATCCAGAGAGACAAAAACAATACAAAAAGGGCAATGGCCAAAATCGAAGTCGGACAATCCAGTAGAAGAAAAACAATACTCAATGGCTACAAGGCGCTCTGCACATTCTGACATTCTGACAAGGAGCTGGCTGTGAAAAGACTGCTTAAATAGACATAGGGGAAGTCACATGCTACAAGGGAAAAGCAGGTGAATTGGATCAGACTAATTACAAAGGAATGAACATGAGGAAGTTCCTGATTACAAGAAATTGGCAAAAGCCAAAACGCTGACAGGGATCACAGAGACAGCCTACTGACAAAAATACGGCTCCGGTTAGGGAGTTCTACCATGCACAGAGTGAGAGGCAGAACAGTGATTAACAAGGTGCAGAAAATCTGCTGAAGCACAGCAAAGTAAATTGAGTGAAGGCAAGGGGCGGAGACTAGAGCAGAGCGAGTGCTGAGAGCTTGTTAGTCAATTAATAATGTGCAGCTATACAATCCCTAGAGTTTGTTAGTAAGTTAGCACTAAAACAACAAACTGTTAGTATTGTTAGTAAAATAGAAAAGCAAGGTGAAGGAAGTAAACGAGATTGGAAGGAATGGTTGAAATCCCAGAAACCATGAAATCAGCCGAAAGTGTGGCACACAATACTGGGGCAGTGAGCGATCACATGACAAAAGACCAGACAGGGGAAGACAAAGTGCAATGCATGGCATGAAACAAAACATGGACCGGAATATAACTGAGGGAATGGACTATGGGAGAATATGCAGGAATAAACAGGAAAGAAAACATGGCATGGATCAACATGAATAGAACAGGGAAGAATCATTAGTATGCCAATACCAAAGTAAATTGTTCAAAAGAAGTGTTCATATTCCCTAAAAAAAAAAAGACTACCGACTGGAGGATGCATGGTATCAATATATTGATGATGAAAGTATTGCACTAAACCTACTCAGAGGCCTAAAGGAACAAAGGGAGAAAATTGCACAGAATATATATTGTATAACAGTTTATGGAAAAATAGGGGGATAGCTGAGGCAGAGAGAGAGATTAGGAAATTGATTCAGACGCATTGAAATCACGCATCTTGCATTTTGCTCATCTTCCTATCCTGCCTCCCTCTCCCCCGGTTTTGCTAAATGAGAATTAGCCTAAATTAATGTTTCTCTAATGGCCACGGTGCCCATCAACCCCAAAGCCTAATGGCTCCCGCCTCATTCCTGCGATTATTTCCTGTAATTAAGTTCTCAGTTGGATGGCACTCAGTGTGTACACTCAAAAACCACCTTTCAACAATTAATCACTTCTCCTTGCTCTTAAATAGCCCCCGTGGAGGGAACGCTTGAGATCAGACACGGTCATCTTACTGGTATTGTTTGATATCAACAGGGACAAATAATCGGAAACAGTGCTATAAATACCAGTTTCATAAAGCTTGTGACGCACTGCTTTGGTTGAGTCTGGGTCAAATATGGACTGACTCAATTCTGTGCTGATTTTTGGAGCTTTATAGTTCCGTGGTTAATTGTGACTTAGAGTCTGTCTTTCCCTGTTGTAGAGCTTTAAATTATGGCTTCAATTCCTTTTTGCTGTCACAGTTTGGCGCACGTTGTCATACTTTTCGACAACAGTTCTCGCTATGAATGCATGTCGAGGTTTCACCTTGGATCCATTGTACAAGGAGAAGGTGGCCTGTTTTGACAGGACATACAAGAGTTTGAACATTTCAGTTACCAGCGAGTTACACCTCATGATTTGCCATGTTCCAGAGTTCACTGAGCACCAGAACAGGCCTTTGGGTCAATTCTCTGAGCAAGTGGTTGAAACTTGTCACTCCAAATTTGAGAAGTTATTCAATAGCAACCGGATCAAAGACATATCCCAGACAGGTTCTTTAGATAAATTTTTCAGAGCTGTGATCCATTTCAATTCTTACCATATCTGAAGATATGAAGCCATAAGTATTATATAAATGGACACTTGGTTATACAGCAGTGTGAGGTCTGTAATGATTTTGTGGAGAGATAAAGGCTATTATTAATAACTATATTATTTTGTTTGTCATGATAATCTATTCCCCAAACTGCATTTTATTTTTTCACACAAGATAAAAAAACATGTCTGCAGAAGCCTTACTGATAACGAAAAACTGTACATAACACAATATTTTCTCAACAGAATATTTTAATGTTCAGCTTATGATGGTGAAGGCCTGGTCAAAATTTGGTACCAAGGAAATGTCTACTCAATTTTTTTAACCCTGTATTTTGTTAAAGCATACTATGTGTTGAATCACCCAAACACTTTCTTCACGTCCTCCGCCTCCACAATTCACCTCCCACCGTGACATCCTAGCACATCACATACTGCCAAAAATGATTTTTTTTTCCCCACGAAGAATAAAAAAACTCTATAACTGAATTTTACCAAACATCCTACTAATTTTCTTTTATTTGTGACTTTTTAGGCTTTGAACGCATTGGTCGCGCGCTCCTCCACCCCCAAAATTTTCTGTGCCTCAGAACAGGTATTATCATGACTCAAAGCTGCATCACAGAACTGGAATTCAGAGGTGACTCTCTGGTATCCCCTACTGGCCAAAACTAGAGATAGCATTCACCGCCCTTCTGAGGCTGGGAACGTTTCCCATAAGCTAAGTTAAAAAAGCAACTAGTTCGACCGTATACACTCCATAGTTCCTGCGATGTTAAATTTACATCTGTGCTTTTGGAGAACGTAACCCAGAAAGGCTGAATAGTTCGTACAGTGTAGTGACTGATGTTTGAAACACAGGATCTGAACCGATTTAAACGGCTCAGTAAGATTAACATACCTACTGAATGTCAGTCTCTAATATGTCAGCACCTTTTTATCATTTACATATTTCACTGCTTACCTAATGGGCCAATCCTATAAAATAAGGAGTTCAGCCTTGCTTCAAGCATCAGTATCACTGAACATTCACACCAAAACTTTGTCAGTGCCAGTTTCCAAGAATATTGTGAAGGCTATATAAGTAGTGTGTTTACACCAAGTTGTTCAGAGTAGCCTATTTGCCAGCATTTTTTTTTTTTTTACTTTTATGTAATATATGGCAAATTTTTCTTCATAGAAACCACACCCAACTTTAAACATACCCTGGTGAGGCTTTAGCCTACTTCTAATAATGGATTGTTGAAAATAAAATATTTTAATTGGAAGAACGCATCAAGCACATCTTGAGTTTAACCAGCAAGTCGTCATCAGTTCCCGCACTTTCTTTCATGGTGTTAAAAAAATTATAATAATAATCATCTGGCACCCTCTTGCATAGTTAATCTAAAAAAAAAAAAAAACAACAGGAAAACGAACTTGTTTATTTAGAAGTTTGTAAGATAAACCATTTTTTACAACTTATTTTTTTCATTGAACAAGTGTAAAATAACATGATGTCGCAATATGGCATTCCTTCTGTCCTCCTCAATTTTTTTGTGTCTGGCAACGCCTCCAGCTGTCCAACTCACCGGTCTACCACGACCCGGACTGCATTCTTTAATCCTCAATCATTGGCTGCATCTGTGTCTCATTTCCTCTTCGTGGTAGTAGGGTACTAATTAAGACAGCTTTGCACTTAATCATTACAAAGTTTTGTAACTACATACCTGTGTTGTATTCCTCGTCTTGTGTTGAAGTATTCCCCGCGTTTTCTGTGTACTTAATCTCTAACTCTAACGTAGTGCTGTTTATTGTTTCATATATATTATATATAACTCATATATTCATTTTTAGAGAGAGCTTTGCATCCAAACGGTGCAAAATTACGTATATCCAGTGGATAGAAAATGAATACACCCCTGAACACTTTTTCAGATTTATTTGACATATAGCCTGTAATTAAAGTGCAATTAATCTGTTTTTCCAACAAATCTACGTACAGTACTTAACCTTTTCAAAGTGATAAACCAATTAAAAAAATAGTTTTAACATTAATTAAAAATGAACAATTGCTATAAATTGGTTTGATAAGTATCCACCCCCTTTACTGAATCATCCCAGAAACTATCTCAGGAAATGACAAATTCCCTTCAAGACCAAACAATTGTGACGGGTGCTGGAAGTTGGATGCCAAGGGCAGCGGGCAGAAATAAAAGGCAAAACCCACAGCGTGCTGAGAGACTAAAACAGAGACTCGCGCTACCAACGGACCCGACGCTGTCCGTGGTAGAAAAACAGGCAATTTCGAGGAAACCAAAAGAAAAGGGAAATAAACCAAAGATTCCCTTGCTCATTAACACTAAACCTGTTATGCAGTTCCTGACAATAGATCTTACCTTTCAAGAGACCTTACCGGCTAAAGCGCAATAGAAACACTGACACTCTAGCAATGAGAGCGAGGCAGAATAGGAGCTTAAATAGAGTCCGGGTAACACCCCCAATTAATGCCAGCTGGCCCAGGAATCCAATAAGGTGCAAAACGATATTGTCCCTGACGAGAGCAGCAAAGCTCTCAATACCTCAAAACCATGACAGGACCCCCCTAAGGAGGGGGCTCCAGAAGTCCCCAGTGAACCTCGTGCACGGAACTCCAGAATATCCCGCGAAGCGACCCTGCAGCGCTCCTCGAGACTATATCTTTCCCAGTCCATGAGGAACTGGACCCCCCGACCTACATGCCTCTCAGCCAGATTGTGGCGCACGGTGTAAACCGGCCCCCCCTGCACCATTCACGGGGGCGGCAGAGGCAAGTCGCCAGGTGCAAGGACGCTAGGGCTAACCGGCTTAATCCGAGAGATGTGGAATGACGGATGAATACGTAAAGATCTCGGGAGCTTCGACTGGATCGTGACCAGATTGATCTTCTGCACTATTTTGAACGGGCCGATATAGCGGGGCGCCTGTTTTGGGGATTCTACCTTCAAGGGGAGGGCTCGGGTCGACAGTCAAACTCTCTGCCCAACCAGATAAGACAGGGCCAAACAATGCCTTCCATCAGCGAAGGATTTTTGTTTGCGCCCTGAACGCAACTGTAATGGTTCTAGTTTTTTGATCATGTTTTATGTGCTGGTTTTGTGTTTATGATTATTGTCTTTTATTTATTCTTTTTGGTTTTTGTAACATTCAGGTTTTTGGTTCATTCCATGTTTCAGTTCCATTGCACTTGTCTCTCCTGTCTTGTGATCTAGTTGGTTCAGTCTGTCTTCCCTGTCTGCGTGCTCACTGAATTCAGGTGATTTAAATGAAGTCCGGTGTTTAAAATATTCCTACATTTCTCGTTTTCTCCCTTCACCCTTCAGTTCTGATTACTAACAAGGCTAACAATTGTATTTTGTATTATAGTCTACTAACACATCTAACCATGTATATATATTCGATTGCTAAATTACTAATGAGCACTCTAGTTTAAGTTGTAAAGCTGCACCGCTGCCAATAGACTAATTACCTCTCCGCAATCGCCCTGTTCTATTCTCTGCCGCTTGTCTATTGCTTTCCTCTCCCTGAGTTCCAGCCAGAATCTCTGGCACGTGCTTAATCACTTTCCTGCTCTTGTTATCTGTGCACGTAAAACTCCTGGACCGGAGCTGTTTAAATGTCTTAGGCTGTTTGTGTGATTCCCGTTTGTATTTTGTCTCTCGCCAATTTTCGTGGTTAGGGTTTCCCTCATGTGATTCTCCCGATCTAATTAGCCTCATTCCCCACAGCTGATCTCTGAATAGCATGTGACTTTTCCTGAGTGTATATTAGGAGTCTTTTCACTCACAACTCTTGTCAGAACGTTGATCAATATTTCTTTGTGCAGAGCTCCTCGTATGCCATTGATGATTGTTTCGCTTCTACTGGATAGTCCGACTTTGATTCCTGCCATTGCCCTTTTTGAACTGTTTTTGTCTTTCTGGATTTTGAGCTATTTTTGTATGACCACGAGTTCTGTGTTTGGATGCCCTGTGTATGACCATCGGCTTTGCCGATCGACTACGACTTTTTGCCTATCGTTTTGGTACCTCTGCCCATCTGTCTTACTGGCTCTGACCCCTGCCTGTCTAGTTGATACTGTTTTTGGATTTCGTATTGTGGCTTGGCAATTCCTGTGTTTTTTGGCTTTGACTCGAACTTCATTAAAGGCATACGTTTTTTGGATTTCTGTTTATCGCATGTGGTTCCTGAACTGTACGCTACAGCAACAGCAAAGAACGGATCTTAGTCCAAACCGACCGACAGCGACGAATGAAATGGTTGACTGAGGGAATCTCAGAATTCTTCTCAGTCTCTGGAAATAATAGGGGTTGACAACCCACTTGGGCCTCAAACGGGATAAGCCCCGTGGAGGAATTACACAGAGAGTTATGGGAATATTCGGCACAAGCTAAGAATCAACTCCACGATGAGGGATTATCCACCGCCAAACATCGAAGAGTGTTTTCTAGAGACTGATTAGTCCGTTCGTCTGCCCGTTGGTCTCGGGTGAAACCCCAAGGAGAGACTCACTGTGGCCCCCAACTGCTTACAAAAAGCCTGCCAGAATCTGGCTGTAAATTGAGGGCCTTGGTCAGAGACGACATCCTGCGGAAGCCCATGTAACCAGAAAACATTGTTAACTACAAGATGCGCTGTCTCCCGTGCTGAAGGCAGCTTGGGTAGCGCAACATAATGAGCCGCTTTAGAAAAACGGTCAACTACTACCAAAATGACAGTGTTACCATCAGAGGCAGGCAGCCCCGTAATAAAATTGAGCGTAATATGCGATCGAGGGCACCTGGGAATGGGCAAAGGTCGCAGCAGACCAGAGGGAGGGAGGTGGGAAGTCATATTCCTGGAACATACGCCACAGGCAGCAACAAACTCCCGAATGTCCTTCATCATATCTGGCCACCAAAAACGTTGGGCGAGTAACTGCTTGGTCCGATGGACCCCCGGGTGCCTAGCCAAGCGGGAGGAGTGTCCCCACTGAGGAACCTGTAGCCTAACCCCAAGCGGAACAAATAAGCAGCCAGGAGGCTCCCCCCCAGGACAGGGATCGGATCCTAACGCCTCCTGAACTACTGCCTCAATCTCCCATTGAATTGGTGCCACAGTCTGCGCATAAGGAATAACAGGCTCCGGGGTAGGATCATGATCAGTGCGATCATACATTTGTGACAGGGCATCAGGCTTGATATTTTTAGAGCCCAGGCGATATGTGAGTGTGAAATCAAAGCGATTAAAAAACAATGACCATCGCGCCTGCCAAGAATTACGCCACTTAGTTTGCTGAATATATTGGAGGTTTTTCTGGTCGGTCCAAACCACAAAAGGGTGCTCAGCTCCCTCCAACCAGTGGCGCCACTCCTCGAGGGTCAGCTTGACCGCTAATAACTCCCGGTCACCAATACTATAACTGCGTTCAGCGGCGGACAAAGACCGGGGGGAGTACGCGCATGGGTGACGCTTATTATCCCAACGAGGGTGCTGGGACAAAATAACACCCACGCCTACCTCCGAAGCATCTACCTCCACATTAAATGGGAGGGAGGGATCAGGCAAAAACCAAAATAAGCTCTGAGCTAAAACCTCTTTTTAATTCCTGAAAAGCAGCATACCTAGAACACCAAGGGGGCTTTAACAAGCCCGAACGGTAAGATCCGATATTCGTAGTGCCCGTCATGAGTGTTAAAAGCCATTTTCCATTCGTCCCCCTCCCGAATGCGAATGAAATTATACGCATTACGAAGATCTAGCTTCGTAAAAAATGATGCCTCCTGCAGACGTTCAAACGCGGAGTTCATTAACGGAAGGAGGTATCGATTTTTAATGGTGATTTTATTCAGACCCCTATAATCAATACAGGGTCTCAGACTGCCATCCTTTTTCCCCACGAAAAAAAATCCTGCTCCGGCAGGAGATGTGGACGGCCGAATAAAACCATTGGCGAGAGCCTCCTGATTATTCTCCCATGGCCTTACGCTCCTGTCCTGATAGCGAATATAGCAAACCCCAAGGCAGAATTGTCCCAAGATAGAGATTGATTTCACAATCGTACGGACGATGAGGAGGTAATGTAGATGCTCGTTGTTTACTAAACACCTCAGCAAGATCAACGTAATCCCTGGGATTATTCGAAGGCAAGTCAAAGTTCAGGGTGGCCCCAAATTCCTTACCCTGCTCAGAATCTAATGACTCTGTGACTGATTCTGAATCGCTAAAATCTTCCAAAAGGTAATCGTCCTCTGGCTGTCGCCAGTCAAATTGTGGATCCCATTACAACCCCTCCTCTGCCCCTTTTTCTAGTCTAGTAGGGTACAACGATAACCTCCTCACACTCGCTCTCTGCGTCAGCCTGCCCCATCGCTTGACGTCCGAAAGAACTATTCTTATTATTTCTACAATGAGGGTTACACTTGGGACCCCAGTGGACGATAGGATTAATCTGTTCCCCACGACTGATACAAGGTTCATGATCCCGCAACCACGAATGCCCCAAAACTATATGAAATCGAACCTCCTCAGAATGCCTACCAAAGGAAATGGACATTTTTAGTGGTTCCGAAACTTCGGTTATAACTCCCTTTCCCAGTGGGCGACCGTCAAATGTTAATACAGAGCGTGATTGTGAAAGCGTAACAGTGGGAATGGAGTGCTTCCCAGCCAACTTAATATCCATGAAACAATCAACTGCCCCTGAGTCTACAAGCGCTTCAATAGTAAATCTCTTGCTCCCCACCGTAAGTTCCATGTTAATGTTCGGAAGGGAAATTGGGTCTGCCCCTCTAGCGCCCCCCTGAATCGCTAGAGGGGTTTTCCGTTTCCCCGAAGCTTAGGACAACGTGGACGGATATGACCCGGCTTATTACAATAAAGGCAGATTACTCCTCTGCGAATAGGTCTTTTAGTCTGATGGTCAAATGAATAATCAACTTGCCTGGGTTCAACTGCAGTAGAATCTTTAATGGGTGGAATAGGAGGTGCACATTCACCACTAGCAATTTTAGCCCCATTGTCAGCCAGCGGTGATCTATTTAGCTTCTCCCTGTTGCGTTCGCGTATGCGGTTGTCAATTCACAGTACGAACTAAGGAGTCTAAAGTCGAACAGGGTTCTAAAGTAGCCAGCAAGTCCTGAATCGCCTCTGTAAGGGCATGGCTAAATATGGTCATTAGAGGAGCCTCAGGCCAGACTGTCTCTGTGGCCAGAGAACGAAAAGCGATAGAAAACTCAGCTGCGCTTTCTTTGCCCTGTTTTAAACTTGAGTTGCGTCTTGACCACAAATGTCTTGATCGAATACAGACACCATCTCCCTAACAAGGGTTTCTACAGAATTTACGACCGGTGAGTTAGATCTGATTTGTGGGCCGACCCAATTGAGCGCTGTGCCAGCCAACAGGGATAATATAAATGCTACCCGAGAATCCTAAATCAAATCGTGACGGCTGAGCCTTAAAAAATATTTCACACTGGGCGATAAAATCCTAACATTTTCCGGTCTCGCTACTATATCTTTGGGGCAGTTGTAACTTAGGTTCTCGGGGAGGATGTATAGATGGTTCTTTTGCAACTTTTTGTGAAGCTTCTGTCTTTAGAGATTTACTACTCTCAGACAAGCTTAACAGAGCGCTCTCCTGATTCTGAAGAGCAGTCTCTTGCAGGTGGAGTCTCTCAACAAGTTCTGATCGCTGATTGGCAAAACCTGAAAGTGCTTTAGCGAACCCAGCCAATGTCTCTTCCTGGTTGGCAATAGCCCTCTTAATTCCAGCCACTGCTGGCGTCCCCATGGTGGCTAGAGTGTACTGCGACGGGTGCTGGAAGTTGGACGCCAAGAGCAGCGGGCAGAAATAAAAGGCAAACCCTGCAGCGTGCTGAGAGACTAAAACAGATTGAAATAAAGAGACTCACCCCAGATAGCAAGCACCACCGCTCTGGATCTGCCCCGGCTTTGTGCCGACTCCAGCTGATACGGTTTAGAGCTGGGACAGATCCGGGGCGGATGTGCTATCTGGGACGCTACCAACGGACCTGACGCCGTCCATGGTAAAAACAGGCGAGCTCGAGGAAACCAAAAGAAAACGGAAATGAACCAAAGATTCCCTTGCTCACTAACACTAAACCTGTTATGCAGCTAAGTCCCTGACAATACTCTTTCAAGAGACCTTACTGGCGAAAGTGCAATAGAAACACTGACACTTTAATAACGAGAGCGAGGCAGAATAGGAGCTTAAATAGAGTCCGGGTAACGCCCCCAACTAATGCCAGCTGGCCTAGGAATCCGATAGGGCGCAAAACGATATCGTCCTGGATGAGAGCAACAAGGCTCTCCATACATAACATAACATAACATAACATGAATGGCAAGAACAGGCCTTTCAGCCCAACTAAGCTCGCAGTTTCTTTACTCTATTGTGAATATATCCCTTCAGATAGTAAATGACTCAATGGTATCTAGCTTTAGGTCAAGTCTGCTCTTGAAAACCCTCAAGGTCTCTGCCTCAACAATATGGTCAGGTAAGCTATTCCACAATGAAATTACTCTTTGGGTGAAGAAGTATTTCCGAATATCAGTGCTAAATTTACCTTTGGTCAACTTCCATTTGTGACCCCGAGTTCTACTCACAATACTTGAGGAATGGAAGGAAGGAATCCTACATGATTCACTTTGTTAATCCCTTTAACATATTTAAAGACCTCAATCAAATCACCCCTGAGTCTCTATTTCCTAAGACTAAAGATATTAAGGATCTTCAGCCTCTTCTCGTAGCTTTCATCTTTTATACCTGGAATAAGCTTAGTGGCTCTTTTCTGAACTTTCTCTAGAGCCTCTATATCTCTCTTAAAGTATGGTCCCCAGAACTGTACACAATACTCTAGGTGTGGTCTAACGAACGTGTTCTACAAAAGAAGCATCACCTCCTTAAATTTGTACTCAATACATTTGGCAATGTATCCTAGCATCCGATTAGCTTTTTTAACTGCTATGTCACAATGGCTAGAACCTGTGAGGGTTTGGTTAACAATCACTCCCAGATCTTTCTCTTGTGCAGCACATTCCAGTTTTAAACCTCCCATGAAGTAATCCCGTCTAATGTTTTTATTACCTACATGTACAACTTTACATTTTGCTAGATTAAATTTCATTTGCCACATTTCTGCCCAATTCTGGATTCTATCCAAATCGTCCTGAATCAACCCCCCAATTAAGTATCATCTGCAAATTTAACCAATCTGCTCTCAATATTCCTATCAAAGTCATTAATGTAAATGAGGAACAGCAGGGGTCCCAACACCGATCCCTGGGGGACGCCACTCCCCACCATACCCAGCTCAGGTGAGATATCACTGACCACTACTCTTTGTGTCCTGTCCTGTAACCAGTTTTGAATCCACTTCAGAATACCTTATGTAACTCCAATGGAGCTTATTTTAAAAATTTGTCTCTTATGCGGTACTGTATCGAATGCTTTCTGAAAATCCAAGTATATGATGTCATAAGCACTGCTCTGGTCATAAGTCCTGGTGGCCTATTCAAAAAATTCCAGAGGGTTTGTTAGGCATGACCTTCCCTTCCGAAAACCATGATGGCTATCCCTCAAGATACTGTTACGTTAAAGAAATAAGTCCAGCTCATCATTTATGATAGATTCCAATATTTTGCACGAAATGCAAGTTAAACTCACTGGCCTGTAGTTTCCTGGCTTAGTACGGACCCCTTTCTTATATATTGGTATTAAATTGCCCTGTTTCCAATCATTTGGTATTTCTCCAGTTTCTAAAGACCGTCTGAATATGGCGAATAGCGGCTTAAAGATGAACTCACCAGCTTCCCTGAGCTCTCTAGGATATAAGCCATCAGGACCCGCCGCCTTATCTGCTTTTAGTTTATGCAACTTGTCTAATTCTTTGTTATCCCGAACCTCAATTTCCGCTAAATAATCTTGAGCATATGACGTGCCCTCTGGCTAAATAAAGACCCCCTCTGAGGTAAAATTCTCAACAAAGTAACTGGTCAAGGCATCCGCAATATGCTTGTTATCATATAGCAGCAATCCATTTTTATTCTTTATGCACTTAACCTGCTCTTTAACTTTCCTTTTTCTGCTACAGTACTGAAAGAAGCGCTTAGGGCTAGTTTTTGCCCCCTCTGCAATTTGTCTTCTAGCATTCCTCAGCTCTTTTTTGACCACAGCCCGCATTTTACAGTATTCAGCCCTAGTATTCTCATTGTTATCCTTTATGTACATCTTATAAAGATTCCTCTTTTCCCTCAACATCCTATGAATACTTTTGGTCATCCACTGAGGATTCTGCTTTTTCAGCTTACTTTTGGACACCTTCGGAATGAATCTGCACTGTGATTCAAGTAAAACCCTTAAATCTTTCCCACATCTCATTTACGGACTTACATCCAGGAGAGCATCCCATTTTATTTCTGCTAGATATGAGCGCATCCTGTCAAAGTTTGCTCGCCTAAAATTGAACATTTTTATTTTAGAATACACCTTTTTAACTTCCCATGACAACAGAGTGATCACTTGTCCCAAGTGGCTCCAGTACCTCAACATTGCTAATTCTATCGGGGTCATTACAGAGCACTAAGTCTAAAATTGCCTTCTCTCTGGTAAGTTTATTAACATACCGCACCAAGAAATTATCATTTATAACATCTAGAAATTCTTCCTCCCCCCTACCCTGTCCTTTCACCATTTCCCAATTGATACCAGGATAATTTAAGTCTCCCATGATAATAGTCCCACCACCACTACAAGCTTGCGTAATCCTCCTAAAAAGCATTTCATTGATTGTACTGTCCAAAGCTGGTGGTCGATAGCATAATCCTATGTTTAAACCTGTCTCGTGTTTGCCAATGAGCCTGACCCAGATATCTTCACAGGACAAGGAATGTTCAATTTCGGGAATTTCTTGTACATTAATGTTTTCGTTCCCATAGAGTGCCGTGCCTCCTCCTCGCCTATTACATCTAACCTTCCTAAAGAGCTTATAACCTTCTATATTGTATTCATCTCCATCCTCTTCACATAGCCATGTCTCTGTAATCCCAAATATGTCATAGCCCTCACTGATCACTACAGCCTCAAGTTTTGGAAATGTATTTTATACGCTTCTTGCATTTAAATAAAAACATTTCAGGTTATTACTAATGCTCTTCCCCCTTGATTTCCCATGTGGCCGCCGCCTCGAGCCCCCCACTACGCTTTGTTGCTTTAGAAGTAAATCATTGTTAGTGCATGTGATGCCGTCAGCTTCCATCGGGCAGTCTGCATTTCCCTATGTGTAACACTCACTAACCTCCCTGCCCCCCAAGTCTCTTGTTTAAATAATCCTGTGCTACCCTCAACATACGCTGGCCCAGTGCAAAGGTACCCCTCCGGTTCAGGTGCAGCCCGTCAGGATTGAACAGGTCACCCCTGTCCCAAAAAAAGTTCCAGTGCCCCATAAACCTATACCTCTCTTTCCTACACCAGGTTCGTAGCTACCTGTTAAACCTCCAGATAAAATTCTGGTTACCTCTGCTTGCACGTTGTACCCGTAGAATCCCAGAGAACACTACCGTTGAGGATCTGCTCCTAAGCTTCTCAGCTAATTCCACAAAATTGCCTTGCAGAACCTCAAACCTATCTTTACCTATGTCATTTGTCCCAACATGGACCATGACAACTGGATCCCTCCCCGCTCTGGCCAGGAGCTTGTCCGCACGCTCCAGGAGGTCTCCTACCTGGGCACTAGGCAGGCAACACACCGTACGAGACTCCTTGTCGGGCGAACAGACTAAGCTATCTATTCCTCTAAGTATTGAGTCCCCCACTATCAATAATTCTCTTTTCTGAGGGGTAGAGGCTAACAGGGTGCCTTGCTGCTCATCAGTCCCCTCACTCTCAGGGTCAGGGGCCAAGTTGAGTTCCTGCAAGGGCTGGAATCGGTTGGGCACCTCAACCACTGAAGAAGCTGTCGCTGTACGGCATGCACGCCCTTTCCTGCGCTGCCAACCTACAGTCACCCAACTTTCTCTCCCTGGGTCATTCCATATCAAATCACCCAAAAAAAATCAAAATTGTCACCCCACCCCCTCAGATTTTGCTCATATTTGGTTTCTTGGGTGATTTTTGCTGGCAAAGCTGAAATTCCAAATATTAGCTCAATCCAACCAGTGGTTCTGAGTTATGGCCCACCCAATTTGGCAAAAATCGCCCAAAACAGGGTTATTGGCCGAAGTTTGAGCACCCATATCTCAGCAACCAGTGGGGCTATCACAATAGCCCCAATTTGTGTCAAGGTCGTGAGCTCAACATGGTCAAGGTCAAGGTCAAAGTAAAGGTCAAAAGGTCATCATATTTTATTTTTTCCTACATCAAATCTAAGGTCGGATTTGGATTCCCTGGTGAATCTCCAGTCCAAAGACACCAATTTTATTGTGATAGCCCCACCGGTTGCTGAGATATGGGTGGTCAAACATCAGCCAGTACCCCCATTTTGGGTGATTTTTGCCAAATTGGGGGGGCCATAACTCAAAAACCACTGGTGGAATTGAGCTAATATTTGGAATTTCAGCTTTGCCAGCAAAAATCACCCTAGAAACCAAATTTGAACAAAATCTGAGGGGGTGGGGTGACATCCATTGGGTGATCTGACATGGAATGACCCCCCTGCCTGTTCTGGGATCCCAGTCCCACCCTGCTTTGGTGTACACACCATTTCTCTAAACTACTACTTAGTTCCTCTAGGAACTCTACTTATTGCGAACTATGTCGCGCCGCCAACTGGTCCTGAAGATCAAGGATCTTGCTCTCCAGATGCTCAATTAGCTGGCACCGATGGCAGACAAACCCACCCTGGAAATCTCTTTCCAAAAGTGCAATCATCCTGCAACCGTCACATAATTTTGGCCACATTTTGAACCCCCTAACTAATGACTTTGCTCACCCTAGATAAAAGGAAATTTCTAATGCCGAGATAGAAGCCGAGGAACCACAATTTATTTATTAACCTAGGAAGCCCTAAGCAGCAGTCACAATAGAAACCCCGGGGAAAAAATGTAAATTGATTATAAGCCTCCTTTAACAGGGGCTTAGTTTCAGTTAACAGGAATGAAATACCAAACTGAGCCAAACTCTATATGTAATAAGCACTCCTTATAGCCGGCTTCAGTTTATATAGTCCCAATACTATTGATATACTAAACTAAACATATCACAGGGCTTAGCTGAGAGCCCAGATAAAACAGACCGGCTTTAGCGCCCAGGAAAAAACAGGAGGAGACGGAGCACTCAGATAAAAACTTACCTTTTAAATTCCAATCTAACCTAACAAACGAGTCAAGTGACTGCTGCACCACTAACTAAATACTAAATCTCAGATCCCCAGCCAAGAATGCAAACAGTACTTATCTAGCTAGCTAGCCACAAATACAACCAAGGGTAACCGAGAAAAGAGTAAAGCCGCAGTTCCCTTTAATTAAAACGGACCGAACAAACAAGTCGTTCACTATGGGGTCTATTCTCCCATAAGCGCGTAAGTCTTTTTTTGCGCGCTTCGAGTTAAGCGCTTTTGAGTTACGCATATTCTCCCCTACCCGCTTCTATCACGCCCACAGCGCTTAACTTCAGAATGTAGGCGGCCTTATGAAAGAGGTGTGACTGATCCAAAAGAGAGGCAGACTCTGTACAAAGCTCATTGATTATGGCTATCAGGAAAACATGGGAAAAGGATTTTCTGATTAACAATAAAAACGCATTTGTGGTCCATGGAAAACGCAATCCAGACTTTAAATTTGAATATTGTCGGCCTACTGATAAAACCTCGTATCTCCAAACTGATAAGAAACGAAAACTCGTATGTCCACTATTCTTACATGCAAAATGAAACATTTTTATTTTAAACTATATTTATCCATTTATATTATTATTATTATTAATAATAATAATAATAATAATATTATTATTATTATTTTATTTTATTTTACATTTATTTTTTATTTTCCTGTGAAGTTTGTCATTGTGAAGATACGAGGTTTTATACGCCGCTGTAATAGTAGGCCGTACCAATTACAAGACGTAGGCTAATTCAGACATCTCTTTATTTATCCCCCGCCGTGCGATTCGCGCGAAGCGGGGGATATAGCATTGGGCTCCGTCCGTACGGACACATAAAATTGCGGCAGCGGGGGATATGTTAGTGACAAACACTTGTTATTTCTTACTCTAGCCACCATGACATTAAATCTATGCATACAAACAAATTGCCGCGATAATGAATTAATAAATAAAGAATTTAGCGCTTCTCAATCAGCGCAATCAGATCATTGAAAATGTGCCCCTCCTACACCAGCCTGTTTGCTCCGTGGAAGACAGGGAAGAAGACAAAGGGAACATTCTAGTCACACGAAGACAATCAAAGACAGTTTATATGATCTCATTTAGAAATTGCGCACTTGAAAACTACTCCGATGTCAGGTTTGCAACTAAAGGACAAGGAAACGCTTTAACAAGGATTCTTACCCCGCACGCGGTCATCTCCCCGCCCCGAAACCGCCTCAGTAAAGACGGAATTCCATATCCATAGCCTATTATCCTATTTGATTTGAGCGACACATTCACTTGAACTTGTGCCTAATACTTTATTACAATCAATTATCCCATTTACTGATAATGATTCTTCCCATGTCAGCTATTCTTTCAAGGCAAAAATTGATTAAAAAATGGATAGTGCTTCGGTATTTGCCAGGGTAGGGCTCAATCTAGAGTAGCCTATTTAATAATATCTTTATTCACACATTAAATTACACAGTATTACCAATGGTAAAAAAATTACTAGGACTCGAGTTAGTTTATACAGATATCCTCAATTAGAAAATCAATCCCCTCACTCGTGAGAATATCACAACTTTTTAGATTATCACGAACATACAGGGCAGTCGCATTTGTTAATAGAACATTGAAGACAATGATGACGACGTCGAACCAAAGCCGAAAACCAAATTTCACAGATGTTGGTGTTGTATGGCAAGCCAGCAATAAAGGCTGATCCGAGGAATTAAGCTGCGAATCGTTCTGGATGTGGCGTCGGTGGGGAGATGTAAGCGCAGTATCCCCGATTTAAAGCATAAATGGAGAGATCTGCGGGGCGCTGTAAAAACCAGGTTCTCTGCACACCGGAGAAGTGTACACGAAACAGGTGGTGGGCAACCATCATCCCCTGTGCATTTCACTGCACAGGAGGAGGGGATGGCATCCACTCTTTCTGTAGTGGAAGTGCATGGAGAAGAACTTGAAGCGCCAACGAACTGCGTCAGACACCTTGACACAGACGCCTGTGATGTGAATGACATCACCAGCCACTCTCTGAAACGACCCAGATGCCAGAAGCGACAGCGCAGTTCTGACGTTGATGACAACGTGTATGTTTTGTGGATAATTGCTGCGGCTGGATAGCTGTTCATCCAGAAGTCGGCAAAGATAGATGATTGCCTCATGCACGGTCCAGGCGAAAGCGCAGGATGCACTCGATATTTGTTTGTCTCAGGATGTCCAAACGAAGCCGATATATGCGTGTTCGTCTTCGAGCTCGGTGCGCTCCTCTAACTCTTTCCCAATCACGCAAGAGTGCAAGCAAATGCAGGACTGGCATTTTGGCTTTAGATTTTGAGGGCATGGTAGAATGATGGTCTTATGTAGGCTATACTCGAATTAATTAATTGTTTTGCGTTTGTAATTTAACTGATTGGAGAAGAGGCTGATGCGTAATATCATGTGATGATTTCGTTTAATAAATTATCATGGCTTTGAGAAATGTAGTTTAGAAATAAGGAAGAACAATCGAATATTAAATATCTCAACCTTTACCATGTTAAATAAAATAAAAGTAATGTTAAAATTCGGCCTATAACCGACATCAAACGCAATATTCAATTTCGCCTAATGTTGGCGCTTGACCTTAATACAGCCCTCAAAAGCGCTTAACAGAAAAAGCGCGCAAGCCAGGGGGAGAATACGCGTAAGTGTTATTTGCATGAGAAACGCCCGGAAACGCCCCGATTTTGGCCTTGCTCCGCCCCAAGCGCGTAAGTGCCTTCAAGGCGCGTAATACACGGACTTAAGTCGAGGGGAGAATACGCGTAGGCTGAAAATTCGACTTAAGCGCATGGGAGAATAGACCCCTATGTGAGCGAATTAAACACGGTACCTCCCCCAACAAGCTGTCCTAAGCATTCGAACAAGCAGTTAAACTTTAATCAGCTGATCAAGGCACAGCAACCGGAGGAAAATACATAGATATGGTATTTACAATGTGTTTAATCAGAAGAGCCCTTCGGTAATAATAAAAATGCGAGAAAGAAAAAAACCCCGGTTCGCGTTAATATTCAGCTTGGCAATGCGTTTATGCGGCAATGCAGTCAGGATAGAGAACGAAGGGGACTAAAAACCCCGGCAAACGTCAATATTTATTGGCTAGAAGACTGTATGAAAGGCAAGCAACCAAGTATGAACCAAGCCGGGCTATAGTTAGATATCCAGGTAATTTGATTAACAACATAAAAAAGATCTTTTTTTTGAACTGCTGGATAGATACTATGGCAAGTTTATTAAGCAGTTGACACATCAGACTTAGCTGAGGCATTTAATTCATGCAGCTCCAGAAAAACAGGGATGGGACTGAACTTGTCCATATTGTAAACCATGTTCGAGCTTGGCTTGCTAGCATAGACTGTATAAAAAGATGGACAAAGCAACGGTGACCTCACCCATTGGTTTCAGCATACCATTTAGGAAGCCTCGATTTTGGCAAATTGAACAGCACCGTTTTGTCATTTTGAAACTGGATGTGATTCCTATTGGACAAGAGCGTGAATTGAAGATCCGAGGAAAAGTGGCTCTGGATCTGGATCTGGATCTGACTGTATCGGAAGAGGACCAGAGGACAGCCACGCCGCAAAAGCATATTCTGGCTTTCCAGTGCCCTCCATAATTATTGGCACCCCAGGTTAAGATGTGTTAAAAGCCTTAAAATAAATTCAATTTTTATTGCAGAAGCATACTCTCACCCTGAAATTTGTAGAAAAATGTAACCTTCAACTCAAGTGAATTTTAAGGGGGGGGGGGGGGGGGGGGGGAATACCTGACAAAGAAATGACTATTTTTCATAAAATCACCTTTTCCACAATTATTGGCACCCCTAACAATTCCTAGGACTTAAATGTAATCAAAGCATTTCTGTCATTTCTACAGAAGTTTACAAAGTTGATCAGAGCATCTAGGAACAGTTAATTAGTAATTCATCACTTCCTGATTCCCTGGGGTACAAATATGATGTGACACAGAGGCCATTTCTCTTATCCACTCTTCAACATGGGAAAGACAAAGGAACACACCATTCAAGTAAGGCAGCTGTGTGTCTAATAAAAAAATAATGCAATCTGCAAAATATTTTCAAATGTACTTTCACAATTACAAAATTTGCGATTTTTAAATTCAACAAGTGCATAGCACAGGCAAAAAATTCAACCATTTTGTTGACACCTCTTACATCAGTCTCTAATGATGATTACAATAGCACCATGAATTTGGCTCGATAATCTGGCAACACTGCCACTTACTCACGCACACATGAATTTGGCTCAACGCATCTGGCAACAGTGTCACCCACTAACGCCCAGATGAATTGTTATTACATTATTGGTTGAGTATCATTACATTATTCAGCAGACATTTTTTATTACATTATTGGTCAAAATGTTATTAAATTATCGGGCAGGCAGCTATTACATTAGCAGTTGAAGTTATTTCATTATCGGGCAGTTATTACATTATTGAGCCGTTATTACATTATCAGTTGTAAAAGGCCCCTAATTCTCTCAGGTGGTATGGCAACATCGAAGCATAAACAAAGTAGCACTGAGCGTGAACGTATCACAAACCCAGGTTTATGTAAACCCAAGGGCCCCTTAAGAATATTTAACCAGGTGCCAGCTTAATTATGCGCCAAAAGGGCACCTTTTAAGAGCTAAATCTTAAAGACCGGTATTACACAAACCCCTAAGGGGTAGAACGTAATCTCACATCTAACTTAGAAGTATCGTTACCTACACGTCTTGGTAGGAATTTCCCCTTAAGTCCCGGTCGCAACAAGGCTAGAAAGAATATACGAGTGTTAAGAGTCATGGAGACGACGCAAGCTGAAAAAGGAATAACAATAATTTCATTACCAGGTAAGCACAAACTTTGATCAAACAAATCAATGCTAAGCCAATTACCAATTACACATAAATTAGGAAGAAAATATACATTCATACCTGGATAAGATGAATGGCCACGCAGAACTAAAGCCGTACCACGTGGCCCGGGGAGAATTCAGATACCATCCCTCCCCGCCCACCGAGATGCGCTGCTTACGCACAGACTTAGTCGGGCGGGGCGAGGTGGAATGTGATTCTCCCGAACTCACCTACGTGCGTCAGATCTTGGCAGAAGAGAAAAGAAGAAGAGACTTTTTCGGTTAGAATCTCCCACCCTTAAAGATTCCAAACCACGCCTCCGAACAAAGTGGGCTTTCCCCATCGAGGTTATAAGATTATTTTGCATAGAGAGAGGTGAGCGGGATTTGACCACAAAAAGATCTTCCCAAACGAGATTATCCATAATTTTAAGGGAAATCAAACATGTTCCATTCAACTCCATAGATTCAACCGAGAATAAAAAGACCAAACATTATAGGAATATGTGCTAATATGATGCAGTTGTCATGGAAAAGCCTTAACATAGAGTATTATTGTCCAATTGTGTTATAAATATATAAGTGGTTTCTTTATAGGATATTGAACATAACATATTGGGCCGTAACTACGAAAGGTGTCTATCTATCATCCGTGTGTAGCGTTTAGACGTGTATAAATGTGACTTAGATGCTTCTAGCTAAACGTGTGTTTTAATCACACCCTATGAAACACTATAAACAGCTGATTAGTTATCTGTGTCTACCAATGCCCGTCTAACCTTGATGTCCTCAGTTCAATCTCTTAAATGGGATTTGATTGGCTGCTGGATTGCGAACAGGGATATGCGTTCCAGTGTTCTGTCAAATTTTGCTACCCATCAAATCATGCTGCCTTGCGGTTCTGCCCTTGCGCAAACCTAAAATCGGGCTGTTTCTTTGCTCATATCTTAAGTATCTTCAAAAACCAAAAAAAAAATAGATTTTTTTTTCAGTGCGCCTTTCGAACTAGAATCCAAATATATTTGCCTGTACATGATGGGTTTTCCTGAAAATGCAGAAATGAGATGATAATGGCATATGTGGGCATATATCTTCAAACAAACTTATCCGACGCATTATAACATCTGCTTATGTTATAATAAGCTTACAAATAAAGTTACTACTGTAAACTGAGTCATATTGCAATATTAAGGCGAAAACAAAGACTTTACGATCGCTTTGCATTGCGGTAGCATTCTTTGATAAGGGAGCACTAATTGTCAGAACACCGGCTATAGCACCTGTAATTCTAGGCAAACCAGCTATGTGTCAAAGCCCATCCATGACATGTCGCTTTACATTTAAAGCGTCTGGGAATGACAGAAACTGTGGCTAGTTGGCACAGATTGCAGCAGCAACCCTATGCACATAAGCTTGTTGAGAGATCCCAGATGTGTCTCCTACAACAATCTGAAATATTCCACAAGCGAAAAATCGCAATGCACAAGCCAACTGTAATGCAGCTGGAAGAGGATTGCTGTTGGATGTTCCAGTTCCGGTATCAGCAACTGAAGTAGTTCGTTGAAAGTGTTTTTGGAGAATCGGAATCGTTTTAAGAACGGTATCTTCGTACTCTTCCAATGGATTTCTCCTGTCCCTGAATATTCTTGGTGCACGCAATCTATTAGCATTCTGACGTTCATCTGCCTCCACTTGAGCAAGTTCAAGTATTTGCAGCGCGTTCATAATGCTCGTTCTGCGATCGACAAGCAGGAAATGTCAGTGAAACGCATGCAAAACTACCCCCCTCCCATGTTTAAGGGTCTCCGTTGTTCATTTTAGACAGTCTTTGATCGTGGTTTATTTTGTTGTCCGTGTGTAAACCTAAAACCGCTTCATAGTGTGTGACTATAGTGAAGCGCAAATTTTAGTCTGCGCTTAACCGATTTATACGTGTACAGGAGATAAGCAACTTTCGTAGTTACGGCCCATTATGAATTTCACAGAGATTTAGATTGTTTTAAGCAGATTAATGTAACTGGGCTTTACTTCAATGACAACAGTGCAAGTTTCAGAGAAGCTGGGCAGCCTGGACGGAATGTCTCTGGCGTCCCGCGGAGTAGAATAAAGGATATTCTACCCCTACCCCCACAGCCAGGCAGGAAGAACATCCATGTTGTAAAACTTACTGCTGGGCATGAATGGGGCTAGATCAACCAAACATTCAAATTCTACTCGCGTAATGAGCATGTGTTCCAACAATATTATTTTTGACATATGTTGTGAGCTAAATAAAATATTCAGGTTCTACATTGTCATGGTTTGGAGAGCTTTGTTGCTCTCGTCTGGGATGATATCGTTTTGCGCCCTATCGGATTCCTGGGCCAGCCAGCATTAATTGAGGGCGTTACCCGGACTCTATTTAAGCTCCTATTCTGCCTCGCTTTCGTTGCTAGAGTGTCAGTGTTTCTATTGCGCTTCAGCCGGTAAGGTCTCTTGAAAGAGTATTGTCAGGGACTTAGCTGCATAACAGGTTTAGTGTTAGTGAGCAAGGGAATCTTTGGTTTATTTCCCTTTTCTTTCGGTTTCCTCGAGCTCTCCTGTTTTTCTACCACGGACAGCGTCAGGTCCATTGGTAGCACGAGTCTCGTTATTTCAATCTGTTTTTAGTCTCTCAAGCACGCTGCAGGTTTTGCCTTTTATTTCTGCCCGCTGCTCTTGGCGTCCTACTTCCAGCACCCATCACAGTACACTATAGCCACCATGGAGACACTAGCGGTGGCTGAAATTAAGAGGGCTATCACCAGCCAAAAAGAGACGTTGGCTGGGTTCGCTAAAGCACTTTCAGGTTTTGCCAATCAGCGATCTGAACTTGTTGAGAGGCTCCACCTGCAAGAGACCGCTCCTCTGAATCAGGAGAGCGGTCTGTTAAGCTTGTCTCAGAGTATTAAATCTCCAACGACACAAGCTTAACAAAAAGTTGCAGAAGCACCATCCATACATCCTGCCTGAGAACCTATGTTACAACTGCCCCAAAGATATAGTGGTGAGGCCGGAAAGTGTAAGGATTTAATTTCCCAGCGTGAAATATTTTTTATAGCTCGGCCTTCACGATTTGTTAATGAGGATTCTCAGGTAGCATTAATGTTATCCCTGGTGGCTAGCACAGCGCTCAATTGGGTCGGCCCACTAATCAGATCTAACTCACCGGTCGTAAATTCTGTAGAGGCCCTTGTTAGGGAGATGGTGTCTGTTTTCAATTAAGACATTTGTCATCAAGATGCCGCTACCCCCTGCGAAAGCAAGTTCATGAACTAATGAACTGTTCATGAACTACATGAACGGTTCATGAACTGTCCATGAACAGTTCATGAACTGTTTAACCGGACAGTTCATGAACTGCAGCTCATTGAAATTTCATGAACGGTTCATGAACCATTCATTACAAAGTTCAAAATTGCAGTTCATAAACTGCAGATCATGAACATTTCATGAACGGTTCCTGAACCGTGCTTTACAAAGTTTAAAATGACAGTTCATGAACTACAATTCTCATACCGTTCATGAACTGTTCATGAACAAAGATGATCGGGCAGTACATGAACTGCATTTCATGAACTGTTCATGAACAAGTTTGAGACAACTCACAATTAATGAACTGTTTAGGAACAGATATAAACACAATTTATGGTTTGTTGAAAGTGTAGTGCATGCATTTGTATTATGTACCTGTGAGCAACAGCACTTGCAAATTACCACACTGATTTCCAAATAAGCATACACTCTATTGGTAATGAACAGTTTATGAAGTGTTCATGAACTGTTCATAAACCGTTAATGTACTGTTCATGAACTGCTCATTTACTGAAATCCAGGTTCATGAACAGTTCATGAAATTTGGTTCATGAAGAGTTCATGAATGTCTAGTTGATGAACTTTTCTGCCATTATATGTTCATGACTTGTTCATGAACCATTCATGAACTGTTCATGCACATTTGTTTATGAATCGTTCATGAACGGTTCATGAAATTTTCACAGGGGGAATGCTCGAACAAATATTCGTCCAAAAACGATAAAACATCCAAACGTGGTCGGATAACTCTCCTAACGGAGAATTCTTCTCTGTATTTGCGCTTCAATGTCCTCTGTCTCTTCAAGGAACGGACACGCAACCGCAGTCTGTAGTTTCAGGAGGAGAAGAAACGTTGGGTTATGGATTTAACCTGAGAACCACCTGAGAGGCTGCAGCCATCAGGCCCAGAAGTCTCTGGCATTAGTGGGACCGAACACTCCTTCGATCCAAGAAGTGAGAAAGGCATTGACGCAAGTTAACAATCCTCTGATCTGACAGGCCTGCTAACATGGTCAAAGAGTCCAGATTTACCCCTAGGAAATTGATTTGTTGTGGCGGATTCAGCTGGCTCTTCTCTACATTGAGGGACAGGCCTAGCTGTTGTAAGTGGTCTACCACTGCTGCTGTGTCCGACACGGCGCGCTGCCTTGACGGTGCACAAATCAGCCAGTCGTCCAGGTAATTTAGCAATCTGATGCCCTGTTGGCACAGAGGGCATAGACCTGCATCGATGCACTTTGTGAACGTGCGGGTTGCCAGAGATAAGCCGAATGGGAGAACATTGAATTCGAAAGCTCTGTCTGATTACGCGACCCGGAGGAACCGCCGATGATTGGGGTGCATAGAGATGTGGAAGTAAGCATCTCTCAGGTCTATGCTCGTGAGCCAGTCCCCCGCCTGAACTGACTGGATGATCTGCTTGACAGAGAGCATCTTGAAACATACTGGACAGAGGTAGTCGTTCACTGGTCTCAAATCTAGTATCGGGCGGAACCAACCGGCCCGTTTCGGGACAAGGAAGCAGCTGGAATAGAAGCCACTCTGCTGTTTATTCGGCTTTACCTCCGTGATTGCCCCTTTTTCCAACAGTGTATCGATTTCTTTTTGAAGAGCCAGTTGCCTTTGTGGGCCTGGCTGGCGGGCGAAAGGAACGCCCTTGAACATGGGCGGACGGCGCTTGAACTGCAGCTGGTAATCCAACATTATTAGAAAGTATTAATGGAACGGGAGAACAATTTCCCCAAGCCACAATTTGAGCGGGGTAGAACGCATGAGGTTTCATGAACAAAGTGTCAGGAAGGGTGTGTTGGAGCCGCCGGAGGAGCGGCGCGAGGGTTGTAGCCGCTACATTGTCGCCGCTTGGTGACGGTTCCAGGGCGACGGCCTACAGTTGTGGAGGAGTGTGCAGGACGTTTCTGTACATGCTCCTGAACATTGGGCCAGCCCTTGGAAAAAGGCACTGAGTTGCCACTCGCATGACCACTCACCTGACCCCACCCCGGGCGTGGGAACTTTGCCGGCAGGGGTCTAGGCAACAGCTGCTCCTACTGTTTCTTAGACCCCCTGGATTCCTTTGCCCTGCAAAGCATTTCAACTGTTCCAAGCCCAAAGGTAAGGACTGAGAGGCAGCTTCATCAGAGTATTTCTGTCAGGCTCTGGGAGCTTTGACTGACCCAGCCACAGGTGTCTCCAAGCCATCCATAATGACATAATGGAACGCCCGCTGGAGTGTGCCGCTCCTCTAACAAGGTGCACCAACACATCTGAGACCTTCCTTAGCTCCTCCGCCACCTCTTGTGTGGGGGCAGCAGAGAGGTCCTCTGTGAGCTCCATTTGATACAGCGCTAGAACAGATGTAGTGTTCATAAGGATTGCACCAAAGGCTGTATTGTAAAATGTCTTCTGAAGCCATTTGTCAGTCATGAGACACTGCTTATTTGGGCATGAAGGATCTTTCCCCACGAGGGGTGAAGGCGGGAGTACAATGCAGCTATGAAATTGTCCATTGCTATTTGTTATGGCCCCAATTTGTTATGGCAATTACGACAGCAAGGGATGACAGAAAAAATTTTAAAACTTGAACCGATTTAATTAAACAAAGACAAACAACTAACCTACAATTCATACTACTGACCAAGATTGATATGTACAAGAAAACAAAATATTTACAGTCCCATGTGATGGAGTTGCTTGGTGATGTCCAGGGACAGGGAAATGCTCCAACACAGGCAAAAATCCACTAAAAAACTTCACAGGTCTTGAAAAGAATGGCAGGTCTGGTCAAATGTATCCTTCTCCTTGCAATTTCTCCTACTACTTTACTCAGTTTTTCTCCTTATATACTCTTTTGCAGCCCCCTCCCACCTTTTAGACTTTTTAAAAATTCTCTGGGACACTCCCTCTCAGACATGCCCAGGACATGCCCAAACCTAGCTCCAGACTGGGCTTAACAAAAAAAAGGTCAACAGTGCCATCTAGTGGCTTCTTTCCACATTACATATCCATTCCAAATGGGAAACATTTTGACCCATAAAGGCAAAATTTTTCTTTTCAATACAAAAATGGTTAAGTAGACACTTACATATACTGTATAAATACATATATATATCATATAATATACATATTATATAATACAATCATATAATACAAGATGCTAATAAACACGTGATATATACACATACTCAAACACGGAATAAGCAATCAGCAATTACATAGTCAGTACCCTTTACATGCTTAGTTTCCAAGTCAAACTCCTGTAAAATCAAACTCCAAGTCAACAATCTCCGATTCTTGTTTTTCATCTTACTCAAAAACATTAACGGATTGTGGTCAGTGTACACAATCATTGGCTTTTGCCCTGTATAAACATAAACCTCAAAGTGTTGTAAGGATAGAACCAGAGCCAACAGCTCCTTCTCAACTGTGCAATAGTTCTTTTAGAGCCGATTGAACTTCCTGGAGAAGTATGCCATGGGATGCTCAATGTCATCAGAGTCACTTCTCTGTAGGAGCACAGATCCACAAGCTTGGTCACTAGCATCGACCGCGATGGAGAACGGTATGTCGAGGTTAGGAGAATTGAGCACAGGGAAGTGACACAGCAGAGACTTCAAGCGAATGAAGGCTCTTTGGCATGCTTCATCTCAAGTGAAGTTTACGCCTTTCTTCAGTTGGTTGGTGAGTGTCATGGTTCTGGTTTTTTGGTCTTGTTTATGTTCTGGTTTTGTGTTCATGATTATTGTCTTTTATTAATTCTTTTTGGTTTTTGTAATATTCAGGTTTTTGGTTCATTGCACATTTCAGTTCCATTGCACTTGTCTCCAATGTCTTGTGATCCAGTTGGTTTAGTCCGTCTTCCCTGTCCGCGTGCTCACTGAATTCAGGTGATTTAAATGAAGTCCGGTGTTTAAGAAATTCCTTCGTATCTCGTTTTCTTCCTTCACCCTTCTGTTCTGATTACTAATAAGACTAACATTTGTATTTTGTATTATAGTCTACTAACACAACTAACCATGTATATTTTCAATTACTAATGAGCACTCTAGTTTAAGTTGTAAAGCTGCACCACGACTAATAGACTAATTACCTCTCTGCAATCGCCCTGTTCTATTCTCCGCCCCTTGTCTATCGCTTTGCTCTCCCTGAGTTTCAGCGAGAATCTCTCACACGTGCTTAATTACTTTCCTGCTCTTGTTATCTGTATACGTAGAACTCCTGGACTGGGGCTGTTTAAATTTCATAGGCTGTCTGTGTGATTCCCATTCATATTTTGCCTCTCGCCAATTTTCGTGGGAAGGGTTTCCCTCATGTGATTCTCCCGATGTAATTAGTCTCATTCCCCACAGCTGATCTCTGTACAGCATGTGACCATTCCTGTGTGTATATTAGGGGTCTTTTCACTCACAGCTCTTATCAGAACGTTGATCAATATTTCTTTGTGCAGAGCTCCTCGTATGCCATAGATTATTGTTTTACTTCTACTGGATAGTCCGACCTTGATTCTTGCCATTGCCGTTTTTGTCTCTCTGGATTTTGACCTATTTTTGTATGACCACGAGTTCTGTGTTTGGATGCCCTGTGTATGACCATTGGCTTTGCCCATCAACCACGACTTTTTGCCTATCGTTTTTGTACCTCTGCCCATCTGTCTTACTGGTTCTGACCCCGGCCTGTCTAGTCAATACTGTTTTTGGATTTCGTATTGTGGCTTGGCAATTCTTGTGTTTTCTGGCTTTGACTCGGACTCCAATAAAGGCATACGTTTTTTGAATTGCTGTCTCTCGCAAGTGGTTCCTGAACGGTACCTCACAGTACATTCTGACCACTATGGAACCAGCGAGTGACCTCTTCCTGCAGGCTGCAGTGCTCCCAGCTCGAATCCCAGCAACAACAACTGCTGGCGATTATGCAGCACCTGCAGACTATGACCCACCAGATGGCAGACTTGGTCCGGTTTGTGCAAAGCATCCATGCTCTCCAGCAGCCCCCAGCTTCCACTCCTGCTCCAGTGCCCTCTTCTGTTCCGCCTCCTCCGGTCCCAGTCCACGCACCATGTCTGCCACCTCCTGAGAAGTACGATGGTGAGCTTGGGTCCTGTCTTGCCCTCCTAACACACTGCAAGCTAATCTTCAGCCTCCAGCCTGCCACCTTCCCCTCTGAGCAATCCCAAGTGGCATACATCATCACGCAACTCACCAGGAGAGCCAAGCAGTGGGCCACCTCAGCTTGGGAGGCGGGGCTTCCCTGTGTCCAGACGTCCACTTTGCTGGAAGATGAAATGAAACGCATCTTTGATCGCTCCAGACGCGGACATGAGGCCGGGAGGGAGATTCGACGCTTTCGCCAAGGCAACCGCTCTGTGTCTGACTACTCCATCGAATTCCAGACCCTGGCAACCAACAGCGGATGGCAGAAGACAGCACTGTACGACGCCTTCCTCAATGGACTGTCCAAACAGGTGAAGGATGAGCTTCTTCCACACAATCTGCCTGAAGACCTGGATCGTATCATTGAGCTGGCCATCCGTGTTGATTCTCGTTTGGAGGAGCGATGGAAGATCACCTGCCCTCCCAGATCTTCCTCTTCTCCCACTAAACTACGGTGGCCGACAGGTACAAACGCGCTGCATATACAGAAACGAGATGCATATACATAAACGACGCACTGCATATCAAAACGAGATGCAAATACAGAAACGGCATGAAATACAGAAACGACATGCATATACAGAAACGCGATGCATATAAGAAAACATATGCAAAAGAAAAGCGCTGTAAATACAGAAACGTGCTCCGAATAACAAAAAACAGATGCAAGAGGAAAACGCTTTAAGTACAGGAACGCGCTGCATCTAAGAAAACATGCAAATGAGAAAGTCACACAACGCAAGTGCTTGAAACTTATGAATGGGCAAGGTCATGTGGAAGAGTCCCTGACTTACGGTAGCGTATTGCTGCCATTCCTGGAAAAAAACGGGTCTGTAGTGAAAAGTTTCTTGTTATTACAATATCCTTTTCGTGTTATGACAACATATTTTCACGCTTTAACAAGATATCTTCACGTTATTTCAACGCGAAAACATCACATTATGACAAGAAACTTTTGGCTTATTTACATGGTTTGATTAAGTTCTACCTCTTGCTTGTCTTGAAACATGGCGAGATTATGCTATTATTGAGCACAGTGGGCGATACTGTGATTAGTATGCGTACAAGAGGGATTTTAAAATACTTGGGGCTGTACAGAACACAGAATGAGCCTGATCCCCTGGAGGTAGCGACGTTTCTGAACATCGGTCGAGCTATCACTAGCTCGGAAAACGACGGTCGTACTGTCACAGCTAATAATAAAATGCGCAAATTCAGCAGACATCACGTTAGCAACATTACGTGATGTACTTGCTGTCAAATAATCGTCACATGGAAAGATATAACGAGGCTTGTTCAACAAAAATGAATGTGTACTTTGTTCAGAAAAGACGCAAACAAGCTTGAATAATTTGCAATAATAATCAATTGTGATTGATTAGTGAAAAAATGAATAGATAATAAACAGGATAGGAAGTTGGTAGTTTGGCCAAGGTGATGGGTGCGATTTTGGTAAGGTGCTATTATTCTACAAAACCCAAAACCGGTGAAGTTGGCACGTGTAAATCGTAAATAAAAACAGAATACAATGATTTGCAAATCCTTTTCAACATATATTCAATTGAATACATTGCAACAGGTCTGATCAAAGTGTGAAAGCTGACAGTGGCAAAAGTGGTCTAGTTTGCAGTTATTGCAAGAAATCTGGTCATGTTACAACTAACTGTTAGTTTCTTAAAGCTAAGAAAGAAAAAGTAAAGGATACCAAACCAAATGCCTTTGTGAAGACAAGGTTAGAAACCCCTGTAGTAGATGATCAATCTGCTAAATTGCCTGCTTCATGTGGGGCTAAAAAGCCTGATACTGCTGACTTTGTGAGGGAGGAATTTCTTCCATTTGTGTTAGAGGGATTTGTGGCTCTGAATGAGCATTCTCCTTCTGTCCCCATATATATCCTAAGGGATACCGGAGCTTCTCAGTCACTTTTGTTGATGGACTCCTTGGAGTTACGTGATGAGACCGCTTCTGGGGATTTCATATTTGTACAAGGTATTGAAGGGAGGACTGTATCTGTACCCCTGCGCTCTGTATTCTTGAAGTCAGATTTAGTTACAGGACAGGTAAAGGTAGGACTTATGTCAATTCTACCTATCAAGGGTGTTTCTCTGTTGCGAGACAATGACCTTGCCGGGGGCAATGTAGTTCCCCCTGTTCATCTTACTTCACAGCCGAGCACTGAAGACCCATGGCGATGAAGACCCATCTCTGTATCCATCCTGTGCAGTGACTCGTGCTATGGCCAAGAAGGCTAAAGAAGAAGATGATGTGGTGTCGTCCAGCACATTGAATAGTCATGACTCAAGCGGTTCGCCTCATGACTCTGTTTAGCCTGCTATGGTTTCTCCGTTTGAGGACTTATCAGATACTTTCATCAGTTCTTTGTTCAGCCAGCCAGATGGGTTTGGTGATTCTGATGCGTCTGGAGACGTGTCTCTGTCCTGAAAGCGGTTGATTGAGGAGCAAACTAATGATCCTGAAATTTGTGCGCTAAAGAGGAGAGCCCTTCCTGATAAAGAAATAGACGCAGTTCCAGTTGGGTATGATCACAACGATGGTGTGTTGATGCGGAAGTGGCGCCCTCCTGATATCCCTGCCAATGCAGATTGGACAGTGGTTAGGCAAATTGTTGTTCCAAAGGCCTACAGGAATGAGATCTTAACAATAGCACATAGTTTACCTTCAGGAGGTCATCTTGGTGTTAACAAGACTGTTGATAAGATCATGAAACACTTCTTCTGGCCCGGGCTTCGGAAAGACGTTTCCAACTTTTGCAAAACCTGTCACACTTGTCAGGCAGTTGGAAAACACCAGTTAGACCCACCTGTAGCTCCATTGCAGCCTATCCCAGCATTTGGGGAGCCCTTCTCTAAGGTAATTGTTGATTGTGTTGGTCCATTACCCAAGACTAGATGTGGAAATCAATACTTGTTGACAATCATGTGTGCATCAATCAGATTTCCTGAAGCCATACCTCTACGTAACATCAAGGCAACTGCAATCTCGAAGGCTTTGATAAAGTTCTTCAAGTTGTTTGGGAAATTCAGTCAGACTAAGGTAGCAATTTCACTTCCGGTTTGTTTCAGCAGGTTGTGTATGAACTAGGTGCGAAGCAGATTCTTTCTAGTGCCTATCATCCAGAGAGTCAGGGTGCCTTAGAGCGGTTTCATTCCACTCTCAAGACAATGATGAGGACTTATTGTAATGACCATGAGAAAAACTGGGATGAAGGTGTTCATTTGCTGTTGTTTGCAGCTAGAGAAGCAGTGCAGGAGTCTACTGGATTCAGTCCATTTGAGCTAGTGTTTGGCCATGAAGTGAGAGGACCTTTGCTATTGTTGAGTGAACAATGGCAAGAGAAAGAGCCGCATATCAGTCTGTTAGACTATGTTAGCAAGTTCAAGGACAGACTGCGTGCAGCTTGTGACCTAGCCAAAGAGAACTTGAAATCAAGTCAGGGAAAAATGAAAACTTGGTATGATCATAAGGCTAGAAGCCGTGAGTTTAAACAAGGAGACAAGGTTCTTGTGTTGTTTCCCTTGCAGTCCAATCCATTGCAAGCTAGATTTCATGGTCCGTATGAAATTCTAACAAAACTCAATGATCTCTATTATATTGTGAAGACTCCAGATAGGAGAAAGCCAAAACAGTTGTGTCACATTAACATGCTGAAGCCTTATCATGACAGAAATGCTAGGGTTGCAGCTGTCACTTCAGATTCTCCTATGGTCGAGACGTTTGAAGATGAGGCGGAGTTTCAAGATGATGAACCTTGAATTAAAGCTGAAGATCTTTCATGTAAATTGTCAAATTCTGAAGTGTTGCAAAATTTTGATGTTAAACTCCAGCACTTAGAACCCTCACAGAAAGATCAGTTTGAGAGAGTGATCAAGAAATATAAAGATCTATTTCCTGATGTTCCAAAAAGAGTTTCTATAGCCTCTCATGATGTAGATGTTGGTGATGCCAAACCAATAAAACAGCATCCATACCGGATGAATCCTGAAAAGAGAGAGATTGCTGAGAAAGAGGTTGAGTGCATGTTAGAACATGATATTATCAGACCCTCCAACTCAGATTTGAGTTCACCCTGTCTGCTAGTTCCAAAACCTGATGGAAGTACTCGATTCTGTACAGATTATCGCAAAGTCAATGCTGTAACTAGAACTGATGTGTTTCCAATACCTAGGATTGATGATTGTATTGATAGAGTAGGGCAAGCAAAGTTTCTGACCAAGATTGATTTATAGAAGGGTTATTGGCCCTCTCTTTAACTGAGAGGGCCAAGAGCATCTCTGCTTTTGCCACACCATCTGGGTTGAACCAGTATGAAGTCCTATCCTTTGGCATGAGAAATGCCCCAGCCACGTTCCAAAGGATGATACAGTCTACAATCACCGGATTGCCACACACGGGTGCGTTCATCAACGACCTGATCACATGGAGTGACTCCTGGGAAGAACATCTAAAAGATGTAGAGATGTTGTTCCAGCGCCTGACCCAGGCTAACCTGACTGTTAACCTGAACAAGAGTGACTTTGGTTGTGCTACTGTCACCTATCTTGGCTACGTCATAGGCCAGGGTAAGGTGGCAGCCATAAATGCTAAAGTCCAAGCCATCATGGACTTTCCAGTTCCTGACAACAAAAAAGCTGCTTCCTTGTAATGATGATTGTGTACGCTGACCACAATCCGTTAATGTTTTTAAGTAAGATGAAAAACAAGAATCGGAGATTATTAAATTGGAGTTTGATTTTACAGGAGTTTGACTTGGAAATTAAGCATGTAAAGGGTAATGACAATTGAATTGGTGATTGCTTATCCCGTGTATAGAAGCCACTAGATGGCAGTGTTGACCTTTCTTATGTTAAGCCCAGACTGGAGCTAGGTTTGGGCATGTCTTGGGCATGTCTGGGACAAGTCCCATAGAATTAAAAGAAAGAGGTCTAAATGTGGGAGGGGTCTGCAAAAGAGCATATTAGGAGGAAAATTGAGACAGTAAAGGAGTCGGAGAAATTGCAAGCAGAAGGATACATTTGACCAGACCTGTCACTCTTTTTAAGACCTGTGTAGCTTTTTGTGGATTTTTGCCTGTGTTGGAGCATTTTCCTCACCGGGAACACCACCAAGCAACCCAATTAAAGGGACTGTAAATATTTTTTGTTGTATATATCAATCTTGGTCAGTAGAGTAGATAGTAGATTAGTTAAAAGTGTTTGATTAAATTTGTTTGAGTTTTAAAATTGTGTCTGTCATCCCTTGCTGTCATTAATGTAATAACAAATTGGGGCCATAACATAGGGAAAAAGGAATCGGTGAAAGGCAGACATACAGAAGCCTGAGAACAGAAAGGGGGGTCGAAGCATTATGATTTCATGTGGAATTTTCTTGATTTGTTTAACAAGAATAAGTTCTGCCCAGGGGAGGGGATTGGGCCCCCCGAACCCTGGGCAGAACAGGCGGCGGCGGGACTGCAAAGTTCCGGGGTCACGTTAAAGAGGTTCTATAGTCCAGGGGAGAGGACTGAAGGCCCCCGTGTCCAGTGAAGTATGAATTAGCATACTGCCGTGGTACCATCTAATCGGCGTGTTTGTCGCATGTAAGTTGTGGGCAACACATGGTACGTGGGTGACAGCCCACACCTAGCAGAGGGACGTTGGAAACGACCTCTGTGAACAGGCGAGGCTGGTGAAAATAGTCAAAGTTTCTATACCCATAGCAAAGTGGGGTAGGGATTACAGCGTTGGTTCCCACCAGGGAGGCTGGTAACCACTACGGATTTCGGGGATCGCTATCTACTGGGTCACCAGCCGGTCGGGTCGCAGAGGGCAGTAAGACCGCAAGGTGGCCACTGTACTTGGCTCCATGTACAGTCAGGCCACCACAAGCCAAAAGTGAATGCGTAAGTAGGCGAGTGGTGCTTCTGTGATCGATGGGCTTTGAAAAGAAGACACTGGGAAGCAGAGGGCAGAGTTCTCAACCTGGGGGAGGCTGGGCGAAGATCTTTTGTGGAAAGGGATCTAGCCTGGAACTACGCCCTGGGAGAGGGAGGTTTGAAGGATCTAAGTGAAAAATTTTGATTGAAAATTGATAGGAGCTCAGTAATGATGATGACCAATTTGGGTAATTATGAATTTTTGAATAATATTAATTTATCAGGGTAGCAGATCGACAACTCATTGTATTCCAAATAATTAAGGTGACATTTATGATTTTGTAAAGCATATTCAGACCGAGGGGGAAAATAAACAAGACAAATTTCTTGAATTGGGACTTATTTGGCTGGTTAAAGAAGAATCTGAGTGTCAGAACTTTAATTGCAGCATCTGTTTCAAATTGTTATTGATGAGTTGTTACTTTAACTGTTTCATCTATTATGCCCAGAAAGTTGCTGCAATAGCCCCTATTCGATTGGAATGATCACATAACCATCCCATTATGAGAGGGACAGAGCTCAATGCAGAGCACCTGAGTGTGTGTTGTGACTCACTCCAGAGACGGGTAAGATCTCCTTTCAAGGAGACGACCTAAGGCAGGGGTGAGTCGACCCGCAGGTCATTGTTGAAATCAAAGTCTTTTGGGAGATTAATATTATGGGCTATTGCATGAAGGCGCAATGATATACCAAATGTAGGTCCTTGGAAAGGCCTGGATGAAACTGTTTTTAAAATGTTCTGACTCAAAAGTGTCTGCATAGTCTTTGCAGCAAAAGTAAATATTATAAAATCTGGTACATGTAAGACTTGAAGTGAAATTATGCAGGTGCAGATGACCCTCATTCTGTATGTGCCGAGTACAGAGTGAATCTGCATGTGCCTGTGTCTGTGTCTGTGCCTGTGTTTGTATTTTATTTTCTCACTCCAGTGACGGGCGGGTGGAAGTTCAGCGTACCAGCCCGTGAGGGCCTGCTCCTTCCTGGAGCCTCCCTGAAGTTTTGAAAAAATATGCTGTTTTGAAAAAAAAATGAATGTAGAATATGGACTTGGACATTGGACTAACTTTGGACTGATTACCTGCAATAAGCAACATTACTGTATTCAAGTGGGACATTAGACTGGGACTTCATTTACCACAGCAACGAAAGGCCTTAAGGCCTTGAGAAAACTCGACGCAAAAAAACTGTTCACATGGTGGCGTACATGACAGACTGTTTTTCTCAAAGTGTTACAGTTGAAAAGGACCAACAAAAGACCAATAAATGATTTTATGTTCAGGCTCATAAGATATTCACTTGTGTGTAGTATGGGGGTCATAGACCATGGTTAGACAATGCTGTGCTATTTTTCGGCCACGGTTAATGTGAGGCCGTGATTGGGATGGCCTCAATGGGAGGAATGTTGTGGATTATATTTCAATATTTCTCATCATTTTCATCAGTAGATCAATCGCCATGGCGAAAAACCATAATCAATAATCATATTATGTAAGCAGCAGTAACACACACACACACAAGCAGTTCACACACACACATGAGCAGTGCACACAGACAAATACACATAACACACACACATACAACCAGTTCACACACAAGAGCAGTGCACACAGATACACGCACGCACGCACGCACGCACGCACGCACGCACGCACGCACGCACGCACGCACGCGAGGCTAGGACAAATACTAGGGAACTTGACAAGAACTTGGCTAAACGAGACGCGACTAGAAACAAACTTGAGACACTGTCTGCCAGCCAACTTCCACCGCATCCAGATAAAGGCTTGGAAATCATGACATGAGGGGTAACACCTGGAGAGAGAGAAACAAGAGGCATGGCAAGATCAAGACATGGACAGAGATTGGATGACATGACCTGCTCATTAAGAGAATGAGCGTGCTCAGCTTAAGTACCAATTAAGTATGCAGTTTGAAAGCAGCATGAATGTTAAGAACAGAAAAGCACAGCAAGATCTTGAAATAGCAAAGCAGGAATCATGACAATAAACTCCCTGTCTAAATTAGTAGTATTAGTAATGTGCCTATCTAATGAATTACACCACCCAGTGAGTGTTAGTAAATGTTAGTAACTTAAAAACAGTTAATTGTCAATTAAGCTTAGAGAGCCCCGAATCAGCACAGCACAGAAGGAAGAGGGAAATACCAAAGCCAACCCAGAGCTCTGAAATGTGCAACAACTAAGGCACGGGGCGGAACGCAGACAAGCGGTGGAGTGGCATGGCAGACCTGGCGAAAACAAAAACATGGACATGGAATGTAAAACATGAAATGCAAAAACCTGATACAAGAAACTGTTAAAACTGTGGCTATGAACATGACTATGGAACATGAAACTATGAACTATGAAATCTTGAAACATGAAACTGTTAAAACCATAAGCAACACTGTTCTGGCCAAAGGCCAGAACCCCGGAACACAACACACAACTACTTAATATGATAACTGTAACTCATTGCTACTTTATTCACTTCCCTCCGTATAGTACACAATGGCATGTAGCTACTTAATATTCATGTGGCTTTGGCTGTGATTCGGCTAGTGCTCACTTCAGAACTTCGGAACACAAGGTCACACACACAACGGTGTCTGTCAGTGCTGACTGCTCTCGCCGTCATTCTTTCCACCTGCCTTCAGGTTAGTTTTGGTCAACTATCTGTCCTTATTGTTTGTTCTCTTCTCTGTGTCGCCATTTCATTGGGAATTTAAATGTCACAACCCCATATATGGGGTAGTTTGTTACTGGAGGGGTAGTTTGTTACAGGTAGTTGGGCATTTTGTCACACAAAGAATTTGCTTAAGTGAGACGTGTTTCTCACTTAAGTAGGCAAGTTAAGGGGGATGCCTTACTACTGTTATCCCACAAAGCTACAGTAAGGAACCTCTTGAACCTCTTCTCTAATGGCATTGCCACGTTTCCTTATTTTTTTGTAATTTTGAGGCATCTTTCTGAAATAAAAAATGTAGGAAGTCATTCAGTGAGGTAATTTGATCTTGTCCAAGTTATTACAGGTTTTGGGCCAAGTTCTTACTGGAACATCTTGGGTGTATCTACTAGTCCATCAGCATCCCTTTGCCATTGTTCCGACATTTTGAAATGTTCCAGCGCAATCTTTACATGGGTGTGTCATGACACATAATAGTCTCATAATCCATAAAATCTCAGGTATGCATCAGTTACACTTGATGTTGATCAAAATCCCCCAAACACCAAGAAAGTTACTTTATCAAGCTTTTTTTCTAGAACACTAACCTGTGACTTTCAACATACATCCTTCTGTCACGTAAACATATGGGTCACCTTCGCGGAGAAGCAGGAAAAATTTGAGCGCCGTCTGTTTTTCAGTATCAGAACTATTTAGAATGTAATAACATGGACGTGTAACAACTAGAACCGGTCTCCCCTACGCAAGTTGGTGTAAATTTTGGGAAATGGAGAGCAGATTGATTTTGTAATGCGAGAGTGGGGAGCTGCCATCTGGCTGGATGCCTTCTGGTCAAAAATGAACGCATGCTGTACATTCTGTACAAAACTAGAATGTGCTGCACAAGAGAAAGATCTGGGAGTGATTGTTAACCAAACCCTCACAGGTTCTAGACATTGTGCCGTAGCGAGTTAAAAAAGCTAATCATATGCTAGGATACATTGCCAAAAGTATTGAGTACAAATCTAAGGAGTGATGCTTCTTCTGTACAACACGTTCGTGAGACCACACCTGGAGTATTGTGTACAGTTCTGGGGACCATACTTTAAGAGAGATATAGAGGCTCTAGAGAAAGTTCAGAGAAGAGCCACGAAGCTTATTCCAGGTATAAAAGATGAAAGCTACGAGAAGAGGCTGAAAATCCTTAATCTCGTTAGTCTTAGGAAAAGGAGACTCAGGGGTGATTTGATTGAGGTCTTTAAATATGTTAAAGGGATTAACAAAGTGAATCATGTAGGATTTCTTCGGCCAAGTGTTGTGAGTAGAACTCGGGGTCACAAATGGAAGTTGACCAAAGGTAAATTTAGCACTGATATTCGGAAATATTTCTTCACCCAAAGAGTAATTTCAATGTGGAATAGCTTACCTGACCATATTGTTGAGGCAGAGACCTTGGGGGTTTTCAAGAGCAGGCTTGACCTAAAGTTAGATACCATTGAGTCATTTACTATCTGAAGGGATATATTCACAATAGTATAAAGAAACTGGCAAGCTTAGTTGGGCTGAAAGGCCTGTTCTTGCCATTCATGTTATGTTATGTTATGCCATTCTGGCGTTTGTTTTTTAGCTGAACACGAACGGAGACTTGCTCATTTTTGAGTCTGTGTTAAAATCTGAATGCGTTCAGTATATTGACAAGCTCCCTTAAATCAACAGAGGAGCCACCTATTCTCCAGATGGCTTTTGAATGACATGCAAAAAAAAAACCGATTTAAGTCATCAGCAAAATTGGCTGGATATGCAGAACTGATCAGCTGAGTGTTCAGGCCAACCATATTTTTCATTGCACGTATTTCCTTTCCTTTGTTATTTGAAAGTAGTTCCTCAACTTTAGCGTCGTAATTCCTTTTTGCTGAATCAGATTTTGACAGGTTGGTCACGCCTCAGTGACTAACTTTTATTTTCCAACATGCTGCCATTTTGGAAGGAGATATTATGACCAACTTCCTTGAAAGCTTATTGATATAGGCCGACAGAGAAAATGGACATGCAGTACAACAAACATTATAATAAAATTTGGAACTAACTGGTCAGTCTGACCTGATAAAGTAGATATTCGGCTGCATTCTGAGGGTTTTGCAGCTAAAATCCATTTTTCCAATAGGATTTTGGAGTACTTTGTATACCTCTTGACCATCTCTCTTAGCGAAGGCTCCATTGAAACTCCGCATTTCTTGAAATGGCATGGCGAATTAGTCTGTGCACAGAAAGCGGCGGTGTCCACTTGTGGTGAAGCAGCTAGTCAGGCAGAAATTCAGGGGATGTCCTTGCAACTGAGAAGGGTGGGTGTATTAGCTGCACCTTTATATAGTGGCTCAACTCCCTGATCATGACTGCACAGACACTGGGTCCAAATGTGCAAGATGGCAGTATCCGTATGAATGACATTTTGGCTCCATTTTTGTGCTGCGTTAAGAAATGGAGATGTGTCGTCCATCATAATACTGATTCAATGGTGTCTACTGGTCCATTCCTGCTAACTTTTTCTGAAAAAACACTATTTTTTTGGTGACATTCAACTGGACTGTCAGTGACCAGAGGGTCAAACTCAACAGTGAAAGTACAATGACTTGTCTTACCAAAATGGTCACAGATTGAGCTAGGGTTTGTATAGAGACATTTAGAAAATCATACATGAAGTCCATTTGCTGACCTCAACCTGTCCTTGTGTTGACACAATTGACAAATTGAATTTCAATGACTTTTATCACCAAAACTGCTTCAGAACTTAAGTTTGTGTTTGTATCACGAGGTCTTATAAATGTATGTGAACTATTTTGTGACCTTGACATTGATTTTCATTGATTCAAATGTTAAACTTCACATGGAATTTTTATTGTAAAACCCCAACAAAACAATACCAACGAGGGACATTGCCCGGGCTAAAGGCCTCACGTGTTCTCTTTGTCTAACTTTAATTAGAGCATTCTTCTGGCTTGGGTGAATCACAATAAAATGAATAATCTTCACCGTCTTTGGACGGGGCATGAAAACGCAATGGTTACAATTAATCTGACTCCAATAAAACAAGTAGAATACAAAATTTAGCTATATCCTCGTTAAAAATCTGACTCCAAATTAGAATTAGAATTGATAATTTAGGGAACATCTGCGTGGATTTCGAGACAAATCTGCCATCAGATACGGCAGCGCAAACCATCATTGCTCAGTAAATACGTCCCCAGGGTTAATTAAACGCAACTGTCCTGGAATCAATTCGACGATAAGTCCATTGGTTAAACAGGACTACCTTGATAGCAGCATCGAGGCTTAAACAAAATAGCACTGAGCGTGAACGTGTCAACAACCCAGATTTATATATATACCCAAGGGCTCCTTAGAAAGATCAACCAGACACCGGCATATAAATAAAATACACGCCCAAGGGTATCTTTAATGGCTAAAGCTTAAGAGCCGGTATTCCATAAATCCTTAAGGGGTAGAACATATTCCCAAATCTAACTTAGAAGTATCGTTACCTTCACGTCTTGGTAGGAATTTCCCCTTAAGTCCCGGTCGCAACAAGGCTAGAATATACGAGTGTTACAAATCAAGGAAAATCACGCAAGCTGAAAAAGGAATAACAATAATTTATTCACCAGGTAGGCACAACTTGAATTAAACAAATCAATGCTAAGCCAATTACCAGTTACATAGAATTTAGAAGGATTTAGAATATTTTCATACCTGGAAAAGATGAATGGCCACGCGGAGCTAAAGTCGCCCCACGTGGTCGGGGAGAACTCAAATGCCCCCTCGCTCCGGAACAAGATGACATGTAGATGTTGACAAAGAAGGGACAGGAAAAGAAGAGACCTTCCGGTTGGGATCTTCCACCTTTGAAGATTCCAAACCACGCTTCCGAACAAGGTAGAGGAAGGGGTGGCCGAATCAGAGTTTTACTGGCCTAGGTGATAAGATTAATTTGCATAGGGAGGAGACTAGGTAGTCGCCCGAATGAATCTTACAATCAAGATGAACCATAATTCCAAGGGAAATGAAACATGTTCCATTCAACTCCTTGGACTCCCCCGAGAATAAAGAGACCAAACACGATATGAATATGTGCTAAAATGATGCAGTTGTCATGGAAAAGCTTTAAAAGTGGAATATTATGGCCCAATAGTGTGATAAATATATGAGGTTCCTTTCTAGGATATTGAACGTAAACATAATATGAATTTGACAGAGATTTAGATTGTTTTAAGCCGATTAATGTAGCTGGGCTTAAGCTTCAATGGGGTACTGTGATACAACTTTGAGGAACACTGGGCAGCCTGGACGTAGTGGCTCCGGCTTCCTGCTGTGAACAGAGCAAAAGATGCCACTCTCACCGGCAGGCTGTAGGATTATAAAAGTTAACTGCGCGCTCTGGATTGTGTCAGATCACCCAAACATTCAGATTTTACCCGCGTAATGGGCACGTGTTCCAACAATATGATTTTTGACATATATTGTGAGCCAAATCAAATATTCAGGTTCTACAATCCACCCCCTGACCCCGTGGGACACAAATCCACACACGGGGTCACAAAGGATTATTTAAATAGTCCCTGGTTGATGAAGTAAATATCAAGTATACTTATTAAAACTATAGAAGAAATTTGAGAAATTGCAGATTAAGAGTACTTGAGTTTTTCATGATAGTTTATCACTTGATGAAAATGGATTGTCACTTCTTAATGCAATGTAACTGAAAATTTAGAGAAGTGTGGCTTGGGACCCCAAAAGAAAGAGACCACCGGAGGATGTAACATCAAACATGGAAAAAACTGGCACAAGACAAGAACGAAACATTTTAATTAAAAGTAATATCTAGGTTTGTTCTATGAGTCTATGATCTGAAGTTAGTTGATGTACTAACCGAATCAATTTTATAATGCCAAATAAATGAAAATTTGAAAAGTACTTTTCCTAAAATCATGAACAATAGAGATTGCAGAACAAACCAGCACATGAACCAAAAACTTTCCCACCTTTGACTAGGGAAAGCAAGAAGATTGTATGTGCTACTAAAACTAGGCAACCATCCAATTTGGAAAAACCCAGTGGGAAAAATCCAACGGAGGTTACAATATCAAATCATTAACGGGTCTGATTAAAGTGCCATGTAATCGTACACAGTTAAAGACAAGAAACAATGAATATTTACATGAGGTCAATGGGATGATGTGGTATGGTAAAAGGAGAACTTGTGATTCATACGCAGACATTCAGCAATTCTGTTACATGATATGATCTTGCGATCAACTGAGAGAGCGGGGTTGACACACATAATAGGCTGGTCAGAAGCAGTTTCGTAAGAATTTTCAATGAAATTATGAAAGATATTATGAAGGAGAATTAGGCTAATCTGGATCATTGCATATGTAGTTTACCTTACTTTATGAACCATAAGGCACACCATCTTTAGCCTTCAGTGTAAGGAACCTATATGCCCCAGTCCAATTAATTGCCAAATTATAAAATATTATTTTATTGATTCCTCACTACCCATTTTTGCACCAACTCACACTCTTTCCAAGTAGTTCACAAATCAACCACAAACATAACTGCAGTTTGTCCATATGAAAATGTCCTCTATACTGTCCCGTTGTTGTGAAGATGTCCGAATTTTCAGCGGTGTCCATTGTATTGTCCAGTTGATGTTTTGAAGATGTTGTGGGAAGTTTGCGGGCGCCCGGGTTGGTGCACATGTGAATTGAGATAGGAGTGTGTCCTTAAGATTGTACCGAGGAAGAACTGGCTGCGTCTTGTCTGTGATAAAGATCCTGATATCAAAAGTTAGTCGAAAGCATTATGGAGTTCTGTTCCTCAGGTGAGTCTGGCCAAGTCCAGTCCTTGAATCTTTGGTGCCTGTATAGAGAAACTTGGAGAAGCATCCCGCCACATCAGAATCAGATCATGTTAAAGTTAATTGAAAACATTTTGGTATGTGGTGCTCAGCGCGAGTTGAAATCTCCCTGCACCGGCAAACTGTCCTGTCGGGAAGCAATAGATAAGAGGTAGAGCCAATGCCTGTAATCACCCCACAATTCACGTCTCCCCCGTCTGTGTAACCTTACGACGCTTCAAGGAGAACAGCGACTGAGGAGGTGTGAGTGACACCAGAAATCCCATTACCCCTGCTTCCAGAGAGAAAAAACAGATGTACAGTAGTTAATATCACAATTTGAAATGGAACAATGCTTTACGGCCTTCCCTTCACACCAAAACGAACCACAGACAAGCATGGGGAAGAGTAAATGGTGTAGATGAGGGTACCCTTGTGTGTGTGTGGATGCACGCGCGCGTGTGTGTGTGGGTGTGTGAATAATGGCTGTAAAGTGGGTCTGTGGGGGCCTGTTTCTAAGAGCGGGTGTTTTATGGTCCCGCAATAGGGATGCTCGTCCACCCCTTGATGCTCTCTGGTGTGAAGGCTGTAAAAGAAAGGAACTATGCAGGGTGACTGTCTGCATAGTTAAGCCTGAAATGGCTAAAAAACAAAAGAAAAACAAAAGAAATCAAATCATGTGCTCGGTCAGAACGCAGGCCCAAACTTTATGTCTACTATGTTCTTGTTGAACATAGTTGACTCTGAAAAAGGGTGAAGGAGATCAGAGGGAAGGCAGAAGTAGAGGAAAGGCATGCTATAAAAAAGTAATTAATAGAAATATACCAATCTTTGCCACAAGTGACCAAAATCACCTGGTTCCAATACCTTGGGATAAATGTAAATTAAATAAAATGAATTTTAAAACGGGAGGAAAATTCATCTCCCAAAAGATAATACATTGTAAGCAACTGAAAATTCAATTACTTACTTCAGTAAAGCTATAAACTGTTCCCCCAGTGGAGGCAGACAATATAGACTTAATGTCCCACTAGGTATTTAGAACTTCAGCGAGGAGCGTAAAGATGCGGTCAGCGAGGAGACGACGGAGACAATCGGCCCGCCGACTGCGTTTCATCTGTGCGCTTATAAATTTTGAATTTTCCTTAGAGGTGAGATACCATTTTAAACAAGTTTTTACTTTCACTCAGCTTTCTTACTCTCAGTGGATGGTGTGAACAGATGAGAGTGAAATGTTAGCTTGGCTTCGACCAAAGCACAGTTGTAAGCATCAGAATACTGAATGACTAAGAAGAAAGCATTCGTGAAATTATCTTCTAATGTTAATTCTAATGCATAATGTTTTTATCATCGTATTTCTACTTGAAACATACTTAAATCCAAACAGCTACGGGTATGGAGCAGAACTCGTCAAATGCGCTACAAATGAAATTGGAGGGAAAACGTAGCCTACATTCACGATTCAAATTAACCCCTTAGCGCAAGTACCGACACCTGTATCCATGAATATTGAAATGTAATGGCTAAATTAAATCTGTAATTGAATTTCTAACGTTTTACTTCAATTGAACAAGTTTGGCCAGTATCTGCGATACAAATACCGAGTGATGAAGCATTTAATAAGCTCTTGCACAACAGGAAAAAATTCCTTTATTTGTATTATGCATAAAGAGAAACATTTGAGCTCATAGATATATTGAAATAATAATAATAAGATGGCAAACGTGAATTTCATCTTTAAAAAAAGTCACTAAGCAATAATTTCATAGAAATATTCCAATGAGACATTTAATAAATTACTTCAACCACTTTAAAGAAAAGTTCAATAAATTATTGAATCATAATATAATAAATCATTAAATTCATATAATTTAAGAAAATGGTTCTTTAAATAATTGCATGAAATAGTTAAGTGTTTATGAAATTATTTAACAACAGTTAAAACATTCAATACATAGCCCAATAAATAATTTAAGATATTGTCCTTTACAGATGGGTTTGAGAGGGCCATACTGCATGGTGAATCCCCAGGGTCCCCTGCTGCGCCTCTATTTTGAGGGAGGTGACCTGCGGAAGGACTTCCGCCTATCAAGGTCATCGCTGGAGAACCTTATCAGTCTCCTGGGAGAGAAAGACCATGGATGGGGGAAGTCAATAGAGGTGCTGGTGTTTGTGTACTGGCTGGCCTGTGGAACATCCCACCAGGTTGTGTCAGAGGCCTTTGACATTCCCCGCACCACATGCTATGACATGATCCATCGGGTCAGTAAGGGCATCCAGGGGGTTTTCAGGAGGCTCATCCGCCTCCCCACCCCCGAAGAGCTGGAGGAGATTGGAGCCGGGTTCCAGCAGCTGTCTGGTTCCCCAGCCTTTGGGCGGGTGGCAGGGAGCATTGATGGCTGCCATGTCCGCATTGTTCCACCTGGGCGGTTTGCAGCAGACTATTACAACAGGAAGCTGTTCTACTCAGTCCAGTTCCCAGGCCATCTGCGACCACAAGGGTCGCTTTCTGGATGTGGTGGTGGGCTTCCCTGGCTGCGTCCATGATGCCCGGGTCCTGAGGTGCAGCCCCTTCTATGTCCACCGGCTGTACCCACCTCCTGGATGGTATCTGCTGGGCGAGGGCGGATACCCGTGCTTGGCAGAGCCCATCTACCTGATGACACCATTCCGGGAGCCTGTCCGGAATCCTGTGGAGGGCAGGTACAACACAAGGCTGTCCAGGGCACGGTGCGTGGTGGAGAGGGCATTTGGGGTCCTCAAGACCAGGTGGCGCTCCATTTTCCTGAAGGCACTGGAGGTGAGCGTGGAGTTTGTGCCTGAGGTCATCTGTGCCTGCCTTTTCCTGCACAACGTCTGCCTCGGGAACGGAGATGTCTTGGAGCCTGAGGTCGAAGACGAGGATGACGGGGATGATGTTGAAGCCCACGAGCCACTCCAGCGGTCCGGGGACACCCTCAGGGACAGACCTGCAGCATCAGTGTCTGCTCCTGATGTTCCCACTCCAGCGGTCCGGGGACACCCTCAGGGACAGACCTGCAGCATCAGTGTCTGCTCCTGATGTTCCCATTGCAGTGCTGCAAGAACATGATTATTGTTAGGTTTTTTTTTTTGGTTTGTGTTTCTCTGCCCAGGGAGTTCTTTGTTCCTGATTTATCGCAAATGTTAAGTGTCAACCCTGGTGTACATAGTTGGATTATAGTTCTTTTATTATTGCCTCTTAAAAATCCAACCCCTCGTCCAAGTCGTAAGAGGTGGAAACAGGTAAAGTACAGGATTGCCAGGCAGGGCGAAGTATCGTGGGTGGTTTAACCACCCGGGCCGATACGGTAACCATGAAGGCCTGTCTAGATCTACCTGGAAATGCGCTGGCTAACGGGGCTCTGGTAAAACTATGTGGACGAAATCACCTGCTTAGCGGTCAAGTTGTCATTAAAGAAACCTTGCTGGAAAACCTCTAGCGAAGTGTGGAAGCAGAAGGCCTCTCCCTCAAATATGGTGCGGGACAATGAAAGCTAAAATGAAGTTGCTCAATTCATGTATGATTGTTGCCACCTGAAATGGAGGGGTTTTTAGTTAAGTTGGTCAACTGGCTGATATTTGACTTTTTCGTGTTCCCTTGCAATATTCAGTACATTTCTGCAGAGCAAAAACCGGATGCAACACCTTTCATAATTGTTTAGGTTCTCTCAGGCAATGCAAATTATGCGTGTATTCCATGGTACTCGACAGTTTTTTTTCTCTCGTGCTAGGTTGTTATGCATCATCAGACCAAAACAGTGTAAAAGTATATGATAATCCACAATGCAATAAACCAGCTGGTCACAACTCTAATATCACTTGTCTCTTACATTTCCACAATCTCTTGCAATCAACAACCCTGCCTTTTTTCCCTCAACTTTATTAACTTTTTTCCAATTCAGAACAGAAGTATACTATTGAGGATTTTATTTTAATATTTCTCATCATATTCATCAGTAAATAACCATAGTCAATCAGTCACCATGTCAGCAGGAATAATACACACACACACACACACACACACACACACACACATGCAGCGGGCTTCTGTAGCTTTGATTAGTATCTGTTCTGTTCAGTTGTTTTGAAAATCAGGTGAGACATTTGAATTTATTTGGTTTCTGTAGCTTTGATCAATATTTCTTCAGTAAAATCAGTTACTGTGTATCTATTTGTATGGTATTCCTTTGTTTTTTCCTCTCCTTTTTAATGTGTTTCCTTTCTTTTTTTCATGAGACCAATACTTCTGTGCGCCACCAATATTTCCTAGAGAATCCCATAGAGAGCTGCCAAGCAATAGGGGGGAAAAAAAAAAAAAAAAAAAACTTGAGATGACCCATGTATTCTGACTGGAACAAAGTTTGATGGGGTTTTTTCTTCCATAAATATGGCTCTGTGGGAACAGAGGGGAGTTCTCCTTGCGCAAGGACCACTCACTGGGTTTGGATTATTGTCCGATTCAAGCCTGAAATGAAATGTGATAACTTCTGAGATTTTGTGTCTCTCCAATTATTTTCAGACAAGGGGACCTTGAAATTAAGAAAGCTTTTGATTCAGGAAGATAACACAAAAAGCTTTTATTTCTTGCATAAATTTTCAATTAAGCTCAGGAGCCTCTCCTCCCTCGCTCGGCTTTCCCGCTCCCGCTCCTCTCTCTCTCTCGTCGCTCCTCCCTCACTCTACAATCCATCCATTCTCTCCACTCCCTTTCCCTCCTCCTCTCCTCCTCTCTTCTTTCTTGCTCCCTCCTCTCTTCTCTCTCTTGTGCCTCTCTTTGTCTTCTCTCCTCTCTCTCCTCCGCACGCTGCTCTCTCTCCTGGCACTCCCGGAGGAAAGAGAGCCAGTCACCCTCACGTTTCCTCCGGGAGCTGTTTGCAGCAGCAGGAGTGTTTTCTGTTGGAGGAGAGGCCACTGCTGCAGATGTTGGTGCCACAGATGAGGTGATGAGGACTGGAGGTGTTATAGATGGCCTCTGCCCCATCACCTCATCCATGGCACTGAACCACTTCCAACTGGCAGCAGTGGTCTCTCCTCCCTCTGTGCTGACCCCCGTCCGAGGAGCTTTCAGGTCCTAGAAAACACGTATAACATACACAAAAAAAGTCTGATGATCTTTATATAGCATGTCTTTTCAACACTAATCATATACCCAGACTACATTAGGGAAAGCAGTAGAAAAAAAACTGGAAAATGTAATTGATTACAAATTCTATTGTTTAAACAAATACTTCATGTTATCCCTTACTAACATGCCTGATTATTTTAAAAGAAAGTGAACATCACCATCCCCATCATCTTGTTTCTTTTGTGTTGACTGTAGTGTATGTGATTTCTCAACTCACTTTATATTTCTGGCTGAGGTTCTCCCATTTTTTTTTAATCCATAATGGCTCCACCTTGCCCTCCAGTCCGCGCTCCTATATGAACATTCTACACAAACATAACATCTGTGACATTGACATTATACGGAATATAAGCATTTACTAACGTTGCAATATTCCCAGAAATTTATTTACATACTCAAATCCTCTGACGGCCGCATTGCGCCGTCCCATAAAGAGCGCCTCGTTCCGGCCTCTCCAGGCAATGAGGTGCCCGGTATCTTCATCTGTCCCTATAAGAAATGAACAAATTAGCAAGATGTGCGTCGTTAGACCCAACATTTTACACGGACTAATCATCGGAAGTCCTCACTTATACGCCAGTAACAACTGCGGTGTTAAGCCTATTTTGGTCCGATTTAAATATGCTGATGCCAACAGTGTATAACCGGGTGGTAACTTCTTTACAACTTCAAAATAATACGTTCAATACACCTTCAGCTGAATATAATTTTACCATATATAGTAGGCCTCTTACAAGATCGTTTTATAACATTTCAACATTTTACTCACATTTGTATTGATGCTGCTGCTGGCTGGTGCCGGCCTCGCCTCCACATTCCGCCATGCTTAAGTTTAAATAGCTTTTTCTTATTACTCCTCAGGGAGTTTCTTATTGGCGGAGTACGTCGCGTCATATCTTGGGCAATTTATGTATGAATAGTGTGCTGACGATGCACCCACAAAATATCTGCCCTATCTAGTACACATCCGGGAATTATAGTAGACACAAAATCCCTCCCCACGCATAAGTGAACACCCTATCCCAGAGGTGGGCAACAAGGGCCGTGCGGTTGTCACACCAACTTCTGATCATTAATCAGTTGATGGTCTAATTTAGCACAACCATTTGTGAAATCTGACATTTCAAGCACATTTCTTTATATTATAATGAATGACCACCAAAGACTGTTCTTGTCTCCTGTCAAAAAACATTTTTCTTTGATCTAATCATTGGACAGAATTTATATTTGTGTATGCAATCAATTAAGTCAATTAGACAGGGTAATTGATGAATAAAAAATCCTGCAATCTCGCCGGTCCTCCAGGACCGGAAATACTCCTGCCCTACCCCCTAAATCGGACGTCATCGATAGTGCAAGCAGTGTGAGTAGTAAGTTAGTGCGCGGTTTCAAACACGGCCTTAGTGTTGGTTCCGCCATTCCTTCCTCTCGGGAGGATGACTGGAAGCAACTCCAAAACATGGCAGTGATTGGCTAATTTGAAGGGCGCCATTTTGCTCATATTTAGATTGAGGACTGTGTCAACCAACCAGCTGACAGGCTACGGGCCACGCCACCCTATTACACGGATTGGCATGGGGACTGTACCAGCCAACCAGCTCACCGGCGAATAGTCACGTGAACCTATGGGCCGGCTTGGACTTCACCCTCCGAGAAAAGGCCAGCCCACATGCAAACTCAACCAATGGCGACTCCCAGATGAAACCACGTCATATTCCTCAGCAAAGCGAGCCAAAATGGCGGGCCGTTCAACTTGATAACCCTTTGTGCAAAGGTAATATGGCAGCTTCAATGCATACTACAGAGAAGCTCAAATTTAAAGCGAATTTCAAAGCTGCAATTTCAAATGGTCGATTTGGCGTAAATGCAAAAGTATTCAACCTCTCCAATGATAAGCTCTTACGTCGCTATGCTTAAGACAAATGCCCAAACCGCCCAGCCCAGTTGCATAAGCACAAACGCTCAGCGACCTGAAAACCCACGTGTCACAGCACAACAAGCTTTAGCTCACACGGAAGCTGCTGAATATCTTGCTTGCGAAAAACCGCATTATAAACCGAATGAAGAATTAAGTCTATTCACTGTCCGTGTCCCGAAAGACTGCCGGCATGAAAACTTATGTCGAATTTAACTTCAAAATCCCAAATGGTACAGAAATAATGTCATAACTTTGACCGCAAAGTACAATTTATCGAATGCCGTTTCGCAGCTCTCAGAGCGCTAATCAAGAGAGCGCACCCATGGGGCAGTGAAACCGTATTAACTTTGCATAGAGTTTAACAAGACGAGAGAATGGAAAACATTCGCCAAGTCAGCCGAACCAAGGAGGCGAGTCAAAGCACTAATAAACGTACTTGCCACTACCCTGCGATAGTTACAAGAAAAATACGTAAATCCAAATGGTATTTCGAAGTTACTCTCCACTCCCCTACATACAAAATTCATTCAAACAATAACTCCCAATATTGGGTCAAGATTAGCTACCTGAACAATTCCAATAGGACCTTGCACCAAATCCATCAAACGTATACAATTGCCGATTACCTTCGGTACACCTACGCAAACCTTCAAACGCAATATAGCTACACAATTTCCCAGCACAAGTCAAGAGTATTCAACCCCTTCAGTCGCAAGCTTCATCTCTGCCATTGCGTGGCCACAAGACGCACCCCCCCAAACCGCGCAGCCTAGGTACGATACAACCAACCTACGGGTTAAGAAGAACACTGCCAATGTGCCCCGCAACAACAGACATTCAAGTCCACCTAGGAATGCCGTAACTCCCGACTGCACATAGAATACCAATTCCTAACTTGCCATTGAACCTTCCACCTAAAAGCACGAAAATATCAAATGGCCCAAATGGTTTTGAAAACACAGCAGTCCAAACAGACAACAGAAAGAAACGTAGCTTATGCAAACATTTCATCAACTTACACTTACAATCTGATCCCGAAAAGATAAATTGAACACGTGTCTGGTTTCTACAGTCCCAGGCCTATTGGGGATATGTCAATCCCTTAGTAACGGTCTCTATGTGGTAAATCCTGAAGTAGAAAACACTACATTACTTACCGAATTCGGATGGAGCTAGCCGGGCCGTTTACACCAGGATCACCTCGGATATGTAGATTCACACACCAGCCAGCAGAAGGCAGAACACCTTGGAACGCGTTTTAAACAGAACCATGCGCTCCCGACTATCGGCTTCGCCAGTATGATACGCAAGCCATTAAGCCGCAAGATGCACAGGTTTTCAAAACGAAAATTACAGTTTAAATAATTATTAGACTATTTACGTCGGTGGTCACCAGCTGTAGAACCCCAACAAAGCAACACCAACGACGGACATTGCCCAGGGTGAAGGCCTCACGTGTTCTCTTTGTCTAACTTTAATTAGAGCACTCTTCTGGCTGGGGTGAATCACAATAAAATGAATTATCTTCACAGTCTTTGGACGGGGCATGAAAACGCAATGGTTACAATTAATCTGACTCCAATAAAACAAGTAGAATACAAAATTTAGCGATATCCTCGTTAAAAATCTGACTCCAAATTAGAATTAGAATTGATAATTTAGGGAACACCTGCGTGGATTTCGAGACAAATCTGCCATCAGATACGGCAGCGCAAACCATCATTGCTCAGTAAATACGTCCCCAGGGTTAAACGCAACTGTCCTGGAATCAATTCGACGATAAGTCCATTGGTTAACGGGACTACCTTGATAGCAGCATCGAGGCTTAAAAAAAATGGCACTGAGCGTGAAAGTATCAACAACCCAGATTTATATATATACCCAAGGGCTCCTTAGAAAGATCAACCAGACACCGGAATATAAATAAAATACACGCCCAAGGGTATCTTTAATGGCTAAAGCTTAAGAGCCGGTATTCCATAAATCCTTAAGGGGTAGAACATAATCCCAAATCTAACTTAGAAGTATCGTTACCTACACGTCTTGGTAGGAATTTCCCCTTAAGTCCCGGTCGCAACAAGGCTAGAATATACGAGTGTTACAAATCAAGGAAAATCACGCAAGCTGAAAAAAGGAATAACAATAATTTATTCACCAGGTAGGCACAACTTGAATCAAACAAATCAATGCTGAGCCAATTACCAGTTACATAGAATTTAGAAGGATTTAGAATATTTTCATACCTGGAAAAGATGAATGGCCACGCGGAGCTTAAGTCGCCCCACGTGGTCGGGGAGAACTCAAATGCCCCCTCGCTCCGGAACAAGATGACATGTAGATGTTGACAAAGAAGGGACAGGAAAAGAAGAGACCTTCCGGTTGGGATCTTCCACCTTTGAAGATTCCAAACCACGCCTCCGAACAAGGTAGAGGAAGGGGTAGCCGAATCAGAGTTTTACTGGCCTAGGTGATAAGATTAATTTGCATAGGGAGGAGACTAGGTAGTCGCCCGAATGAATCTTGCAAACAAGATGAATCATAATTCCAAGGGAAATGAAACATGTTCCATTCAACTCCTTGGACTCCCCCGAGAATAAAGAGACCAAACATGATATGAATATGTGCTAAAATGATGCAGTTGTCATGGAAAAGCTTTAAAAGTGGAATATTATAGTCCAATAGTGTGATAAATATATGAGGTTCCTTTCTAGGATATTGAACATAAACATAATATGAATTTGACAGAGATTTAGATTGTTTTAAGCCGATTAATGTAGCTGGGCTTAAACTTCAATGGGGACTGTGATACAACTTTGAGGAACACTGGGCAGCCTGGACGTAGTGGCTCCGGCTTCCTGCTGTGAACAGAGCAAAAGATGCCACACTCACCGGCAGGCTGTAGGATTATAAAAGTTAACTGCTCGCTCTGGATTGTGTCAGATCAGCCAAACATGCAGATTTTGCCCGCGTAATGGGCACGTGTTCCAACAATATGATTTTTGTCATATATTGTGAGCCAAATCAAATATTCAGGTTCTTCAGTATCATCACTATAAGACTGCTTGCTGGTAAGATACAGGACCCTTGGTCCTATTTTTCAGTTGAGTGAATTGGAAAACTGGCAACATGCCCTGAAAAGTGTTTATTTTGATATTGGTATTTATTTGTATTTACAATAGTGGTATTTACTCTCACTTGATTTTATAGTTCAATGAAAGTGTCATTATTTGTGTCATCATTGGTCATGAGATGTTGATTTATTTTAAGATGGCTCTGGAGTCTAGGCTGGTGGTGGATGGAGGACACACAGTTCTGAGTGAAGGGTTAAGAGTGTCTCAAAGCGAAAGGGGGAAAGGCATAGCTGGGGTCATTATGAGATTTGTCGAACAGTACATATGCCAGATCTTCCCAAGTGTGAGGGTCAAGCGGTTGACTTTACATATGTCCTTATTTCTGAAAAAGTTATGAAAATATGAAAAGTGCAAATCAAAACTGAAACAGCACGAAAGCAGGGTATGATATGAATTTATTTTGAGACATATTGGGCTCTAATTTCGTAGACCAGGCGCAGGCGCGGCGAATAAGGGGTGCGCCGCGCCAACGGGGTGTGTCCAGGCGTGTGTTGCAATTTTGTGCCCGGCGTAGCCTGGCGCAAGTACTTCTCTGTCCCGCCTCTGCCCCGTCTTCCAGCGCAAGTTGGCAAAGAAGGCGTGTTTGGGTATAACACAGCCGAGTCAAATATTGCTCATTGGCAAGAGAAACGATGGATAGCGTGTTCCTATTATTACAGCCTGTTGCTGCTTAAAAGTTTGGGATTAACATGCATGGACAACAATGCAAGATACATTACACATTTATTTTCAATATGTGATCTTAACTCAGTACGAGATCATAGCAATCAGGCTGTATTCCTTTCCCCCACTAAAACCGATAAAACCTAAGTGACAATAATAGTAGCCAAGTATTAAGCCGCTTTCACACTGGACGCGAAACCTTTTTTTTGCTCGACAGATTGCGTTGAAAGCAGTGTCGTGTCCAAAAGCCTGACAGGGTTTTAATTCATCTCCGTGTCCGACAGTCTATAATTGTTTTTAATTTCTTCAAATATACTGACTCTTTTAGATATTAAACGTGAATGTTTTGATAAGAGGGCTCAGTTCTTCAAGATGAGTACTGAGAATTTCAATCAATGTTCCTGTTTAAGCTGCTCAAAAGTGAGTCGACATTGGCGTGAAAATATACAATGCCTCCGTGTCTGACAGCCAAAAAAAAAGAAAAAAAAAAGAGGACAATTAGAACAGATTGACAACGAAACAAAGAATAAAAAGAAACATTTTAACAACAGAACATCCAACGAACACTGCGATTAATTTATTTGCGGGTCATCTTTTTTGGATGTTCTGTTGGTTGGTGATGTATATGTATTTTTATTCTTTATTCCGTTTTAAATCTGTTCTCATATCAATACTTTTATTTTTTGCTGGGTGCCGGACATGGGGTATTTTGCATTTCGTGACGGACAGTCTTAATCGTGCATACGATAATTTATTCACATTGTCAATGGTCATGGAATTGATTTGCTCTCTGATTGCAAGCACTATTTTATCTCTGCTGTGGAAATAAAGCGTGAATCTGTTTGATCCATCTGACTAATTTTCAAAAGAAAGACCGAATAAAGACTGTTGTCTATCTTCAAAGGAAGAAAACAGACAAATACAAAGAACAAGAAAAGTCGATCGCTCTTTGCATTGACTTTGACTGTAATCAGTCGTGCGAAAAATTTCTTTCGCGTCCAGTGTGCAAGCGGCTTTACCGAGCTTAGAACTCAAGCATTATATACGCACTGTTTGATGCCGAGGCAGTTTGTAGCTGGCTGAGAAAGATGTGAAGTCGTTAATTTGCATCATTGATTCAGTTGCGTTGATTAAGTCAGGTCGAGTTTCCATCACGCGTGCCAACCGCCTTTGTTCTGACATCAGGACAATCGATACAGATAGGCCTACTATAATTTATGTGCTGATTCAGATAGTTACATTTAACAGTGGTTGCTGTAATTATTTACTGTATTGAAATGTGCCTGACATTCTGGAAACCTGCCTGTGAGGTTTCGGTGACGTGTGCGCACTGCGCGCCGGTCAGCCAAATTACCACTGCACAGAAAGTGAACCAGGTTGGAACTGGCGAGCTTTCTGCGCAACTGCAGCGAAGCCTTTTTCTACGAAACTCACACTGCGTCTTGATGAATAAGTGACACCCCCTACTACGCTGCCACACCCATCTCGGCGCACGTTCGTCTGCGCGCGGTGTTGCACCTCACGAAATCACCACTCCGTGGGCTGCGCCATGCTTCGCCACCTGCGCTGCGCCAAGAAATTAGAGCCCAATTTATTCTCAGCTTCATTATTTTTTGGAAGTATGCATCCACTCCCTCCAAATTTGTTGCATACAACATGTTCTAAAAAAAATTAAATGCCTTTGCACCCAATTTTTCCTAGTCTTAAATTGCCCACTCTCGACTCTTTCTGGAATGAGGTCTCAGAATCAAATTCTTAAAAAGAGATATAAAAAAGAAAACTTAATTTGGTGAAACATATTTGCTCTGTTTTCCATTGAATACTGGTGAAGGATGATGACAAAATTTTGCCTGCTTTTTTAAACTCGCACTTTCTGTTCAGTTCCAACTTTTGGGGGAATGAAGTCAGACTATAAAAGCAATTTCTGAATTTTATTTCAAAATGAGGTTGATCATGAATTTACATTGTAATCCATCGGTTGACATTGATTTATGTACAGCTGTATTTCTTTGTATTGACTGAAGGAGTTTGTATGTACCTTGCAGTCTTGTCCCTCAAGTAAAACCTATAAAAGCTACTCATGTTAATGTAGCTTCCGTTATTATGGACTCACGGTGTTTGATTCAGTTGTCTGGTATTTCATCCTTTTGCTTTCTCTCTCATATATTCAATTGCCATACATTCAATCTTCTGTCTCTACCAGGCAATGCTCCTGTTAGGTGCTGAAGCAGAGAAATTTGATGGCTTCTTCTCGCAGTTGAAGGCCAAACTTGCACCTGGGCCCAAGCTGAGGGTCTTGGATGAGGAGAAGCAACTGAGGGACCTTCTGCTGGATCCTGAGCTCGGAGCCCGACTCCAGCTAGCAGGAGGTTGGATTAACATAGCATGGCAGCCATTTCAGCTTGTTAAAAGCAATCTGGAGGTGCTTCTGAGACGAGACATAACATGGCTGGCTGACATGTCTGCATCACCCACTTTCCTCAGTGTTCATACGCCGGTGTACCCAATCCCAATCAATGGGGGGTCCTTCTGCTTCAATATCGACCTGTTTGGAATGAGTGATGTACTGGCACGCCAAGCATTGGTGTTCCACCTGGAGAGAGTGAAAGATAATATCGAGGGAGCAATATGGATATTTGTGTCCATGCACAGTTCGTTGCAGAAGGGGATTATGGAGTACTGTGAGGGTGTGTCAGGCTTGCTACATCTCAGTGACTACGGGGACCAAGAGATTTTAGAGATACCATTGTGAGAACGTTACTGTTCGCATGGTGTTAGAATGGTAAAGACTCATCTGACCTTAGCATCATGGAAAGGAGAGAGTGAGGCACCAAAGCAATCATTCAGCTTGGTGATGTTATGTACAGAAATGTCACCTTAGTTCTGTTTTGAATAATGATGCTTCTCATTGAGAACCGACAGTGTCTGGTAAAGGAAGAATGGCTTTGATTGAATAAAATTCAACATTTTCTGTCATACAATTTCCAGGGAGTCGTGTGGATGAAGCTGGTGATGATGTAAACAACAAACCACGTCAACACGACACTAATTGCTAAATCTAAAACAAAATTTTAAAAAATGTCTTAATCTCATATTTATTCTATGTTTTTAAATCATTGCTCAATGAAAGTAGTTAATTTTGTCTATAAATCAGTAAAATATTTTATCCACTGAGTTATAAGAATCATGGCCCAGTCTCTTCCCCAGTCTTGCATTCTAGTGTGGCTGGGATCTCCAACCCCTGTGTTTACTTTTAAATATCTTTGATTATGATCTGCTCTGGTTTCTTATTATATAATTTTCTAGTTTATAGTTCATACCTTAATTCTTGCAAAAGGAGAACCTATTTTACAGAGTGTATAACCAAGATACTAGCCTTTCCTCGCACAATCCTTTCAGAAAATTAAAAATAAAAATGAAAGCAAAACACTTTCATTGTAGCTTTTTTATTCAATGACATTACTTTCTATGTAAATATTACCCAGCTATATAGCTGTGTTAAATACAAAATAAAATTTTATTTTTGAGCAACTTCAAAGCGTAATTACATATTTTCTTTGAAAATTAAATATTCAAAAGTCTGCTTTCAATGGGGTAGTGAATATAGTGCCCTCAAGTAATATTTGCACCTTGGTGTATATATATGCTGGCGCGGATTAATGCACAGGCTGACCTGGGCTGTAGCCTAGAGGCCTCAGGTGCGCAGGGGCCCCGGATTGGCCAGGCTATTTTTAATTATTTTAAATTTATCTCAGCAGAAATATGAGAGAAAAAAAAACGTCTGTTCGACCATAAAACAAATATACAGCTGATTGGATAGATGTGATGCCTCATCTATCCAATCAGCTGTAGTGGTAAATTATTTTGAAATACGTCACTGCTTTTGCTGGACAGCATAGCAGCAAAATATCACATAACGTTAAAAAGTATGACGGCGGAGCGCGTTTCATTGAACAGCTCGACTAAGAGGTTAAAAAAAATTCCTATTTTGATGGGATATTTTGAGCCTTCATCCAGTCAACAACAAGGCGCAGAAGATGAAACACCTGCAGCATCGGGATCCTTTGCTGTTGCCGCAATCTTGCAATCCTGCCGCAAAGCTCATCTCCTCAGTTGGCCAACGGTTAATATTACAGCGAATGGAAAGAGTAACGTTGCCATATTCAACCTCGACCATGAAGTCAATGAAGTCAGTACTTTTTCTGCTTACCTTGATGTTCGATTACCCAGAGAAACAGTCACGTGTGTAAAAACATCAAGTGTACATCCAGTCGAGAGAATTTATAGTTCAATTTCTAGTGCTGCTATAGACTTTGGGGGGCGGGGGGCACAGCTACATCATTTTAAAACAATTATTATTCCTGACTTTAACAATAAATTCACTCCGAAAACACTCCACAGTATCAGACGTTGCTAGTTCTCCCCGTTAAAATAAGGCAACTCACACTTTGGTGTATTTAAATCAGCGTTATTGAAAATTGCACGCAGGCGTATCAAACGGCCTTTTATTACATTTCAACAATTTAAACGATCATGAAGCGCAGGTTTGACTGCCTGATGCGCCGATAAAGTAGCGCAGAAGTTATAGAGAAGTTTGCCTTTCATAAAGCAAAGGCCTATTTATAAGTAAATAATTTTTTCTGTACCAAATGTAACCCATTATTTTATCGCTAGTTTGATTGCATGCCGAGTAAAGCCGTGTCTTCAATTGCCAATAGATAATTACGATGATCGGAAAACGCGTCAATAAAGGAAGACAACCAGCCCGCAGGACTATTTGTTGTTAAAATGGGATGCGTCTGTGCTCTCCCTCCCAAATCCGGTTCTGGTGCCAACACTGGGCGGCAGCCATGTCACTGAGGGATGGGCCTGAACTCTCTATAATTTAAATCCGTGTGCTTGAGAATATTCACAAACTGACCCGGGAGTGTCATCTAGTGATAGAATATTGTAACTGCGTGCATAAATTTGCAGCTCCATGTCTGCTGGCGGACACATCTGCACACAAGGGTTGAAGGGCTACTTCTATGCACTGGGTCCTCTGCTTGTTAACCTTCGCCGAGGTGGTTTATGTTTTCGGTGCAGTTTGTTTGTTGGTTTGTTTGTTTGTGTACAAGATAACTCAAAAACTAATGGCTGGATTTTTTTGAAATTTTCAGGGTAGATGGGTATTAAGTAAAGGAAGAGGTGATTAAATTTTGGCATATCTAGGCCAAAGTACTGCTGAGATATACTCCAAAGTTCAAGATTTCAAGTCTTTCCAATGGGCCAGAGTTCCAATTGCCGTGCTTTTGGCTTTGCTGCCCCCTGGCGGCGGAGGTTCTGCGCTCTCTGAGTGCTCTTCTAGTTTATAGTGTTTCGTTTGTAATTTTCTATTTCATATTTTATGTAGCTGTGATGTGGTGGTAATTTTGTAACTGTGGCAGTCCAACCACTTGAATAAATGTAGAGGAAACACCATAGCTTTGGCTGTCTCTTTGTGTGTATGCCAGTTCACCTTAGTATTTGTGTATGGGCCATTAATAGCACTATAAGTGAATTTTCCGGTAAGAGTTGGGGGGTGGGGCCCACACAAAGAGTAGCCTAGGGGCCCATAACCACCTTAATCCGCCTCTGTATTGTTATGGCCCCAATTTGTTATTACATTACAACACAACAGCAACAGCAAGGGATGACAGACACAGTTTTAACAACTAAAACACATTTAATTTTTAACAAAGACAATAACTAACAACCAACTAACCTAAAGACCAAGATTGATGATAAAAACATAAATATTTACAGTCCCTTTTTGTGGGGCGGCTTGGTGATGTCCTGGGTGAGAAAATGCTCAAACACAGGCAAAGAAATCCACAAAAGAAACGTCACAGGTCTTGAACAGAATGGCAGGTCTGGTCATCTTCTTGCAATTTCTCCTACTACTTTACTGTCTCAATTCTTTTCCTTATATACTCTTTTGCAGACCCCACCCACATTTAGACCTCTTTTTTTAATTTTCTGAGACTTGCCCCAGACATGTCCAGGACATGTCTAAACATGACTCCAGTCTGAGCTTAACAAAAAAAAGGTAAATACTGCTATCTAGTGGCCTATATTCACATTACACCTCCATTCCAAAAGGGAAAAATTTTGACTCATAAAGGCAAAATTTTTCTTTTCAATACAAAATGGTTAAGTACGGAAGCCCTGAACCGCACTGTGAAAAAAAAAATTTTTGTGGTGAAGTAAAAGTGTAATTTTTTTCCTTTTGTTATTTTGCGATATTATCTCGTTATTTCGAGATAATATCTCGTTATTACGAGATATTATCTCGTTATTTCGAGATAAGATCTCGTTATTACGAGATATTATCTCGTTATTTCGAGATAATATCTCGTTATTTCGAGATATTATCTCGTTATTTCGAGATAATATCTCGTTATTACGAGATATTATCTCGTTATTTCGAGATAACATTACGCCCTGTCTGGGCTTGAATCAATATAATCGCCCATTTTTCCGAGGATGCATCGGCTGGTAACTTGTGTGAACATGACAGCAGGCATATAACAGAATTCCTTTCGGCATCTAAGCGGGAGCGGGACACTCCTGAGAGAGAAGGGCAGGGTTACGTTTCCCAAAAGCATAGATGCCAACTAAACAAGTTACACTAACATGGCAATATTCCCCGCCGCCTCAATGTTTTGTGTCCGTAGGGACGGACGGACGGAGCTCAATGCTATATCCCCCGCTTCGCGCTAATCGGGGGATACTTAGCAATGTACATAGTTCGTCCATTCACAGTCAGTGACTGCGTTTACGCACCATGTTCCTGTATTTGATTGCGTACCTGTCATGTAAACGAGTTCAATAACCCGATTAAGGTCATTTTCCGATTCGAAATATTCCGAATAAGACCCCTGGCATATGCCTGTTTTAATCGGAATATTGGCTCATGTATACACCTTAATCAGAATATGCCCTCGAACTGAATATTCAACCACGTCTGCGCCTGTTCACTTCGCAAGGAATTAGCATTTTTGGAGCAAAGAGGAGACGACTGTATGCATAATGAAAGACATGAATATATTGTAATATATCGATGGGCGAAAGCACCGTAACAACGATATAATTATGGTGGGCGAAAAGTGGAGAGAGACTGGTTTTGTGTTGACCGACTAGCGCCAACCCGATTCAGCATCGCTGGAAAACTCTGAAGGCAGCATATTCCAAAGCGAAAAAATAAAGGCAATGACTTTTTTTTACGCCAGTCGTAATCTTGCTCCAATTACCCATTCTTAAGATCTTCCGTATGTTCATGCACAATGTAGGAAATCCGGACTTGGAGCCATAGACTGATTTATACAGTCTGCTTATACAACGGCATTAAGGATAACGCACAATTAATGCATTTTGTATGTTACCATGTATCTTAAAAGAATGAAACAACACCAGCATTACGTTTTAACAAGTTTAATAATACATGTATGAATATTTAGGTAATAGAATTATGTATAATTAACATGAATTAAGCTGCTTTCACACCGGACGCGAAACGAATTTTTCGCAAGACAGGTTACATTCAAATTCAATGCAAAGACGCAAATACGCGTGGATTCGCGTCTTTGCATTGACTTTTGAAAGTGATCTGTCGTACGAAAAATTCATTCGAGTCCAGTGTGAAAGTGGCTTTATTGTAAACATTCACAACGATATTTTTGAGTAAAGAAATACAGATTCAGACCGACAAAAACAATTAAAAACATCTATTTTGATTAATGCACATTCGGATTCAACATTTATAGCCTAACAACATAACCATATGGAATATCTTATTTATTATGAAATAATTAATCGGAACAATGACACGGATTAGAAAACAATAGGAAGGTGCTGAACTTTTTTTTCTGATTACCTTTTTATTTACGCAATGCCCTTTCAATATAACTCCGTGTCCGACAGTCGATTATTGTTTTTAATCTCTTAAAATCTGCTGAATCTTTTAGATATTAAACGTGAATTTTTTGATCAGAGGGCTCATTTCTTCAAGATGTGTACCGAAAATTTCAATCAAAAACAATCAGAACATCCAATGTGCTCTGCAATCAATTTATTTGGGCAATTTTTATAAATACAATTCCGTACAATGCCTGTCGGATATTAGGCCTAAATGCAAAATACTCCGTGTCCGACAGCCTAAAAAAAGAGGACGATTAGAACAGATTGATAACGAAATAAAGAATAAAAAACATTTTTACAACAAACAGAACAACCAATGAACACTGCAATTTATTTATTTGCGGGCCATCTTGTTTGGATGTTCTGTTTGTTGGTGATATATTTTTATTCTTTATTTCGTTATAAATCTGCTCTCATATCAATACTTTTACTTTCTGTTGTCTACCAGACATGGAGTATTTTGCATTTCGCGTCCGACAGTCTTGATCGAGCATGCAATATTTAATTCACACTGTCAATGGTCATGGAATTGATTTGCCCAATGACTACAAGTACTATTTTATCTCTGGTGTGGAAATGAAGTGTGAATCTGTTTGATCGATCTGACTAATTTTCAAAAGAGAGACCGAATAAAAACTGTTGTCTATCTTCAACGAAAGAAAACAGACGAATAATAAGATCAAGAAAAGTGGATAGATATCAATTTGCATTTTGTGAAGGTCGAATACAAACATGGCCAAGTTTCTACGTCCAATGATTGCTGGAATACTCGAAAAATTAAAACTCTTATAACTTTCGGACTCGGAGTATTTTAGGATCTCTGTCCGTCAGACGCTATATTCGTCATAAATGCACTAAGTCCCGCGCCAATGTCGACCCACTTTATTTAGCAGAGCTTAAACAGACACATTGATTGAAATTCTCGGTACTCATCTTGAAGAAATGAGCCCTCTGATCAAAACATTCACGTTTAATATCTAAAAGATTCAGCAGATTTTAAGAGATTAAAAACAATAATCGACTGTCGGACACGGAGTTATATTGAAAGGGCATTGCGTAAATAAAAAGGTAATCAGAAAAAAAAGTTCAGCACCTTCCTATTGTTTTCTAATCCGTGTCATTGTTCCGATTAATTATTTCATAATAAATAAGATATTCCATATGGTTATGTTGTTAGGCTATAAATGTTGAATCCGAATGTGCATTAATCAAAATAGATGTTTTTAATTGTTTTTGTCGGTCTGAATCTGTATTTCTTTACTCAAAAATATCGTTGTGAATGTTTACAATAAAGCCACTTTCACACTGGACTCGAATGAATTTTTCGTACGACAGATCACTTTCAAAAGTCAATGCAAAGACGCGAATCCACGCGTATTTGCGTCTTTGCATTGAATTTGAATGTAACCTGTCTTGCGAAAAATTCGTTTCGCGTCCGGTGTGAAAGCAGCTTAATTCATGTTAATTATACATAATTCTATTACCTAAATATTCATACATGTATTATTAAACTTGTTAAAACGTAATGCTGGTGTTGTTTCATTCTTTTAAGATACATGGTAACATACAAAATGCATTAATTGTGCGTTATCCTTAATGCCGTTGTATAAGCAGACTGTATAAATCAGTCTATGGCTCCAAGTCCGGATTTCCTACATTGTGCATGAACATACGGAAGATCTTAAGAATGGGTAATTGGAGCAAGATTACGACTGGCGTAAAAAAAAGTCATTGCCTTTATTTTTTCGCTTTGGAATATGCTGCCTTCAGAGTTTTCCAGCGATGCTGAATCGGGTTGGCGCTAGTCAGTCAACACAAAACCAGTCTCTCTCCACTTTTCGCCCACCATAATTATATCGTTGTTACGGTGCTTTCGCCCATCGATATATTACAATATATTCATGTCTTTCATTATGCATACAGTCGTCTCCTCTTTGCTCCAAAAATGCTAATTCCTTGCGAAGTGAACAGGCGCAGACGTGGTTGAATATTCAGTTCGAGGGCATATTCTGATTAAGGTGTATACATGAGCCAATATTCCGATTAAAACAGGCATATGCCAGGGGTCTTATTCGGAATATTTCGAATCGGAAAATGACCTTAATCGGGTTATTGAACTCGTTTACATGACAGGTACGCAATCAAATACAGGAACATGGTGCGTAAACGCAGTCACTGACTGTGAATGGACGAACGATGTACATTGCTAAGTATCCCCCGATTAGCGCGAAGCGGGGGATAAAGCATTGAGCTCCGTCCGTCCCTACGGACACAAAACATTGAGGCGGCGGGGAATATTGCCATGTTAGTGTAACTTGTTTAGTTGGCATCTATGCTTTTGGGAAACGTAACCCTGCCCTTCTCTCTCAGGAGTGTCCCGCTCCCGCTTAGATGCCGAAAGGAATTCTGTTATATGCCTGCTGTCATGTTCACACAAGTTACCAGCCGATGCATCCTCGGAAAAATGGGCGATTATATTGATTCAAGCCCAGACAGGGCGTAATGTTATCTCGAAATAACGAGATATTATCTCGAAATAACGAGATAATATCTCGAAATAACGAGATAATATCTCGAAATAACGAGATATTATCTCGAAATAACGAGATAATATCTCGTAATAACGAGATCTTATCTCGAAATAACGAGATAATATCTCGTAATAACGAGATATTATCTCGAAATAACGAGATAATATCTCGTAATAACGAGATATTATCTCGAAATAACGAGATGATATCGCAAAATAACACAAGGAAAAAAATTACACTTTTACTTCACCACAAAAATTTTTTTTTTCACAGTGCGGTTCAGGGCTTCCGTAGTTAAGTGAACACTTGTCTATATATACATATCATACAATATTCAAACACATGATATATATATACACATTTAAACACGGGATAAGCAATCAGCAATTACATTGTCTGTACCCTTCACATGCTTAATTTCCAAGTCAAACTCCTGTAAAATCAAACTCCAATTCAACAATCTCCGATTCTTGTTTTTCATCTTACTCAAAAACATTAACGGATTGTGGTCAGTGTACACAATCATTGGCTTTTGTCCTGTACAAACATACACCTCAAAGTGTTGTAAAGAAAGGACCAGAGCCAACAGTTCCTTCTCTATTGTGGAATAGTTCCTTTGGTGGCGATTGAACTTCCTGGAGAAGTATGCCACGGGATGCTCAATGTCATCAGAGTCACTTCTCTGTAGGAGCACAGATCCACAAGCTTGGTCGCGAGCATCGACCGCGATGGAGAACGGTTTGTTGAAGTCAGGAGATTTGAGCACGGGGAAGTGACACAGCAGAGAATTCAGGCGATCGAAGGCTCTCTGGCATGCATCATCCCAAGTGAACTTTACGCCTTTCTTCAGTTGGTTAGTTAGACTGAGAGCAATCTCAGCAAAGTTCATGCAGAACTTGCGGTAGTACCCGATCATTCCAAGGAAGCGGCGCAAAGCTTTTTTGTTGTCAGGAACTGGAAAGTCCATGATGGCTTGGACTTTAGCATTTATGGGTGCCACCTTACCCTGGCCTATGACGTAGCCAAGATAGGTGACAGTAGCACAACCAAAGTCACTCTTGCTCAGGTTAACAGTCAGGTTAGCCTGGGTCAGGCGCTGGAACGTCTCAACATCTTTTAGATGTTCTTGCCATCTAGTGGCCTATATTCACATTACAGTATATATATATATATATATCTTCTATACTATATTTGAGGTCGATGTCTGTCTGTCTGTGTTTATGTACACGTTCTTCTCCTACATTTCTCAACGATTATCACCAAATTTGGTGTGAATATCCACATAGACACCAGGAAGGACTTTATGTCGCCCGATTTTTTAAAAACAGTCATGCACGCAAAAAAAAAAGGCAATTTCACTCCGGGTAGCAGCTAGTATGAGTATATATATATATATATATATATATATATATATATATATATATATATATATATATATATATATACACACATCAGCGCCATTAAAAACGCACAGGTGAGTGAGTATGTACTGTATTTGTGGCAAATTGAAGAATCAATAGATTTTTATTGCTTTTCCAGTAAGGCACGAGAGGAAATAAAGAAAAGCACGAGGAACTGTAATCCTGTCGCGCACCACGTGTACACACCAAGCACTTCAGTAATAACAAACATTGAGCTGTTTGTGATGTGTACAGTGACACTTGACTTGTTCTTTTTGGTGTGGTCAATAGCGTACATAAAGCCAAAAAAAAAAAAAAACGAAAAATGCTACTGAATCTATAAAATGGAACGGCTTGTGACACAGGAGAAAAAAAAAGAGCCTTTAGCATGTTGCAGGCAGATTTCAGTCGTCTAGAGGTGGCGCTTCATTTGCACTGTCACCGTTCAATAATCAGACAGCTGTCTATCCGAGAATGGTACACAGTCACTGTCCGACCCCGCTTAGGGCAGCCACAAATGACGATGGCAGCTGAAGAGCGCCATAGCTGGTTACAGCCTGTATGTGATAGATTCCGGACCGCAACCAAAACATCATGAGATGAGGGGTCCGAGACGATTGAGGGTGAGCGCAGGTAACGTTTGACACCATCTATGTGAGCAACACATGCGTGCACACGGGCCCTACAGAAAACCCAGTTTTTGCCCATTTACGCATGGGTGCCCTTACCGAAGTTGGTCAGTGACAGTCCCTGTTTTCCATTCTCAGACAGAAACAGGGAAATAAAGTGCCAAAGAATTACACAGAGGCAGGTGCGCACCAGAGGTTGCGTTACACTCTCTAATTGTCCGTCATTGTGACGGAAAGAGGCATAAAGATTCCGTCATCGTCAATTATTATCCGTCATTGTAATTTTATTTTTTAAAATGATAGTCTTTTTTTTTTAAATAAAATAAACAGAATAATTTATAGATTACGCATTGGCCGATGCCAACAGTGATTCATGTAGACACACTTTGCGTACTGTGTTAAATACAGCACTGCATGGATTTTCGAAATTACTGACTTGTAGACCTGTTTGTCTGACTTGTATTTCGTAGATCTGTACACCGTGAAGTTTAACAGAATAGAGAACGGCCGCTAGCGACAACCGTAGACATGAGGATGATGGCTGAGGCTAAATAAAATCGTAGTGTCGACATGTTCGAAATTATTCAGTGTCCGACAGTCGATTATTATTTTTAATCTCTTGAAATCTACAGAATCTTATATATTAAACGTGAATTTTTTGATAATTCGGCTCACTTCTTCAAGATGAGTACCGAGAATTTCAATCAATGTTTCTGTTTAAGCTCTGCTCAATAAAGTGTTCTGATTGTTGGTGACATATTTTTATTCTCTATTTTGTTATAAATCTGGTCTCATATCATTACTTTTACCTTCTTCTGTCTGCCATACATGGAGTATTTTGCATTTCGCGTCCGACAGTCTTGATCGTGCGTGCAATATTTAATTCACAATGTTGATGGTCTTGGAATTTATTTGCTCACTGACTTCAAGCACTATTTTATGTGTGGAAATAAAGCATGAAACTCTTCGATCCATCTGGCAAATTTTCAGAAGAATAAAACTGCTGTCTATCTTCAACGAAAGAAAACAGACGAACAAAAAAGTCGATATCTAACCATTTGCACTTTGTGAAGGTTGAACACAAATATGGCCAAGTTTGTACGTCTAATAATTGCTGGAATACTCGAAAAATTGAAAACTTATGACTTTTGGACACAGAGTTGGCTATTTTAGGATCTCTGTCCGACAGTCGCTAAATTCGTCATAGATGCACAAAGTCCCGCGCCAATGCCGACTCACTTTATTGAGCAGAGCTTAAACAGAAACATTGATTAATTAATTTCGGTACCCATCTTGAAGAAGTGAGCCGTCTGATCAAAACATTTACGTTTAATATCTAAAAGATTCATTCGATTTCAAGAGATTAAAACAATAAAATCGACTGTCGGACACAGAGTTATATTGAAAACATCCAACTGTCGAACACGAAGTTATTTCGAACACGTAGACACTGCGTTTTTATTTAGCCTCAGCCATCATCCTCATGTCCTCGGTTGTCGCTGGCGGCCGTTCTCTATCCTGTTCAACTTCACGGAGATCTAGGAAATTGAGTCATAGCCCCACCTGCTGTTTAGCAGGCCCAATAACAGTGAGAACATTAGTGAGAAAATCCTTTGGACAAGTACAAGTGAGAAAATCGGCGCCATGTCACCGGTAGAAAACTGCCAAAAGTGATTTTTACTTGTAGGAAATGGTTCTCGTCATATACTTGTAATCGGTACGTTTTGTATTTGTTAAACGGAATACAGTCGTTTGAAAATGGTGTTTTGTATTCGCAAACCACACTGTATTTGTTTGCAAATCATTATATATTTGCAAACCACACCTTGTTTGTGCGTGAATCATTTTTATATTTGCAAACCGCACTGTATTTGTTTTCAAATCGTTTTTATATTTGCTAACCACACTTTCTTTGCATGTGAATCATTTTTATATTTGCAAATCACTTTGTATTTGTTTGTGAATCCTTGTGCATTTGTAAAACATGTTCGGTTTGTATATTAGGTTTTAGCAGTAATTACACTCCATACCATTCCTTCATTCTCTCCAGTTCCTTCAAATTCTGAGGTCCACTTTTATGGACTCTCCTCTTCAGCTTGTCATACTGATTTTGATGCATACTTGGGATCATGGTCCCCTTGGAAGATCCAGCCATGGCCCAGTTTAAGCATTCTGGTGCTGGCAGTCATGTCTTCGTTTATTATCTGCTGGCACTGGGTGGAATTCATGATACCAAGAATTCCAAGAAGTTGTTCAAGACCTCTAGTACAAAGAGAGATGCACAAAAGTAAAGGCTCGTCATTACAGTTCAAAGTGGGTTAGGGGTTATTTTATGCTAAATCTGTCCCTGGCTTGCTAAAGAGCTCTATTGTGGTCTCATCTGACCATCGAACTTGGTCCAATTGTATGTCCTTGTATTTGACTCACTGCAGGCGCATGAGTTAGGTTTAGATGGTAACGGAGCACTTTCTGTTGTGAGCAATAGAAGCTGGAACCAGGTGCAGATCACAGTTAAAGCCTCAAAAGGCCCTTTCGATGAAAATAAGTCAGCCACAAATGACACTTTAAAGATTGTATCAGCGATTCTGAGCCAAAACATAATTTGTCACGTGCAGGAGATTTTTCCCTCACGAACTGTTAGCAGCTCCTCTCATGAGCTGACCGTGAAAAACTCTGGTCTCGGCAGGCCACCTACAGCTAGGTAGACACTGAGAAAGATACACAAACTCGTGGAGACCTGCCCGCGTCCTCAAACATCAACAAAAGTGTTCCAATGAATCAGAGGGCAGAGGTGGGTCTTCTGCGCTAGTTCCGTTCTGGTGCACAAAAAGTGGGTGGGACTGAGCAACGAAAGGAACTGGCTGTGGCACTACCAACGCGGCAAAGTGAAGCATGGTGGAAGCTAAACTGAAAAAGAGACGCTCGAACGAGGGCATGTCGAGAAAAAAGGAACGCGATCGCAGCAGTGTGAAGTCTCGAATAAAAATTGGGAAAGCATACCAACGTTGGAGAGAATTCCGGGAGTTGTTTGGTTTTAATTCTGATGCCCTGGTTGCTTTGTTTCTACTTGGGGTGAGCGGAGCTGGTGCTACCTCAGTTGGATGTGAATTGTAAATTGTCATCCCAAACAAAATTGAGGGAAGCTTGTGTATTGTTTTTGTAATGTGATGTATGAGTATTTTATGTAGAGCATTGTATATCATTTGTAAATGGAGATTTGTCACATCATGTTTTTTTTTTGCCTTGCTGGTCAGCTATTTATTTTGTTCTTACGCACCCTCTGGTGGTGTGTATGGAGCAAAACATGATCTGATGCAAAACCACTTCTTTGTAATGAAATAGACTAGTGCTTTCTAGAAGTTTCTGGCTGCTCCTTACCTGGAGGGGGTGGGATCACCCAGGAATCCTGTAGATCTTTCCAGAATGTTGCTAGTCTGTATAAATGCTGTGATTTTGGTCACCAGTGCCAGAGTTTTTGTTTTGGCAACAGAGTTACGTAGTGGCATTAGAGTGTTATAATAGGATTGAACAGTGGATTATTTGTAGAAGTTATTTTTTCAATGAAGAATAAATTTGTTTTAGTTGTCATTGCTGGTTTTCTTTTTTGTGATTTTCAAGTCATAATAAATTGGAGGTTCCACCAAGATAAACCATTCATTGGATCAACGATTGGATTCACCAAAGAGTAGTACATTGACAAATACTTTATTTTAGTATTGTCAAATACTTCCCAAAAGTCGACTAATACTCGAATATTCGCCAGTTTTTTTTTTTTTTAATCCATGCGTCACGGTGCTGCCAGGCCTAACCCTCTACACTGAGTTTGCCTCTGTTAATGACCATAAAAACACAATGTATTTAAGATACACATTGGATGTAAATTGTGAAACAATTGTAGCAATCTTGCTATTAAACATAAATGTCCACAGGTTGCATAAAGTTTACAGACGTTGTTTATTGAAATAACACATTTTACCTAAATTGTCATTTAGGCAGAACTGAACAGAAAATATAGGCTTTAAATGTGTTTAACAAAAATGCTAAATTTTGCCCACTCACCACAGTGCAACGTCATAACGAAAAGTGCAAAAAAGCAACATACTGTAATCCAGTAGGCCATCAGCCTGTGCCTGCTAAACAGATATTCGCTCTTGTAAAAGTTCTCCTCTTTAATAATCCTATTGTTGCGCTCCTGGTTTGTATTCAAGAAAACAAGGGCATCCACATGAGCTGGGTGTAAACTTGCTCTCTGACGGGTAATAGTGTTCCCAGGCAGGGAGAAAACTATCACTTGGGGTGCTGTTAGCGGGGATATCCAGGTAGATTCTGGGCAGCTTTGACAGACGGGGAAACTGCTTCTCCTTGCGTGCCTAGGGGGCAGACTCGGGACAACTCAGACGGGAGCTAGGGGACACTCGGAACAGGGAGCTAGGGGACACTCGGAACAGGGAGCTGGGGGACACTCGGAACAGGGACAGGGCAGGCACAAGACGAGACAATGGGCACAGCTGGCAGATGGCTAACTCGGAAGGCACAGGTGGCCGGGAGAAAGGTCAGGGAGAACATCAGGAGGAGGGCAGACAGGACGGCAGGAATGCTGGCTTGGAAGCCTGCAAAGGCGACCGGCACACAGGGGGCACCGGAGACGGCAACCGGCACACAGGGGGCAACGGAGACGGCGAAGGCGACTGGCACACAGGGGGCACCGGAGACGGCGAAGGCGACTGGCACACAGGGGGCACCGGAGACGGCGAAGGCGACTGGCACACAGGGGGCACCGGAGACGGCGAAGGCGACTGGCACACTGGGCACAGGACAGGAGGCAAACAGGGCTCGGAAGACAAGGGGCACCAGGGGCTGAAGCCAGCAGGGAGGGAAGGCTGGGCTGGGAATGCGGCTGAAGAACACACAGAAGAGATGAGGGGACCAGAGGAAAGTGCACAGGGCCGGGAGTGGTGTGAAGCAGGCGGGAGCGAAGTCAGATCTGGTACTGGCTTGCTGCAGGGGGACTGATATAGGGCAGGGGCATGGGCAGACAGGTGCAAGGGCAGACAGGTGCAGGAACTTAATATAATTAACAAGGGGTGGAACATAAGGGAAACCTAATTACATGAAACAGATAAACATTAACACACAGACGAGGATTACAAGACAATCCCAAAGACGGGATAAATAAACTGGATAAAAAGACTCCTAAGTGTACAGAATAAGAGCCAGAATAGATAATGAGAATGCAGAGGTTCTGCAAGAAAACTTAGCAAAGCCAGTGAATAGAAAAGCAAGAGGTGGAGACTAGAACAGGGCGACTGCTGAGAGATCATTAGTCAATTAGTAAGTGCAGCTATACAATCCCGGGTGCTCGTTAGTAGGTTAGTATTATATACATTATTAGTATGGTTAGTAATTTTAGAAAAACAACAAACTGTTAGTAATTGTTAGTACATACAGGAAAGCAAGGGGAAATGAGCAAACGAGAACGGAAGGAAGGCTGAAACCCAGAATCCATTAAATCACCCGAAACACAATCAATTAAGACAGAAACTGCTACAAACAATGACGCGACCGGGGAGAAAGCAAAGACAGTACATGGGTAAAACATGGACTGGACTACACGGGAGAGGAATAAAATGTCAACACTGAGACATGGACCAAAAACTGACATTACCAAAATAATAAAACCCTAAAATAAACTAACCAGACACACAGACCACGGAACACAAAAATATTAGATTTATGAAAGAATAAAAAAATCCAGGGAACTTTTGTGGGATTGGAGACTGGATGACTGAATAGGTTTTTAAACAAAGAGTTGCAGAGAAAACAATTCCTGGAATGGAGCCTTAGTTACCAAAATCAGATTTGGGAAAAAGGCAGACATACAGAAGCCTGAGAACAGAAAGGGGGGTCAAAGCAATATGATTTCATGTGGAATTTTCTTGATTCGTTTAATAAGAATAAGTTCTGCCCAGGGGAGGGGATTGGGCCCATCGAACCCTGGGCAGAACAGGCGGCGGCGGGACTGCAAAGTTCCGAGGGCACGTTAAAGAGGTTCTATAGTCCAGGGGAGAGGACTGAAAGCCATCGTGTCCAGTGAAGTATGAATTAACATACTGCCGTGGTACCATCTAGTCGGCGTGTTTGTCGCATGTAAGTTGTGGGCAACACATGGTACATGGGTGACAGCCCACACCTAGCAGAGAGGCGTTGGAGACGACCTCTGTGAACAGGTAAGGCTGGTGAAAATAGTCAAAGTTTCTATACCCATAGCGAAGTGGGGTAGGGATCAGAGCGTCGGTTCCCACCAGGGTGGCTGGTAACCACTACGGATTTCGGGGATCACGATCTACTGGGTCACCAGCCGGTCGGGTCGCAGAGGGCAGTAAGACCGCAAGGTGGCCACCTCGCTCGGGTCAATGTACAGTCAGGCCACCACAGCCAAAAGTGAATGCGTTAGTTGGTGAGGGGTGCCTCTGTGATCGATGAGCTTTGAAAAGAAGACACCGGGAAGCAGAAGGCAGAGTTCTGAACCTGGGGGAGGCTGGGCGAAGATCTTTTGTGGAGAGGGGTCTAGCCTGGAACTACACCCTGGGAGAGGGAGGTTTGAAGGATCTAAGTGAAAAATATTGATTGAAAATTGATAGGAGCTCAGTAGTGATGGTGACCAATTTGGGGAATTATGAATTTTTGAATAATATTAATTTATCAGGGTGGCACATCGACAAGTCATTGTATTCCAAAAAATTAAGGTGACATTAATGATTTTGTAAAGCAAATTCAGACCGAGGGGGAAAATAAACAAGACAAATTTGTTGAATTGGGACTTATTTGGCTGGTTAAAGAAGAATCTGAGTGTCAGAACTTTAATTGCAGCATCTGTTTCAAATTGTTATTGATGAGTTGTTACTTTAACTGTTTCATCTATTATGCCCAGAAAGTTGCTGCAATAGCCCCTATTCGACTGGAATGATCTCATAACCATCCCATTATAAGAGGGACAGAGCTCAATGCAGAGCACCCGAGTGTGTGTTGTGACTCACTCCAGAGACGGGTAAGATCTCCTTTCAAGGAGACAACCTAAGGCAGGGGTGAGTCGACGCCCAGGTCATTGTTGTAATCAAAGTCTTTTGGGAGATTAATATTATGGGCTATTGCATGAAGGCGCTATGGTATACCAAATGTAGGTCCTTGGAAAGGCCTGGATGAAACTGTTTTTAAAATGTTCTGACTCAAAAGTGTCTGCGTAGTCTTTACAGCAAAAGTAAATATTATAAAATCTGGTACATGTAAGACTTGAAGTGAAATTATGCAGGTGCAGATGACCCTCATTCTGTATGTGCCGAGTACAGAGTGAATCTGCATGTGCCTGTGTCTGTGTCTGTGCCTGTGTTTGTATTTTATTTTCTCACTCCAGTGACGGGCGGGTGGCAGTTCAGCGTACCAGCCGGTCAAGGCCTGCTCCTTCCTGGAGCCTCCCTGAAGTTTTGAACAAATATGCTGAGACAGTGATTCCAGTCATGGAGGCTCATTCACCAAAACAATCAGATGGAAAAATCGCAAATCAATGTAGAATATGGACTTGGACATTGGACTAACTTTGGACTGATTACCTGCAATAAGCAACATTACTGTATTCAAGTGGGACATTACACTGGGACTTTATTTACCACAGCAACAAAAGGCCTTAAGGCCTTGAGAAACCTTGACGCAAAAAAACTGTTCACATGGGGGCGTACATGACTGACTGTTTTTACTCAAACTGTTACAGTCGAAAAGGACCAACAAAAGACCAACAAATGATTTTATGTTCAGGCTCATAAGATATTCACTTGTGTGGAGTATGGGGGTCATAGACCAGGGTTAGACAATGCTGAGCTATTTTTCGGCCACGGTTAATGTGAGGCCATGATTGGGATGGCCTCAACGGGAGGAATGTTGTGGATTATATTTCAATATTTCTCATCATTTTCATCAGTAGATCAATTGCCATGGCGAATAACCATAATCAATAATCATAATCAATAACCATATTATGTAAGCAGCAGTAACACACACATACAAGCAGTTCACACACAAGAGCAGTGCACACAGATGCATGCACAGGCATAAGCAGCACATGTATACACACACACGCACACACATACAAACAGTTCACACACAGACAGACACACACATACAAGCAATTCAATTCACACATGCATGAGCAGCTCACACACAAAAGCAGCGCGCTTCTGTAGCTTTGATAAGTAAGAAGACTTCTGTTTAGTTGATTCAAAAACATAAGCAGAGGATGTATTTGATTTCTGTAGCTTTGATCAATATTTGTTCAGTAAAATCATTAATTGTAACTGGAAAAAAAACAAAACAAAACAATTGAATCATTTACGTATATACTTGTATCCTCATCTGGCTGTATTTTTCCTCTCTTGACTAATTTTCCAGTCCACTGTAGTGATGTGGATGCTTATCTTTGCTTTGAATTCCTGAAGGATTAGCTAGCCGTGTTTTGGTTTGCCTGTCCAATTGTAGCGCGAGAATGATAATGCAGAAAGACCATGTTTGGAAGATATTTCCTGTGAAGAAGGTATAAAAACTGGGTGTGAAAAGTAAGAAATCAATTCTTCTTGTGCAAAAAGAACGCGGCTTTACATTTATCAATATGCCTCAATAAAGCCTAATTGTCTGAAGAATCTGTCTCACTCCAATTGCTTGAAGATGGGGGAACCATCGGCGAAACCAGACATATTATTGGTCTGCCGTGCCCCAGTATAATTTTCCCCAGGGGATAAAAAAAAAAAAAATAACGTTTTAAGTCTACATGTCCACATAATCTACAGTGAGAGAATCTGCAGTAACAGAAAGTGCACAGGCACACAACTACTTAATATGATAACTGTAACTCATTGCTACTTTATTCACTTCCCTCCATATAGTACACAATGGCATGTGGCTACTTAATATTCATGTGGCTTTGGCTGTGATTCGGCTAGTGCTCACTTCAGAACTTCGGAACACAAGGTCACACACAACGGTGTCTGTCAGTGCTGACTGCTCTCGCCGTCATTCTTTCCACCTGCCTTCAGGTTAGTGTTGGTCAACTATCTGTCCTTATTGTTTGTTTTCTTCTCTGTGTCGCTATTTCATTGGGAATTTAAATGTCACAACTTTGCTTAAACTTTCAGCTGCCGTCTCGCCAGCTAGCTCAGGCTGTAAATTGAAGTAGCCTACTGCAGATGTTAGCTGCTGCCTTATAGCTAACTGGCTCATCATAGGCATAACGTTGATTCATAATGGTTAGCCTAGCACTGTCAACTTGGTTTCTGTAGATTGCCATGTTTGATGAGCATATATGAGCCATTTCACGTTAAAACATGGGTTCTGTATGAACAGAGAATCGGGCTCATCGAGTACTTTGGTTATGAGACACTGAGGATAACAAAGGAGAGTATACTGTTTTGGTAAAGACTTAAAGATAGCCAACTGTTATTGCCGACACTGATTGACTGCTTAGTAAAAATGAAAATGAGACGTTACAGCTTACTTCTCAAAAATGATTCTCTGATTATTGATTAATGCACTACTATATGGCTTTATGGTTTTGTGTATATTTTTTTTTAAGTTGTGTACTACATGTGCAATAGCACGGGCTACTTTACTGACATAGAAATAATTTAAAACCCAGTTACAGGGGTGATTTAGTTTTTTGTTTTACTGTACTGTTGCAAATGCTCAATTTACATATGTTTGCTACAATAAATATTTCATAAAAATTCATTGCGATTCCTTTTTTGCTTGCACCAGGTTTAGAGGTCTAGAGTAAAGTGCACAAGTAGGCCAAATGCATCAGTCCATTTCAGGTGGTTAATCATTGATCCAGACAACAAGATAATCTGACATGAATGTATAATTTGAAGCACTATTTATGCTTTTTTTATGATGAATTAGTGCTAAAACTTTTTTGTTCGCTCACTTCGCACGCTCGCGTTGTTTGTACCCCAGCTCTGCCCCAGTACAGTGTTAGGTCTAGTGACGCCCCTGGGGGGATCCTCATGATTTGAAAATAAGTCTGAATGAAAACCACAACATTGTGTTTTGAGAATATGCCAGCAATAGTGATGTCATATCACTGATACAGCCTTTAATAAGTGTGGTAATCAAACTATCCAGCTTAAAGTCAAATCCTTGTTCAGAAAACACTGTGCGTACATATATAAGCACAGACCCCCATCAAAAATCCCACCCCCTCCCAGAATTTAGTTCCAACGAGGCACGCCAATATGGAATCGAACCATGATCAATCTTATTTGCCAATCACACATTTGCTTGCCCTGCTATGTCTTGTGCAATGGCAACTGTGAAAACGACCTAAATGCTGCACCTTTCTTGTACGTCAATAGACACGCAAAAAAATACCATATATTGACGTACGAGTGTAGAACCACATATCAGTTGTGTCATCTGAGTTAAGTGTAGGGCAGGGGTTCCCAAACTTTTCCAAATCAGGGCCCACTTGAAAATCTAAAAAATGTTCGCGGCCCACCTTTGTCCTATAAACTGTACATTGACGAAATTATGCATTCTCAGAACACTTAACAGCAACAATAATTGTTGTTGTTGTTGTTGTTAAGAAAATAAAATAAATAAAAAACAACAATAACTGTTGTTATTTTTATTATTATTATTAATAATAATAATAATAATAATAATAGAGATTCAGAATTGAAATGAAAGCAGGGGGATAAAGGAAGCCCAAACTTTTAATCTGTGGTGTACACACAAGACGGAATTAATTATCGAACACAGTACGTGCTCATCCGATTATGACCCCCGGTCTTGATGACCAGAAAGCTACGTTCCGATCATAAACTATATAAGGTTCCTAAAATATTGTGAGGTCAATAAGACTCAATAGGTTATTACTTCTAAATATTTTTTAAAAACCTTGAAATATTTTACAGTAAAAATCATTAAAAAAATCATATTTGCAAACATGAATTATAACTTTAATGACCTCTCACGGCCCACCTGCAGTACCAATACGCGGCCCACATTGGGAATCACCGGTGTAGAGTGTTTTACATTGAATTGAATATACGAGCGACAGGAAGTGGCGGGTTCTGTATTGTGGAGAGAGGACTATGGGGATGTTCATCCTCTTCAACAGCTATACATACTGTTGAATAGGGTTTTAAAAATTGCCGACATGATCTGCACGTCAGGCAGACAATCTTCTGAGGTTCAGTCTAAGGTTCAATCTTAAACCTTATTTATGCGTCATATTAACATATAGATATGGTCCTGGACCGACCGACGTGATATAGACATGATATGCTCCCACGTCGGTCGGACGCCTGATGTTTTCTGGGATAAATCCAACTGAAAGTGTGGCATTTTTTTTGGCTTGCATGCTCGCGGCTTTAAAAAAGAAATAATTAATATCGCGGATAATTTTGCAATTTGATATGAGCGGGACTAAATTATCTTAGGTCCTACAGGCTTCTCACAGAATAGTAGAATTAAACTTGGGCTGTCGCGCAGATGTGATACAATGCGTAAACTATAATTTTAATGCATTTCATTTATTTACAATCTTTTGCATACAAATTGCCAATTGGTCACAACATGATTTGAAATTCTAAAATTTTATATAAGATATTTTTATATAAGAAGGAAAAAGTGGCATACTGACAACACGGAAGCAATGTTCTTTTCAGTGAAGTATTCACACAGCACCATTTGAATGCTTTGGCTGACTGAACGTACCCCGGTACCACTGAATCACAATTTATCTCCAGTCTTGAGCGTAGAATGTGTTAAAGCATCGATCTCGATGAAAAGTGTAAGCGTATAGTGAAAAATTGACGATTGTTAAAGATATAGGCCTAATCTCAAAACTGGATATAAATTGGCAGGATTTTTTATTTGACGTGAAAACTGTCATTTAATAGGCATGCGTGAGGTTTTTACGAAATGAACCAAGAGCAAACTCCAGTAAAATGCAAAAGGAGGCTTTATTTCTGAAGGGGGAAACCCCCCCCCAACAGAACTGGCAACAGTACAAAGTCCGCAATCCAAAATCAGAGTCCAAGGGGCGAAATCCAGAGTCATATACAGGGCACCAATCGCAAAAATCGTAGTCAGAGAAAAAGAGGTCAAAAAAAAAAAAAAGAATGCGATAACAGTACAGGGATTAGGCAAAGCTCGATATGCAAGGACGGTCCGGTCAGAAAGATAAATTACTATGAATCAAGGCGATAGAAGCGTGGCACAGGAAACAAGGAAGAACGATCTGACAAGGAAATGAATCAAACAGACATCTTAAATACACATCCGGGGTGAACACATGACCAGGGAGAACAGGTGCAATCAATGGCAACAATAATCAGGGAGTGACACATTAGGAATAAACTAATTACATGAATTTGGCTGTAGCCAAAACGCAGACATGGATCACAAGACAAACCTATGAACAGAACAACAGCTCCGATCAAGGAGTACTAAAGTGTATAGATTAGAGAAAGGAAAGCACAAAGTATTTGAGGAGATCCACAGAAAATAGCAGCAGAGATAATTAGGGAAAGGCAAGGAGGCGGAGACTAGAATTGGGCAAATGCTGAGAGATTGTTAGTCGATTAGTAAGTGCAGCTATACGATCCCGAGTGCTCGTTGGTAAATTAGTCAAAATATACAATGTTAGTGTTGGTTAGTAATTGGCAAAAAATAACAAACTGTTAGTATGTGGTAGTAAGATAGCAAAAGTAAGAGGAAGGAAGAACACGAGATAATGAAAGAAGATTGAAACCAAGAAACCAATAAATCACCCGAATGAGTGGCACGCTAAACAAGGGACCGTGAGCAAATACAACACTCAAGACAAGACGGGGGAGACGAAGTGCAATGCATGGAAAAGAAAACATGGCTATGAATACTATGAACAAACTAAAACATGAAAAATAATAACATGAAAATCCAAATTACCAATGCGCAATAAACAATCCTATGAATGGTCAGACATGAGCAATGGTCAAGGAATATGCAAGGGTCAATCTAAACATGGCACGAGGCCAGGCACAGAACTTGAAACATGACATGGACATAAATCATGGGACAAGGCATGGCAAAGATGGAATCACAACAGCATGTAGGCCTACCTTACAAGATACTTCTAAATTCTGCAGGATGGAAGACGGGGAATTTTTTTTTCACGTAATAAAGAAATATTTAGGGGAGACTGGGTCTTGTTGTTACACTTTTTCTTTTAACAGCTGTAGAATTGACATTATAAGGTTTTTTGTTATCAATATGCACTATAAAGATAGAAAGCTTATCAGACTGCATGACTGATCTGAAGCAACCCCTATATTCTACGCATGCATAATGCTGGAGAGGAAAAAATAGACTGCCGTCACCTGAAACAAACTACCCCATATATGGGGTAGTTTGTTACTGGAGGGGTAGTTTGTTACAGGTAGTTGGGCATTTTGTCACACTAAGAATTTGCTTAAGTGAGACGTGTTTCTCACTTAAGTAGGCAAGTTAAGGGGGATGCCTTACGACTGTTATCCTACAAAGCTACAGTAAGGAACCTCGAGTCATTCTCTAACGGCATTGCCACGTTTCCTTATTTTTTTTAAATTTTGTGGCATCTTTCTGAAATAAAAAAATGGAGGAAGTCATTCAGTGAGGTAATTTGATCTTGTCCAAGTTATTACAGGTTTTGGGCCAAGTTCTTACTGGAACAACTTTGGTGTATCAACTAGTCCATCAGCATCCCTTTGCCATTGTTCCGACATTTTGAAATGTTCCAGCACAATCTTTACATGGGTGTGTCATGACACAAGTCTAATAATCCAGAAAATCTCAGGTATGCATCAATTACACTTGATGTTGATCAAAATCCCCCAAACACCAAGAAAGTTACTTTATCGAGCTTTTTTTCGAGAACACTAACCAGTGACTTTCAACATACATCCTTCTGTCACATTAACATATGGGTCACCTTCGTGGAGAAGCAGGAAAAATTTGAGCGCCGTCTGTTTTTCAGTATCAGAACTATTTAGAATGTAATAACATGGACGTGTAACAACTAGAACCGGTCTCCCCTATGCAAGTTGGTGTAAATTTTGGGAAATGGAGAGCAGATTGATTTTGTAATGCGAGAGTGGGTAGCTGCCATCTGGCTGGATGCCGTCTGGTCAAAAATGAACGCATGCTGTACATTGTGTACAAAGCTGGAATGTGCTGCACAAGAGAAAGATCTGGGAGTGATTGTTAACCAAACCCTCACAGGTTCTAGCCATTGTGCCGTAGCAGTTAAAAAAGCTAATCGGATGCTAGGATACTTTTGGCAATGTATTGAGTACAAATCTAAGGAGGTGATGCCTCTTCGGTACAACACGTTCATTAGACCACACCTGGAGTATTGTGTACAGTTCTGGGGACCATACTTTAAGAAAGATATAGAGGCTCTAGAGAAAGTTCAGAGAAGAGCCACTAAGCTTATTCCAGGTATATAAGATGAAAGCTACGAGAAGGGGCTGAAAATCCTTAATCTCTTTAGTCTAAGGAAAAGGAGACTCAGGGGTGATTTGATTGAGGTCTTTAAATATGTTAAAGGGATTAACAAAGTGAATCATGTAGGATTCCTTCGGCCAAGTGTTGTTAGTAGAACTCAGGGTCTCAAATGGAAGTTGACCAAAGGTAAATTTAGCACTGATATTCGGAAATATTTCTTCACCCAAAGAGTAATTTCAATGTGGAATACCTTACCTGACCATATTGTTGAGGCAGAGACCTTGGGGGTTTTCAAGAGCAGGCTTGACCTAAAGCTAGATACCATTGAGTCATTTACTATCTGAAGGGATATATTCACAATAGTATAAAGAAACTGGCAAGCTTAGTTGGGCTGAAAGGCCTGTTCTTGCCATTCATGTTATGTTATGTTATGTTATGCCATTCTGGCGTTTGTTTTTTAGCTGAACACGAACGAAGACTTGCTCATTTTTGAATCTGTGTTCGAATCTGAATGCGTTCAGTATATTGAAAAGCTCCCTTAAATCAATAGAGGAGCCATCTATTCTCCAGATGGCTTTTGAATGACATGCAAAAAAAAAAGAAAAAAAAAAAAGATTTAAGTCATCAGCAAAATTGGCTGGATATGCAGAACTGATCAGCTGAGTGTTTAGGCTGACCATATTTTTCATTGCACGCATTTCCTTTCCTTTAGTATTTGAAAGTAGTTCCTCAACTTTCGCGTCGTAATTCATTTTTGCTGAATCAGATTTTGGCAGGTTGGTCACGCCTCAGTAAAAACAGCAGATAAAACACATCGCACCCCCATCAGGTGACAGTTCTGAAGAAGACTGTGGTTTCCGTCAAAACATCTCAAGGTATGAAAATATAACTACGTTTTTCTTTCCTTGTCTGATATAGAAGAGGTTAAACCTTTATTGCAAGGTGTTATTTTGCCTAAAATATTTGGGGTTAGACCAGTGTATTTTTATTTTGTGCATAGCCTGCACAAGCAGAGATATTATTTGCTTTTGAATGCGCCATGATGTGATACACCTGGCAGTGCACTTTTTTCCCCTTTTTGCTTTGGTTTTCATTATTATGTCGTTGCTTTTTTCCTGGACTTGGCTTCTAGGCTTGTAAATAATGGCTCAGAGTTGCATTGGTGAAAGTGATGGATTCACCTTTTGGCTTGCACGACCAGAGGATTATGATGATGTAATGGGCATCTCAGAGAACACATATAATGGCTACGACTATTTGCCCCACCACTACCATTCCTGGATGGCTGAGCCAGACCGTGTGGTGATACTTGCGAAGAAGGAGGGAAAGCTGGTAAGTGGCATCTTTGTCTAATTTTGGGAATGTGAGGATGTAGACATCCTCAGCTGATTAAATTTATTGGCACTGGGTATTTATACAAAATATTTCCTGAAAAAGAGGATAAGAGAATGGAGGGTAGTCCTTTTTACCTAAAGCAAGGTGGGTACTTTTGATTAAAATCAGTAATTGTCCTGCATTAGCGCAAACAGAACAAAGGTATGCTTCTATTTTCCAACATGCTGCCATTTTGGAAGAAGATATTGTGACCAACTTCATTGAAAGCTTATTGATATAGGCCGACAGAGAAAATGGACATGCAGTACAACAAACATTTTAATGAAATTTGGAACCAACTGGTCGGTCTGACCTGCAGATATTCGGCTGCATTCTGAGGTTTTTGCAGCTAAAATCCATTTTTCCAATAGGATTTTGGAGTACTTTGTATACCTCTTAGCGAAGGCTCCATTGAAACTCCACATTACTTGAAATGGCATGGCAAATTATTCTGTGCACAGAAAACGGCGGTGTCCACTTGAGGTGAAGCAGCTAGTCAGGCTACATTAGAAATTCAGGGGATGTCCTTGCAACTGAGTAGGGTGGGTGTATTAGCTACACCTTTATATGGTGGCTCAACTCCCTGATCATGACCGCACAGACTCTGGGTCCAAATGTGCAAGATGGCAGTATCCGTATGAAGGACATTTTGGCTCCATTTTTGTGCTGCGTTAAGAAATGGAGATGTGTCGTCCATCGTAATACTGATTCAATGGTGTCTACTGGTCCATTCCTGCTAACTTTTTCAGAAAAAAACACTATTTTTTTGGTGACATTCAACTGCACTGTCAGTGACCAGCGTGTCAAACTCAACAGTGAAAGTACAATGACTTGTCTTACCAAAATGGTCACAGATTGAGCTTGGGTTTGTATAGAGACATTTAGAAAGTCATATATGAAGTCCATTTGCTGACCTCAGCCTGTCCTTGCGTTGACACAATTGACAAATTGAATTTCAATGACTTTTATCACCTAAACTGCTTCAGAACTTAAGTTTGTGTTTGTATCATGAGGTCTTATAAATGTATGTGAACTATTTTGTGACCTTGACATTGATTTTCATTGATTCAAATGTTAAACTTCACATGGAATTTTTATAACTTGTATCATCACTATAAGACTGCTTGCTAGTAAGATACAGGTCCCTTGGTCCTATTTTTCAGTTGAGCGAATTGGAATAATGGCAACATGCCCTGAAAAGGCTTTATTTTGATACTGGTATTTGTTTGTATTTACAATAGAGGTATTTACTCTCACTTGATTTTATAGTTCAATGAAAGTGTCATTATTTGTGTCATCATTGGTCATGAGATGTTGATTTATTTTCAGATGGCTCTGGAGTCTAGGCTGGTGGTGGATGGAGGACACACAGTTCTGAGTGAAGGGTTAAGAGTGTCTCAATGTGAAAGAGGAAAAGGCATAGCTGGGGTCATTCTGAGATTTGTCGACCAGTACATACAGCAGATCTACCCTAGTGTGAGGGTCAAGCGGTTGACTCGAGTCAAGAGAGGAAAGGAGTTGACCAAATACACATTGCTTGAAAAGCGGGTGAGCCAATTAGCCTTATTTTTTAGGCAATTTTACATATTTTCATAACTTTTTCAGAAATAAGGACATATGAAAAGTGCAAATCAAAACTGAAACAGCACAAAAGCAGGGCATGATATGATTTTATTTTGAGACATATTGGGCTCTAATTTCGTAGACCAGGCGCAGGCGCGGCGAATAGGGGGTGCACCGCGCCAACGGGGTGTGTCCAGGCGTATGTTGCAATTTTGTGCCCGGCGTAGCCTGGCGCAAGTACTCCTCTGTCCCGTCCCTGACCCGCCTTCCAGCGCAAGTTGGCAAAGAAGGTGTGTTTGGGTATAACACAGCAGAGTCAAATATTGCTCATTGGCAAGAGAAACGATGGATAGCGTGTTCCTATTATTACAGCCTGTTGCTGCTTAAAAGTTTGGGATTAACATGCATGGACAACAATGCAAGAAACATTACACATTTATTTTCAATGTGATCTTAACTCAGTACGAGATCATAGCAATCAGGCTGTATTCCTTTCCCCAACTAAAACCGATAAAACCTAAGTGACAATAGTAGTAGCCAAGTATTAAGCCGCTTGCACACTGGACGCGAAACCAATTTTTCGCTCGACAGATTGCGTTGAAAGCAGTGTCGTGTCCAAAAGCCTGACAGGGTTTTAATTTATCTCCGTGTCCGACAGTCTATAATGGTTTTTAATTTCTTCAAATCTACTGACTTTTAGATATTAAACGTGAATGTTTTGATAAGAGGGCTCAGTTCTTCAAGATGAGTACCGAGAATTTCAATCAATGTTTCTGTTTAAGCTGCTCAATAAAGTGAGTCGACATTGGCGTGAGAATATACAATGCCTTCGTGTCTGACAGCCCAAAAAGAGGACGATTAGAACAGATTGAGAACGAAATAAAGAATGAAAAGAAACATTTTAACAACAGAACATCCGATGAACACTGCGATTTATTTATTTGCGGGTCATCTTTTTTGGATGTTCTGTTGGTTGATGATGTTTTGGTATTTTTATTCTTTATTCCGTTTCAAATCTGTTCTCATATCAATACTTTTATTTTTTTTCTGGGTGCCGGACATGGAGTATTTTGCATTTCGCGTCGGACAGTCTTGATCGTGCATGCGATAATTTATTCACATTGTCAATGGTCATGGAATGGATTTGCTCTCTGATTGCAAGCACTATTTTATCTCTGCTGTTGAAATAAAGCGTGAATCTGTTCGATCCATCTGACTAATTTTCAAAAGAAAGACCGAATAAAGACTGTTGTCTATCTTCAAAGGAAGAAAACAGACAAATACAAAGAACAAGAAAAGTCGATCGCTCTTTGCATTGACTTTGACTGTAATCAGTGTGCGAAAAATTTGTTTTGTGTGCAGTGTGCAAGCGGCTTTACCAAGCTTAGAACACAAGCATTATATACGCACTGTTTGATACCGAGGCAGTTTGTGGCTGGCTGAGAAAGATGTGAAGTCGTTAATTTGCATTATTGATTCAGTTGCGTTGATTAAGTCAGGTCGAGTTTCCATCACACGCGCCAACCGCCTTTGATCTGACATCAGGACAATCGATACAGATACTATAATTTATGTGCTGATTCGGATAGTTACATTAAACAGTGGTTGCTGTAATTATTTACTGTATTGAAATGTGCCTGACATTCTGGAAGCCTGCCTGTGAGGTTTCGGTGACGTGTGCGCACTGCGCGCCGGTCAGCCAAATTACCACTGCACAGAAAGTGAACCAGGTTGGAACTGGCAAGCTTTCTGCGCAACTGCAGTGAAGCCTTTTCTACGAAACTCTCACTGCGTCTTGATGAATAAGTGACACCTCCCCCTACTACGCCGCCACACCCATCTCGGCGCACATTCGTCTTCGCGCGGTGTTGCACCTCACAAAATTACCACTGCACGGGCTGCGCTGGACAAAATTACCACTGCGTGGGCTGCGCCATGCTTCGCCACCTGCGCTGCACCAAGAAATTAGAGCCCAATTTATTCTCAGCTTCATTATTTTTTGGAAGTATGCATCCACTCCCTCCAAATTTGTTGCATACAACATGTTCTAAAAAAAATTTAATGCCTTTGCACCCAATTTTTCCTAGTCTTAAATTGCCCACTCTCGACTCTTTCTGGAATGAGGTCTCAGAATCAAATTCTTAAAGAGAGATTTAAAAAAAAAAAAAAAAACTTAATTTGGGGAAACATATTTGCTGTGTTTTCCATTTAATACGGGTGAAGGATGACAAAATTTTGCCTGCTTTTTAAAAATCGCACTCTCTGTTCAGTTCCAACTTTTGGGGGAATGAAGTCAGACTATAAAAGCAATTTCTGAATTGTACTTCAAAATGAGGTTGATCACGAATTTACATTGTAATCCATCGGTTGACATTGATTTATGTACAGCTGTATTTCTTTGTATTGACTGAAGGAGTTTGTATGTACCTTGCAGTCTTGTCCCTCAAGTAAAACCGATAAAAGCTACTCATGTTAATGTAGCTTCCATTATTATGGACTCACGGTGTTTGATTCAGTTGTCTGGTATTTCATCCTTTTGCTTTCACTCTCATATATTCAATTGCCATACTTTTGATCTTCTGTCTCTACCAGGCAATGCTCCTGTTAGGTGTTGAAGCAGAGAAATTTGATGGAGTCTTCTCGCAGTTGAAGGCCAAACTTGCACCTGGGCCCAAGCTGAGGGTCTTGGATGAGGAGAAGCAACTGAGGGACCTTCTGCTGGATCCTGAGCTCGGAGCCCAACTCCAGCTAGCAGGAGGTTGGATTAACATAGCATGGCAGCCATTTCAGCTTGTTGAAAGCAATCTGGAGGTGCTTCGGAGACGAGACATAACATGGCTGGCTGACATGTCTGCATCGCCCACTTTCCTCAGCGTTCATACGCCGGTGTACCCAATCCCAATCAATGGGGGGTCCTTCTGCTTCAATATCGACCTGTTTGGAATGAGTGATGTACTGGCACGCCAAGCATTGGTGTTCCACCTGGAGAGAGTGAAAGACAATATCGAGGGAGCAATATGGATATTTGTGTCCATGCACAGTTCGTTGCAGAAGGGGATTAGGGAGTACTGTGAGGGTGTGTCAGGCTTGCAAGATCTCAGTGACTACGGGGACCAAGAGATTTTAGAGATACCATTGTGAGAAAGTTACTGTTCGCATGGTATTAGAATGGTAAAGACTTATCTGACCTTAGAATCATGGAAAGGAGAGAGTGAGGCACCAAAGCAATCATTCAGCTTGGTGATGTTATGTACAGAAATGTCACCTTATGTGACCTTAACCAAGGCTAGAGAATGTGTTGACTACACCACCCCCAGTATCAGAAGGAGAGAACACAGTTTACTTACAGTATATAATAATATTCCCCAACAAGTTCGCCAAGTAAGACAAAGCAACGACTGTGTCCTTATAGTCTTGTTTATTCTTAACTTCTGTTCTTTAAAAAAAAGCAAGCAGACAGGTATTATACAATTTAACAAAAGGTCTGGTGCTAAATGGCAATGCAACTTGTGCAAAATGGCAATAAAGCTAGTGCAAAATGGCAATAAATAGATATGGATTAAATAACAATAAATAGGCTAGATAGTCTACACACAAGTGGCACAACAATTAAATACACAGGTATCCGGCTAATTCCTGACTAGATCATATGCCACTAGATGTGCAAATATACAAAATTGAATGTGCAAAACAGCAAAGGTTCACAGGGTATAATTGTCAGCCCACAACATATGGTCAGTCAACATGGCCCTTCACACAGCACAAGTGAAACCAATAAAGAAACAAAATGGAAAATTCCCCCAAAAATCAAAGCAAAACAATAAATAAGCACATCAAAACAGCAGCCATGTGAGGGACAAATCAGGGTAATGACACTTCATACATATCAAACTAAGGCCTACGTAGACCGGCCACTACGGGCGCAAATTCCCCGCCCTAAACTGCAATGAGCAGGCCTCAGGAATAAACAGCCTTTTGCACACGCCGAATTATGTTAAATACAGGTGCTGGCCAGTAAATTAAAATATCATCAAATAGTTGAATTATTTCAGTGATTCCATTCAAAAAGTGAAACTTGTATACTGTATACTTTCCTTCCACAGACTGATACATTTCAAGTGTTTATTCATTTTAGTTTTGATTATTATAACTGACAGCTAATGAAAACACCAAATTCACTATCTCAGAAAATTAGAATATTTTGACAAGGTTCAATATAGAAGACACCTGGTGCCACACTAATCAGCTGATTAACTCAAAACACCTGCGAAGGCCTTTAAATGGTCTCTGTGTTGTTCTGACGGCTACACAATCATGGGGAAGACTTCTGACTTGACAGTTGTCCAGAAGACGACCGTTGACATCTTGCACAAGGAGGGCAAGACACAAAAGGTGATTGCTAAAGAGGCTGGCTGTTCGCAGAGCTCTGTGTCCAAGCACATTAATAGACAGGTTTAGGGACGGAAGAAATGTGGTAGAAAAAAGTGCACAAGTGATAGAGATAACCGCACCCTGGAGGGAATTGTGAAGCAAAACCCATTCAAGAATGTTGGGGAGATTCACAAAGAGTGGACTGCAGCTGGAGTCAGCGCTTCAAGAACCACCACGAAGAGACGCATGACAGACATGGGTTTCAGCTGTCGCATTCCTTGTGTCAAGCCACTCTTGAACAGGAAACCGCGTAAGAAGCGTCTCGCCTGGGCTAAGGACAAAAAGGACTGGACTGCTGATGAGTGGTCCAGAGTTATGATCTCTGATGAGAGTAAATTTTGCATTTCCTTTGGAAATCAAGGGCCCAGAGTCTGGAGGAAGAGCGGAGAAGCACCGAATCCACATTGCATGAAGTCCAGTGTGAAGTTTCCACCGTCAGTGATGGTGTGGGGTGCCATGTCATCTGTCGGTGTTGGCCCACTCTGTTTTCTGAGGTCCAAGGTCAATGCAGCCGTCTACCAGGAGGTTTTAGAGCACTTCATGCTTCCTGCTGCTGACCAACTTTATGGAGATGCAGATTTTACTTTCCAACAGGACTTGGCACCTGCACACAGTGCCAAAACCACCAGTACCTGGTTTAAGGACTATGGTATCCCTGTCCTTGATTGGCCAGCAAACTCGCCTGACCTTAACCCCATAGAAAATCTATGGGGTATTGTTAAGAGGAAGATGCAATACGCTAGACCCAACAATGCAGAGGAGCTGAAGGCGACTATCAGAGCAACCTGGGCTCTCATAACACCTGCGCAGTGCCACCAACTGATCGACTCCATGCCACGCTGCATTAATGCTGTAATTGAGGCAAAAGGGGCCCCGACCAAGTATTGAGTGCTGCACATGTTCATACTTTTCAGTTGGCCAACATTTCTAAAAATCCTTTTTTTCATTGGCCTTAAGTAATATTCTAATATTTTGAGATACCGAATTTGGAGTTGTCACTTATAAATATCAAATTGAAAAGAAATAAACATTTGAAATACATCAGTCTGTGTGCAATGCATGAATATAATGTACAAGTTTCACTTTTTGAATGGAATGACTGAAATAATTCAACTATTTGATGATTTCTAATTTACTGGCCAGCACCTGTATACCACAAGCCAAATGGCACGTGCATATTGCAAAAACCCAATAAATAGAAATATGTACAGGCTACACGTAGTCTTTGCACTAAACAAGGCACTAGTTGGTGCTTGAATAGGCCTATTGCACAAACCCAAATAAGTATACACCGGACAATCGATTACACAGAAGCAAACACTAGTTGATACAGGAAATATTGCACAAGACCCAAATAAATACACATGCGAGATTGTTACATTACACTGCCGACACTAACTGGCACCAGACATATTGCACAAACCCGAATAAATAATACTGTTATAATACAAACGTTCGTTGATACTAAAATATTGCACAGACCCGAAATAAATATAGACCAGGGATACTAGGCTACTGCTGATTACAAAAAAACTAGCCCCAGTATTGCACATAACCCATGGATCACTAGCTCTGCTCTGTGCGGGCAGATCCCAGCATGTTTAAACAAACAAACAAAACTGGGAAAAACAGTGGTGCCCCCCCCTCCCCCTCTATGCCGTGATACGTCGCGCACGTTTACAAAGTTCACTCTCCTAAACAGAGAAAGACAGAGCAAACACATAGATGCCATCACAAATTCAACCATAACACACGTAGTATTGGCATTGTGAGAAGAGGCAAAAGGAAAATAACAGTTACCTTGGCTACAGACTCCTGTGCCCACTTCAATGCTGGCTAACGCCGTTCGACCCCAGGCTGGCAAAGCCGCAACTGCGCTCCACAGCGAAATCACGCCGTCTTCAAGCAGAATTCAAACAATCACCAGCGCTTCAACAGGTCTAGCCACGCTAAAGTATCCAAGCAAAACTGAGCAGCAACCACGAGACTAGTGAACCTAATGCAGCGTTTCGTCAAAGAACAGAAAGACTACACTTTTCACAGCTGTAGGAAATCCTGCCAGGCTAATTGTGTTGCTGCTGGGTCTTAAAGACCACTCGTGGTATCGACTCAGAGGAAGTCAGGAGGCCAGCGACTAATGTCAAAATAAAAGCACCTAGTGCTACAGGTAACATCTAGTTCTGTTTTGAATAATGATGCTTCTCATTGAGAACCAACAGTGTCTGGTAAAGGAAGAATGGCTTTGATTGAATATTATTCAACATGTTCTGTCATACAATTTCCAGGGAGTCGTGTGGATGAAGCTGGTGATGATTTAAACAACAAACCACGTCAACATGATATTAATTGCAAAATCTAAAACAAAATTTTAAAAAATTTATTGATCTCATTTTTACTCTATGTTCAGTTTTTAAATCATTGCTCAATGAAAGTAGTTAATTTTGTTTATAAATCAGTAAAATATTTTATCCACTGAGTTATAAGAATCATGGCCCAGTCTCTTTCCCAGTCTTGCATTCTAGTGTGGCTGGGATCTCCAACCCCTGTGTTTACTTTTAAATATCTTTGATTATGATCTCCTCTGGTTTCTTATTATATAATTTTCTAGTTTATAGTTCATACCTTAATTATGGCAGAGGAGTACCTATTTTACAGAGTGTATGACCAAGATACTAGCCTTTCCTCGCACAATTCTTTCAGAACATAAAAAATAAAAATGAAAGCAAAACACTTTCATTGTAGCTTTTTTATTCCATGACATTACTTTCTTTGTAAATATTGCACAGCTATATAGCTGTGTTGAAAATTAAATGTTCAAAAGTCTGCTTTCAATGGGGTAGTGAATATAGTGCCCTCAAGTAATATTGGCACTTTGGTGGGTATATATATTATATATATCTTCTATACTATATCTGAGGTCGATGTCTGTCTGTCTGTGTTTATGTACATGCTCTTCTCCTACATTTCTCAACGATTATCACCAAATTTGGCGTGAATATCCACATAGACACCAGGAAGGACTTGACGTCGCCCGATTTTTGAAAAACAGTCATGCACGCAAAAAAAAATGGCAATTCCACTGCGGGTAGCAGCTAGTATATATATCAGCGCCATTAAAAATGCACAGGTGAGTGAGTATGTACTGTATTTGTGGCAAATTGAAGAATCAATAGATTTTTATTGCTTTTCCAGTGAGGCACGAGAGGAAATAAAGAAAAGCACGTGGTACTGTAAACCTGTCGCGCACCACGTGCACTCGCCAAGCACTTCAGTAATAACAAACATTGAGCTGTTTGTGATGTGTACAGTGACACTTGACTTGTTCTTTTTGGTGTGGTCAATAGCGTACATAAAGCCAAAAAAAAAACCGAAAAATGCTACTGCATCAAGAAAATGGAACGGCTTGTGACACAGGAGAGAAAAAAGAGCCTTTAGCATGTGCGGGCAGATTTCAGTGGTCGAGAGGTGGTGTGTCATTTGCACTGTCACCGTTCAACAATCAGTCAGCTGTCTATCCGAGAATGGTATACAGTCACTGTCATTGACCGACCCCGCTTAGGGCAGCCACAAGTAACGATGGCAGCTGAAGAGCGCCACAGCTGGTTACAGCCTGTATGTGACAGATTCCGGACCGCAACCAAAACTGATCATGAGATGAGGGGTCCGAGAAGATTGAGGGTGAGCGCAAGTACCGTTTGACACCATCTACGTGAGCAACACATGCGTGCACACGGGCCCTACAGAAAACCCAGTTTTTGCCCATTTACGCATGGGTGCCCTTACCGAAGTCGGTCAGTGACTGTCCCTGTTTTCCATTCTCGGACAGAAACAGGGAAATAAAGTGCCAAAGAATTACACAGAGGCAGGTGCGCACCAGAGGTTGCGTTACACTCTCTCATTGTCCGTCATCATGACGGAAAGTGGCGTAAAGATTCCGTCATCATCAATTATTATCCGTCATTGTAATTTTAGTTTTTAAAATGATAGTCTTTTTTTTTCTGATGCCCACAGTGATTCATGTAGACACACATTGCGCACTGTGTTAAATACAGCACCGCATGGATTTTTGAACTTACTGCTGTGTGAACTTTAAAAAACTTCACAAATGATTTCTCTCCCCACAGAGTAACAGTGCGCGAATCAACAATGCTTTCACTTTTTGCTGGGCTTCAGTAAGCCTGACAACCGCAGTCTCACTAAGCGGTCCTACGAAGCTGCTTATCAACTCGTTACGTCAACCGGTACCTAGATATCTGCGTGTTCACGAGACAGCGTTTGTAGCATATGAACAATCGTCTGCTGGCAGCAGAGCAGTATATTTTACAAATGAAGAGCAAATGATAATATTACAAAAATATGCAGAGATGTCCAGGAGAGTGTAAAATACCAGTGGTATCTCACTCCTTCTCCACCCCCTCTCCTTTTTTCAACCAATGAACCCCTCCTTGTACCTCCCCTGCTAGCACGCAGGGGAGTTACGAGGAGGGAGTGGCAGTAACTGAGGGGGTGGGGCGCTAGCGCCAACATGCCCGATACTCATACAGAACTACTGGTCACTACAATAGACACACTGTAACGAAAACTATATGTAGACTTACCACCACTTCAAGTCTCCGACGGCTGAAGGAGGGGATTCATGTGAGAAGGGGAGAGCTCTAGATTTGGCTGTGCACGTATAGAAAACAGCAATATGCAAATGCTACTTTTACAGGGAATGGGGTGTGATTGTAGTGCTCAGGTGACGATAAAGAGAGCAATACAATAAACGTAATACGATTTATAGTGGTTGTACATTGTACAGAGTTGTACAAAGTTGATGAAAAGCCAGCAAGAAGTATGCTCTCCATAACAACCAGTGTTTGATCTCCGAAAGGAAAACAGTGTGACCTGTCTGACTACCAATGTGCGGTACAGCTGTAAAAATGTCACTTAAGTAAACGTTCATCACTCTCCCCTCCTGATATAAAAATTGTTTTTAGGAGAAGGCCCCCAAAAATATGTAAACCAATGTTTCAATCCCTTTTTGCCACCCACCCAAACGGCCCACCCACCACCCCCTAACTCCATTACCCCAATTAAAAGTTACACACAGTTTAGAAAATGAGAGAAAAGTCATACCTGGCGAAAAAGGCTACATACAAATGGTCGTGCAAAAGTCCGAAATACGAAACTTCATTAAGGTAGAAATACGCACGGACCAAAGTATGGGGAGTCGGATACAAGCTTCCCAGAATAGGTCGTCTCTCTCAGATTTAAGGTTTGTGGCACCTTTGATCAGGCTGTAGAGATGGCCCAAATCGGAATTCAGACTCCCCCCTCGGATGAAATAAGAAAACATTTATTATTCTAAGGAGATAATAAAAGTTCTTCAATCAGTGCCAGGACCTTAAAGACTGACCTCAGGGGTGGTCGCAAAGCACTTTTTGCAAAAGGGGAGAGATGATTCTAAATACACCTCAAGAGATAACTCAGGACAAATTATTGCTGGGGAACAGAAACTATGTTTTCTTGAAATATAGTGGATATGAAATGTATCTCGTTTAGCTGAAGAGATGCATACCAAACACAGTTACAAAGGGAAGTATGATGATGTAATTGTCATGAATTTCCTTCCTAACAGACCCATTCCCCATGAAATTCACATCACTATTACCCCAGATAGTATACAGTAATTCAGTGATGACATGAGGGCACTTAAAATAGTGTAATAGTGGGGTTTAGTTAAATTGAAACTCCTAACTCAGAACAGTTAGAGTGATGAAATGAAAGGGTGCGGTGACAGTGTGTCCAGAAGAGATCACTATGGCACTAATTGGGCAGAGAGCACAGGTCGCACCCTGCTGTGAGAGAAATTCCTTGCAACTGCCAAGCCATGGTGTGCTCCCTTCTCCATCTTTGATGCGCTCAACACTCAATCACCCATGCTGAAGTGTCCAGTTCCAGGCCCCCTTATCTTAGTGGCGGAATTGGGGGGGGGGGTGCAGCTGTAGAGGATGTCTGGACCCTGCTGACTTTATTACCCCACTGTTCCCAGGCATGCCTGACTGGAGACAATGCCAGCTGTGGAGAAAGTATAGGTTCTTATGCCTTTATCACCCCACTATGTTAAGGACAGAGGGCAATAGGCACTTTTGGTCGCACGTCCATGTTATCTCCCGGCTTCCCTCTTACACTGCCCTAAGCGGGGTCGTTCAGTGACAGTGCCTGTGTACCATTCTCGTATAGACAGCTGACTGATTGTTGAATGGTGACAGTGCGAATGACGCACCACCTCTCTAAGATCTGCCCGTAACATGCCAAAGGCTCTTTTTCTCTCTCCTGTGTCACAAGTCGTTCCATTTTCTTGATGCAGTAACATTTTTTGTTTTTTTTTTTGTTGGCTTTATGTAGGCTATTGACCACACCAAAAAAAACAAGTCAAGTGTCACTGTACACATCACGAATAGCTCTAAGTTTGTTATTACTGAAGTGCTTGGTGCATGCAGGTGGTTCGCGTCCGGATTACAATACCACGCACTTTTCTTTATTTCCTCTCGTGCCTCACTGGAAAAGCAATAAAAATCATTCGATTCTTCGATTTTCCGCAAATACAGTCATCATCATCATCATCCTTCGGCTGCTGTGCAGTTGACCACATGTCTCATCCAGGATTTTCGATCGGTAGCTAGAGCTGCAATGGCCTCAGGGCTCAGGTCACCCTTTGCACACCCCAGCAGTTTCCGGACATGGGTTAGATAGTTTGGTCCTCTCCCAACCTGGATACCTTTTGCTATGGGTTGGGATGTACAGTGCATAAGTCCTACATAGCTCTTCTGCAGGCATTCTGAGGACATGACTAATAAAGTGCAGCTGTCGCTGTCATACTGTTCTGATGAGGGGATATGTGTTGGTTTACTTATATATCTGTATGTTGCTGGCATGATCAAGGCGTTTAACATTCAACATGATCCTGTAGCAAGAGGTAGCGAATGCACTGATCTTGTTTTACATTTCACCAGATATGACCCAGGATTCACATCCATAGAGAAAGACTGACACACAGGAAGTGTTGAATAGTTTAATCTTTGTAGCATTTTGTCTAGCGTGGAACTTTCACCAGATCTTTTCCAGCTTCCAGAATGCAGACTAGGCGAGGGCCTTTCGTCTTGTTAGATCATTCCTACTGGAGGCCATCATGGATTCACGGTATTTTGAAGTTTGATACATGCTTAATTTGCTGACCATAGACTTCAAGAGGTGGCAGTGGGTTGCAGTTGATTGTCATTATACATATATGTATTTTATAAAAATATTAGGGATGACTATTATCTGAATCTCGTCCTATAGTACAGAATGAAGATGGAGCTGGCATGGCAAGGGATCAGGGACTATTCTATAGAGTTACATTACTGCCAAAACCTAATATAAAAACCGAATATGTTTTACAAATGCACAAGGATTCACAAACAAAAACAACGTGATTTGCAAATATAAAAATGATTCACGTACAAACAAGGTGCGGTTTGCAAATTTAAAAACGATTTGCAAACAAATACAGTGTGGTTTGCAAATACAAAACACCATTAACAAACAAATGTATTCCGTTTTACAAATACAAAACTTACCGATTACAAGTGTACGACGAGAACCATTTCCAACAAGTACAAATCACTTTTGGCAGTTTTCTACCGGTGACATGGCGCCGATTTTCTCTCTTGTACTTGTCCGAAGTATTTTCTCACTAATGTCCTCACTGTTACTGGCCCTGCTAAACAGCAGGTGGGGCTATGACTCGATATCCTAGATCTCTACACTGTGAAGTTGAACAGAATAGAGAACGGCCGCCAGCGACAACCGAGGACATAAGGATGATGCCTGAGGCTAAATGAAAACGTAGTGTCTACGTGTCCGAAATCATTCCGTGTCCGACAGTCGATTATTGTTTTTAATCTCTTGAAATCTACTGAATCTTTTATATATTAAACGTGAATGTTTTGATTAGAGGGCTCACTCCTTCAAGATGAGTACCGAGAATTTCAATCAATGTTTCTGTTTAAGCTCTGCTCAATAAAGTGTTCTGATTGATGGTGATATATTTTTACTCACTATTTTGTTATAAATCTGGTCTCATATCATTACTTTTACTTTCTTCTGTCTGCCATATATGGAGTTTTTGTATTTCGCGTCCGACAGTCTTGATCGTGCGGGCAATATTTAATTCACAATGTTGATGGTCATGAAATTGATTTGCTCACTGACTTCAAGCACTATTTTCTGTGTGGAAATAAAGCATGAAACTGTTCGATCCATCTGACAAATTTTCTGAAGAATAAAACTGTTTTCTATCTTCAATGAAAAAAAACAGATGGACAAAAAGGCCAAGAAAAGTTGATATTTAACTAGGCCTATTTGCACTTTTTGAAGGTCGAACACAAATATGGCCAAGTTTGTACGTCTAATAATTGCTGGAATACTCAAAAAATTAAAACTTATGACTTTTGGACACGGAGTAGGCTATTTTAGGATCTCTGTCCGACAGTCGCTAAATTCGTCATAGATGCGCTAAGTCCCGCGCCAATGCCGACTCACTTTATTGAGCAGAGCTTAAACAGAAACATTGATTAATTAATTTCGGTAGCCATCTTGAAGAAGTGAGCTGTCTGATCAAAACATTCACATTTAATATCTTAAAGATTCAGTAGATTTCAAGACATTAAAAACAAATCGACTGTCGGACACGGAGTTATATTGAAACCATCCAACTTTCGGACACAGAGTTATTCCGAACACGTAGACACTGCGTTTTTATTTAGCCTCAGCCATCATCCTCATGTCCACGGTTGTCGCTGGCGGCCGTTCTCTGTCCTGTTCAACTTCACTGTGTAGAGATCTAGGAAATTGAGTCATAGCCCGGCTTGCTGTTTAGCAGGGCCAATAACAGTGAGGACATTAGTGAGAAAATCCTTTGGACTAGAACAAGTGAGAAAATCGGCACCATGTCACCGGTAGAAAACTGCCAAAAGTGATTTGTACTTGTAGGAAATGGTTCTCGTCATATACTAGTAGTCGGTATGTTTTGTATTTGTAAAACGGATTACATTTGTTTGTTAATGGTGTTTGTATTTGCAAACCACACTGTATTTGTTTGCATATCGTTTTTATTATGCCCCCGCCCTCGAAAGAGGAAGGGGCATTATGTCGACACCATGTCCGTCCGTCCGTCGTCCGTAAACTTTTCTTTTCCGTGGGATAACTATAATCCCTCATCCAATTGATGCCATTTCTTGATGGTGTATTGGGAGTGGCTAGAGCAGTGGTTCCCAAAGTGGGGGGGGGGCGCAGAGCAATTGCAGGGGGGGTGCGAGTGCAGGAAGCGAATCCCCCCCCACTAGAGTTCCGGACACCAACAGAAAATTATTTGCATACAGTCCATTCGCTGCCCAGAATTCTGCGATTACATCGTAAATGCCTGCCTTACTCTCAACATAACTGTTTGCCAAATCATTCATCTAGCCTGCCATTTTCATTAATACTTTGTTTTGAATGTATTTGTTCAAATATCTGAATCTGGTAAAATGAGCTGGTTACAATCAATGTAGTCTCGCGATACCCAACTCTCCGCTTTTTATCCTGCACTGATCTGGCATATTGAGAATAAAATGGTAAGAGACTCCGAACAAAATCCGATGAATATAAAGCAGAAATAACCGCGATAGCCTCATCTTATTCTCGATAATATGAATGCTCTGTAGGTCTATAGGTTATTTTTATCTAGCCTAGCTACTGAACGTTACAAACATATCGGCAGGTTTGCCAAGTGGTGTTCATGATTTTTTTTCGTACTTCGCTGTCGGCTATTAGGTTGATTACGGTGCTTTCTTTCTGCATCATAGAAACATAATTTTAAGTAGACGGCTATACTCAGGCAGAGGAGTGTGATACTGCCTCATGATTTCATACTTTAAAAGAGGTTTTGAATTATTAAATTTTCGTGCCCTTAATTGGAAAATTATGGTGGCTGCTTTCAAACCTGCCAATCGTTTTAAATGTTTCCAGCTAGGCTAGACAAAAATCATCTGTTCAGGGCATTCATATTTTCTAGTATAAGCTGACGCGATCTCAGTTAACGTATTTTAACTTTCAAGTGCGAGGCCAGTGAAGAGAGAAAAATATAACAGTCTCAAGACACTCCTCCAGCGGTCCGGCACAAGGTTGCTGACTGGCTGTATGCAAGTAAGTTTCTGTTGGTGTCCGGAAAATGCATAAATAGCAATGTTGTTGAATATTAAAAAAATAAACCTGTTACACTGAACATAATTACACAGTTAAGGTGCTTGAAAACAGTTACACTTAAAATAATTACACCATGGTTGTTTGTTATTTTGTCACTTCTAATTCTAGTAAAAAAGAATATCTGCTCACTTAAATCAATGCAAGTCTCTTTTTTTCTCTTTTTTACTAGTTGTTATTTCATTTGGTTATCTAGCACCTTGGCAATTTTTTTTGTCGTGAGTGCGGTGATTTGCTGTCAGTCATTTCTAATTCTAAAAGTAGCCTAGTTGTAGTTTATGACAACCTACAGTTAAGACCGTTTACTTATATTTTTTCAAAAAAGGTTGAGGTTTATATTAGATACAATGTGTGAAATAAACTGCAATGGACTCTGAAAACAAAATGTGCTTATGTATTACCTTTTTTTTGGAGGGGGGGGGGGGGGGGTACCAAAGGGGGGCCCAGCGGATAAAGTTTGGGAACCACTGGGCTAGAGGAAGGTTCCTTTCGAAAACCAGCGTCGTGCGATATTCAATATGGCTGAAGCAGCAGCAGCCATCTTGATTTTTGTTTCTGTCCAACAACTAAAGAACACCTCATCGGATTTATCCCGTTTTCTGGTGGTTTATTGGGGGTGGATGGAGGAAGGTTCCTTTCGAAAACCAGCGTTGTGCGATTTCTAATATGGCCGCCACAGGAGCCATCTTGATTTTTGTTTCCGCCCAATAACTATACAATGCCTCATCCGATTGCTGCCATTTCATGGTAGCGTATTGAGGGTGGCTAGAGAAGGGATCCTTTTGAAAACCAGCGTCGTGAGATATTCAATATGGCCGCCACAGCAGCCATCTTGATTTTCATTTCTGCCCGATAACTATAGAATGCCTTGTCCAACTGATGCCATTTCATGGTGGCATATTGGGGGTGGCTAGAGGAAAGTTCCTTTCGAAAACCAGCATCATGCAATATTCAATATAGCTGCCACTGCAGCCATCTCGATTTTTGTTTCCGCCCGATAACTATAGAATGCCTCATCCGATTGCTGCCATTTCATGGTGGCGTATTGGGGGTAGCTAGAGAAAGGTTCCTTCGAAAACCAGCGTCATGCTATATTCAATATGGCCGCCACAGCAGCTATCATGATTTTGGACCATTGCCAGGGAGAAAACTCTATCACTTGGGGTGCTGTTAGTGGGGATAGCCAGGTAGATTCTGGCCAGCTTTGACAGACGGGGAAACTGCTTCTCCTTGCGTGGCCACCACTCCAGGGGATGGCTCGTGGTGGAGATGCGGGGCAGATGGAAATATTCCTCTACCTCTTCTGGACAGGTGCTGCACACCCTTGTTTTTTTACCAGTGTAGTGAGGCCCAAACAGTTTGTCGTAATCACAGTGCCGATCGTGTTTGAGTCCAGGGTTTCAGTGAATTTAAGTTTAGTTATTTTTCAATTTTGCAAATATATTAAAACACGGACATGACCTCACATACACACGTACACCACAGACAGACAGACTCTCCCTCTCTCTCTCTCTGCTATGAAATTAATGAATAATATTTTCCTGTAGCTTCAGGTTGCTCCATCTCTCCATCTCGCAGTAGCTGAATCAGGTGGCCTTTAACCTCCGCTCCGTTGTTCACTGGAAGGAATTGGAGATCTTTAAATCTGGGATCCAGCACGCAGGCAATAATAGGAACCGATTCTGCCAAGTCATCCTCAGTGTCCAACTTGAACCTGGTTTTCAGCTGTTTTAGTACCGCGTTCTTAAAGTTGCGAGTTGCTGTTACATCCGACTCTTCAACTTACAGCACCCCATCCACCAGATTTAGGATGATGGGGCACATATATGAGAGCCCGACGTGGATTTCCTCACACATGATCGTAGTTGCCTTTGCCAGGGGACTCAGCACAGGCAGTAGCTGCCGGATTAGTTCCCATTGCGAGGTATTTATTGACAGGGCTTTTCTGACGGTGAATTTAGTGACAGTCTCATCTTCGAGTATGGCTTGGACAGGGATGCACAGCTTGTGAAGTCGCTCCAGCATTGTCAAGGTGGAATTCCAACGCGTGGGACAGTCGGTCTGGAGTCTTTTCTCTTTCACATTAAGCTGGGCCTGTTGCTGCTTCACAGCACTCGTTGCTACAGCAGAGTGGTGAAAGTGGCTGACCTCACGCTTCGCCGTATCAATGGTTTTTGGGACCTCAACTAAATCCAGCCCCACCTTTATCGCCAACTGTAATGTATGTCCAGTGCAGCCGAGGTCGTGGTTGAAATCTTCACACAAACTCATTGCCAGTTTCATGCTGCTAGCATTGTCATGTATAACGCAGAACACCATCAGGCCCCACTCATTGATTGTGTTCGTCAGTCTCTGAACGTTGTTAGCAGCAGGTGCGCAGGCGCATTGTGCAGGTGCGGAGGACTTTTGCCTTCATCTCCCAGGTGTCGTTGAAGTAATGCGCTGTTACGGTGATGTATGCCTCCATGGTGGGAGAGGTCCATAAGTCTGTGGTGAGTGAAACTCTCCGATCTTTCATTTTGGTTGTTACTTGCACACGCAATTCATCATATTAGTGTCTGATGTTGTTTCACAGTGTCCTATGGGACGGGATAACGTACCCTGGCTTGAAAAAATGGATAATGTCCTTAAAGCCATTTCCAGACTCTGCAGCAAGCGGTTGCATATCCTTCACAATGAAATTCACCAACAAACCTGTTATTACCTCCGCCAAGGAGGTTATGCGATCAAGTCGGTTTATTTATTTGTCCGCCTGTTTGTTTGTTTGTTTGACTATGGACAGGATTTCTCGGAAACTACTGGACGGATCTTCATGAAATTTTCACCAGAGGTAGATCTTGGTCCATGGACGACTCCATAAAATTTTTGTGATGCTCTGGATCCGGATCTGGATTCTGGATCTGGATCTTTATTTATACACTCAGTGACATTTTTCCGAAACTAGAGAACAGATTTTGATGAAGTCTACACAAAAGGTAGATCTTGGCCCAAGAATAATACATTACAAATATGGTGATCATGCCAGTCAAAATCTTCGATCCGGATCCAGATCAGGGATCAACTTTCTCAATGAGACGATTTCTTTGTATACCACTGCAGCATTTTCACCAAATGTTGATCCAAATTAGATCATCTCTGATGGAACAGTCTCAAAATATCGTTAAAGACCTGGATCTGTGTGTGTCCGGATCAACAATTTTGACTCTGAGGTCAAATATTGAAATCATACAAACTATATCGAGTAATACCTCATATGAAAGCCCTTGATGAATGCTTACCGGATCTGACAATCTTTTCACTTAGACGTCATTGGAAGATGAGAATGGGTGTTTTAGCAAATCTCACTCTAACTTGTTGCATGGGTGGGCCTGAAATCTTCCAAAGAGAAAGATCTTGCGTTTGTATCAACGTCATCCCTTGGCGGAGATCAGAAATCTCGGATTGCTCTCGTTTTCCTTTTTCTTTAGTCGGATATCTGATGTATGGAGAAGTCTATGATTGTTTTCTGTTGTACGGCGGGTTGTTGGTGCTTCTCTCCGCTAACGTCGCTGCTGCTGGAGCTGCTAGCCATGACCGAGTGCAGCTTCAAATGGTTATGCATTGTAGTCATACTGCCATGGTGCTTTAGGGTAGCCTCGCATATATTGCAGCTAACAGTCTTATCTGTTTTGATAAAGTACTTCCAGACCTTGGATACTGGCAGTCGAGTCACAAGAGCCGCCTTAGCCATGTGATTTCTTCATTACAGGTGTTCTTTCTCTTTTTTTTCCATCTCCTCTCAGCTGCTTAGCGCACCTTGTGTGTTGACATCTCGCGCGCGCGCGCACGCACGCACGCACGCACGCACGCACGCACACACACACACACACACACACACACACACACACACACACACACACACACACACACACACACACACACACACACACACACACACACACACACACACACACACACACACACACACACACACACCGGGCTTTTGAAAAATAGAAAAAAAAAAGACAAATACTCGACTATCATTCCCAGCGTCGAATAGTGGTTTTGGTACTCAAACCAATTATTTGGTGAAACCCCAACCGAAGAGTAAAGCTGAATTATTATTTTAACTCTTATGACTATTTGAAAAAAACCAGCAATCATGACTTTTGATGTTGAAAGTTTTTTGAAAACTCCAACCCAGGAATCAATTGTGCCTGCAAAGAAGAAGGACTTCTGCAAATTGCCTCAAACTTTGGATTATCTGATGTGAAATCATCAATGAAGAAACAAGAAATATTGAACATTTTGGATCAAAATTTTATTGATGATGATATCTTTGAGGAAGAAGTAGCAGAAATGATTAAAGATGTGGAAGTGTCTGCAACGGAGCTGCAAAGACTAGAGATTCAGCTATGCTAAAAACGAGAGCTGGAAGACAGAAGGTTGGAGAAGGAGAGAGAACTGGAAGAGAGAAGGAAAGAGAGAACTGGAAGAAAGAAGTTGGAGAGAGCTGGAAGAAAGAAGGATGCGCTTGCAGTACTAATTGGAAATGAAGAAAATAGAAGCGGGTGCTGTTACAAAATCTTTTGGACTTTCTTATCATTTGGATGTGGTTACACACATCAGACTTGTTCCTCCCTTCCTAGAGAATGATTTTGACCAAGACTTTAACCATTTTGAAAAAATTGCTGAAAATTTGAAATAGTCAAAAGAGCATTAGACACTGATGTTACAAAGTGTTCTTACTGGTAAAGGTACAAAAATCTATAACCAGTTATCTGTCTAACAGTGTTCTGATTATGATTTTGCCAAATCTGCCACTTTGAAGGGCTATGAATTGGTCCCCGAGGCTTACGGACAAAAATTTAGGACTTCTCGCAAGGAAGCCAGTCAAACTCATGTTGAATTTGGCAGGTTGAAGGAACAGTTGTTTGATCAGTGGTGTAATTCCATGAAAGTTGAGAAAAATTTTGACAGAATGAGGCAACTTATTCTGGTTGAGGAATTCAAAAAATGTACCCAGCCTGATATCAAGACTTTCCTCGAGGAGAATCAAGCTAATACTTTTCAAGAATACTTTTTCCATCCTGGCTGATAGTTATGCATTGGCTCATAAGTCATATTTTGTCCAAAAATCCACTTTTTCTCAATTTCAAGGCAAGTCTCAGTCCAAGACTTCTAATAACACTTCTCATGATGAGGAAACCTTCCACTGAGAAGCAGTCCTCTGATTCTTTACCTTCTGTTTCTTGCCAATACTGCACAAAGCAAGTTCACCTTATTTCTGAGTGTTATGCTCTCAAGAAAAAAATAACAATGAGAAGAAACCAAGCCAACTGCTTTCACTAAGAGAGAATCTCTTGTATCTAAGGTCAGTTTACCTGATCTACCTTCTGTGTCTGATTCTGTTATGGAGGGGTTTGAGCCATTCACCACCGATGGTTTTGTCTCATTTTCACATGATTTTTCCTCATCTGTTCCTGTTCGAATTCTAAGGGATACTGGTCTTTCCAATCTCTTATTCTTGCAGATATTCTGCCTTTTTCAGACAAATGTCCTTATTCAAGCAGTAGAATGTGGTTTTACAACTGTACCTCTCCATAATGTTCATCTCAAATCAAACTTTGTCTCTGGGCCTGTTACTGTTGGTGTTAGGTCTTCTCTTCGTTTCAAAGGTGTTCATATACTTCTTGGTAATGATCTCGCTGGGGATAAGGTTGTGTCCTACCCTTTTGTAACTGACACTCCTTTGATTGATCAATAATCTGACTTTATAGAGGAGCAAATTCCAGACCTTTATCCTTCATGAGCAATCTCTTGTTCTAAGGCCAAAAAGGCTCTTCAAGATGATGCTGACCAGGACTTCAATCTGGCTGACACCTTCACTGGGCAGTCTTTTCATCAGGAACCTTCCAGTCCCGAGATGTCCGGGAAATTTTCAGACTTGTCCGGTTATTCTTATGACATTCTCTCGGAAACAACTTATTCAGGAGCAACAACACTTGTGATCTTGCGCATCTTCTACCACAGGCTGCAAGTGAACAAGAGGGTACTCAATTTCCTGTCTGTTTCTACTACAAAAATGGTGTGCTTATGAGAAAGTGGCATCCACCTGATGTTTCGGCAGATGAAGAGTGGATGATCACCCATCAAATTGTTCTTCCAAAGTCAGATGGTCAAGAAACTCTTAGGTTTGTCATGGGCCAGACTATGTCAGGTCATTTGGGTATCAAGAAGACCCTTTAATGTGTCAGGAATCATTTCTTCTGGCCTTCAATGAGGTCCGATATACAAGAGTACTGCAAATCTTGTCATACTTGTCATATGGTTGGGAAGCCGAACCAGAATATTCCAAAGGCTCGACTTAAGCCCATTCCCGCTTTTGAAGAACCTTTCAGTCGGATAATCATTGACTGTTGGACCATTGCCAAAGACTAGGTCAGGGTGTGAGTACCTACAGACCATCGTGTGTTTCCACCTGGTTTCCTGAGGCAATTCCATCAAGTTTATTAAAAATAAATTAAAAAAAAAAAAAAAAAAACACACAACAACACACAACACACAAACTTACCAAGTTTCTGCTTTGTTAGGCTTACTAAGTCTATTCATTCTGATCAAGGGTCAAATTTCAAGTCTAGCATATTTCAACAATTAATGCACGAGCTTGGTATTAAACAATACAGTCATCAGCTTATCCTCAGAGTCAAGGTGCTTTGGAGAGGTTCCATCAAGCCCTGAAGAACATAAGGACTTACTGCCTTGACACAGAAAGATTGGGATGAATGTGTCCATCTCCTTTTGGATGCTTCCCATGAAGCTGTTCACAAGTCTCTTGGGTTCAGTCCTTTTGAGCTTGTTTTTGTAATGAACGTACGCAGTGCTTGAAGTGGACCGGAACGCAGTTCCGGTACTTCTGTATTTTTGTCATATGCGTTCCTGCACTTTGAAGTTGGCCAGAACGCACCGGAACACAGTTCCGGCACTTCTTTATTTTACATTACATTACACATTATATATTTTCATCAAAGATTGTGGTTCATTCGATAGCCTAGATTATTCCATTGTCTGGGTTGCTTGTCGTTCATTCACATGAGCGCACCAATAAAAGAAAATCCCACATTTGACAAGAAATTGGTTGCCTAGCTACCACTTCTGAGTTATTGCCATAGGTACTGAGGGCGCGCTCATTCAAGTCTGCACTGCTGTGGTTGGCAAGTGGGACGTTACGGTCCAAACCACAGCTGTAAATGGTAAATGTTTGCTGCCAATATTAACTGCTGGATTGTAAAACACCTACTACGGTTATGAAGACAAGGAACACATCATTGAAAAGACGAGACTGCGAGGATTCATTTGGAGTAAGTCGATCATAATTTTATATCCACTCAGGGAATTCCTATGTGTATGTGCACTCTATGGGACAGCTTTGAATCTCTTGTCACTCTGAAATGACAATAAAAAGGCGTTCTATTCTATTCTATTAAGTGCGACAAGACGGGTCCAGTGTTGTTGTTTGTGCTAACATTAGCTAGCTAGCCACCAGCATGAAAAATAATTCAGTGACTTGCCAACTGGTTCGCAAAACCTGCTCAACGAGCTCTCAATAAAGGATTTTAAACTAACATCACAATCTAACCAGCCAACACGCTGGAACAGTGTTTCGTTCTTTAAACTCTAAAGCACAAAACACTTCTCAGTCGTCGTTGGCTGGTGGTACGATTATTATGCAGTTCTGTGTTGCTATTAAGAGTTTGAGCAGGCTTTGCAAACTATCCTATGTTGTTTGACTGGTGACTTCTAGCCAGACAATCCAAACAATGACATGAATAAAGTGCTCTGATATATATCGCATGCTTGCATTCGATGCTCATTAAAGCCGCTTGCACACTGGATGCGAAACAAATTTTTCGCACGACTGATTACAGACAAAGTCAATGCAAAGACGCGATAGTCGGACAGGGTTTTAATATAGCTCCGTGTCCGAAAGTCAGAAAAGTTCTAATTTTTCTGAGTATTCCAGGAATTACTAGATGTGTAAACTTGGCCATGTTTGTGTTCGACCTTCACAAAATGCAAATTCATAGCTATTGGACTTTTCTTGGTCTTTTTAGCCTATTCGTCTGTTTTCGTTGAAGATAGATGGCAGTCTTTATTCGGTCTTCCTTTTGAAAATTAGTCAGATGGACCGAACAGATTCACGCTTTATTTCCACAGCAGAGATAAAATAGTGCGTGAGCAAATCAATTCCATGACCACTGACAGTGTGAAGAAATCATCGCGTGCACGGTCAAGACTGTCCGACACAAAATGCAAAATACTCCATGTCCACCAGCCAGCAAAAAGTAAAAGTATTGATATGAGAACAGATTTAAACGAAATAAAGAATAAAAACCAACAAACAGGATATCCATCAAAGATGACCCGCCAATACATAAATCGCAGTGTTCATTGGATGTTCTGTTGTTAAAATGTTTCTTTATTCTTTATTTCGTTATCAATCTGTTCTAGTCGTCCTTTTTTTTTGGCCGTCAGACACGGAGGCATTGTACATTGTGTCGCGCCAGTGTTGACTCACTTTATTGAACGGAGCTTAAACAGAAACATTGATTGAAATTCTCGGTACTCATCTTGAAGAACTGAGCCCTCTTATCAAAACATTCACGTTTAATATCTTAAAGAGTCAGCAGATTTGAAGAAATTAAAAACAATAGACTGTCAGACACGGAGATTGCAAAAAACTTAAAACATCTTGACAATACGGTTGTGGTTCTTACTCCAGCTGCCCACATACTAAAGGTTCATTCAGAAATAGGCCTAATATCAGAATTATTGTGAAAACACCTGTTCAAACAAGTACTGTAGCACAAAATGAAAAGAGTAGAGCATTGTCCTTAAGAGCCATGTTTGCTAAATGCATGAATGTAAAAACGTTTTAAGTTTCCAATTTAAAAAAAAAAACAAAAAAACCCAACAACGTGTTCAACTTTAACTAACCCTAAACCTTTTTTAATGACCGGGATGGTTCTCAGAAAATCAGGGTTCCTGCACTTCTTTTTTCCCCCACTTCAAGCACTGAACGTACGAAGACTCCAATCGCGGTTCAAGCTCGGAAGAACGTCTTATTCACATTACCGTTGCTCATGGTCAGACAGAAACAGAGGTAAATAGCCAGAAATCAGGAATATCACAGAAAAGCTCAATCGTAGTCAGGGACAGGCAAAATGTCAAAAAAAAACAGGAAATCAGTCAGTACAGAATACAGAAACGAAGGGAAACAAATCTAAGGGAATGGGGAAAAGGAAAGGGCAATAGGAAGGGAAAAGAGGGAGACAGAAATAAACTAAACAGTCGAAGTATAAAGGGAGCTGGGGAAACGGGAGACTCTCAAACTCACCACACTCACTCGACGAATACAATCAATTACTTGAATACAGAAAATGACAAAAGACAAAAACTCTCAATAATCGCAGAAACACACGGAGAAAAAGCGCAGAAACGGACCAACCAGGCAGAGCAAGGAACAGTCACGAATCAACAAAGACAAGCGGAAAAGTGGGGTCTTTATAAACAAACTAATTAGAGAGTTTAGCCCAAGAAATGAAGGACAGCTGAGAGGAGGCAGAATCTAGAACAGCAAAGGATAGTGATCGGACAGACTGAGCAAGTAGGTGTGCCCTGCTTCTTCAAACTAACTAATCACCATGCCTAACTACTCTGCTCTAATGTGTAGTCCTACCCTTTTCTAATCATGAGTGCCTCAGCTAAACTATTCTCAGGTGCAGACAGTTAACAAGCACAGGAAGAGGGAAGCAGGAAGTACCCAACCAGAAAAAACGGGAAAAGACTGTGAATAGAAACAAGACACCACACTTAGACACACAAGGGAGCGAGAGACAAAAGACAAGCATTCATGAAACATGAACAATCACACTAGAAATAAATCTATCACAAAGAAACAAATAATTCAAAACATCATGAAACTAAAAACATACAAAAACAAAGCATAAATTACTTAATTCACAACAGTTTTTGGGCATACAGTCTATAGACCTCTAAAGCTTCTGAAAGAAAAGTTGATGGCCGAAGATTATGTCCCAATGAACTTGCTTCAGTATGTCTCTGACTTCCGTGATAGTCTATCTAAGGCTTGTGATAGAAGATAGAAGTTTTCAAGCTGGTGACAAAGTCTTGGCGCTTTTCCCAGTTCCTGGAAACCCTCTAAGAGCCCGATATTTTGGCCCTTACACTGTCTCAAAAAGATCAGTGATCTAAATTATGTCATTTTAACTCCTGGAAGGAGGAAACAAAAACAAATGTGTCACAACAACATGCTGAAAGAATACATTGACAGAGACACTCAGCAAAAGCCAGTCAATGTGATAGATATGATTGAACTGGAAAATTCTGAAGAAGATGGTGACTGCCCCTGGGAAAATGAACCTGATCAAGCCAAACATGAAAATTCAGACATTCTTCAAAATATTGACAGCATGTTTTCAACAACAACAGCTAAAGCAGCTCATATTTGAATATAGTCACATATTCCCTGACGTTCCATCGAGGACTGCTGCACCTTACCAACATCAGAGACTTCTTTCAGAGAGTGAGTGATGCCAAGCTGACTATCAACCTTGTTAAAAGTGACTTTTGTAAAACTACAGTTGTTTACTTAGGTCGTATTGTAGGAAAGGGTAAAGTCAAACCAATTGATGCTAAAGTAAAAGTTATCACTGAATTTCCTGAGCCTACAACTAAAAGACAACTAATGAGATTTCTTGGGATCGCTGGCTACTACAGAAAATTCTGTAAAAATTTCTCCATTATTTCTGAACCTTTTACAAATTTACTGAAGAAAAATGCAAAATTCATTTGACCAACTGAAAGCTATACTCAAAAATGCACTAGTACTCTTATCTCCTCAATTCAAAAAGGAATTCAAGTTGGCCGTTGATGCCAGTGATATTGGTGCAGGCACAGTTTTACTGAAAGAAGACACTGATGAAGTAGATCATCCTGTTTGTTACTTTCCAAAAAGTTTGATAAACATCAGAAAAACTATTCAACAATTGACAAAGAATGTTCAGCACTTGTTTTGGCTTTACAACATTTTGAAGTCTATTTGACTTGTTCAGCTACTTCCATCAAGATCTTCAGTGATCACTGTGATGGAGTTTACTTCTGCAAGAGTATAAATTGGACATTTCTCACATCAGGGGAAAAGACCTGGATCTTTTCTGGAATAACGCTTTCTTGCATGTAATTTTACTTTTCTATTTGATTGTGAAAATTGCACTGGTTGTCATGTGCTATATGATTGTTATAATGATCAAAGATACTTTTGTGTACAGTTCAAGATTATACTGATTAGAAAACTGTGTTAATTTTTACAAAAGAAAGCTTTTAGCAAACCTTTCTTTTCTTCAAGAGGGGAGGTGTTATGTATGAGTATTTTATGCACAGCATTGTATATCATTTGTTAATGGAGATTTGTCACATGCTGTCTTTGCTGCCTTGCTGGTCAGCTATTTATTTTGCTCATAAGCACCCTCTGGTGGTGTGTCTGTAGCAAAACATGATCTGACACAAAACCACTTCTTTGTGATAAAATAGAAGAGTACTTGCAAGAAGTTTTTGGCTTCTTCTTGCCTGGAGGGGGCGCGATCACCCAGGAATCCTGTAGATCTTTCCAGAATGTTGCTAGTCTATATATATGCTGTGATTTTGGTCACCAGTGGCAGGTTTTTGTTTGGCAACAGTTACATAGTGGCATTAGAGTGTAATTATAGGATTGAAGAGTGGATTACTTGTAGAAAGTTATTATTTTCAGTGAAGCAAAAATTTCTTTTAGTTGTCATTGCTGGTTTTCTTTGTTGTGATTTTCAAGTCATAAAAACAAGGCTATCTTGCATAGATCATGCGGGTCAGAATGAATCAAGCAGTAGACACATAAACTGTTGTCAACTGAGCGAGTTCACAACCTTTGCTAACGCTCGGTTGACAAGCTAGTGAGTTTTCTAATTCTGTCTGAATTTGTGTTTTTGTAATAACATTTTTTCTCAGGTTCGTATATAGAGTTGAAATTTGTCGATGAATGTAGAACCACGTGATGAGTTTAGCCAAAAGTGTTGATCTATGCGACTTTGTTCATGCTCATTTTTTAATGGCGAGCTAAGATACTTGTCAGATATCTTGTTGTAGCACTATTACTGTAAATTTATTGTCTGGAAATGGTCCTCATTGTTGCGACCAGGCATTTTCCACAACGCGCTGTACACGGCCATTTACCCAGCTGAGTGAGCCATTCTTAAGCTGCTTTTACACCAGATGCAAAATGAATTTTTCTCGCGGCAGATTACTTTCAAAGTCAATGCAAAGACGCGAATACATTGTGTATTCGCGTCTTCACATTGACTTTGAATGTAATCTGTCATGCAAAAAATTTGTTTCGCGCCCCGTGTGAAAGCAGCTTTACTCAGAAGTTTCAATATAAGAAAAGCGCTTTCATTTTCCAAGCTTCTGAACAGGAGGGGCGAGAAGCTCTTTTGTGTTTTAAGAACGTTTCAACTGTCAACAATAGTGACGTCATATCGCTGATACAGCCTTTAAATAACTGAAGGAAAAGTCAGACGGCACACAGGCAGATGAACGGTCAGGGCCACTTCGGAGTCAGGCAGTGGTGATGGGTACACAGGTCAGGCTTGGCATAGATGGGGAAACTGGTTCAAGATCAGTTAAGCCATGGGTATGGGACACACTGGATTGTGAACACTCTTGAATACCAATGCCTGATTTACTGGACTCTTGCCAGGACTGCTGACATTGAGAAGATATCCCTGATAAAGGGGTTACTTTTGTAGTTTCTTGTAGGTTTTCTTAAATTACCAAGACGGAAGACTAAGAGAGTAGAACAAGACAAGAACAAGAATGAATAAAACGGGAAAGAAACTGAGGAAACATTCAGGACCTTGCACTTTATTCAAGCAACCATAAGATCTGTCATGTCGATACCATCTGACCATAGTTATGGAGACATTCTGGCCCCAAACATAATTTTTTTTGCAGTTCTTCAACAGTCATCCCTGTAGTTTCCCTGACCACTTGAACCATCTTCCTCACAGTGAGTGCATTCAAAATAGGCACACATGTACTCCCTGTTAGTTAAAAAAAACAAACAAAAAATATTGCAGTGCCTAAAATGTAATTACTGCCTTCATAGTTGAGATGAGTAATTTCTAAGAACATTTTAGTTGTCTAATAGCCATTTGTGCATTTGTTTTGCTGAAATACTTTCTGTCACACACCATTGCTTCATTTTATTTCACTTTCCCATAGTGCTGGATGACAAAGGGAAATAGGCCTGAGTGCGAGAGTCATGTCTCTTTCTGCATGAAAGAAAAAGAAAAATGAAAATTGTTTTCCCCGCAATCCAGCCATCTCCATCAATTTCATTCTATTCTTATTGGCTGATTCTCGTGATTAAATAATTTATTAATTTAATTTAGTCTCATTCCACTCCCCTCCCTCTTTGTTTTATTATTCTTTTTCCCACCTATTCTCTCTCATTGTTGACCGTCATCTTGTGAATCCTCATTCTTTGTTTTCCCTTAGCTGGATTGCTGCTTTTTGCAATACAGAGTTCTGAGTCTCATGTCCTTCATCTTCGGTAACTAAGAAACATGAAGTCTATTCAGCAGGAGTATTCCCCTGAGTCTTATGTCTTGGGCGAATCCACAAAGCTTCACCTTCGATCCTACTTAGAGGCCTGCACCTTCCATCCCTGGGTGCCCTACTTCACCTCCAAAGAACCTGCCAGCACCTGCTGTCTGTTAATCACCCACAAAGCCCACTTTCCAGCTTTGAAAAACTGTTTTGTTCAATAAAGACCAATTTCGGAAAAACTTATGTTTGACAGTGTTCCATGCATTAAAACGATTTAAAATAGCAGGGTCAGGGGCATGTTTACAACTGTGTTACATCACTTCATTCTTTGTTTTCCCTTTGTTGGATTGCTGCTTTTTGCATTACAGAGTTCTGAGTCTCATGTCCCTCATCTTTGGTAACTCTCCAAGAAACTTGAAGTCTCTTCAGCAGGAGTGTTCCCCTGAGTCCTATATCTTGGCGAGTGGATCCCAGAAGCTTCACCTTCGTTCCTACTTAGAGGCCTGCACCTTCCATCCCTGGGTGCCCTACTTCACCTCCAAAGAACCTGCCAGCACCTGCTGTCTATTGATGTCCCACAAAGCCCACTTTCTAGCTCTGAAAAACTGTTTTGTTAAATTAAGACCAATTTCCGCAAAACTTGAGATCTTTCGTTTTACAGCGTTCCATGCATGTGACAGACAAGATTCCAAAAAAGCTAGGACAGGGGCATGTTTACCACTATGTTAAATCACTTTTCCTTTTAACAATACTCAGTAAGCGTTTGGGAACTGAGGACACTAATTGTAGAAGTGTTGTAGGTAGAATTCTTTCCCATTCTTGCTTGAAATATGACTTCAGTTGCTCAACAGTCTGGGGTCTCCATTGTCGTATTTTGCGCTTCATAATGCTCCACACATTTTCAAAGGAAGACACGTCTGGACGACAGGCAGGCCAGTCTATTACCCGTACACTTTTATTGCGAAGCTAAGCTGTTGTAACACATGCAGAATGTAGCTTATCATTGTTTTGCTGAAATAAGCACGGGCATCTCTGAAAAAGATACTGCTTGGATGGCAGCATACGTTGCTGCAAAACCTGAATGTACAACTCTAATTCCAAAATAGTTAGGGCAAAGTGTAAATTGTGAATAAAATCAAAATGCAGTGACATTCAAATCTCACCAGCCAGTATTTTCTTCACAATAGAACAGAGATAACATAGCAAATGTTGAAAATGAGAAATTTTGGAATTTCATCCACAAAATGAGCTCATTTCAAATTTGATGGCTGCTACAGGTCTCAAAAAAGTTGGGACATGGGCCTGTTTACCATGGTGTAGCATTCCATCTTTTTTGAACTCTGAGTGGAGGCATCTGGGCACTGAGGAGACAAGTTTCCTGAGTTTAGCCTTTGGAATTTGATCCCGCTCTTGTTTAATACAGACTTCCAGCTGCTGGAGAGTTTTGGGTCGCCTTTGAAGGACTTTTTAAATTATGCAACAAATGTTCTCAATTGGTGAAAGATCAGGGCTGCAGGCGGGCCGGTTCAGCTCACAAACTCATCTACTATGAGGCCATGGTGTTGTAATAGCTGCATTATGTGGTTTTCCATTGTCCTGCTGAAATACACAAGGCCTTCCCTGGAACTGGGGTGGGGAGCATATGTTGCTCTAAAACCTATATATACCTTTCAGCATTCATGGCACTTTTTAAAACATGCAAGTGTCCTACATCATATGCACTAATGCATCCCCATACCATCAGAGATGCTGACTTTTGAACTGAATGCTGATAACAAGAGGGGTGGTCTTTCTCCTCTTTTGCTCGGTGGACACAACGCCCATGATTTCCAACAAGAATGTCAAATTTGGACTCGTCTTACCACAGGACACTTTGCCACTTTGCTACAGTCCATTTTAAACTTGGCCCACAGAACACGGCGACGCTTCTGGGTCATGCTCAACAATGGCTTTCTATTTGCATTATAGATTTTAGATGGCATCTGTGGATGGCACGGTGGACTGTATTTACTGACAGTGGTTTTTTTGAAGTATTCCTTGGCCCATTTAGTAATGTCGATGACAGAATCATGCCATTGAGTGATGCAGTGGCCTCTGAGGGCCCGAAGATCACAGGCATCAAGAAAAGGTCTTTGGCCTTGTCCCTTATGCGCATAAACTTTTCCAGTTTCTCTGAATCTTTTTGATGACAGTATGCACTGTTGATGATGAGACCTTCAAAGCCTTTGCAATTTGACGTTGAGGAGCATTGTTTTTAAAGTATTCCACAATTTTTTTACGCAAGCCTTCACAAGTTGCAGAGCCTCTCGCCATCTTTACTTCTGACTCAGCCTCTCTAAGACATCCCTTTTATACCCAATCATGTTTCACACCTGATGTCAGTTAACTTAATTACTTGCTAAATGTTCTTTCAACTGATTCTCTTATTTATTAATTGCTTTTTCAGTCCTTTTTTGCCTGTATCCCAACTTTTTTGAGAGCTGTTGCAGCCAGAAAATTTGAAATAAGCTCATTTTGTGGAGTCTCAGTTTCAACATTTGAAATGTTATCTATGTTCTATAGTAAATGTTGCCCGTAGTCAGCTGGGATAGGCTCCAGCTTGCCCTGTGACCCTAGTGAGGAACAAGCGGGTATAGAAAATGGATGGATGGATCTATGTTCTATAGTAAATGATAAATTGGCTCAAGTGATCTGAAAGTCATTGGATTCTGATTTTATTCACAATTTATAGTTTGTCCTAACTATTTCGGAATTGGGGTTGAAGTGTAAACTTGCAAGAGTATGAAACCAGCCACCCCTGCCTTTCCAAACCAATACGGTGATAACAGACAATCTTTTTTACCCCCCTTGACAGTGAAATATTGTCTGGAATATGACCACGATTTACAATTTGACACGTGAGGTTGTTGTACGCGACCTTAATCCATTTTATGAGGGATTCACCAATGTTGATGAGTTCAAGGCATTTATGAATAAAATCCAGACAAACCTTATCAAAGCCTTTTTCAAAATCTGCTTTAAAAATTAAACCGGTCTTTTTCACATTTCATCGTTCTCTATAATTTGTATTAGCTGTTAAATATTGTCTTCAATATTTCATCCTTTTAAAAATCCAGACTGGTCATTGTGAACAATATCAGACAAGACATTGTTGATGCGATGGGCAATACATTTTGCTATTATTTTAGCATTGCAACACTGAAGTGTAAAAGTCCCAAGTTGTTTACATAGACTGGGTCTTTATATTGGCCACTGCTTTCTTTTTTTAATAGCAGTGAAATCAGAACACTTTGTTGGGTCTCATACAGTACACCTCGGTCATATCAGTAATTAATACATGGAATTTGATCTAGGGCTGGGCGGTTTGACATAATTTTCCATTCGGCGTTCGGGGATATAATTAGGGTCTGTATGGCTTCACTTGGTCTGCTCAACTTAGGTCATGACTGCTGGAGCAGCCCTCTGCCTCAGGGTTAATGGACAGTGTTTGGGGTAAAGGTCAGCATTGAACGTCTTGCGAGCCACCCGAAAATGACTGAGACAACTTGGGCAGAGAGAATGCCGCAGTGCCATAAACTGGACTTTTCAGGGACTACACCTGCGAAATAATTCACATTACCTCCCGTAATGTTGCAAATCCAATGTGTATTTTTGTTTTATGACATAAGCTGGCTGGTAACATTAATACCAGGGATCTTTGTAATTCTGGACTGCAACTGGCGTTTCAGGGCAAACTATAGTGCAAGCATATCATGTTTGGTGCCATTTTACTCCACTAAGATTCCGAAATCGCATGGTGCATATTTCGAAGGGATTAAAATTGTACTGAACCCTCATTCAATAAGTTTGAAAAGAAATATACTTCCGCTTCTCATGGTAATGGCCCCTCCCAAACCCCCTCTGAGGATAGGTTGCCTTCCTGATTACCCAAAATGATTTATGACTCTGCTGTAGGAAGTGCTTCTGGAGTTTCTGGAGAGAAACAAAGGATTCGGGGAAGTCCACACCTGATTTCCCATGTGTGCATCTCCATGCCGTATGTAGCCAATAGCAGTTTTGGAGGATCGCATTCAACTTCCCCCATGCGTATCTCTATGCGGTGGTTAGCTTTAATGTAGTCATGGAAGATCTTGGGCAATTTGACGTGATATTGCTACGGAAGCTTGTATCCATCCTTGCCTCATATACTTTGTGTACGTGTGCAGTTTTGAGCTGCGCCAGGAATGAATTGACTTCTTCTCTATATTTTCTGTAACCGCATAATTTGGTTTCTATTTTAAGCTTATGCCTGCCTGGCAAAATAAATTGATATTTGCAATTTGTTGTGGGTTTTCTCACTCTGAACAAACATATATTTACCAGTTCGGAGTTCTGGCTTCCAAATGGGTAACGTCGGACTGTAAACGCATGCCTGAACAACATGCTTGGTCTGCGTTTTAAGGTAGATTTTCCACACTGTGATGAGTGTTATTTGGACTGGCACTAAGAGAATCAGAAAAGGAATCGGTCCCTGAACAGACTTTCTGAGGAGAATTTTGCCATACCGAATAGGAATCGGTCCCAGAGCGGAGCTCTTGTTTTGGGCCCCGATAATCCCTAGTCATAGCTGATGTCTATGTCAAATTATCGTGCTGATAATTTAACCTCTGAGTTAATTCACCGAAGTGGATAGTACAGATGTTTTGGTGTGGCGGAGTAAGGTATAGACCAGTTCTGGGGCTGAAGTACAACATAGCTCTTAATTCATAAATTGGAGTCAAATCAATATTTATGCAA